>OW203656.1:3757500-5007500 GCA_934044485.1 Apeira syringaria | reverse complement strand
TCGATCTTGTTTATAATATCTCGCGTCTCATCTCTTTGCGTCAGGTCAGTGACGATGCAAATTTTTATCTTGGGTAACATCGTCGTGTATACATTTGACTATTTTTGATGAAATACGATACAAATCAAAATGTGTATATAATGAGTATATCTACAAGTTCCACTGTTTACTACACTTGTTTTCCGTTACGCCCCTTTAGGGGTAGAATTTCATAAATCCGATCTAAGCGCATGCATACGTCATAACAGACTATATTTGTACCATTGATTTACAAATTTGTACCCATTCTGTTCAGTGTTTTGAGCTGTCTGTTGAGTTACGGTTTCCTTAAACATATGTATACATATAAATATATATTGGAGCTTTGTAGCGATCCCTAATTTCATGAAAATATATTACTTTGTTATAAATATTCCCTAATAACCCTAAACAATCTGTGCTCAGGACATGTTTGAAGCACGAATAATTTGTCACATTGTTCGTGTCGTTTTCTAATTATCAATTGAATAATGCACGTATTGTAATATCAATTGACAGTTGTACTAGTTAACGTGAATTTTAAATGTTTAACGTGGCGATGCGATTGCGATGCCACACGGTTAAGATGACGATACCTGCTCCAGCCACTAGAGTGAATACTCAATAATACTCGTATGTATTTTTTTTATTCCGCTTAACATCAGGTGAGAGTGGTCAAAAGCAAGCTTATAATCTTTAAAAAAAAATGTTTGGTTTGTGATAATAATCTAAATTGGTGTTATATACATTTCAACCGACACAAGAAAGTAAAGGGTCCTCAATTCGTATACTGTCCTGTTTATTCAACGAATAAAGTTCGCCACATAGTTTTCTATAATTGTAAATACACATGGCAGTTATAAACGAATCTTCTGGCAAAGTTGTCTGAATTCAGCGACACAACACAATTCCTGACGTAATAGCGAGCGCTATTATTTAAAACCTTGAATGAATCAGTGCTTACTCAGCTATGACATTGCCAATGTCTGTGGCGATTTGTGCTCGGCCTTTTCGTGTTCCTCACTCTACGGTAAACGGCTAATCATCGGGTGTCAGTTGACGTTATGAAATTATCACAATTGATTTACAGGAGATCCTTGTCTATGTTTTATAACGAAACGAGGGGAATCCGAATTAATAAGATTTAATTATGTTTACAGTAGCAAATGTTGTCTAAGAAATTAAAAATACTCAAGTTATTACCTCTGCACAGAAGGGTGCTGCTGCCTTCTTTTATTCTGGACAGAATAGCCAGTAATTTTCACTCAGTGCTGTCGAAAAATAATGTTTCAAAGTTTATATAAATATCCCAATAATTTTTAGTTGTGAATTGTTTTACTCCGGCGAAGCCGGGGCGGACAGCTTGTATTATATAAGATTACTATTGTATTCATTGGATATATTCCACATACAAATATATATACACGTAAATGCGAAGTTTAGGAACTATAAATACTTAGTACTGATACTCAATAATAATACTTGATACTGTTACTAGGAGTGGAACATGTTTTACATTTCTTAAAATGATAGAGATGCGCCGAAAAATGGATTAATCCAATACATTGCATTGAACTAAAATTGATACAAAGCGGTTCAGCTATTGATTGATCTCAGCTGTCTACTCCAGTTATTAGTTTACGCTTGATACGTCGAACAAAGACTTTGATTCCGTAAGCTCGACAACACCCAGTCGCGACTTGTCTCACTTGTTAGTTCATGATAAGGGAGGCCGTAATTAACTTTCTAACCTTGACACTGCTGTCCACTATCCATATATCATGATAGCTATTATACATACATCAATTATTAATTTTTACATTTATGAGAGTGGCCGTGCTCGCTGGTATGGCGAAGTTTACCCCATCATCGCTAGTAATCCGGTGATGAAGTTTTAGGCCAAGTTTGCCTTGTTATGGATCAGTATGCATTAAAGAATACCTTTCGCTATTAAATTAAAACTGATCAGAACATCTAACTTAGCTAAAAATTAGTTGAAAAAAATTGATAAAAAGAAACGTACTTTATTGTAAGATACAAAATGTTTTTGTTTTTTCTTTATAGCTGAATATATACATCATCGTATGTAACGATATATATATATAGTAGTTTAATAAAATATATATTAGTAAAATCTAAACTTATCTCCGCTTTTATTCCGCCCGAAACAGCTCACAATGAATGCGTACAAAAATGTTTGTATTATTCTAGCCATAGTCTACTCTACAGATTAAATTCTAGTACTTATATGTCATAGTCTTAGTGCTAAAATAATACGTACCCTAATGGTATCTGGTACAGCTATTGATTTCAATGACTAATGAATGATAGAAGAAAATGGAAGAGAAAAACCTAAACCTAAACCTAAATCTCATTTCCACTCTCGCAAAGATATAAAAATTTTCAAATAGTAAATTTGCGAGAAGAGTATTTTAGGTACTTCTGTCGATTATCGGCTATGAAACAATCTTTTAATCTAAAAAAGTATAAGTTAGTTTCCTACAACGTATTATTTGAGTAGATTAATGTCTGGAATGGTTCAATTCTGCCAAGTCGCCTTAATAATGGATAAACTATTCGGTTTATACTTTAATAAACACATTTCAACATCTATTTCAAAGGAGTGCCCCCGAGATACAAATCCATTCCTTAATCTTAGAAATACTAATAATTTTATTTATGGCTATTAGTGTGTGCTCTATGCCTTAATTTAATAAAAACAATATTTTTTACGTAAGATTGTTACACTTATCTGACTGATTGTTAAACTGGATTTGACAGAGTAACGGCAAAATTAAATGAAAAATAAGATAATGGTTGAAGAAAAACACAGCGGTGATATTATGCACGTTCACAACATATGTAATACAAGCTGTGTACCTATATAATTACAATCTCGTGATTATTTTCATGGCGATCTAATCTGTCTTGCACTCGAACGACACTCAGATTCAGATTAGATGCTTATCTAGATTCAACCCGAACTAATTTAATCTATGAATTTCAAATTATATTTATATCGGTGTTTAATTATGTAAGTTATAGTTTTCCTATTTAACGATTCTGTTGTTTAATCTTCTGTTAAATCTTTTCTGTTGTTTTGTAGTACGTTGAAACTAAATATAAAATAATGCAATAAAGCATCACAAGCTGAATGCACAAAGAGTACTGAAAATAGCCGAAACTAAAAGAAAATAGGATAGGGTTGTAGCGCAAACAGCTTAAGAACTTTCTTATTATTAAGGCAAGCAAAAATGTAATAAATCATGAACAAATTATCTTGTAATCTACAATGTAAATACATAAATGTGTTTACGATCGTTGCTGAAAATTACTGTTCAATTTTAATAGTCATTGTAAATGTAAATGTCATTGTGTTCGCTGTGGCCTGCCGGCCACAGCGGATTAACGTGCAACTTAACACTACAGTAAAATTATCTGTATGCTGATGGTTGAAAATTGGTCAGTGTTCTTATACTATCCTCAGTGCGAGGATGCAATCTTTATGGCAGTAAAATTACATTAATACCGATAATACTAAAGCTAAAGATAATATAATCTAACGACTGTGGCGGGTAATTTTGATGGAGACTATCTACGATCAATTGTGGATTATTAACTATTTGGTCAGTTTTGTGTCCGTGAAAGTGCACGAGTTAAGGAAACGAGAACAAAATGGCCTAAGTGGCGATTCTTTATCTCTGTCTGCAATTGTCAAGTACAGTTTCAGTAAATTTATTACTACTTAATCAAAGGCGGAACGGGGAGAAAGTTTGGTTTCAAGCCTTTAGCTTATGTTTACAACTTGATGATTAATATACTCGACACTGGCCTAATGCATATGAAATGTGGAGCCAAAAAGAAGAACTATATCGATAAGCATGATATCATATATATAGATATCAGCATCATATATCAATTTCGCACCTCCCATATGAGATAGCTCGCAATGGGCTATGGAGAGAGCTATGCTCGAGATTTCTCTTTGTGATCGAATCAGAAATGAGGAGATCCGTAGAAGAACCCAAGTCACCGATATAGTCCAGCGGATTAGCAAGTTGAAGTGGCAATGGGCAGGGCACATAGCTCGAAGAACTGATGGCCGTTGAGATCTAAAGGTTCTCGAATGGAGACCATGGACTGGCAAGCGCAGCATAGGACGGCCACCGACCAGGTGGACAGACGACCTGACTAAGATCGCAGGCAAGGGCTGGATGCGGGCCGCTTCCAACAGGTCCTTGTGGAAATCAATGGCGGGGGCATATGTCCAGCAGTGGACATCCTATGGCTGAGATGATGATGATGATGTAGATATGAGATAAACTATTCGCCAACCAGCAGTTGAAATCTTAATAAGACATAGATTGGCGAACACTATGAGTTTCATTCGATTCTATACATATTTTTAGTAACTACTTTAATGGTGTTTGTAACAAGATGTGTTTATTTGTTGCAGAACAACAAACACGTAGAAACATTGGACGATGACAAACTCCGCGCACTTCTAAATGAGGCTCTCACATACAAATGTCCCAAAGATCGTGAAGGAAAAAGCAGCCTTTTCAAGGTCAGTTAAGCTATATATGAAATGCCATTATTTTGAAGCGATGATAGCTCACCAAGGGGAGCGTCGCCTGTCAAACTGACGGACACTGGTTCGATCCCCAACAACAGCTTGAGCTTCCAGTGAAGGCAACACCGTTATCGAATTCTCAGCTTAGTGGTAGGGTACTTTCGAATACCTGCCTGGCTTGCTACCACCTTCAAGACTGTCACCAAACACATAGTGTGTTCAGGCAGCAGTCCTGGCGAGCCAGTGAGCATTCTAGATCTAGCGTGATAACATTTTCGACCACATCGTCACTGACTATCAAGTGAGATAGTGGTCAAACGCTAGGTCTATATACAGCATATTAAAAAAAAGTTTTAATTAAAATGTAATTAGCTTCATTCTAGGCCCATTATCTTTCCAAAGGGAATCTTTCTTGTCAAAGAGGCCATTTAGATAGGCTACATGACCTATCCAATATGTAGGAGTTTCCAGGCCAGAATGAGCTGCGCTACGAGGGTATCATGCGTTAATTAAGTCATAAAATTATCAAATGCCTGACTGACGACGGTGTTTTTTTGTCCGTGTTGTTTGTTTATCTCGGCCAAGACCATGGCAAAAATGTATACAGAAAAGAGCTTAGATGTAGGCTGTAAAACAGGGTTATGGACACTTTCTTTTCACTGTGTTAACATCATACCGCTTGCTGCGGCTTTCCTTTGGCCAAGTTGTAAATATAATTAATCGTAGTTTCCATCTACAAGTAACCGATTCGCAACGTTACTATAGAGATGACAATGCGCGGGTGCGGTGTGCAGGAACTCCTGGAGGAGGTGGAGCAGGACGACCAGCAGGCGTGCGAGGCGGCCGCGCGGAACGTGCCCGGGTGCCGTGGGAATAGACGCGGCGCGCGCGGCCGCCCTCCCCTCCCGCACTCCAACTCCCTGCAGGACCTGGTGGCGGCGCTGGCGGCCGAGCCGGCGCCGCGCCGCCATCCGCGCCATCACCACCAGCACCATCACCACTCTAACGTGTCTGCGCGCGCGCATCACGGCGGCAGTCTGCCCTCCGGCGTCGACACTTGTATGTATTAATAATCTAACCTTTTCTCGACTAAACTATACTACCGATATCACTTGCACGGAAGACAAACTCAACTACCTTTTGTCGGCTACAATACGACAACTATCATTTGCAGACACGGAGGACAAACGCAACTACGATTTATTGACTATACTGCAAGTGCTGACATTTGCACACTCGAGTGACAACCGCAACTACCTTTTCCTCGACCATGCTACGACAGCTATCATTTGCACTTTTTAAAGATAACGCCATTATGTTATTAATGCTGAACGTACCAAAAGGATCATTAAAATATTTAAAGTTATATTTTGATTTGAATTATGTAATTTATATATACTTTGTTATATCGTAGTATATTAAAAATATTAAACCAATATAATGACAAATATAACGCAATGCTTATTTTTCTCCTATGATCCGGATATATCCGGTCTCTATCAGTTATTTCATAATCGTTTCTCGTTTCCTTACAGCGTCGATGCTAAGCGAAGAGGGCAGCATGCGTCCCGGACACGGGGCTGGGTACCTGGCGACGGTGCGGTGCGTGAACCCTCCCCCGTTAGCCGAGCGTCGCGTTTCTGCCAGCGACGCCAACGCGCCACATGAATTGGAACTGCTCAACAGGTAATGTGGATTGGCACAATGAAACAGACCCCTATAGTCAAACGTCGCGTCTCTGCCATAAAGACGACGCCCCATATGAACTAGAACTGCTCAGCAGGTAACGTAGAGGGGCAAAATGAACCCGACCCCGCATATACGTGTTCAGATCCAGTATGACGTTGAATGTACATCAATGTTCAATTTGTCTGAGTTCGGCCCTATTGTTTACTCATAATTTGTCAGCTTTTAACTAACATCTTGATTATATTACTGAATCGCAATGTATCTAGTGTACCTCTGCCATATTTCGAATACATAGTCGTTTCTTAATATAGGTATATTTATATAGTTATTGTAATTCGATTTAATATTATTCATAATGAGACTATTTCCGATTGCCTAAAAAAGTAGAGAACAACACGCGTGTGCAACGGCTCTACTTACGAAATAGACGTCATGTGCTTGTACACTCCGATGACGAGATCTAAGGGGTTAAAGTACGGTGTCTAATGGGCAGTGCCGATGGGCGGAATCGCATGTTGATGTTAGTCCGTTTGTCCGTTGTTTATTGGTTTTTATGACCAACACATAAATATTATATCGTTGATTTTAATTTCATCGTCTATTTGAAACTTAGAACCCAAATTAGACGTGTTCAGTTATATTCTTCCGATTGTATTTACTTGATGATTGTCCTACTAGCCTAATTCGTTTATCTCACGCGACGAGCAATAATTTTCGCCGATACCTTATCTTTAAGCTACCGTCTCTGCAAACCGATGTCAAAATAACCATAAAACCATCAGTTGTGAGAACGGAGGCCGTGTCTTTAAAATACGGCGAAATCTTTATTCCAAAACCAGTTCAACGTCTGTTGTGTTTGACCAGTACAGGTTCTTGATTGACTGTTCGTTTAAGTATTGACTAGTTTAGCTAATCAGGGTATCAATTCTTTAGGGGACTTAAGTAACGAACGAACACATTACTCATAGATTGTTAATGAGTCGTCATGTTTGCTAGTTTTCCTGTTCTACTTGAAGTACTTCGAAATTCGATTACCAACAATGCAATCGAGATGCATTTGATATTTTAGCGGAATACCAAGTTGACATATTTGAATTAGGTACTATTAAATAAATAATTAAATTATTTATTTACATCTAAGACACACAATGTTACATCTATTGACAATAAGGTTACAAGATAAAGTATGTATGATTTGTGTAATTATGAATAGAGATCCTTATACCCGTAGCAGTTATATATTGCATTGTTTACGAATTGCTTGTGTTTTAAATAATATAATTGGCACCCTGAGATCATTTATAAATTGTTCGTTTGATCACCAAACACTTGGGCTAAACATAGAAGACACAACGTTATAGTAAAATTGATTATAAATAAAGTTATATAGGATGCATGGTGTTGATCAACGAATACCACACTAGAGTGACCTGGGGTGTGTTGTGGACATGGCGTGGGTACTAGGCAAGCATCATCATCATCATCTCAGCCATAGACGTCCACTGCTGGACATAGGCCTCTCACATTGGTTTCCACAAGGACCGGTCGGAAGCGGCCCGCATCACGCCATTGCCTGCGATCTTAGTCAGGTCGTCTGTCCACCTGGTCGGTGGCCGTCCCTTGCTGCGCTTGCCAGTCCGTGGTCTCCATTCGAGAACCTTTAGATCCCAACGGCCATCGGTCCTTCTAGCAAAGTATAAAAGTATTTATTTCACAGAAAAACTTACAACTACATTATTTTCGAAGCGATGATAGCTCGACGACAGCCCACTCTCCTAGTCGGCTGTCAAACTGACGGTCACTGGTTCGATCCCCAACAACAGCTTGAGCTTCCGGTGAAGGTAACACCGTTATCAAAATCCCCAGCATGGCGGTGGGGTACTTTCGAGTACCCGCCTGGCTAGCTACCACCCTCAAGTCTGAAAAATTGTCACCAAACACAGTGTGTTTCGGCATCAGTCAGCGTGATAACATCTTCGACCACATTGTCACTGATCATCAAGTGAGATAGTGGTCAAACGCTAGCTACCTATACAGTTAAAAAAAGCCGTGTGGCACTCGGGGACTGCCGCAGTAAAGCTATTGCATAGAATTTTTTATCAACCAGCTGAAGTTGTATTTTAATAGTAAAAAAGTTATATTATGATACAGTTGTACATAGAAGTCCTGTATTGTACTTTTAAAATTTATTTAGTTATATTGTCTATAATAGAGTGGATAATATTTTTAGTTTTTTTTTTTTTTTTTTTTTTTTTCCTAGTATAGAACGCATACAAATGCGTCCTATAAATATATTACAATCTAGCCTAAAAAAAGCTAATAAGTAATTTAAATCTAACTTAACTTGCTAAATTTACTGTACTAAGAATGTGTCCATCAACACTTTTCTTATTGTCTCTATTTAAGGGGGAGACACTTGATTCATGTGTTCTCTATGAGCAGTATTTTAACCACATTACACTAGCATACTGTCACTGAACACTACACTAATTCGAACGGTTTTGTTCTTTTGAGTCTTCTCACTAAATCGGTCTGGTCAAGGAGCATAACTGCCTCAACATTAACATGATGATGAAGTCTTTGTTGGTGAGCTTCTGCATAGTTTTTTATCACTTTGACAACGAACTCTATTTTAAGGTCCCGGTGGAGGTCGTTGTTTCTTATGTACCAGGGTGCGTTTACTATTTCCCTTAATACTTTATTTTGAAATCTTTGTATAATTAGGATATTGCTCGGTTTGGTGCATCCCCACAGCTGAATGCCGTAAGTCCATATTGGCATTAATACTTGTCTGTACAGTAATAGTTTGTTATGAGTTGACAGCGCGGAATGTCTTCCAAGTAGCCATTGCATTTTTTTATATCGCAGATTCAATTCTTGTCTTTTTTTCTTGACGTGAACTTTCCATCTAAGTTTTGCATCAAGCGTCATCCCGAGATATTTAGCCGAGTTTTCGTAGGGAATCTTCTTATTATTAATGTACACAGGACAATAACTGTGACTTTTATTACTGAAATCTACATGAATAGATTTTGTTTCATTTAGTTTAATTCGCCATTTCTTAGTCCATCCGTAGAACTTATTCACTGCTATTTGTACCTTGTCCACAGCCTCGTTGTGGGTATTGCCTGTTGCCATTATAGCAGTATCATCAGCAAAAGTAGCAATAATGTTATTTTCTAAATTTGGAATATCGCAGGTATATAATAGGTACAGGACCGGACCTAGTACACTCCCTTGTGGTACTCCAGCTTTTATTTCCTTGATTCCTGTGTAAGCATCTTCTTGCCTTACACGGAATGCTCTATTTGAGATATACGATTTTAATATATCCGAAAACTGTTTCGGTAATTTTATTCTAAGTTTGTGTATAAGTCCTTCATGCCACACTTTATCGAAAGCTTGTGCTACATCAAGGAAAACAGTTGTACATACTTTTTTATCTTCAAGAGATTTTTCTATTATATTTGTAATTCTATGCACTTGCTCCACAGTTGAGTGTTTTTCTCGAAAACCAAATTGGTGGTCAGGAATGAGTTTGTTATAGTTTAGAACTGGTTTCAGTCGTTTGAGTAAAAGCTTTTCGAAAAGCTTCGACATTACTGGTAACAGGGATATTGGCCTATATGAAGATGTTTCGTAAGGTGGTTTCCCCGGTTTTGCTATCATAATTACTTCTGCAACTTTCCATAGGTCTGGTACATATTTTAGTCTAAATGATGCATTAATAAGAGTTGTTAGCTTAACGACACCTTTTTTCGGGAGGTTGCGAAGTACTACACCTGAAATCAGATCATAACCTGGTGCTTTTCGTGGACTTATATTGTGTTTTATTTCTCGAACAAGCTCTTTTGGTGTGACTAGGTCAATTTCTTCATCTTCTTTGTGATAAAGCTCTATCTCATCATAAATAAACGATTCATTTGTTGTGGATTCATTGGGTGTAAATATAGTTTCTAAATGTTCTGCAAATTTGTTAGCTTTTTGCTCGTTACTTACAGCCCATTTTCCATGTTCACATTTAAGAGATGGAACATGGTTTATAGGTCTTTTAAGGCTTTTTGTTACTTTCCACAAAGAATAATCAGTGCTGCTATCACTTGTTATTCCTTGCAGATGCATTTTTGTGTTTTCATCATTGAACTCTTGTATGAGTTTCGTAAGCTTTTTAGTAAGATTATTTAACTTACTTTTATCTGCGGGGTTCCTAGACACGTGCCACTTTTTTCTCTGCCGCCTTTTTTCGGCTATAAGATGTTTTATTGTTTCTGGATATATGTGCCCTTTGGTGAGTTTTATTCCATCAGGTGTATTCTTCCAAGCTGCTTGTTGTATTTGTTCAATAAACATTTTAACTTCTAGGTCCAAGTGTTCTGGCGTCTTGAGTGGGACCATGAGGTTTATATAACTATTTAAATCTGTCTTAAAGCTCTCCCAATCTGTTAGCTTATTAACTAGAGCTAAAGGTTTTTTCTTAAGTAAAATTGTCTCACTTACTTCTAGGTATATAGGAGAGTGGTCCGAACTCATATCGTAACTCTTATATATTCGCAAATAACTTGGTGATATATTCTTGACTATAAAGAAGTCTATCAGGTCAGGTATTTTTTTTGGATCTGTTGGCCAAAAAGTGGGCGTTCCCGTGGATAACGGAGTGCATTTCGTGTCTTTGATAGCCTTTAACAACTCCCTACCTTTTGTAGTTGTTAATCTGGAGCCCCAAAATGTGTTTTTGGCATTGAAATCACCTCCTAAAATAAATCTATGGCCAAGCCTCTGTAGGCAGCTGATATACTGCTCTTTTTTAATTTTGTGTCGAGGTGGATAATAAACTGACGATACATTGATAGGATAGTTCTTAGTATTCACACATATCGCCACTGCTTGAATTTCTTTTTCTTCGTATTTAACAATTTCATGGTGTTGGATATTTTCTTTAATAATAACGGCACTGCCCCCTCTGGCAGTATTACTTGGATGTAGTGCATGATACACTTTATATCCTCTAAAAGTTATAAACGATTGTTTTGTAAAATGAGTTTCAGAGATTAAACAAACATCTACATTTTCTAACTCTAGGATTACCTGCAGTTCATTTTGATGACTTTGCAATCCATTTGAGTTCCACGCCATAATCTTAAGTGTGGTATTCATTGTTGTATCTTAGAGGTACCTGTTGTACTATTTTCTAGTTTGCTCAATCTTTCATTAAATGAGGTTATGAGCTTTAATATATCATCTAATTTTTTGTCGGTATTAACAGCTGCATGAGCAGAGGGAGCCTGGCTGTGCTTTGTTGAACCTTTTGCGGCAGCTTGGGCGTAGGAAATGTTCTTATTTCTTGTACTGGTGGTTGACAAGCCTCTTTTATTCTGACTCTGACCATCGTCAAGTTTTTCAGATGCCAGGTGTTGACGTATAACACCAGGCTTTTTCATACTTCTGCTACGGATAGCTTGGATTTCTTTGGCTACCATACATCCTCTGTAGTTAGCTGGATGTGGTAATCCACAGTGGACGCATTTTGGTTTCTCTTCTTTGGGCTTTTTACAATCCTTGGTATGGTGTTTACCAGTGCATTTTACGCACCGAGGCTCTTTGGCGCAATATTTTTGTGTATGTCCATAGGCCTGACACCTTTTGCACTGAGGAATAAGTTTATTAGTTTTTATTGTCTCGATCTCGACTTTACATCCCAATATAGTTTTTATATGGTGTATTTTATTTATATCCTCATTATTTTCAAATGTAAGCATAAACATGTTTAGTGGCTCTTTTGTTTTCCAACTTAATTTGTTTACGGCTTCTATAATTTTAAATCCTTTATTTTCTAAGTCTACTACAATTCTCTCTGGTTTGCACGTAGAGTGCAATTTTTTAGCCATGACTCTTATTGGCCTCTCTTGTTTATTTTCATATGAATGCCAGTGGCAATTGTTTTTAGTGAGAGTATTAGTTATTTTTTGATACGACTCGTTATTAGTAGCATTTACTTTAACGGTATCACCGTGCATCATTTTAATGCTAAATGCATCAGGTTGCTGATCTTTTGACAGAAAGTCAAAGAAGCTTTGGTAATCCTTAATACCATCTACTATAATAGGTGGTGGCAAAAGATTATTCTTTGTTTTTTCTTTATTTTTTTTCTCTTCTATGTCACTAGTTTCAGCTTGAGTGGGTGAGGTGTTCAGTTTTCGTTTCTTTCTCGTCTTGGTTCTAATCCACCCAGTTTCTCTAGCAAGTTCTTCTTCATCCGTGTTATATTCAGCCGGGGGGGCAGAAATATCCATTGTAGGTGCTGG
This sequence comes from Apeira syringaria, assembly GCA_934044485.1. Taxonomy (NCBI): domain Eukaryota; kingdom Metazoa; phylum Arthropoda; class Insecta; order Lepidoptera; family Geometridae; genus Apeira; species Apeira syringaria. The sequence goes on along the minus strand of OW203656.1, from coordinate 4,994,918 downwards.
TTTCTCCGAGTTGTTTACCGCCACGCACTTTAATTGTTGCTGAAGAATTTCAATTTGGTTCTTCAAGCTATGGACAAGGCTTTGCAGTTCATCTCGCTGAGCACGTTGTTCCAAGTAAGATTTATACAGGAAATGCTCAGTTTCTGTAGTAAGTTGGATAGTATCTTTACTTGGTGATTGCTTTGATTTTGAAGCCATCATTAAGTTAGCCTCGCTATAGCAATACTATAAAAAGATGACTAACGTCGCCTTAATAATATTATAACTAGGTCATCGCGCCGGGTCAGCCGTTTCCACGCGGCCTTGTTAGGAATGATGCGTTAGCACTTTACACTGCACGTACGCGGTAAGCGAGCGACACAGCTGCTCTCAATAGAAATCGAACGATGACTGAATATTTTTAGTGATTCTAATAATATAGTATTATGATACAAGTGAGCTAAGTTGGTAAGTACACACGAGGTTATGGGTTGCAGTGGGAGCCGAGTGTATAATGACCAAACGTATCGATCGTTTGAACACATTTTTAACTGTGTAGGGATGATTCTATTATGCACTAGTGCTTGTATTGTTATTGCGCACGTGTGTGTTATAGGTAGCTCTGTTTATAGCCCTAAAAGTGATTTGTTTAGTGTCACTTTCCGAGCAAGTATGTTGAAAAAGACTGACATATTACATTAAACAACTCATACATTAGTGGGAACCACGGTAGACTTTCGGATGAAGGAAGGCGAAACAATTGACGATTGTGATATTGATAACGCATAAGTTCACATTTAGCCCTTTGGGCTAATTAATATCTAGTTGGGCGGTTTCACTCGCCCTTTTGACTTCCCCATTACACCCCTGTAAGGTCAAGCGCATATATTATTGTCATTAGATCAGTCAACCACGTAATTAAGCACTTGTAGAGCTCGCGCGTCCGCGCCACCGGGACGCATCGTTATAAATTCGCGATAATATCGCGCGCGATGTGTTAATCGCGTTAAATTTTGATAAAATCGGTAATAATTTGTAGGCGAGGCGGTAGCGCGCAGCGCTCGGCTCGCTTTTTCTGATTAGTGTGAATGTTGTTTCGTAGTGTTGTGTAAGCGGCGGCATTGTTCGCAGAAGGAGTAAGCCGATGTTCCCGATGACGTACACGGCTCGCGCGACGCTCGAGATCGGCAGCGGGAGCGGGAGTGGAAGCGGAGGTGGTAGCGGGGGCGGAAGCGGCGGCGTGTGCTCGGGCCGCGCGGTCACCACCACCACCGCGTCCAATCAGGTGCGTAGTCCGCCACACCCTCCCGCAGCACGCCGCCACACGATACACGAGCCGGACAGGCGACGCCTCGACCAGAAGAGGCTGATGAGCGCCTTGCGGGCCGACCGCGGCCGGGGGGGAGGGGCAGGGGGCGGGGGCGGTCACCCGCCACGTAAGGACTGCGGACCGCGCGGCCCGACACTCCACGATCGGCAACACAAGCCCCGCACCAACAAAAGAAGCCCGACGGAGGACGATCTCGCCAATAAGACGTTCGTACACAATGTCGACATGTGGTACGAGGGTCTGGCCTCCTATGTTCGCCATTCACGACCGGCGCGCCCCTCGCCGAGCGCCTGCCATACCGGCGACGAAGCGTCGATGGGACATGGCCAATCTCGCGCGGAGTGTAACGTGCTCCCGTATTCGTCGACCAATAATTTAAGAGGACATAGTGAAAGTTATAAAAATGAATCTCTCCCCATTGAAGTTGATAACTTTGGCCAAAAGCGATGCGATGAAAGCGGGTACAGGGTATTAGAACAATCTAAATTTTGTGATAGCGATAAAAGTGATATTAATATAAGAAAAACTTATAGGCAAAGAATAGTAGCTAAAAGTGTACCGACCGTGCCGTCGATAAATCCGAGAAATATTAGGAATATGTCTATAGGAAAACCCTTATCTTATTTTCAAATCGTAGATAGTGAAAGCGTCATTTTGGACGTCGCTCATGACAAAGTCGTTCCTAAAACTTGTAAAGTATCAGACGATGAACCGACGTCGAATCCCCATATAGACTCAGAGGCGAAGAAGACCTCTTATAACGATATAGAAGCGCATGATACCCGCATAGCCGCCGAAAGTGAAATTACCAAATCAATGGAAGACCAACGGTCGGAATGTTTTCAGATGTGCGACATCTCGACCCCACCAGCGGACAACGCAATCGGGGGCTCGGATGCCGATGCCTTGAACGTTCCATCGGAGAGCTATGACATTGAGCTCGAGGAGATCGTATGCCACCGCGCTACCGAACACAGTCGCGATACCGCCGGCTTCTCTGACTACCTCGCCGACCAGGAAAAGCTATTCAGGGTCCTCAGAGCCACTCATTCCAAAACCGCGGAAGAGAAGTATTCTATAAACGTACCGGATAGCGATGACGGGACGAAATCGAACAAACTTGTCGATGATGTAAAGTCGGCGTGTGATGTAAGTAGCGAAAACGATGTAAATACAAGTACTAATATCGAGAATGACGCAATAACACGCGAATGTTTGCCGTGCGGGTCTAACGGCGGCGGCGGCGAAGTGGCGCTCCGACCGAGTCAGAGCTCTAGAGGCGAGAGAGCGGCCGCGTCCGGAGAAAAATATATGTTTGCCGAGCTTTCCAATAACGCTTTTGTCTTTCTAACACTCCCCAAACGCTGGATCACGCCTACCCTTCTCGGCCGGGACTACCGACCGGCAGAAGTGACCGAGCTAGAGGGCGACGCTAAACGTCTGCCCGAAACCAAATCGAAAAGGAAGAAGGACAAGCAGCCGCCGGTAGGAACTAGTAACACTGCCAAGAGGAAGGACATGTTCAATAAAAACGCGCTTAGAGTGCTTCTCTTTGAGAATCTTTTAAAGAGCGATAGAGGCGATCCGACACCGGGCGGACCGAGCTCGCCCAACAAAGAGGTAGGCCCCCTGTAAGCTGTTGTCGCGTCGTGCCGCGTGGCTTTGCCTTTATTTTGACTCGCTAATACATTTCACAGATCCTATATCTTACATTACAACGGCTGTACGGATCGTCCCGTAGGCTTCGATAGTGTACGTCAAGCATTAGCAATCATCCATACGATCCAAGTCAGTAGGACAGTACGTACGAGCGTCATAATGAACGCTGACGCGATGCGACGCGGCACAGTGCGAATATCGAATAATTTGTTGTACGTACCCGGCCGTGTGTCGCGTGGACCAGTCTCGATTCTCGAACCGCGTGGCGACTTGTCGCTTCCCGTGGTTGGCTCGGGGTAATGTGCGTGTGTTTCCGCAGGTCGATTCCGCTATACCGTTTAGTTGCATCACAACACCGGAGGTTGTGGGTAGTTGCAACACCACGGCATCCGCGTCGCAGGCTACCGTCGGCGTCGCCCTAGACCCCAAGGTGAACACACACTAATACAACTAACGCTTTCGTTTTTACTCTGTGTATGACGTATGTCGATCTGATCTGCCCCTGCGTTCACACCGTTTGCACATGTTGTTTAGATTTGATTTAAATTAAACCTGCGCTTTGTTTTTTTTCATTTTAATGTGACAGTAACTGGCATGCTTGTAAATAAAGCTGAGCCTGTTGTGCATTAATGGACGTACCTTTTGTAGATGTTGAAGTCGGCAATATATTGAGACAGTGTATGCACTTTCGTTCGTATGTAGTTTGTAATTGTTCACTGATTTTATTTTTGACACATTTGTCACTTTTATTTCATATCAAATCAGATCATCATAGGTATTTAGGGCTCCACAGTTGTATTAGAAAATATCACAGTTTTGTTCACCTGTCTGTGTATCATAAAAGTTAAAAACAATTACAGGTCAGTAAAACTAAAATTAGGCGTAAATATAGACCCTGCGATAGAAAATAATAACCAATACATCATTGATTACTCTAAAAGTAATAGAGAAGAGAATGGGGAACTGTTACTATTTTTTTAAGTATTAAAAAAATTCTTAATGTCCAAACGCTTCTATTTGGCCGCGCAGTCAATTGTGTCATAATTCAATATTAATACGCAAGCTGTTACCGTTAGTCTAGTCCTAAATACAAGATAACTACAAAAACTGGATCTGTTAGTTTGCTGGGCCTTAAATCGTGTCCGCATTTTTGAGTACAAATACATTGGTTATACAGAAAATTGAGGAGTTTAACAAAGTGTAATAAATTGAAAGGGCAAAAAAATAAAACTTTGGTCATTGTTACATATAAATAAACAAACAAGTAACGTAAACATTTCAAAATGTACAATGAATTTAGTTCTAGTTATGGCAATTTGCCTTAGCTGCATAATGATTACCAGTTCTCCATGTTTTGAGAAACGTCGAAGACGTTTAACAGAAAATATGAAAACGCGAAAATATTTGTTGTTTTAGTTTGCAAGGAAACTGGGCAGTTTTGCAGTTTGTTAACTATTTCTATTAACATGACTTAACGCAGCGATTGAGTATAAAAAAGGTCGGAAATTTAATAAATACCTACTTATGTCAATCTCGTTATATCTAAATATAATTTAAATAAGTAAAAATACTTTTGAGACAGGGTACTAATTTGAAAAAATACATAAAAATTAGAACTGTCGTATCTTAGAGCGTCAAAATACTCTTGATCGGGTAACGAGTTCGAGACACTATATCTGAACATACGATTCGTCAGAATACTTGAGACAAGTACAAGAACAACACGTCAGAGTCCCTATACTCGTATCCTTTATACTTAAAGGATTCGGGAAAACACTTCTAGAACTATAAAATTCTAACAGTGGTAGAATGTTACAACTCAAAAGTAAATCGTACGTCTAAGTGGTTATGTACCGTATACTTAGTTACACTTTTAATAAGTGTATTTATATTGTAATCTAATACAGTATTTTCAAACGGGAATAATTATGTTAGGGTACTAGAATATCAGAATACTTCTAATAGGGTACTAGTGCGTGAAGAGTATGAATGATAAGGAACAAGGAGCATACGGTATCCAGAGTCCTAGTACTAGGACAACAGACTCGGTAGTGAGTGGTGGGTGTGTGGTGCAGCCGCTGCAGGTCGACTTGGAGTACGGGGCTGTGAGCAGTCCGGGCGGCGCTAGCCCGGCCTCCGCCTCCGTCTCCGATACCGCCACCGCCACGGTCTCCGCCACCGCCACCCTCCGCCCCCGTCCCGACACCAACGAGGAACAGGTACTCGAGCCAGGGTAAAACACGCATGACACGGGGAACTTGAACGTTCAGTTAATTAAACCGACTCTGTGCCCACCAGCCATAACAAACAACATTTGTTATAAGGCACGAACAAATCACATATTCAAATAATAACACTGTAGATCGAAATCAAAAAGTATTTGTACCTTTTCAACCTGACTGGTTTTTTTATCACAATAGGCACGCGTTTGACTACTATCTCATCTGATGTTAAGTGATGATTTTGTATCCATGATAGTCCAGATTCATTCAGATTTAGACATCCCAGATTGTATCCATGTGGAAATACAGACTTAGGTCATGAATTGTAGAAAACATCAAGAAGCAATGACAATTAAGGGGTGGTATTTTGATACATAGTCATTATTGATGGTTAAATTCAAGAGTTCGGGTGCTTATCTACGGAAGAGAGAGATCAAGGGGAATTGCTATAAGGATTCATTTTATTTGTTTTGTTCGTTTTAACATCAAATCAACTTTCGATTAAAGAATATAAATCTATAACTTAGTAAAACTAGCAGGTACTCGTTCTGTGGCTACAACATTTTCCAAACCTGTAGCGCCATCTAGATTTAGCCTGGAATTATGAGAATTTTTTTTGGCGATTGTCAAGTCTTCTTCTAGTATATTGGTCCTGCTTTAGATGCAAGCTAAGACAAGGCAAAGCCTTGACAGAATAAAGACCTAGTGAATAAAAAAAAAATTAGAATGGTAATTTTGTATTCTATTCGATGTACCGTGTCATGCGTTCTTAGTTTTCTTGTGTTGTTTAATGTTATTTTTGCTTGTTTTTAAATTAGATGTTTTATGGTTGTTGCTTTAGTTGTGGTTGTCGGCTTGCTCACATTTGAACGCTTATTAACACGGTTTTATTCAGTTCGCATTGCCAAGCAGTATAGTTTGTTGAAAGCTTGAAAATTGTTTAACCTATGTTAGTGGCGTTCTGGTTTATAAATTAGGGATCTGCGACTTAAGTAAGCGCTTTTTAGAAGCGTCAGTTCCTGAATGTATTGTGTATTTTTTTTTAAACCTCTGAACTTAATGCAAAGATCTAAGCTGATTTACTTATTGTTTTTATTACTTTCGTTTTTACGAGAAATGTATTGTTGAGGTTAAGCAGACTAAACTGGGATAGCCCGTACCTAGTCTGTCCTGTCCTCGAAAGTAACGGGGTGATAATGAAAATGAGATCATCGCAGGGTCGACTATTATTTTAATAAATTATACTTGCGTTCGACAACCGTCGCAAGGTTTTTGAAGTTGAAAAGGGCCGCTTGCGTCGATGTTTACGAAATCATGAATCATCAGCATTTCTACTATTCTTTACTATTCTTAGTTACATTTTGCATAAATCCTAAATCATATGAAATGTAACCTTACATCAGGAGGAAAAGTTTAACCGATTTCTCGGTCAATTGTAGGCCGAGTTTGAAAATATTTTTTTGTTACACGTTTCCAAGCTGGTCCCATTTAAATTTTAGTAATAATTTCAGTCTAGTATATTTTATGATGTCGAGAATGATATTTAAAAAATTTAGGTGAATGGAGGATGGATTTATCGTATCGTTAAGTTAATTATTGTATGCGTATCATTTTTTCCAAAAATACAATACTTACCTAGATAGGGTTCTCCCACTGATAGCATTGCAGATCTAGTGACATGCGCGAACCTTCACGACACCAATTAGAAAAGACAGAACATGTTTTATTGTGTTGAATATATTTATTGAACGTTTCAGCTAAGGGGGCGTCCATCAATTACGTAACGCTTTTAAGGGGTGGGAGGGGCTCACCTCGAGGCCCAACTAGTCAAAAAGTTAGGGGAGAGGGTCGAGCAAAATCTCATTACATCTCACCAAGAGCCGAGGGGTGTTGAAAAATCTCCAAAAACGCAATTTATGGATATCCCCTAACGATGTTCGTTTAGTTACATGCGGAGTTCGTTCGCTTCTAACTTCACGTTTGTATTGTGAACTAACTAGCTTTGAGTGAGGAATTACTAACATTGATTGAGGTGTCATGGATGAACATATTAATCGTAACAACTTTGCTAATGTAATTACCCGCTGAAGTAAGTAAGTAAGGCTTCAAAACTCAACACATGGATTTGTATTGAGTTTTGAAGCGTATAATTTCATCGACAACAGTTATGATTCCCGTATTTAATTTACATAAAAATGAAGATATATTTTTCGTAGCAGCGACATAACTTGAGAAAGACTTTTTTTTTATATTATTCATCTTTTGTTTACAGTATTATTCTAATAGTTTGTAGGTTTTTACGGAAGATATAATTTTTAAATTGGAAATCTCTAAAATGAACGGTAACGGGAGAATGCAAATAAAACCGAGGGGGTGGGGGGTGGTACTCGTAACGTATAAAAATGTTCATATAATCAGTAATATTATTATGTATATTTTATTCAAAACTTTACTTTTATAGTTTCTTTTATTTTATCAACATCGAATCATATTATTATGTTCAGTTGGTTTGGAGGTATAAATATATGGTTACGGGTTATCTTTCATTGGTCAGTGTGTACTTCACGGGACGCCAAGGGATAATACACTTAGAATTTTATTGTTGTAAAATAGTACAATTTTATTTTTCTGTCATTAACTACTCCGATTGATGAATCCTGTAGCTGTGTTGGTGAACCGGCGCTACACCGGCCGCTGCCGCGGCACGATCGCTTTGCTCGCTCGGAACGCTCCTTATGTGGTCGCAGTTCAACCTAACCTAACCCTATATCCTTAACGTCCCGTAAAGTATACCCCAACCAAACCAAACACTATAGTTTAATTATATATTTAAGTATATTATAAGTGACTTGTACCTACTTTGTTTTTGATTATCATGCAGAATGAATCCGTACAATTTCCAGTTCATTTCAGGTCCACAGAACGCAATGTGCGTAAGTTGGTATAGCATAATTAATTATTTGCGATAATATGTTTTTTTTGTAAGAGTACAAATCAATGACGCACCCGTCGCTCGTACAAACTACGAAATTTGCGGCAGAGATGTACTAGATAAATGTCAGTATACTAACTCTCATTTATCTTCATCATTTATATGTGATGTTATTTGTATCATCTATAATTACGAGTATGATACGCTGCTATACCATGTGGGTTGGGCACCGATTAATATCAAATGTGTTTTACATTCAGACAACCTGAAGAGACGGTAATTGTAGATCACTCACCAGTGGTGGTCCAATGGTTAAACGGGAAATGTAACAAACATAGTAAGAGCTAACATTCATGTTTGAACTAAATTCGTAGAGTCTGTGTATGTTGTTGTGAATGAAAAGATTGTGTAATATGGAACTAACATTTTAATTTAGTTACACGTAATTTATTTCTAATATACGCGTATTATAATATAGTGAAATGTATTTTATAATTTAGTATCAAGATAGTTGTCTATGTAACAAATACGGTAATTTTAACAGCCCACAATATTAAGCGGCCCACACACTAATAATATTGCAAAATATAGATTATTGAACGTCTGGATTCTGAGGGGTATCCAATGTTGTAGTTGTGTGGGCCGCCTTATGACGGTTCTCTTCCCGCACATACTAACATCCATTTTATGTATTAAATATATAATATTACATTTCGATATATGTATGAAGTAGTAGTATTTTGAAATACTGTGCGAGACCCGTAACGATTGAACACTTATCGCGGCGAAACGCGTCGTGTCGTACTCCATTTTGTCCTGTTCTACATAAAGCACATTATTTCCCCAGATGCATGGAGTACAAGATCCCATGGGACACGACACAAGGCAGCTCTCAATTTCAACATGTGTCAAAGCGATGATAATTTTTGCCCTTTATTACTATACGGCTGGATGCGGGACGCTTCCAACAGGTCCTTGTGGAAATCAATGGGGGAGGCCTATGTCCAGCAGTGGACGTCCTATGGCTGAGATGATGATGATGATTACTATACATGAAGTGGGGTTTTCTGGTTATGTTAATACGAAAGAGTCGAAAAACATGCTTCAAAAATTAACTCAATTCACGACTAGAAACGATCCTTATTTTATTTTTTAACATTAATTCATAATACTATAATTATGTTCGCAGTGTGAAGCGTGGGTCAGACTTCTGTCGTTCCGTCAGCGCTCAAGGCCTCGATTACTCGTAGCGCTACAAATTAGCTGCATTCAAATACACTTAATACTATGCAAATAACTCAGAAAGGAATCCTACCTAAGTTGCGCTATAATGACCGTTACCTCTTAACAACCAGTCAATAGTAGTTAAAAAAAAAATACGGATCGCACTCCGAGCACTTCCGAGTGCCGGAAGAAGTGAAAACATTAACGTTGTGCATTTTTGAATATTTTGGAATGGTTAGGGAATAATTTCGCAAGAATTTCGTCGCTTACCGATGCGCGCTAAATGGCGGACTTTTACGTGTTAAAATAAAAATTTTACATGTGACGTCATAAAACATAAGACTCTCCCCACCCCTTGTCACACTATGTCAAACTTCGCTCTTGCCGTTCCTCCCTCAAAGATGTGACGTAATTTATAGACGGCCCCTTAGACTTGAATGACCACATTATTTCCACCTGCAAAAATGCAATTAGGACATTCATTTTAATTATGTTGATCGCATCTCAGTTCTCGTAAGTATATAAGGATAGCAATACTGCTGTATAACTTTTGTAAGCTAGAATTTGAGAGCTATGTGTGAGATCCGTCACAGACAAACTATATGTTTTTGATAGAGATAGACTATGAATACTATCCGTTTATATACGAGCAACCATTGCTTTTTGTATCAAGTATGGTGGTTTAGAATACTTCTAATTCTAATTATGCATTATTAGCGGGTTTACGAGCTGTTGCTCAAACAATTTCCTATGAAGTGAGATTAGCTTTAATTTTTATTATTTAGATTATAGATTTTAATTTAATTAAATTTAATTAGTTTTTCCGTTATTAATTACTGTATGGTACTGCGCGGAAAGATAGTTAACCCAAGGGTATTTATTGCTTTAACATTATTTGTACCCGACGGCTATGTCTGGTCTGGTCAACGCCGTAAACGTAATCTGATTTTCCTACGTCATGAACGTGATATGCCTAGAGTATGCCAACACGGCTCGTTTTGGCTCATTTAACGCAGAGCCAAGACAAGTTAATATATCTTAACAAGTTTAGGACTGTTACAGATTTATTTAGACATTATATTATTTACGAATCTAAAATAGAATGCATTTTGATTTAATACTGTAACTTAACTTTGGTACTTTAATAAATAGATAAGTAGGAAAGTAGTACTTTTTATTGCCACGAATTTCATAATCAATACCATAGTGATTATCCTAATCAGCTAGAAAGCAAATAATAACAACAACAAAAAAATCTAAACTTGAGTTTTATTACTTCTGACGAACTGGACATAAAATTTTACGGAATCATTCGGCAGCGTTTCCATTGTTATATTAATTCTTATATTCATAATGTTAAATTGCATGCATACAGCCGCGAAATATTATCGCAAGCAGTTTCAACGGGCTGCCGCTGTCGCGTCCCAACTACGGCGCCATAGCCACCACCTCCAGCGAAGAGTACAAGGTCTCTAATTTTTTATTATTTTACATTCTTTGTTGAACTCTATAACTGCCTAAAAAACTGACTGTCGTGAAACTTGCGACGAAAGTTTAATCTATATAAAGTATTATGTCACTTGCCTGTAATATTATTTACTGAGAGTCTTGTTTTCATTAATAATTCGTCATTCTATCTTACAGAAATCTCTAGACGAAAACGGCAACTCAGTACAAGGATACAGTTCTCCACTCTCGGGGTCTAGTCAACACAAAAAACCCCGAAGGAAAAAGTCGTCTAAGAATGAAACCGTAATTGACTGCCGTCAGATAGACGGTTACCAAGGCGATAAGGACGTGAACGAACTGCTGCGTTTTATTGAATCGAACGCGGAGCAACGGGCTCCTAAACTGCGCGCAAAACACAAGGATGACGCAGACGATAAGGCCAAAAAGCGAAGCACCGAACGGCGCAAGGATAAAGACAAGCCAAAGCGTGCATCTTCGCTCGAAGAACTCTCTCGCACAAAGCTCGAAGATCTAACGGCCGCACCCCGTGCCGCGCCGCCTAAACCTGAGCGTCGGTCTTGGGGCGACGCTACGCCTTCCACCCCCGTTCCCGTTCTCGCCGCGCCGACTGCGGAAGCCGCCCCCGTCGCCGCCGAGCAGGCAGACTTCCAAACGGTGACCAAGAAACGTAAACCTCGCCGCCGCACCGAGGAGACGGTGCCGCGTCGCGCTCGGGCGCCCTCCCCGCGCCGCCAGGACTCCGCCCCGCCCTCCGACCGCAGCAACGACTCTAACGACGACATGGACTCGGTGCATTCTGTATCGGAACGAGCGCCGGCCGCGTCGGTCGCGCCGCCGCTCACGCACGCCTCATACGCAGATATCGCACGTACGAGACACAACATACCGGACCTCATAGAGTCGTGCAACTTCTACGCGGAGGGGGAGGGGGTCGAGCCGCGGCGCCGCGTGGACACAGCGCCCGCCGCTCCGTCCGACCCGCCCGTAGACACCGACGGCTACCCGGCACTGGATACGCGGACCGATCCGCCGCAGCCACCCGTCACGCGCCGCCCGCCGCGAGACAAACCCGTCCCGGGGTCGACGTCTTCGCGTCGTGACCGCAAGGAGCGGCCGGCGCCCACTGTGACAGCGCCGTCCGCGCCGCCGGTAGAATGCCCCGCCCCGGACGTGGTGGCGGACCGGCGGCCGCCCGTCATCCTGCTGGACTCGCAGTCGCGGCCTCGCGACATGGACGGCGTGACGTTCGGATTCGATATCAACGAGCAGCTGCTGGGCGGTGGCACGCGTCGGCCGCGCTGCGACTTGGTGCGCGACGCCGTGGAGAGCGCGCCCGAGCCGCCGTCCGCCCCCGCCACCGTCCCCGCGGCCGCGCTCGCGTGCGTGTCGCTGCGCGTTGCCAAGCGATCGCTGCGATACATCCCGCCGCCCGCGCCTCCCGACACCACCATGCTGCACCAAATCGTCGACTACATCGGAGCCGGTGAGTAGACCGCGTCGATTGGCTTTGTATTTTGTATTGCGATAATAAGTCCCTTATTCTCTCCCTATGTCTAATCTGTCTGTTTTCGTTTTCAGCGTGGGAGGATGTGGTGCGATGCGTAGGCGGTGGCGGTGGCGGGGGTGTGGGTAGTGGCGGTACCAAGACGCGGTACTACAGCGAGTAGCGAGCGGGCGGGGGCGTCGGCCGGCGCCCCCGCCCGCGCGCTTCTGCGGAGGCCTTCCGCCGCGTCCGAGCCTACCGACACGACACGAACCTGGTTACGCACTAGTGTGTGCAACTTAATGCCGTTTGGGAGTGGTAGGATAACGGGGAACATCTCGAGAAAGTGTAATGTCTCCTCAGTACTATGAAGTGATCAATGGTGCGGTGAACGCGTCAACAGGACACTAATAGAGTGAGATTGAAGTAGTGGCGTCCGGGCGTAGCAGTGCCGTGTGTCGTGGTGTCTTGAAGTACGCGACTGTTAAAAGCGATAGTGCGATGTGATCACCGTCAGCGAAACGGATGTAAACAGTTTTAGCTTTTAAACGCAATACGATGAAAGAGTTAAAATGAGCATTTAATATTTAAAAATTGCACTTAAAAAATTTTAAACCATAAAAATTTTTAGTCATATTAAAATAATGTTCGCTACGAGTTTGAAGTCTGGCGCACCATTTAATTGTTAAAGAGGTGCCGAATGTTTGATTTGAAATGTATGTTTCGTGTGATAAAGCAAGTGTAGAATAGAGAGGTCTGTACGAGAGCGGCACATAGTGTTTGTTCGGTATAGTCTTGTGCTAGAACATTTGGAAATTGCCTCTGTGTGTGGTATACGATAACTCATCCATACAAGCTGGTCGTGCTCAAAAATTACCCGTGTGGTGCGCTGGACTGTCGACTCAAAACGTTTTCGGTTTAAGTGGAGGCATAGTTTGTTTCTGTTGATCTTTATTGTGCTTGAGTTTTGTTATTTAATCACAAATATTTTCTTTTAACGAGCCACTCAAGTCTATTTTGTTATGTATTTTTAAGTTTTACCTTTTAAATGTGTAAATAAAATGAAAGATCTTTTGATGTGTAACTGACCATTTTAATGGATCGGTGCTCATTATGCTTGATCATGAGTTTATTTAACTTAATGCTGTCCTAGTAACTTCTGTGTTAAACAATCTCTAAAAAGTTCAACGTATCGTATATAAATTATATATAATATTTAATATTGAATTGTGGTAATCTTTTGCATCTCGTTAAATAAAGTACTGTGGATAAATCAATATAGTTATTTTTTTACTATTCAATACATTTTTATTATAAAAATAAAAGATTTCTGTAACTCTCACATCTTGATTTGCAGTTTATTGGTGAAGAAGGTACTTGTAGAACTTAAATCTAAAAAATATATTAAGCTCAAAAGTAAGGCCTTCATGGTTGAGGACATGTCAATTTATATTGTACTCAAAATATTTTTCAATTATGCTCATTACTGGCTCAGGCCATGTTCTGAAAGCATAAAATAGAAATAGATGCATTTTCTATTGAGTAATGAAAGTAGTTGTGGTACTATGTGCATTGGAAAAGTTTTGATTTTAAGACCATAGATAAATAACACATTTTCACCAGCTGTTTCATATACAAAGTATCACCCAGTCATCTGAGAATCACAGATGTGAAAGTTTATGATTAAATTAATCTAAAATATATGAACACAATCAGTATAATAATATTATAAGGATTTGGATGTTATCTAGGTAGAAAAATTACTAACTTTTCACGTTTTTACAGAAATGATTAATCTTCATAATTTTTTGGAGATGCCCTATTGTTTTTAACGGTTAGCATTGAACCTTATTTTGAGATTTAAATTTAGATGCAAGGCTAAATTTTGAAATTAGAATGGCCATTCAAATTTTCTAGAACATTGTTCTTTAAACACCTGTTTATTCAGTGTTTATTTGTAGATGTATACTGATAAGAAAAAACAATTCTGGCATACATTGTTCACAAACGAAATGTATTTTTAAGTTCTAAATGAAATGCATGTTTAAGAAAATTCATGAGCAAGCAATAGAATGTATGTATTTGATATGTGAAAAGATTAACAATCCTAATAAATAACTTATGCATGATATGTGTTTAAAATAATTATATGAGCTTGGTGAGGTGCACTACTTACGTGCGTGTAGAGATTTTCCCTGTTAGATGACTGCATTGACCAATCATGTACCAACTTCATTGCTTTAATCATTATTAAATTGAAATATGGCATTTTTTTTTTTTTTAAGATTATAAGCTTGCGTTTGACCACTGTCTCCCCTGATGTTAAGCGACGACGCGGTCCAAGGTGGAGCACGCAAACTTAGAAGGAACCTATTCACTCGCGACTTATGCAAAATGATGAAACCAATGATATTGTATGTTTATATGAGGTAGATGTCGCACAAGCGCGCGGAAACTGTCAATTGTAGTAATTATGATTACGACGCGATTTCAAGCGCAAGTCTAAACATATAGTTTAGACTATCCTTCTCTATATTATTTGTACCGTATTATCTGTCGCAGTAAGCATGCTTATGTCGTAAAGAAACAAAATCTGAGCACCGCGCAGTATTAATATACGTCATCTTTAGTAAAACATCATTGCAAAATACCCATACTACCAGACCTATTTTTTTTTACTCCCTCTATGACTATCGGTAATATATGCCAAGACCGTCCTCTCTAGATTTCACATAGTAATTCAAAAAAACAATATGGTTCTAAATAGATCACAAAGTTTAAAATGGTAATATATTGGCTCATCTTTGTTAATACGCGTGTGTCTATTAATACGGCGTGACACCAAAAGTGCTTAATATTGCTGAGGAAAAAATATTAATAGGAAGATAAAGCGCGAGAATTCTCTTGTGGATATTGACTATGTGACGAAAACCTAAGCTGTGCCCCCGCGCCCCCGTGACCAAGCGGGGTACTTTGAAGACCCTCCTCTCCCCTTGAACTGATCACGTAATATGAGTATGTTCCTTAACCATATGAAAGATTGAGCAACATGATAACAAGTATGATGTTGCCTTTTAGGAATTCTATATTTTTTCGCCTTTATTGCATTTTAATTTAAAGGGTTAGTGGATGGTTTAGACAACATATGGACACAAACTAAAGAAAAATTAATTAATTTTACCACTATGTGGTACAAATTGGATTATTGATTCAAAATGTGTTTTTCGCTTTATATCTAAAAGCTCGCAAAATTGTTTCCATTAATCCATGTTCTCCTTAATGCTTTTGTATGACTCTGCACATAAATTAGTGCTACAGGGATTTGTATATCATCTCGTAATTATGCATCATAATTTAGTAATTTAGACAATTAATATTTCATGTCCTGGGTATGTATGAGAAGCATTGATTCCAAACCTTCCTTCGAAATAAAGTATGTTACTAATAGATGTCAACAATTCTTCATACATATTTATGTTATAATAAATATGACTCATTCAAAAACCTAGTCATGTATAAATCCTACTTGGCATTGTGTTTGTATACTTTGATCATCAGTATGGTCATTAATTATTTACCTCGCTAATCTTTTTGTACATAAATAATTAACAAGTCATCAGCCTGCATCGCCCGCCTCTTGAGCAAATGAAAGGCTTCTCTACTGTACTATTGGCCCATTTTCTCTGTTGCTTTGATGATGCATGTGCCGTATTTAACATCTATAGTAAGCAGTGAAATGTTATGATCCTTCAAAAAGATAGTGGGATTTTCTAATTCTAAAAAAATATATCCAGCAAATATCCTGTGGAATTACATTTATATAAATATATATATATATGCGTACTGCTTATTTTGTGTTTTAGTTACATCAAGGTATGTAACAAAATTAAATTTGTAGGTAACGCTAGGGTTGGCAAATAATAGAAAAAAACACATTTACAACAATGTCACTCAATTGTTGCAGAACATGCCATTGTTAGAAGTTGTTACACTTATTTGGAACAAATTGCATTTTTATTAGTCTTATTTTTTATGTAACTGGCTAACTGTTAACTGTGGAGTTTATTTTAATACCTAGAT
This sequence comes from Apeira syringaria, assembly GCA_934044485.1. Classification (NCBI taxonomy): domain Eukaryota; kingdom Metazoa; phylum Arthropoda; class Insecta; order Lepidoptera; family Geometridae; genus Apeira; species Apeira syringaria. The sequence continues at coordinate 4,978,539 of OW203656.1, read as the reverse complement.
TAAGAACTGATATGTAGGTATGAACTCTATTAGCGATCAGACTCAAGGTTGCACCGTTTACTGATCAATTTGTTTGGTTATATTGATTTTTATAGTTTTCAGTATACTCTTGTGAGTAATTTGTGACAACTTCGGCCAACCATCACTTATTACTTACTGGCCATTATACTTGGTCAAGAGTATTGTATCATGGAATCAAAATTAATTGTTATGCAACTGTAGCAAAATTAATATTTAAAATGGATAAAACTAGTCGAGATTAAAAACTTTTAATAGATAAGAAAAACATATTGTTTTAGTATCAGTGCAAGATAAAAAAAAAAAATCTCCTGCCAACTTTCCATTGAATCCTGGTGACATTTTTCCGTGTCTTATATTAAATGACTGTCAGTAAATCGTTTTTTTATTTTACACTTTGATCTAAAAGCTTCTGTCTTGCAGTTTATTTGTGAAGAAAGCTAGTTGTAGGACTTGAAATATTGTTCAAAATTCTACAGATTTTTACTTTGCTGGTCTTTAAAAAAACATCAGCCAGAGAGCAATGTAACGTAAAAATGTTCAAAAGAAATAGCTTGGCACAAGATATATATACTACTTGTTGCTTCATAAATAATTTATAAAGGAAAGGCTGTCGTTTCGGGAATAACTGTAATTTAAGTAAGATCACCTTCATGTATTGTAAATATGTAAACATTAATTACATTTTAGTTTTGAAAAAGATAGAAACCTTTTGCATACTTCATTGTTGCATTGAGATTATTTCTTCTAAAGGGTGTATGCTTTGTCTCGCCAGTGTGACAACATTTACCGTCGTGTACTGATAACTTGGTAATTTTTCGAGATGATTGTGATTTTTAAATTCATAGAAAGTCTGTAGATATGTTGCTGGGAAAAAAATGTATAGAAATTTAAATATGATGTTTGAATGTTATCAAGTGATCAGAACTGACGCAGGTGAGATGAGACAAGTGGTTCAAATTGTGCAAATATTGGTTAATTGACATGTGTGCTGACTGTCTGTTCATCATTTAGTAATCTATGGTCTATCCATGGATAAAACGTAAGCTAGCACATGGAAGTTACGGCCTTTTAAGCCATATTAACTATTCACATATCTATGCTTTTGCTATATGAGAATTGAGAAAGGCAACAACATTGTAGTCCCGGCATCCAAAGACTTTAGATGCCGGGGTTTTGGATGTTCTCAGTATCCTCACACATATAATAATAAAATTATAATGATTTAAACGTTTGAAAATGTATGTACTCTTTTGTGTAAAACATTTTCATGTGAGTGGAATTTGCCGATATAGTTGGTGATGTTCCATGCCGACCATAAGTTTACGGTAAATGATCGCAGTGACAACACCGATCTGATGATGGCGTCAGATATGCCTAAGACCGAGAAATTTGTTTGTATATAACACATATATGAGCTGTTTAACCAAACGTTGTATACATATTGTGAATGTTAGCGAAGTGGTTGTTCAACTTGAGCCGCAGAACAGAAAAGTCTACACCCAATATGAACTGAAAAGACGCTCATATCAAAGGTATAGAAATTATTTATTGTTTCTTTCCCTTGTAAAATATGTAAATAGATGTGCAGGTAAATATTGGATTTATTATCGGTCGTTTAATAGATGTCGTAGCTGAGAGATCTCTTGGTTTGAATGTTGTCTAACTTGCGGTGTATAAGGTTTGGCTGATCCTTATTTCTGGCCGTATGAAAATAATATGCTTGCGTTCATGTTCACTAAGGTTGGACCTATTGGCCCCGAAATTAAATAATGTTTTGAAGCTCGTATGTTTTTTGAAAATTCTACTGAAAGGGTGCAATTATTTTACTTGCAACCTCTGTACATATTGTACGTCAGTTAGCAAAGAATAGATTCTTTTTTTAACTATTAAGAAAATGTGTCGTACGATATACACTTGCAAATTTAAAACCTACTTAAATTTGTAGGTAATTTGCTTAGTTTCCTACATCCTAAACATGGCTGCGCCTTACTGGAATCTCATTTCAGTAATAAAAATTCAATGTTATTTAAAAAAAAATTGAGCAAATATATTAATTTCATCGCATACCATCAATGAAATGGATGCCTACGCAATTTGACCTTGAGATCTTTCAAATATTTACTTACGAAAGTTATGAATGGAAGTAAAATAATTTCTTGAGCTGAAAATATATGTAATTATTTTGTTTAAATAGGTAATTGAGTGATAACTGATAATGCTTAGAAAGGAGAGCTATGTAAATGTATAAATAAATAAATGCTGAATGTATGATTATCGGCAATCGTCTCATTCGCTGCTATTATAATTTATTGTGAGAAAAACGTACTTTCAATATAATAATAATTGTTATAACAATAATTTAAGTGAAGCTTCATTGGTTTGTTTACTCTCAGGGAGTGAGACAATTGCGCTGTATATTAATATGTATCAATTGGTAAAATTTATTTATATGCTTTTCATTAACTGTTTAATATATATTCTAAATGTTTACTCTATTCTTTATTTTCGTAGTTATCTTGTATACCAATGTTGTTATAATCAATATCTCCAGTTTTAGATTTCGTTGCTTCTTATGCGTTAGTTGTATGTTTGGATTTTATCCCTGATGACACATATTGATTGATAATTAAGAGAGACTGTCGACAGGCAAGAACAGCGTTGGACTTTCACCGACAAAGCGGATATTAACTGATAAAGGTCCCATGTATACGCAATACAAGGCTGCTTCAGTCGTTTTTTGTAGCTATCGGGCAGCCATGTGTATAATTTAGAAGTTCAACCTGTAAAATGGTAACTGTCAATGGGTAGCGAAAATCTTTCAAAACTTCAAGTTAGAGTAACTAATGTCCTGCTTGTTACACTGAATAATCAAAATTGAGTACACTTTCCATACATTGAAACTGCTTACTACGAAGTGAAATACCATCTCACCTGCCAATAGACTAGTCATTTACTGTTCCTAATGTATTAACCAATGTATAGCATTACGTTCAAATTATTTGAAGGAAAAAAATCTGCTACTAGAGGGACATGAACCAACGACCACAGAATACCGTCCCTTTAGTACCAGATTTTTTTCCTTCAAATAATTAGAACGTAAGTTTCGTCTAGCGTGTTGGGTATGCAATAAACAATAAGAACTCAATGTCTAGCATTGTCCGCATCCTCTTCATATACGTTCGTCACCATTTGTTTTTTTTTTGGATTGTCAATGAGAATAGAGTAAAAATTTAGATTATTTTAACTGTAAAAGATTTGTTTTATATGTATAAACCATATTGTAACCAACTGCAATTTACAGTTATGTACTTTTTCACTGTTTCCGTTTTCTTAATAAAAATGTTGAAAATACATGACATTGGTTTATATTGACCATCAGACCCTGAATACCTACTGCCTCGTACAAAATAACATTATGAATAGTGGAGAAACTATTACTTGAGTAAATAGGTGGAATAGCGAGCGATTGTCTGTAACATAGTAAATTGAGTCTCTCAAGGTGTGTCCGCTGCAAAACGACTCCCCATGTCAGAGAAGTCAGCTGCAACTTTCCTATTTGCATGCGTATTGAACTAAGTGGACTTACCTTTACGACAATAGACCCGAGTATTCGATATGAATTTCAGCTCGACACCTCCACGAGTTCCTGAGAAAAAGGGTCATAACAGACAGACAGACGGACAACAAAAGTGATCCTAAAAGGTCTTTATAAAAGACCTTAATAATAAGGGTTCAGTCTTTTCCTTTTGAGGCACGGAATCGTAGTAAAGTGTTGTATCGCCGTGGCTGTTCAATTTACTAACGGATAATTGACTGATAGTGGAGTTCACTCTCTGTGAATGAGAGTGACTCATCAAAATATGTCGTCTCTACGCCGACGAACAAGCTACACTTGCATCATCAGTAAAGAGTTATAGAAGTTGTCAACAGTCGTGCATGAAGAATTAGAGAAGAGGGGCGTAATAATAAATGTAAGCATAACGAATATTATGGTGTATGAGAGATGACGAAATGTAAAAAAGTAGAAGTGACAGGGTTTGTATATTTGGGGTCACACGGAGAGTGAATACAGGAAAATATATGGTAAATAGAGCATTATATTATTTTTTTATATATTTCGTAGTGGATCATTATCCATGTCGCACAAGTATATAGGTTAACAAAAATTAAAATACAAATATCCGTGAAATTATATTATATTTTCATAATCAACATGATACAGATGTTATGGCTTTGTATTCAAATATCTATAATAAAAATATTAACAAAATTATCTTACATTCACTTGAAAATGTACAATTTCTTTATTTTAGACCTTACACAATACTTTACGCAAGTAGATACCAGCCGCTTGTTACAACCTGTGAGGTAATCGTATTATGGGGATCGTAGTGCAACACTGAAGTATCGACTTGCGCTGTAATAACACTTATTTAGCGACGCTCTATTGCTCCTACGTTAAGGCATTAAAACATACACTCACCACTGTCATTTTCTAGGATGTAGCTAGTAACCAGCGGCCGTGCCGGGGTACCGCCCATTATGAAATGTCACTGCGTCTCCATTCGTGCTTTCTTCTATTCGATGAGGTGAAAGCACGAATAGAGACGATCATATCTATTCTCTTTGGTAACCGACTCGGTTCTGATCTGTGGTTTAAACTCGAATCATCGGTTCAACCGACACAAAGTGATATTACAATGGGTAACGATAGCCAGTACGGCCGCAGGTACGCCGCAGACATTGTCATTATTCCCTATTATATTAGCATGATGAGATTTATTCACAATAAACTTTCATTAGAAGCACCTGACTAAATTTATAATGTCCCATTGGTTAGTTAAAACAAGGCAGAAAACAACTAATTGGACGAGAATCGCAATCGCGGCCTACGCTAGCGTTTGAAGCAGCCGAAAGCCACCAGCACTTTTAATAGTGCTGATATATCTAGAAATATCGGTAAAATCTTTATATTGCAAACTTCCTTGAAAACTATTATATTCCGCGATTCACACCGGTGTCAATAGACGCATTAATCTATCTTTTACCACAAATCCTTTTATTTGCGATCACCTTAAGGTAGAATAGCGACATAAACTCGCGCAAACGAATAGTTTGTTTTAGGCTTCATTGCCTAGTCACAGATACCACAGGCCGCGGTATATAGACCACTCATCCCAACAGTCAAATACACAATACCCAGTCTTAGCAAACCTCAACCGAACGATTTTACTTACACTATTATTTTGCTAGAAAAGAGCTTAGATTTGTTTTTATTAAAATAGCGAGCGCAACCACTCCACTTAGTCCACAACTTGGGTTTTGTTAATGAGATAGAAATTCGTTGTTAGTTCGGTGCGTCCAAAAACCGCGGGATTAACATCAGCACCCGAAGCACTAATTACTGTCGCAGCCGTTTCGTAACGTGAAACAACTGGGGCCTAAGTCTACTATTCAATATGGCAATATGATCGGCTCACAATTGGTGCATTTGACAGCTTTGGTAGTCCGCTATTTTTAATTTGTCCATAATGAATCATTCTAGATTCAATGCCACAGCGCCGTACCTAATTTCATAGTCTGTTAGCACATTATATGTCAAATGCCCTCCTAAATCGACATAGGCCGAGCATAGATTCGACATAGACTCAGGCCGCTATGACTTAGCAGACTACGAATTTTTGACGTTGTCTTATTGGCATCGGCTCGGCCTCGCAGCAGACTGAATATGAACATTGAATTAATAGACTTGACACCCAGAACCCAACACTGTCACGTGTCTAGTGCAACTGTGACACAGATAATTCACAGTGTACATGGTGTTGCACGGCCGGTATGTACATTATTCCATTGTTTACACGATGACTGTGACGCCAGTTATTCCTGCTTCAAACACTGAATCTTGTTCTATGAAAACGTTTCATGTCAATTAGGCCGCGATGACGCGGACGGCCCGTCGCCCGTCGCACAAATCATAAATAACGAATTATGTACACAACAACAACAAAATTTTTGTATAATAATAAATAGAACGACCACAGTTATTATGGAATGAGTTAATTTCAAACGCAATTAATAACACGATTCTAATATACCGTGACACGATACGACACTCGCGGTCTGGCCACGCACCAGCCAACCTCAGATGGACCTCATACTCTGCTAAACTTCCATTAATCCACAAATATCCCATTTATCTGAAGATGTCAGATGCCTTATATCTTTCAATTACAACTAGCTATCTATCAATATGTGACAATTACAGTAACATTTCATTTATAAAAATGGGCGGCAAATTAAAGTGTGAAAATTTCATTGCACAGATTAAAATTTAACACAGATTAAAGTTGTGTCAATCTGGGTGCCAATTCTCTTATTTATAAAGAAAAGCGATTCATAAATAATTCAAATGTAAATAAACTTGGTATTTCATTAAAATAACAATTGCACCTCGATTACATTGTAGGTAATTTGCAGCGCTGCAGAATTGAGATCTGTGAAAGCATTACAATTATACTCCAAGTAGAATAGCCCAAACTAGCAAAAACGACAATTCATTAAAAAAGCTATGAGTGATTTGTTTAATAGAATTGGCACCCCGATATAATGGAAGCCTTTAGCTCAGTTTTAGTGATAGATAACTAATCAGGTGGTTGTCAGTTCGAACACAACACTGAAGTTCGCTCTCTCGGTGAAAGCCACAGCATTGTAATCTGGGATGTCTTAGGTAGCTTTACCAACAACGTCCCATATCGGTAATATACTACCAAGTACCCAGTCTGGCTCAAACATTATCCATGAGAGAGTCTGTCATTATTCTAGGTACTGTACTGGCACTATACACATTGTCATCAAATGCGATAGTGGTCAAATGCTAATCTCTTAAATAATAACTGATTATAAGAATTTCATCAAATACACATATAGCATAGTATATTTAAATATGGCAAAATCCCAGAGTACAAGGACGCATCTCAAGTGCGAATATCGTTCACACGGCAAACAAACGGCATCGCATATCGCGGCATATTATTCTGTACAAACACTTCAGGGGCCTGAGTCTGCTTGCTATTCAATATGGAAAACTGTTCAGCTCGCAAAGACCGATTTTGACAGCTTTGCTAGTCTGCTATTTTTAATTGATCCATATCGACTAAATCTCGATTCAATGACACAGAGCACCATTTTCCATAGTTTGTTAGCACTTCTACTGAGTAAACAAGGCTGAGCATTCAACATAAATTCAGGCCGTTGCTGTGATCTTAGCTATGAATTTTGACGTTGCTTTATTGTCATCGGCTCGGCCTAGCACAAGACTTAGTCTGAACATGAAATTAGTAACACCCTGATGTTGATTTTGACATTTTGAATATATATATATATATATATACAAACTTTAATCTATTTCCTGAGATAAGCGTTGACAATTGTAATGAGAAGATATGTGAACCAACTTATAGTTGAGCCACAGATATACAATAAAGTACCCCTCGATCTACACATATGATTCTTGCCTCTTTCATTGACTGCGTCACCAACAACCCCGGGGAAACAAGCAAAATTATTTTATTTACAACGGAGAAAAATCATAACAACATAAAAGACACATGAATATAGCGAGTCTCAGATGTGTGGCCTCATAATTAAGATGTCAATTGACCTAGAGCGATGGGGTGTGTTATGATAGTGTCCGAAATTTTCTCATGTTTAATTATGTGAATCTGATATATTTTGATTACTATGTTATAGAAAAACACATATGATAAATATATTTTTTAGTTACTACCATTTTTGATAAAACAAAACCCGCATTTTACGTGAGTGAAAGTTATTTGATTAATTCAACTGCTTAAAAGACATTGACCACAAAAGAAAAAGAGCGTCATTGGCAGTAATTGTACAAACTGAAATTGTGAAAAATACATAATACATCTACCATTCAGTCTAAATTGGCATAACACTTATGCAAGACCATTTTAAAAATGGGATACGCTGACCAACTACCCGCAATTGAGAACTGAACTAGTATCAGGAATCGAATTATTGAGTTAGAACAATATTAATTTTAGTGTAATTAAATATAAGAGATTAGTATTTTTAAGCATTTTAGCTACTTTGAATGAATAACAGAATAAGCAACGTTGACACTATCACGAATCGGAGACTGAACTAAATATGTACGCTGGGTTAAATTAGCAACCACCTCGTTCCTTTGCAAGATGCCACATCATAATAAAACTTTGAATTCTTTGCTAAAACTTCGCACAAGACCAGAGCACACCCAGTCGTCGTATTTGAAAGCGAAACCGCTACAACCGTCCCAAAATATTTACACCAGAGTAAAACCACGCGGATGTAGATTCAGATCTGTCCCGGGGCGACGCGGCGGCGGAGCGGGGCGACGGCGACGTGCGTTAGAATATATTGGGACACGGAGTCCAATCCTGGTTGCGCTTGGCGTCCCAGTACCGATGCGTGTACATGTGCCGCAGGTGCGGATGCTGCGAGTTGGCCGCGTGCGCTTCCCTCGCGAACCAGGCGGGGCGCGGGGGCGGCGGCGCGGGGGCGCCCCTCGCCGCCGCCTCCTCCGCCGCCGCCTCCAGCTCCCGTCGCGCGGCGCGCTGCTTCTCCTCGAGGCGCAGCTTCTCGTCGTTGGCGGCGTCCCAGAGCCCCTCCTCCATGAGGCGCTGGTCGGGGCGGCGGCGCGAGTCGGTGGGCGCGACGCCCTCCTCGATCTCGTTGAGCTGCGCGGCGAGGAGCGTGAAGTTGTACCACTTGTCCGCGTCCGCGGGCGCCGGGACGCGCTCCCACGCGACCACGAACTTGCCCGTCTTGCACACCGTGTTGTCGGCCGACGTCGACGTCACCGGGGCCACCTCCACGCGCGAGTCCCAGTGCCCTTGCAGGACGTAGCGCGGCTGAAATTGCGAATACATCTGTCAAATTAACTTAATCATCTTTACGTCGAGCGTACGATCTCAAGCGAACTCGATGGCCACAGATGATTTGTGGTCATGATGGTGGTCGGGTTACACTTGGTCGAGAATGTAGATGAGTAATTTAGTCTTACATAATATTATAGTCAAATGATCTGGCACGATGGACCCAGTAATAATGTAGTCTGTGATTCGTTTTATGTAATGTTTTTTTTATTACAAAGTCCGTATCTCTTTGATTACAGTTTTAATTTTAATTACCAATTACTCAGAGTTCTGTTTAGTGACAAATATTACACTTAGTGGTAATTCTGACGCGATACACGTCCAGCATAGTATTTACCCAATACAAATCATATTTAAAAGTCTTATTCGTAATTATTCGTTCATTCGTCGTATTATTTTTAAGAAATTTAACGTTTAATATTTTATTTTAAACTTTTTTTTACTTTACTATTCACATTTTTTAAATTAAATTGGTCATCATTAATTGAATATAAACAACGCAATGTGTTCCCTAACTATATAACGCTTTCACCTTGTAAGCAACCTCAAGATTGAATATCGCGCTATGGCGATGACTATACTCGATGTTTCTCTATGAGATTGAATCATAAATGATGTGAATTGTTGACGAACCAATGTCACAGACATAGCCCAGCATATGAGCGAGTTGAAATGGCAGCAGGCAGGGCACATAGCACCCAGAATTAACGCCCAATGGAAACCACAGAATGACAATCGCAGCATAGGAAGTCACTAACAGGGTGGACAGACAATCTGACCAAGATCGCAGGTAGAGGCTGGATGCGCCAGACGGCACTTGTGGTGATTAGAGTAAAAATGATAAGATAATGAATGATTTATGTATATATACGCACCACTCCTTGCGGATCCTTGATGACCCCGGTGACCTTCCGCTGCGTGTCCTTGCTGAAGTACCCGTAGGGGAGATACTTGAGGTGCGCCACGTACCCGGCGGCGGGCCCGGCGTCCCCCACGATGTCCATGTCGCCGTGGTTGTCCACCCACAGCTTGCCCACTATTATATTGTGCACAGTCGTCGTCACCTGGAACAACCGACACCACGGTACAAACCACCACATCTATGTAATCACCAGTGACTGCTATCTAACCTTCGCCCCAACTTTATACTTTTTGCTAAGCACGTTTGAAATAACTGTCAGTTGTTTGACAGCAAGAGACAGACTATCGCACACACAACATAGCAATAAGATAAATGTATTTGTGACTAAAGGGAGTGGGTTGAAAATCAGCGCTGCGTGGTAGATACCTACCCGCAGCATAATGCTGAACTTGCTCCTTTTATGCACGGACATACGAAGATTTGTCAGGTATGTTTATACTTGTAATGTGTTATTTTACTTAGGTATAGAAGTTTGTGCATAATAAACATTTTTCTTTCTTTCTTTCAATCAAGTTTGAATTTAATGACAGGACAACGTCTGTCGGGTCAGCCAGTTTGTAATTAATTTGAATTTGGAATTCCTAACCAAACCGGATATTTGAGATCAAAGTGGTCAGTTTGACAAAACGCCAATTCCAAATGTAATCTCATATTAAGTAGTTGTATTGTATAGATGGTTGTCGTCGGACTCTCATTATTTTTTTTAAAAGATAGCCTTACCTTTTACCGCTGTCTCACCTGATGCTAAGTGACGAAGCGGTCTAAGGTGTAGCACGAAAACTTAGAAGGTAGAGAACTTAGAACCTACCTATTCACTCGCGACTTGAAGTCTCCGGGGTTGTACCTATCGGGAAATACAGACTAAGGCAGTGAGTTCCAATTTCCTATGCAGTATATAAATAAATAAATATATTTATTTAAATCAAGCAACATTGATTTGATGTAGTAAGTAAGTGAGCAGTTTATTCGAAAGCACGATCACTAACGTACTTTTAGTTCAGGTTTTAAACTTCATAATTTTGAGTCTGCTGTGAAATCATCAAACGCTCTAGAGGATGTTTCGGCACCCTTAAATTGCACACTTGGAAGGGTATTTGAAAGAAACCTTGAATATAATCAACAACCGCTCAGGAAAAAAACCTATATATTCAATATGGCCTCCGTTTTATTGGGATTCTCAATCAAGGTTACAAATGGGCAACTGCAAAATTTTCTTTGGCACAAAATAATAGTCAAACCGTTCATACCCCTTCCAAAAGTTCATCTACACTACTATGTACGATACGGTAAGTCGACCTTAGATGATTCTACAGATCCACCTTGTCCTTCATACAATGGTAAGCGTTCCCGGTTCGTTGGAATACGATGCAGGTGTCGAGAGACGGGTGTATCTGTATGTAGTGGCCGCGGAACTTGCTGGTGATAGCGAAGTTCTGTCGCTGCGTCCAGCCGGCCGCGCCCTCGCAGTACAGCGCTGTCGTCGGCGGGTGGTGACGCACCTGGGGTCATCTCTTAACCAGTAAGCTTCGCAGCATCCCCACTACTAGATCCAATACCTGATACCACCCCACAACTTGTAAACGCCTACATTCGTCGCAGCGGATCTTGGTGACTCGGGAGTTTCCTGCATGTGCTAATTGGTCGGTTTTGAATTGTTAGGGGTTTGCCTTATACTGATGATGTGATATAAACGTAATAATTAAAAGATATTAATTTTTTAGAACCATGTGCCACAAAATGTTAAACATTGTGACAATATAAACAATTTTAAATTTATTTAAAATAAAATTGTATTGTTAAGGCTTACTACAGTGTCGACGACTTTTCAAATGACAAGATTAAACGAAAACATAGTAGGTGTTTACTTATATGGACATAAGTCATTGGGCAAAAACTAACCCAGTGAGGAAAATTTTCATACAGAAACCAAATTTGTTTTAAATTGTTAAGTATTAAGCCACACTTAATTATACATTGTTTTGTTTTTTACTATGGGCATGAAATGTAAAAGATGATTACAAAAACGGTATCCAGTGGACATTTTGTCTTTGGCCATGCATCAAGTGCTAAAAGATTTGCTAACGGAGTTTTTAGACAATACTATTACTCTTGTAGACATTGATCATATCGTTAATAAATCAATCGGGGCTTGATCGCGAGAAAAACATCCAGTAATTTATTTACCTCGACGTTTCGACCAAGTTGCATTGATCGTGGACACGAGAAGACTCTGGATGTTTTTCTCGCGATCAAGCCCCGATTGATTTATTAACAATGTGTTCGAATCGCGAAAGTCTAAAAATTACAATTGATCATATTTTTGTATCATAATATTAATGTATGAATTTTATTATTTGCTTGTTATTATGTAAATAATAATATTATTATTTTATTTAAGTACATTTTATTATCCTATAGACGTAAGGGTGAATATGGCATGTTCTTAATTGTAACACCTACGCAAATTCCATGGACAGATTAATTGAATTTCAACTTGATTTTATTTCATAATCGGTTTTTGTCTTAGTCGCCGATCCTATTAAACTATGCACGATATCCTACAACTAATGTATTTTTTAATTTTCTGTTTTTATTAAACTGTTTTACACGCCCAAAGTCTCGAAAAAAACCCAACATCAGAGCAACAGAGATGACGCAGCAATAAAAAGAAAACATCACAATGGAACGAAAAGACATAAAAATATTCCCCTAAATTTCGCAAAACTCAACTTCAGAGTTACAGAGATCCGCTATGACTACATATTAATTTATTTAAATTACTTATGCACTAACAGCTTACGCCAACACGTACATTAAGTCAGTAATGATTTACTTTATCCAGATGGATAAAATAGTAATCCTACACTAATTTACTTAAGTAACTACGACAAATACTGTTAAATAAACTATTTTTGCAAAATCACATCTACATCTCTGTCCTGAGCATCAGGGCATTGAGCTTGTGACGTAGGCGCATATTGGGAGGTTTGTGTGTAGACACGGTGAGCCGCGAACAGAGGACGAACGCTACACTCACGCGATCACCGCAGCCGGTTTGGTACGAACAAAGCCACACGAGCCAGCGCACTGGCAGCACGGGTTATGTATCTGGCCATTAAGAAGCTTACAAAAGTGTAAGCTTCGCTTGTTGTGTGTAAAGCTTGTAAAACACTTTATTTACTTTAAATCTTACGCACTACAATGTACATAGTAGAAAATATTTGGAGACAGCGCGAGTCACGGGGTAAACTTTTATTGGGACGCGTACGGGTCGGTAGACGACGAACCACTGAGCGCGCGAGAGTTGCCTCCGCGCGGGAACGAACGCGGCGCCACCACAGATGGCGCGAGGCGAACACAGCCAAGCGCGCGCGCGGCAACACGCGAACGGATGGATGCTTTGCGCGTTACATGTGTTTATTATTAGTCCCTACCTCATATCGTTTTTCCCATCGTATCCACTTGTTAAATTAAGTCCTCATCTCCGAGACTTCCAACTTAGCGCTTCTACTTCAGCACACTAATTACATATGAATGCGATATAATGGTATCAATTCTGCCTTTCCGTCATAACCTCTTTGACAAACATTCAGAGTCTTCAAGTCGCGAGTGAATAGGTACCTTCTAGGTTTGCGTGATAAATCCTAGACAACGTCATCACTTAACATCAGGTGAGACAGTTGTCAAACGCAAACTTATAATACGTAAAAAAAAAAAAACATTTTCTGCTTTGCCATTATGTATTTTTTTCTCTGTCTTCTTTTAAATGGTCGAACGGGTTATTATTTCGTTATTTTTAATATACATGATTAAGCATTGTTTATAAAAACAGTGCTCTTGTGGAACATGGCATCTTTAGAGGAAAAGAAATGGTTATATTCACATACATAAAAAACAAACATGAAAAAGAACTAGCTGGAGTCAAATATAACGACTAAATGGTCTCAAACTGGTCCCACCCATAGTACAATATGGCATACTGTTATTATGTGTTGTGAAATTACAAACATTGCATCTAAATCAATAGAGGCGATTCTTGAAATACCAATTTTTAATTAAATTTGCATGTTAATGTGTTTATCAAACATTTATTTTATAAGTAAATGCATGAAAGTGAAAAATAACTTATTTAGCAACATCTATACGATATTAGTATAGTATAATATATACAATATAGTATATTATTAGTACAAGTTCCACTCAATATCCTAATGTATTATGAAAATAAAATGTTATTGAAACCTATAGCAGCGTTACCAATATACTAGTTTACATATTAATTATACAATACGATTCCTCGTTCAATAATATCGCATGTAAATGTATTTATTCACAATGCAACTATTTATACATATTTGTATATAGTGCCTTTTTGCAATAAAACACAGTTTATTCCAAAAACATATATAATTACCGAGTTCTAAGAAAACGCCATACATAGCTCGTTTTCCAGATATGTACTAGATAAGGTGTGAGATGATATGTCGGCAAAGCTAGAGTTGAACCCGCATTGGTTTGCTGAGGTACGTTACCTTCCTCCATGTGTATTTATTCCCAGACGCGACAAACATGGCGGACGCTCCCCCCAGCGGTATGACCTGGAGGTACTTCCCCCTGAACTTGGTGGTGGCGGTGAACTCCTGCCAGCACTGCCAGCCCGCCTGCCCCTCCGTGAACTGCGCCACCATCGGCGGGTGGTGGGACACCTACACCCGACTACTTTTTAGATATATGTACGTACCAATAGAAACGCATATAATACGCATTCGCGACATACGTTTACAATATAATTACATAGTTTCAAAAATATACAAATCGACCTTCATCCTATTTAATCAATGGAATATAGGAAAAACAACTTGTATGATTTTTTTTCTAATCATACTATATTTATGTCAGAGTTATTTATGTAGGTAGCAAAGTGGAACCCCCAGAAAATTTTCAACATTTCCTTCAAATGAAAGAGAAACGATGGCCCAAATGGCTAATTAACGTAATGGCTGAGGTAGCAAACATAAAAAAGCTTTACCTTTTTTGGAAGTCGGGGAAAAAAACCCTAATACACGCTTATTTCATAGAATAAGATCTGAATTCGTGTGTAGAAACAATTTTGTAGATTTTCTTTTGAAAACTGGACAAAGTACGTGAACAGATCCAACGTCACCTTTTTATTTATATCTTCCATTACATGACTTTAAAAGCGAGGTATTTAAACAATAATGCAGCAATAAAACAAATATTTGATCACTAGGAAGGTAGGATGGAAAGATTAGTCAGGGCGAGGCAAGTGCTGGTAGGATAAGTGAACAGTAATGAAAACTAATGGAGGAGATAGGACAGGAAAAACGACAGGATAAAGATATGCAAACACAACAAAAACTTCAATGTTTCATATTACTCTTAAAAAGTTAAATAGAGTGAGCTCATGGTAGCTAGTGTCGGCCGTCAATCAGACAGTCCATGTCTCGAACCCCACATCGGATTTGAACTTTCGGTGTAACTAGCGTCGTGGTACCAACAGCATGGTAGGTAACTTCGTAGCTCTAACCTCCAGATTGTAAAATCTGTCACGACGGTGTTCAGCTGTTCTATAGAGACAGTCAACATTAAAGGTTTTTACAGATTAAATTAAACTACAGATTTTGAAAATTGAGGGTAGGTAGCTAACACAGGAGGGCATTAGAAAGTACCCTCCCAGCGTGCTATTTGGTAATAATGTTACCTATACCGAAAGCTCAATCGAAGTGAGAATTAATCCAATAGCCATTTGACACAGGTTGATCCTTGAATCCTATTTTTCTGGGATACCTTTATATTGAAAGCAGAAATAGAATGTTTTAAACTTTGTCCAACATAACTTCATGTTTAATAAGACTGTGGGGTCTACTGGCGCATATTAAAATTGTATGATATGGCCAGACTATAATATCTGAGCAGAATTTCGTCCATATTCATTCAGCAGCAGGCTTACCTGCTATCCTTACCAATAACAAAATGTTACTTCGTATTGTCAATCAATGACAATTTTCTACTTACTTTGATTACTACTCCAATTGGTGCGTACATACAAAATTCTTACTGAATGAAGTTCATCTGAGTTCTCATTGGTGTTAGTGTATGAACCGACCATGAGAACCACATGAAGTTACGTTTCATTACTGGTAAAGTTGGCCTGTAGGTTCAGACAAAATGCATCGCTTCATAGCGATTCTGTTTCTCTAACCATTTCCGCTTCAAAGCTGTCATTATCGCTTGTCAAAATGGCATTTGTCTACGAATTTGTATGGTTTCGGCGTTCGGGAGAATAGAAACGCATTATACATAGTCTGATGTCCTAGACGCTTTCGTTCTTCACGTGAAATATCGCTATGAAGTGTCAATCTAGTACATTTTTTATGTGAGCACCCAGCGTTACCACCCATAGAGTAACAAACATCCATCCTACTTTTGCATTTTTAGATAACATTCTAATGTGCGCTTATAGACCCGACGATCTAATTATAACGTGAAGAATAATTAAAGAGGTTTGGTAACTATTGGGAGTCGCATCCATCATTATTATCATGGTGTCCTAGACACTATGATATTCACATGAAACAACCAGTTTCGAACTGATTTGCAAATCTTTTTCTGGAAACGAAGATCGTGCCATGCCACAGCTGAGAGCTTCAGCCCGTAAGTGGTAAATATCATGTGACTCCCATCAGGTTATAAGATAATAATGAAGGAAGAAACGTTTAGAAACGACTTGCCTGTTCCGATATCGACCGCCAGCCGAGGTCCGACATCCGATCGCATTCGTACGTCTCACCGAGCAACGGGTTGAACGGTTTGTTCGTTCTGTAAGGTAACATAAACATCTTTACACCACCAGGAAATATTTGTCAGATATATAAAAATCATTTGCCTTTTTTAACCATCGGTTGCCTCAACTAGGGGTCAAAAAACCAAACAATAAGAACTTAGCCTCGTAACAAAAAAACTCAATGTGTATAAAGTCGCGATAAATAAAAGGCGGTCACGGCGGTTAATTATAATAAAATACATACATAAAGGCCTCTCTCCCGTAGGGTTAGGCAGAGACCACAGTCTTCCAAATGCTACGATTTCGAACCATTTCTTTCGTTTCAGCCACAATCATCAGACTTATATAAGACCATATAAGAGCGTTGGCTGTGGTACAATAACGTGACTAGGATTTACTTACTGGATTCTAATATGTATGTAAAAACCAGTTACAAACTATTATGGAATTATATTAAAATTGAAATTATTTTTTGACCACGTCAATTCCCGTGTTACACAGGTTTGGCTTTATTTAATCATAAGGCACGAAGAAGAAGAAGAAGTCAGTTTTAATAATGTTTAAACTAGTTAATTACAGGGAAGCCTGTAGAAAGAAAATCTAGCATAACATAGGTGACCTGTTAGCGGTGGTAGCATATGAGGAGACGGTGAACGCCGCGACGTAAGCCAACTGCTGCGCCGGGTCCGAGAACTGGGCGGCCTGGTCGAGGATCGACGAGTATTCGTAGTCTTCCGTCAGCCGCTGCAACATCGACAGCGGCTCGCTGAAGTTTACCGGGATCGGGATTTTTGATAATTCTTTACCTGCGAGAGAGAACGGTACCACTCAATCTTCTGGCAATAGTTTATCATGAAGAAACTGTTGTTTATATTGAAAGAAACAGAAGCTTGGAAGTAGCACCAGTCAATGATAAGTATTCAAGTCACGAGTGAAGAAGTACCTACCTTCTAGGTTTGCGTGCTAAATTCTAGACGTCATCACTTAACATCAGGTGATACAGTAGAGAAACGTAAACTTGTTATAAGTAAAAAATAAATAAAAAAAGATGAAAGGGAATAGATTTTTTTTTATATATTTTTTTTTTTTACAACATCACACAAGGTCTTCAGGTCCCAAACTAGGCTGAGCCTGTACTATGGTAACCTGATGACTGATATATATACTTATATACATATACACACCCAGACACAGGTCAAACAGACATGTTCATACACACAAATGTTTGACCTGTCCGGGAATCGAACCCGGGACCAGCGGCTCAGAAGGCAGAGTGCTACCAACTGCGCCAACCGACCAGTCAAGAATGACTTGGTACTGGCATGTTATAAAAAGGGATGAAAAACATACAACGAAAAGATTACTTAACATGAACATGGATACATTTAGAGGAAGCCCGAATAAGATATGATATACAGAGGTGCTCACAACACTGAGATAACTAGAAATATAATAGAGTACAAGAGAAAAACACGAAGAGCCGACCCCATCTAGTGTGTGATAAAACAAGTTTATATTGAATAAAGGCTAAAGTTCGAACAAATTCGAAGTTTCTCCATGCTGCCAGCTTGGCAACATGTATCAGGTCTGGATTTAAATATTACCATCAAATATGTAAAGTCGACTTGTTGTTGATTGCATCATGTTGTTATTTGATGTCAAATGATCTTCAACAGTCGGGTGGTAGACACAGACATACATGGTAAGTACACTTGGCTGATGATACTAATATTTTTTGCAAATAAATAATCCTACAAATGTTCAAATATTTGAAGAAAAAAAATCGTCCGCTAGTAGGATTTGAGCCCACGACTACAGAATACCATCTAAGTCCAACTAAGCTATAGCAGCCCATACTCGTGGATTCAAATCCCACTAGCAGCCGTATTTTTTCCTTTAAATATTTGAACGTAAGTTCCGCCTAGCAATATGACAAGTCGCTCATGTTAAATATCGAAGATTGTTGGTGTATGAGTGTGGTGTTACCTATACAATTCTTCATGATGGACCAGAGACTGAGCGGATAGTTGGGACGGTCGGGGACGCGCAGGCGCCGCGCGTGCCCGTCCACCGAGCCCGTCACCAGCGACACGTGCGGCTGGAACAATCACATCGGTTATTATATCTTATTTATTCATTCATTTATAGTATTGTATTAGAATAGTATTTTATCAGAGTTCAGAATCAGTTGTTTGCAGACCATATAGGTGTAAACAATTTTTTTTCCAAAAAATGGAACCGACTTCAACACTCAAAAGTGAGAAATAACTTGTTGAAATCGGTACCCTGACAGTTTACAAGAGTAACTATCATCACAATATTGTGCTCATGGTACCGACTTCGACAAGTTATTTCTCACTTTTGAGTGTTGAAGTCGGTTCCATATTTTTGTAAATTTTTTTTCATCCTTTTCAGTGACAATCGCTACTCACGGGATAAATTGTCATTGTGTATGTGCATCGATGTTTTCAACGGGTACGATAATATCGTCGAGGTAAGTGAAGCACTTTTCAGTTATTGAAGTGTAACTCAAAAAAACATTTGTCCGATTTTAATGAAATTTAAATGGGACCACCACGGAAGTATACACTATCAAACAAAAAAAGAATCCTCCAAATCGGTTCATAAACGAAGAAGTCATCCGCGAACACACAATAAAAAAACATATATACGATCGAATTGAGTAACCTCTTTTGTTAAAGTCGATTAAAAATATTCCGATGTAGTAAATAAGACCTTAGGACTACGCTTTATATTGGACGGTGTATTACAAAATAGTCAGCTATCATCTAGAAGCGATGATAGCTTAGCAGTGGGGGTGTCAGCTGTCAAACCGACGGATGCGGGTTTCATCCCCACCGTACCAAGTAACATCGTTATCAAATTTCCTTATGGTGGTTGGGTATTTTCGAGTACCCGCCTGGCTGGCTATCACCCTCAAGTTGAGAAAAACTGTCACCAATAACATAGTATGCTCAGGCAGCAGTCCTTGAGAGCCAGTAAACATCTAGGTTTAGCGTGATAACATCTTCAACCACATCGTTACTGACACTCAAGTGAGATAGCTAGATCTATAAAGTAAATGGAGTCAGTGGTTTCACTCACTTCCTGGGGACTAGCACTTAAGCTCTGACTAAGTCCTTAAATATTTTAGTTATATGTTTTTAAATATGGAATCATTCAGAGTACCATATGAACATATTATATAGGGTCGCCATTTGAGTGGGATGATGCAATGCAATGTTCGAGACGTTTTGTCGCCGGCTGGAAGTCGTTAAATCGATCGAAAATAAAATCGATTAACAAGGACCGAATGTGCTACAAACTAATGACTTGAACAACGCAATTTATCGGAAGACGAATTAAATTTACATTAAAAGTAAAGATAAACTTAACACAAATTCAAATATGTACGTACGTACATGCCTTGGTTTTCTATACTAATATTATAAAGAGGAAATATTTGTATGTTTATAACGAATTGGCTCAAAAAGTACTGGAACGATTTTAAAAATTCTTTCACCATTTGAAAGCTACATTCACCCTGAGTAACATAGGCTATATTGTATTTTCAAAAAAAAATAGGGATCCTTATAATTTTGAATTTGGAATTTGTTTTCCCTTGCGAAGCCGGAGCGGCCCGCTAGTATTTAATAAGATCCTATAATATCACCATCAGATAGTCTTGAGCATTCATCTTGTAAATGTTATTTATTTTTGCAAATTGATAACTTGATATATAATTATATTATTTTATAAAGCACATCTATACTCCGTTCCGTAATCATAGATATTTCATGCAAGCAAAGGGGATAACAGAGCAAAAATATGTGTTACCAGCAGCGCCCCGCGGTTTTACCCGCGCGGTGATGATTGATGATGATGAAAAATAGCCCATGTGTTATTCCGGGACCTGAAGTATCTACATACTAAATTTCCTCCAAATCCACCCAGCCGTTTGAGCGTGATTGAGTAACAAACATCCATCTATCCATCCAAACTTTCACATTTATAATATTAGTGGGATAACGTTACTTTACTATATTAGACCATAAGAATAATTATTTACATTTTTTGAAAACTATCTTACTTTTAAAATTTAGAAACTGAAATATCCCACACCATATTATGCTACGAATATGTTGTATGCAAAAGTTTGAATGTGTGTTAATCAGTACCATTGTAACTCTTAATTGGCATGTAGTAGAGCACAATTAACATGAAATAGAGACAACAACATTTTTCGTATGCGAAAAAGTCACTTTGACAGCGACTCTTCATGACATTTCCTTGTGGATATGTGAACATGAAAGAGATTGTACCGACATAATTATTATTGAAACTGGGTAAAATAATAGATTAAAATGATGGGTATGATGATTTTGTTACTCTTACTGTAGGTATTCATTATGTTTTTTTGCAACATTTGTGTATTTATTATAGCACTTGCTGAGACCGCTAATTTTACCATTACAATACTATCAATGTAACAGTTATTATATTTGGATGCTTGTTGCTAACACTGGCCTAAACATATTAAATATATGAAGTGAGAGAAATAAATCCTATCCTACTATCCTACCAACATCATAAATGCAAAAGTTTGTGTGTATGTTTTTTACTTCTTCACGCTCAAACGGCTACACTGATTTCGATGAAATTGGTTCAGCCGTTTGAGCGTGAACAAGTAAAAAACATACACACAAACTTTCGCATTTATGATGTTATGGATATGGAGATAGGACCCTAGATTAAAACATAAGCTTATTTTAAACATCACCATCATCACCGTTTTTCATCACCACGCGTGTAAAACCGCCGGGCGCAGCTAGTAGTGATTATATTCTGGAATAGCACGTAAACCACTTTTTATACAAAAAGTGTACAGTGACGGGAAAACCACGCTGTTATATCGCGTTAATATCGCGGGCCAATGCCATTACTAAATAAATAAACAAATATATAGTAAACTTTATCTTAAACATAACTATTACACTATACTATTATTATATAAAAGATAAGAAAAGTTGTAAAATGTATGAATGGGTTATATTGTCAAAGCAATCATAAAAACATCGTAAAAACATTAAACGTTGATAAGATTAGAGAACTGATACTTTCCATTGTAAAAGAGGTATATTACACTTAAAGTCGGTTCGTAAAGTAAATCGCAGTTAAAAAATCAAAGGTGATCCAATCTAATTCTCACCTGGCTAGCTACCGTCGTAAAATATGACAATCTGGCACACAATACATACATTTTTATAGATGACTAGCGGTCCGCTCCGGCTTCGCACGGGTAAAAAATTTTAAAAATTATAGATTTTAAGAGTCCCTAATTTCTTTGAAAATATAATATAGAAAGAAAGAAAGCACATTTACCACATTGATATAGCCCATGTTACTCAGAGTCAATGTAGCCTTCCAATGGTGGAAGAATTTTTAAAATCTGTTCAGTACTTTTTGAGCCAATTCGTTATAAACATACTTACATACAAATCTTTCCTCTTTATAATATTAGTATAGACATCTTAGAGATCTTAATACAAAATATACGAAATATTCAATATTGCATTTCTGCCTGGGGATGTGCAGGTAAAAGTACCTTCACTGTGCTAGAGAGATCTCAGAGAGCCTTATTCAAAGTAATCTTGAAAAACCCTTTTCGATACTCAACTAACACTCTCTATGAAGAATTTAATGTCCTTTGCGGCCGCCCAGCTCTCTGTTTTAAAAGCAGTGACAAAATCTCACAGAGATTTTCTCAACCAATGAGATTTAGACAATACAATTACTAATATAGTGACTATGAGCATTACATGTAGTAAATCCAGCGCTGGGCTCCGATAAAATGAATATAATATAGCGATGATGGATATGTGCGTGCAGTACTCACCCAGACGATAGGCTGGTCGGTAGAGAGGAGCGCGGCGTCGGGGGAAGTCCCCGCGGCGGAGGCGTGTGCGGGCTCGGCGCCGCCCATCGCGCTCTCCGCGCGCTCCTTGTCCTCCACGAATATTACCTGCAAAACAATATTTACGTTATCTTTTAATTATTGGGTGTTCAGGTCAATTCGTTCATTTTAAAATCCACTGTCTGACTTGATGGTCAGTGATGATCTGGTCGAAGATGTGATCACGCTAGACCTAGAATGTTTACTGGCTCTCACGGACTGCTGCCTGAGCACACTATGTGTTTGGTAACAGTTTTTCAAACTTGAGGGTGCTAGCTAACCAGATACTCGAAAGTACCCTTCACCGAAAACTCAAGCGGTTGGTGGGATCAAACCAGCGTCCGTCAGTTTGACAGCCGGATCTCTCACCGCTGAGCCATCATCACTCCAACATCGATTGAGTTTGGGATCGCATAAACTCCGCTCTACAAGCGCTACGTAGAGTTCTATATTAATATATTGTATGGGTGTATGTAATGCATTTTTGTATATATATGCAATGATATTATATGTTTATATGAGGTAGATGTCGCACAAGCGCGCGGAAACTGAGACGGCAAAATTAAGTCAATTGTAGTAATTTTCATTGCGACGCGTATTTCAAGCGCAAGTCTAAACATATAGCTATCCTTTTCTATATTATTTGTACCGTATTATCTGTCTCAGTAAGCATGTTTATGTTGTTATGTTATGTAAAGGAACAAAATCTGAGCACCGCGCAGTATGAATATACGTCATCTTTAGTAAAACATCATTGTATATATGTGTTTGATGATGACTTACGCAGTTTACTGTATTTTCTATACAAATAATTATAATAGGTGTCTGGTTATACTGACAAAATAATAGAATTTTACTAAATGCATAAACAATTAGTCATTTTACATTTTAGTTTGTCTTTTGGTCTCCGCTAATCTTCAAAACAGCTAAACCAACGTTGACAGAACTTTTAAAAAAAAAAAAACTTTTATTTAAAAAACGATAAGCGTTCTGAAAAAAAAAGTTGATTTCTACATATCGCGATTGCGGGTGAAACCGCGTGTCGCTATAGTTAAGAAATATTGCAAAAGGGCATTGATCACAACTGATATACGTTAACATTTTTTTCAACACTGATAAGTAAATAATTACAGTTCGTGTAAGAACTGTCACTTGAATAGGCTCACATGTAGCGAAACGAATTTTTCAAAAATATCACTCCCAGTTTTACAGCATAGGTATCATAATCGTTTAACGTAGTAATGACCATAATACATTTAACTTTGAGACGTTTTACCGAGACGATGACGTCGAAACTCAGTGGCCGAGACGGTATATAACAACCGACCTCCTAGTTTACTCATTGCCATTTGGTCACAATCGAAAAATAAATAGTGTACGTTCAAACAATTTAAAGTCAATTTTTTCCTATTATTCTGGGTGTGATGCCTGCAATAAATGACTTATTTATTTACTATTCATTATTAAATAATGCTATCCAGCGGGTACCTACTTTATATTCACATTTGTATTTTTTTATATTGATATTTAAACATATATTTTTTATTAACATTCACACAAGGTGTTCAGGTCCCAAACTAGGCACAGCCTGTACTATGGTAACCTGTTGACTGATATATATACTTATATACATATACGCACCCAGACATAGGTCAAACACACATGTTCATACACACAAATGTTTGACCTGTCCGTGAATCGAACCCGGGACCAGCGGCTTATTTTTGTATAAACCGAACCAACAATCAAAAATCGTTCTAATTCTAATTAACACTAATTAGACTCAAATCGATAAAGTGACACATCATCCTCACTTTGGCAATCTGTTGTATCTTATCTTTTAACCTACTTAAAAAAAGGAGATTGTGTTCGCGGATAACTTCGTCGTTTGTGAACCGTGTTTGATGCCTCGTTTTTTGTTTAATAGAGTACTTAGAGTAAGTACTTCCGAGGTAGTCCCATTTAAATTTCATCAAAATCGGTCAAGCGTTTTTTGAATTACACTCCAATAACTGAAAAGTGTTACGTCTACTTGGACGACTTCCTAATTGAGGGTGAATAAATCGGTGAACATACATAATGACAATTGAACCCGTGAGTAGCAAAGTTCACCGATAATGGTGAAAAAAAAATTGACAAAAAATGGAACCGACTTCAACACTGAAAAGTGTGAAATAACTTGTCGAAATCAGTACATTTTTTTACTTAAAAAGATAGATGCACTTCATAGCAACACCAACATTGTATATTATGTTAGCGTTGCTTATTACAGTGTGAACATTTTGATTGCTACAATTACTTAATTTGGACGAATTAAGTACAATTAATGAATCAGCGTGTAGGGGTGGATGAATGCACCTCATAGATGTATGATTAACCAAATAAGAAAATTAGTCAATTTTAGGCATTTAATAATTTCATACTAGTATAATTAATTAATCATGTTCATAAAGGTACCCCCTTTGTTAAGGGGTTGTTCTAAAATTGAATATAAAAAAAGAAAGACATTAACATGGCTCGGGTTCCACCAGATTCTGACCATTACAGGGACTGGGCCTATTACATCCTAAGTTCCTCCAAATGACATCGTACTCCATACAATGTTGGCCTAAGAGTCGAGTGTAAAGATTACTGACCTGTTGAGTCTCGGTGACGGTCTCTCCTTCAGATTCATCCGAGCTTTCGGCACTTTTCACTTTGGCTTTCCTATTCACCTGCAAATGGAGATGCGTCACATGTATGAGGTGTGGCACGCGACAGTTAATTATGTATAAAGTTAATTACGTTGACACAATGCCTGAAGGTACAAATGCGGAATATTTACAAATGTAGTAGGTATTGTCCGTAATTGGTGAACTGTATATAACTTACTACTATTATAAATGTCAAAGTTTGGATGGATGTTCATGCCAGAAAAAAATAATGGTTTAAGATATTGACTTTTTCGACTGTCTGTCATGCATTTTATTACCTGGACCAATCATATATTATTAGGAGATCAATAATTATTAGAATTACCAAATTCGTCCACACAAATAATACATGTCGTTCGACCATTAAAATTATGTAATTATACGTATTACAAAAAAACAAGTGTCTAACTTGTTCTTTTTTAGTGTGGTGTGTATATATGTTTATTCTTATTTCTCCTTAAACTCTAAAGTAATTCGCGAAGTTTCCAAGTATTATTTAAGATTGTGACTGGGACTATTGGGCTTAGGTGCCGAAAATCAGATGGAAATACATACAGAACACGCCTTTGTCTTGGATTTTTTATTTGGATACTTCTTCAATGACATTCTGTTCTAACAGGCGCGTACGCGTCAATAGAATTTTCATGTTGATAACTTACAAACTATTATTTATTAAACATAACATAAAATTGAACAGGTCATTTGCCTAATGCCAAAATTAGCCAGTGAAGTCTTTTTAAAAAAATTTCTTTCTTTTAAATGTTTACAATATGTAGTAAACATACAGGTTAAAATTATTATTTCTTAACTGAACACCATTCATTAATATTTTCCATAACAGTTTGATATGGTCCTCAAAATAAGTATAATTTTATTGTAGCAATTAATTACGTATGCAATGGACAATGATATCGATAAAGTTAATGTGGTACTACTTTCGTGTTTGATCTATGGATCGCTTCCTGTCATATTCAGTAGGTCAATGTGTAAGTGAAAATGACGTCATACCAAAACAATGGACTGTAGGACAAAACACTGGAGTGTGTTATCAAAAGCTGTTGACTGATTGTACTGTATAGATACAAAAACGTTTTCAAGGGGCAAACAAAGAAGAAACTATTTAATATGTTGTTACATTTTAGGACTTTTATTAAGCAACCTCGTATTCTGCAGGTGCTGAAAGAACTGACATACAGCATAACAGTGGAATAGCTGGCATACCCCTCAGATAATACCAACTGCCAACTACAAAACCTGCTAGGCATTAAGGACAAGGGGTCGTAAATAGTGGAAATTTGAGTAATGTATGCGTTATATTGATAATAATAAAATATACATACTTACAGGCACTTTTATTACAAATGATGTCTTGTCATCCATACTTGTGGAGACACCTTCTTCCACGGCGTCGAAGAACTCATGGTCTTCATCTTCTGTCTCATTGCCTGTGCCGTTGCCACCTGTTAAGTAACTTACTTTATTTCTTTTTACAGATTGTGTTAGAAACCACTCGCACTATCATAAATAGGATACAAAAATTAGACCTCATAGTTGTTCTTTGTTTCAAAATCTGGAATTGAATTTAAATTTGTACTATCTTTGTTGAAAATATTATATTAAATAACTTAAACACATATGCAAAAAAATATATATGTTAGAAACAGAAGAGGTTTATAAGTCAAGATGGAGGACAGTAATTGTACTATGGCTTTTTTATCCACAATCTTTTATAGAGATACAATGTTAAAATTAACTCTCGCGCTCACGTCTTAAGCGTTATATTAATGGCAGTCAATAATGTGGCTCTAAAATAAAAGTAACTTACAAATAAAACAACATGTAAGGATCGTCATTGATTGTTTTTCGTCTTGTACACAAACAAAACATTCAAGATACCAACATTAGTGTTCTTTTTACTTTTTAGATTACATAGCTGTCAGTTGATGTCATCTTTCCTCAAATTGTTGTCTTGTTATCAAGATGCCATTTTTAATATTCCATTCCAAGTACAATTTATATAATAAAAATTAATAATTGTAGTGTGTGGCACTGGAAGTCATTACATTGTAACTAAAAATATTGTTCACTGTGAGAAAACTAAAACGTGGTCTCTAACTATGGGCCTTATAAGCAAGCTCAAGTGCGGACGAGCTACAGTGAGCTATGGCTGGGGTTTCTCTATGAGATCAAATCAGGGATGAAGAGATCCATAGGAGAACGAAAGTCACTGACAGCTCAGTGGATTACCAAATTGAAGTGGCAGTGGGCAGGGCTTGAAGAACTGATGGCCATTGGTGTCCAAAGGTTCTCGAGTGGAGACTACAGACTGGCAAGAGCAATGTATGATGTCCATTGACAAGGTGGACAGTGATCAGGCTACATCTAACTTTGTATCTGTATATTGTGTAACCTGTTCACCCCAGTTGGAAAGAGATTGAACTATATGTATCAACTTACATAGATACTTTATATACAATTTGAATGTCTATGTAAACCACACTTTAGAGGAAAAATTCCACTAATAAGACCATATAATGAGTATTTAATTGAAGGTCCAAATTTTCTGTCATTCATTTTGATTTAGTTATTTTATCACTTCTTACATTCATGCATAATATAATGATTAAGAACTATGCCATGAATATAAAAAAGTAATTGAATATATAGCAATAACTATTAATGTGACAATTAAGATAACTAGATTGTAATAAAACTACTTTACAATACACATGATGCCATTGTGTACACGTACAGTGCAATGTACTATCATTATTAACTAAATACGAAAAGTCAAAAATAGTATAGTACTTATTTCTTTAATTTACCTCATGGAAACAGTTTCATTACTGTCTTACAGGGCACAGTTTTAATTTTTAAACACGGATTAACATGTTAAGACATGGATTTTGTGAGGTTGGGGTTGTAAATAATAATGTGAAATTAAGTATCATAAGGTTCACTAATTATGAAAACAAAACTTCAAACAGTAAAGACATAACGCTTTGAACAGAATACATTTTGTTTAATTATCCTTACCTTTATTGAATAAATTCAATAAAGAACTAGTGTGGCCCTAAAAAAGAAAAACAGAACCCAAAAGCCTGTTTTTTTATTTTTGTCTGGTTTTTCAAACCAATTTAGAAGAATTGAGCCCACCTTGAAATAACATATTTACTCTTTCTTGACAAGTTTATTTTAAGGATTTTTTTTATGTTCCAATATAGGTATTTGGAGTATGAAGCTCAGCTTGTAGCAACATTCAGGAAGTTTTTTATTGGAAATTCATTAAAGTGGATAAATACATAGTGTTAACGTATTTTAACCTTTTGGGGTCGAGAAATGGGGACTGGGAGCTCATCTAATTTTCCAAAACTTATCAGTGTTTTATTGATGAAAAGTGTTTATCAAATACTGGGTCACATATTTAGCTTATCAAATAAGCATTGCAATTCAACAAGGCAATGCTTCTTGCATTCAGGCATGCTGCCATCTGTTAGCGAGTTACAAGCTTTGAGATATGTTATTGTAGTATTGCAATTAGTTATTAGTATTTTATAATAATGACAGTGACCCAATAATAAATAAGTGAATAAAATTGTCATTCAAATCAACTTTTTACATGAACATTGCAAGCACCAGCCTGAGGCTAGTATAAATTTATGGAGTGAACTTTTCTGGGCAATTGCACACTTCGAGTGCATGATTTTACTGTGCAGCAGAAGACAATTTACTCAAACAATGACTCCACTCTAAGAGAAATGGCATGACATGATCGTCTTGTAACTTATGAAGTCACTACTTTAGAGACACATGTGAGCACACACCAGAAAATAACAGTGGCCATCATGGTCAGACACAATGCATGCATCATCACCTTATAGCTACAATAGCTTCACTATTAACAACATATTTTACAATTAATGTTACTTTATAACTAATTAAGGACAATCAACATTTACTGTACATAATAAAACCATAACTATAGTAATAAAATTTATACAATAGTTATATTAGATGGTTTTATATCTGATGATGCATGAACTCATTTTATGGTAAGAAAAACTTAATAAAATTACTGGTTACTTACAGATGCAACATGTAGTATCAAATGACTACAGGAGAAGTATATCAAAACCAAAGAGTAATACAATACTTAATGCTAGTTAAAATCATATATAACATCACTTTGAGCATTTCCTGTGCCTGGATATATAACATCGATTATGTAGTTATAGCACCATTGTATCATACTGCTCATCCCTTGTTTGTAACACTTTATGAATATGTCTACCTATAATGGAAGAACACATTTATTCATGCACTGGTTTTGATGCTTCAAAACTATTGTTATACCTGTAGTGATACATTGATGTACTTCAATGTTAATTAAAACAAGTAAACCAAGACCCCCAAGTTAATTAAAGGAAAAAACATTTCATGCATATATACTTGTTAGTTAACAGGGGACAAAATTGTCTTAAAGATATAAATTGTGCAAAGAAAATTGTATGTGTATGTCTTTTTATGAATCACGCATTTCTCAAGGCACTGTGACAGATGAATACCTCTGAAAGCAACAAGTCTAGAGCCATATTATCTGCCTACCAATCTAGTGTTGTAAAGCATTCGGTGATGTGATGGCACTTAACACTTTCTGTCTTACTTACCACCCATCACGCTGACCATTTACTCATATTACCATTGAAAACAACATCAAATATCCAAATTACATGTTAATTGAAAGCTAACACTGCACAAGGCCAAGATCAAATACAAAGACGCGCAGAAATTATGATCAGAATTACAATTATACAGATTCAATACAGACGCCGATTAAGCGAAGCAGCATACGCGGCAGACGATAATTGAGTTTAAGAACACAGTAATTACTGCAAAAATACGTAGTAGAAAATTAAAACAACATTAAAATCACCAAAAATATGTCGACGTTTGCAGGGCAAAATACATGATGAAAACATTAATTTTACGTACCGAAAACGAGTATTATAATAAATTTCAATAAATATTACGGTTTGTAATGCTTAGACACTTTTACAACGATTTATCTTAGCGTAAATCAAATAAATAAATGATTTCTTGTAATTTTTGACATTTACCTTGCGCGTTTTTTTTTTAATTTTCATAGATTTGACTTTGAAGTTTGACAATTGACATATATTGACTTTGATTTTTTACTTTGGCTCCGAACGGTCAGTGCATGATTTAAGCGCTTTTGCTTGTTGATGTTGTAGCTATAAACTGCATAACACTGCGTCAGGAAAGCTTTGTATTATTGTTCTTGTATCTTTATATTATTTGGATAAAAAATCTCCTTTAAAGGATAAGGTGGAGGATTCATATATCTTTTATTTATGCTAACCATGCATTTACTCCCCAACTTATATTTAGCGATCATATTGTGGTTGTGAATTTAGCATTGCAGCTTATAATGTAAAATTATACAGAAGGAAGGCGGAATTAAACTGTAATTCCACATAGCGTGAAAATGTCTCAACAAAACCGATAGGCCTAATTTTTATAGCCTTGGAAAACAATTATGAACATTGGATCTGTAAAAAAAAATCAAAAGGTGAAGTACCTGTAACTGTGAAAGTGTTAAATAATTTTCACATCACAAAGTTTGTGTGTATGTGTGTATGTTTGTTACTTCTTCACGCTCAAACGGCTACACCGATTTCGATGAAATTTGGTATGAAGATAGTTAAGTTAGTAGTTAGTAAGACCCTGGATTAACACATAGGCTACTTTTATCCCGGAAAAGGTATAGTTCCCGGGTGAAACCGCGAGGCGCAGCTAGTTAGATATAAATGCGAAAGTTTGTGTGTATATTTGATACCTGTTCACGCTCAAACGGTTATACACTAGGTAGATTAACACATACATATGCTTATTTTAATGATCACCATCATCACTCTTTTTCACGACCACGCGGATAAAACCACGGGGCGCAGCTAGTATTATATAAGTATGAAACTGTTAAGAATATCAATATGTTTCAAAGTAATTTTGAAAGTAAAACCATGAGGATGTTTTTCCTTGTCGATATAATGCGTTTCAAGTCAAATAACAATAGGATTGGAAATCCGCCATATTGATGGGTCAACAATTTCAATTTTTTTAGTATAGATTGCTAAAAAGTCAAGGATGTATGCCAGAAAATTAAATATACGTGCACTATAATATTGTTCGTACATTACTTTTTTGTAGGATGCATATTTTGCTTTAACTGGCTTCTGTTTTGGTGTGCTCTTTAAGTATTCTAGTTATAGTATTTTTATTCACCTTTTTAGCTACCCTTACTTTGACAGTAACCTTTATTTTTTAGCAGGGCCATCAATTGAAAGAATAGTTTGTGTTATATTGTCACACTACAATCAGATTGGCCCCCCGATTTAAAAATCTAGCTAACCAAATCGATTCGGTAATGAATAAATCCCGAAATAGCCTTTCTATACAACTATTTCAAACATTTTGTTAGACAATTTTGTTGATTATAGCAGTATAGATTACAATATTTCATTACATTTACGAAATATGCTCAAATTAATTATATATAATAAAATAATTAATCAAAATACTTTAAAATTTAAAATGTATGCACAATATTGAACAAAATTGATTAAGTTGTCAATCATTCTGAATCTCAGGCAGCTCATCTGTTCATTTTTCAACTTGGCTAATCAAATATTGTTTTTATTATAAATTTTCACTTCATTGAAAGGAGAAAAATAATTGTTTATCTCATTTCACTGTCTGATGTTATCTCAGAAATTATTAAATTGGTTTTTTTAATTTTTATTATCATAAAATAAATTATCAAATATTATAAATCTTAAACCAATCAAATCAAGCACCATGATTAACTGCTCTGGGTCAGTGCCAAAACATTGACAACCAAAAACATCAAATATCATCATCATCATTTCAACCGGCCAGTCACTGACTTGACTGGCCGGTTGGCGCAGTTGGTAGCACTCTCACGTCTTCTGAGCCGCTGGTCCCGGGTCCGATTCCCGGACAGGTCAAACATTTGTGTGTATGAACATGTCCGTTTGACCTGTGTCTGGGCGTGTATATGTATATAAGTATATATATCAGTCATCAGGTTACCATAGTACAGGCTTTGCCTAGTTTGGAATCTAAAGACCTGGTGTGAATGTTATCTAATAAATAAAAAAAATAAAAAATCATTTCAGCCATAGAACATCCACAGCTGGACATAGGCGTCTCCATGTATTATTTAGGCATTGTATTTTCCTAGTACTTACTCGCCACGCTTTGCGGGCGGGTTGGCGAGTGCAGTATGTTGATTTCAGATGGAGGTACAATTCTAGGCCGGTAGTCCACAGAAAAAACATGAAAAATACTCAGTAAATATTCCGTTTCTAAAGTCACTCTTTAATTATTATTGTTGTTGTATCAACTCACCAGGTGTAGAAGTGTTGCGAGCTGTAACAGTCTTCTCCAAGTTGTCGTGTTGTCGTGCTAGCTGCTCCACGATTTCTTGTAAGCGCATCTTCTGTTCTCTCTCATGTTGTAATGCACGCCCCAACCGTGAACTGGATGTCGCCACTGCACTCATGTACTCTGAGCATGCCTGATATAATTGTTAACAAAATTAACAACTTTTTTTAATAACTACCAAGATACAACATTATAGGTTTTAGGTTAAGACAACTGAGCAGGAACACTATGTTTACTCACGTTCATCATAGCATTACACGATATCCTAAAGAGCGTGGCGCGCTCTGAGACTTGTTTCGTCGTGTCTGTGGGCGGTATTTCTAGATCAACTAGCGACCTCTGCAGTGCTGTCCCGTGCCTCACTACCAGCTCGGAGCAGGTGCGTAGGTCATGGAAGATGGCGGCCAGTTCTCGGGCGATCCCGCCCGCATCCTCCCCTTCCCCCTCCCCGCCTCCCATGGCCCCCTGCCCATCCATCTGTTCATCATCCTCATCCGACTCTTGTGCTCGACTGAAATGTATAATATGCAGATTGACTGGAAACAGCAGTGACAGGCTTCCAACAACTAATTAAATATATATATAACTTATTGATGGACTAATATACATTGCAAAGCCTAAGCATGTGTGACTGTGCAAGTATGGGAATGGTTTATACACAAACAGTCACTATGTTTTGTGGATATACCATACCCAGACCTACTATGACATAGGTCAAAGACTAATCAAATGCAGATAAAAAGATCATATGTAGGCAATGTCTTGGAGATACTGGTAAGGATAATGGGACAAACTATTTTAGCTATTGCATTGTCATTGTGCATTAGATTAGATAGGGGTTCAAAGTTTCAAATTAATCCAACATTTCGAATGGGGTGAAAATCAAGTTCAAAGAATCCACTAGGCAGGCTACGTTAATAAAGTTAAAAATCAGTTATATCCG
The DNA here is from genome assembly GCA_934044485.1 of Apeira syringaria. Lineage (NCBI taxonomy): Eukaryota > Metazoa > Arthropoda > Insecta > Lepidoptera > Geometridae > Apeira > Apeira syringaria. Next base: position 4,944,775 of record OW203656.1, on the reverse strand, counting down.
TGTTTTCATTGATATATGCCAGAAGGGCAAAGCATCAAATGGGTCAGCTAGTTATATACTAGTTTTTTACTTATATACTCTAATATAGAATAGTATTTTGACCATATTTCAAATCTTATAACCCACCAGTTCAAATAGTGTTGTATGTTTTACAGGTAGTTATTGACTCTAATAAAGTAAATACATACATCGCCTTAGCTTTAGCCAATTCCAGCGCAGTAACCCATCTTTGACGTTCAACCTCATCATGTGCTCTTATGTGGAAAGTCTGTGTGCCTCCGTTACTGATTACAAAGGTGCAAGAGTCTGCAGTGTGGATCAATGCACCGAGCAATGATATTGTGCCGCGGCATGTATGCGCCATTTCTGCTTGGTTTCTGAAACAAAACAAATTACAATGAAAGAAATCTTAAACCAGCCCAGTAAACTTTTAAATTACACATAACTAATATAGCACTGTAAAGGTCTGATCAAACAAATATTTCTCCAAAAACATGTGAAGGTTGCTAGAATAAACTAACGGATCAAAAATCAAGCAGTAATTCAATTTCAGTCTGTCTGTACTAAGTTACTCTTGTAAATACGATTTGTTGGTGTACAACAAAAAGTTTTGTATTGTATTGTTGTTACCTTATAACTGCGAAATATAATGAGATAATCGTTTAAATTGTTATCTTAGTTTTGATATACCCAAATGTTTGACCCTGTATGTTTCATTACAATAGGACTTAGGGGAGTAACAAAATTAATAAGGAACTTCATCATTTTAATAGTAAGAAATATGCTGGTGAATGAGTTTAGTTTCTGTATCATCATCATCTCAGCCATAGGACGTCCACTGCTGGACATATGCCTCCCCCATTGATTTCCACAAGGACCTGTATAAAGAACGACAATTAAAGTGGCATTATTAGAAAAATCATTTTCTAACCAGTAAAAATATGGGCAACATAAGTCATATAGATGTAATAATTGAACCCACAAACTATAATTTCAGTTGGTGTGACAACAGAGAGCTATTAAAGCTAGAGATCAAAAGAAAGGAAAATCTAAACAAATTAAGACAAAACATATTTTGATTCACAGTGATTAAAAAGTTACAAATTTTAAGCAGATAAGATTTTTGCAGAGACACCATAACAGCTACACATAGTGCCACCCATGCTATGGTGTATGCAATGGTGTAGACCACTGCAGATATTACTAAATCTGTTAGGACTCTAAGTTTGGTATAAAATTGCTAACTCAGTTCTGTATCAGCTCTCAATCAAACCTGTCAATGGACGAAGTTTAATATAATTGTGTGCTTTAGATCTGGACCAACATATTACAGCTTTATCATATACTTGTGACCATACGTCCCATTTTGAACGGGAGTGTCCCTTTCTGTCCCTTTTCTCAGTCACCTGTACTGTTGTCCCCAAAAAAAGCTCTGGGATGCAAAATAGTGCCGTTATCCGAAACTGCCGAATTTTAAAAACAATAGCGAACTGTGCGAATATATGTCATTGTCGTCGCTGATTGATTTTATTTTTAAAATGTTGTCCTAAGTTCCTAAAACATAGTACAGTAATACCCCGCTTTACGCGAGAAGTACATTCCAGAAAAAATCGAGTGAAAATTCGCGTACATCGAGGTTTATGATTAAACATAGTCAAAATTCAATATAAAACAATACGAATCATTTTAATCAATCCCTTTAGTTCTTTGATTCTGAGTCGAAAATCTCTCCCAACAAATGTTGCTTTGCCTCCATTTTCCATCCTTCTTAACACTTGCATCTTCAATGCCATAGTTACGCTTTTACGCTCTTTTTTCTTTACAGGCGTTAATTTACATATGTATCTCCAAAAAATCTTAAAACACGACTGCCAGCCGAACTAAACATGACGGAGCATACGAAACGAACGCGGGAATCCCCATAGAACAAAGTCGAAAGAGGGAAAATTCGCAATTCTTCAAACAGAATGTTCAGAGGAAGCGGGGATTCCTGCGACCATAGAGAAGTTAATGACTACATTATGTTTAGACACACTCTTTCGCGTAATGAGAAGTATTTGAGTGTGAAATTTGAAATTCGCGTTATAGCGAAACCGCTCATAACGGGGTTGCATAAAGCGGGGTATTACTGTATAAATGAATATAATAAAAGTTATACTGAACACTAATTCTATAATAACACAATTTCACTAAATAAATAAAATTAAAATGTTGTGTTTATTTTCATTGATAACCTGCTAACTGCCATATAGAAATCCATGTCCCGTTCTGATTTAAAAAAATATAGTCAGTATACATATACTGTATCAGAACAGCATATCTAAACTGGACTAAGCATATTACAAATGGGTACCAAAAATCATCCAGCATGAGCAATACAATTGCTGAATTAAAAACCTACAGGGATGAACTTGAAAAATAAACGAATAATTGTCATAATCATGTCAATTGCTCATAGTAGCTAATATTCTTCAACATGAAAAAGTTCTTATGTTATTGATGTTAAAATCCAAATTTATTTAGCTCCTTACAAACCTACCTTTATACATTACATGAGTAAAATTATATTTATCTACTGTCATTGTAAATGGGCTGTACAATCTTCATTATTCTATACCCTCATTTAGTCCTTCCCCCACTTAATAGCTTGTATTGTTTTCCACAGCCTTGAAATCAGCTGACACTATCGAATATCTTATACAGATGTACGAACGTTCGTACATCTACGTTCATTACACCCTCAATAAAGTAAGTACATGGCCAAATACACATTTCTAATTCTACAACGTAGCAATAACAAGATTCTTTTAGGTACCTAAATGAAAAGTGTAATTGCAGAGCTATAATGTCCTAGAAACGTCTAAAATTCAATTCTCACTCTGCTAGTTCGAAATGCGGTATTATTAGCTGGGTAATTGTACAAATAACACGAGTAATTAGGTAACAATTACCTGTAATATGATAATAATCCGTTCGACAACACGAACCATCTTCGCTGATATCCTTTGAGATAATTGGTCCACTTGAATAGCCACCCTTTTGTCTCCGCGTCGCCAGGCGCCGGCTGACCCTTGGCCACTATACCATCCGACATTTTTCCCAATTAAAATCAATTTTAATTTTACCAAATCATAATACAAAATATTTCTTCACGAGCCAACGAGTGCTGCCAGATATATTGTTGAAAAAAAGTAGACATGTAATTGGTAAGAACCCAAAATATTTAGTCATCCTTAAAATTTTAATATAATACTTAGCATTGCAATTCAACATGGCAATGCTGCTAGCATTCTGGGCACGCTACCAGACGGTAGCGGCTAAGAATTAAGAGAAGAGAGCTAAGAATTAAGAGCTAAGAGAATTTGAGTTTTCTATAAGCTGCCAATAGCTAGTGGATTGCTCGAATGTTATTGTAATAGCTGCGGTATTGCATTTGTTATTAGTATTTTATTGTAATGAAGGGATCGACCCTGTTAAAAAATATATATGATACTAGCATGGGCAACAATGTATGAACTTAACACAAACATACCATACGTATCTTTATTACAAGGTACTTAGATTTATACATTTAAGACGTGACAATTAATTAATAACAATTACTATCGAATGTAAATCCTTTTACTGTCTGTAAGTTGAAATTAATTATTCAAAATATGTTTCATTCAGAACTGTGTATTTCGTTTAATAAATAAATAAACATATTACATACATGAAGTGAGAGAAATAAATCCTATCCTACTAATATTAAACATGCAAAAGTTTGTGTGTATGTGTGTGTTTGTTACTTCTTCGCGCTCAAACGGCTACACCAATTTCGATGAAATTTGGTATGGAGATAGTTTTAGCTCTGAATTAACACATAGGCTACTTTTATCCTGGAAAAAGTATAGTTCCCGTGGGATAGTAGAGGTAGCGGGAAAACCATAACCCACGCGGTTGAAACCACGGGGGCTACTATTATTACTATATATAGAAATGTATTGGATAATAATTAAGATACTTTCTTCCTATGAACATTTTTAGGATTTATTCGATGTTATGTACTATATTATGTATATAATATACCGTGTGACTGGTGGAATACTTTAGAATTTAGAGATTGATATAGAGTGCTCAGTACTCGATTCCCGATCTAATTAAGTAATAATAACAGGTGCCTAATTTATCTTTAAATATCTATACAACACAATAAGCATGGTTACTCGAGCTGCTAGGCGCGCTATCGTAGAAACAGAATTTGATGGTCCGTGGCAAAATAGGTCTACTATCGTGGCATCATCGTTCATTGAATACATCCCGAATCCTGCTTCGTGCGGCCAGCGTTTCTACCCCGCGTCCTCTCCCTCGCGTCACTTACGCAATTACGCATTCAGTGTCAAAACTAAAGGCGGGTCTTTCGCAATTCGTTCTAGCAACTCGCGATAGTGCATATCAGTGCATTTTAAATAATGACTTTTAAAATACAGACCTTAAATAATGTCATTTACAAAATAAGAATATTGGATCGTTCGTGCATAGGCTCATGCAAACGACATGTGCTTGGGGCTATTAACTTGTATCGCAAAAGTTTTCCAAATTGCCGAGTACCTACGAATTACGGTGTGCCGAGTGTCAGCCAACGTTTGCGGGATTTTGGGCAATTTACAGTGCCACCGCATGCCCAAGGACGATGGGATAACCCATATCTGGTCCGGCTACAAGAAGAAGTCCTGGAGTATTTTCACAACAACCCGAAGGCAACATTATGTAGCTAATTACCTTTAGGTCTAATAATTGTTTTTACTTCGCAAAAAATTTACAAAGTATGACAATTCAATTACATCGTTTAATACCTTGGAACCATGGTATTAGCGGGCTTTTCAAAAATGCATTTACGCGCTTGCACATACAAGGGAAAGTAGACGGGGTCTGTTGGGCTCGCTCGAACATCGCCTCACCGCGTTTCACGATTCCCTAGAGGGGCCAAGCGGCCCCTCTAGGGAATCGTGGTGAACAATAGCTTCACTTGCTCCTCAACACTATTTACATCTGAGTTACCCACGCCCCGAATAATGTCAGAATATATTCTCAAGTTTAGGCCCACCTGCCCTACTAATCTAGTTGTAATAGTAATAATATATAATCAAAATATGACTTATGAATTTTATTTTTACCGTTAATGTATTTGGTGCTTTATAATAATAAGTTATTTATACTACACGGTACGATTTCGACAGCAGACGGAATTAGTATGGGGGGTACTTGCATAACCAGGCCATTACGTACGTTTTCACTGCCAGTACACGCGCTTTCCTCTCAAGGAATAGAGTATTGGCATTAAGGCTATAACCATTTGAATCGCCTTTTTTGTTAAAAGTCCTACGTGTCTAATAAATGAAACAAAACACTTATGAGAACAGTTTTTGAAATTTAATTCTGATTGAACAAAATTTGATTTTCATATATGACCATATTTTACGTTTATCAAAATATCTCGCGGTAACAACAAATGCGCTTGAACTGTTGTCTTACATCAGAAGAAATGAAACTAAAAAGTCTAAATATATTATTAGTTATAATTTTTTTAGGGGTTTGAAGGGAACTATTAGTGTACACATGAAGAGCAGATTGGAGAGAAATTCATTTCCTTATACAACCAGCAAATAAGCAAATTACAAAGTTGGATTAATTAACCTAAGAACAAAGACATCCCGTTTCGGGAATTGTTTGAACTTTAATGTATTAAAGGACAGGTACGCATTTGAGCAGCTTCATTTCCCCATAGTTAGGTTTGGCCTAACTACACCCACAGCAGCTAGGGTCTACTACCGACTAAGACCCACGGTGTCCGTCCTGCTGCCATAACGGGAAAGAGCGCAGGGTCGCGTTTGTATTCACCGCGCTCCCTCCACAGCCACTGAAGACCGCGCCAGATACAAGAGCACGGCCGCACCACCCCGGGAACCACATAGTGCAATGAACTCCAGATTTCCCACATCTGACGCTCGTGGTCCCCTGCGATGAGCCAGATGTCAGCCAGCCAGTAAAAGTATGAAGGAGAAATAAATACCTCCTTGATATGACGTACTTACCTACCTTTCATGGGTCAGTAACTCCATTTCGTAGAACACGCTTACTAGCGATGATTTAATCTACGGGAAACACTCCGGTGTCCACAATTTCCGTGCATTAATACATTAATTTAATGAACGTTTTCGCTGCAGTTCATTGGTATTTTTAAATTTTATTTGTATAAGCGTTATATGTGACCATGGATCATCATGTCCTTGAGTATGTAAAGAGTTCAAACAGTCATATTGTATTGATAATATATTATATCGCTACAAATAAGTATACTTTATTCTATATTAATATCACCATTGGTGAATTAATATAGTGCCGTGGTGGTACCGGCCTAGAATAGTACTCCCCCATCTCTTCCCGCGGGTGCCGTAAGAGTCGGCTAAGGGATAACGTACCAGGAGGTGGGCAGCAGCGCCTTCTGAGGATCGGAAATCATACTGCGCTCGCCAACCCGCCTGCCAAGCGTGGCGAGTATTGGCAAATCCCCCCTATATGGGGGAGGCATACGTCCAACAGTGGACGCACATAGCTGAGAAAAGAAAAATATCACCATTAGGTACCTACTCGTTATCTTACGTAAAGTGACAAAAAAACAAGGTATTAGTCAACGTTTTGTTTTCGGCTGAGTTTAGACGCCAGGCAGACAATCTAACCTAAGTACCTACTGGTATAATAAATAACTAAGTGATCAAACACACGAATTAGTTGGTTCCACGGAGGCTTGGTGGGTTTAACATAATTTATTTCGAATTTGTTTCAATCATACCTGATCTTCAGCTAATATTAAAGTGAATTAATTTAAATGTTTGCTTTTTTTATTAAACATGACATGAATACCCAAAACAGCAAAATAACAAAGTGCATACACATTGTCAATAAATAAAATAGGATAGTCGCATCTTATTAAGGCTAACAAGATTTTTATTAATCTGAAAACAGCCCCAGCTAAACAGTTTAACGTTGCACGCCATTCTTCTTGATTAAGGATGATTTACACCCAAAACAGAAGATATTGATTAAATCTTACAGTTCTGGCAACATGCAGCCACGTCGGTAGAGTAATAAATTCATAGATATTATATTTGTCAACGTCAAGATCACTTTTTTTTGTTTTATACAACTGGATACCGTTATCAGTTGTGTGATTTTAGTTGTATTTCATAAAGATTACAAGCATGAATATTATAGATATGAATATGTTGACATTGTTTGAGAAGTTACCTTTGAACTATGTTAACAAGTATCAAAGCCACCAGGAATTATTTTCGTGGGAGTTTGTATTTGGTATCAGAATATAAAAACCAGCCAAGTAAATGTCGTATCTATAGCACACTATGTTTGTAGGATCTTCGACTTTTTTTAATAATGATTCTATGAAAACCGTATTCAACGTGTTCTGTGGCAGGGCCATAGACACAGAACTTTTAATGGAATGGCAATGGGTTTATTTTGCGTCAGAAATCGTGTTTTTCTGTATCTGAACAAGGTCGTCCGCTGCCGTTATATTGTTCAAGGTAAGATTCCTTTCACTGCTGTAAAATTAATTAATATAACTGATAGAAATAGTTACTTGTCATTAATATGTTTCCTGTATATAGATATCATTTTCGTAAATATATCGACATTTAAGCGGGATTTTTGACAATCTTGTTATTTTTCTAGGTAAAATAATTGAAAATATGGGAAGTACATTCTCTAGATCATATTCTCCTAACAGTGGACTCAGTAGCAGCAATAATGAACAACGTAAGTAAATAATTATTCGCCCAATTATAATAATTCATCGCAACTTATAAATTTTATATGACAAATAAAATGATTGGTCGCTCGAGACTGAAGTTAGTTTTCTTCAATTTCAATTAATTTTAAACTTTTGCCATATCTTGTAAGATTCTACAGTATTTTCGCCCAAGTATATTCAAAAAATAAATTATTGTTCTAATACCTGTATAAATGCGCACAGCTCTCGCAACAATATTTTAAAGGTAAAAAATAAATAATTGTACAAATAAGTTTTTGGTAGCTCCTTAAACACTGTTAAAAGTTGTAAATTATGTCTTTTGGCCATTCTATCTCATACCTGGTTGCCAACCCCGGCAACTCACTTCTGTGAGTTGCGTGTGTTCTGTTCATATCACACTGTATATTCATGGAGGAAGAGTAATGCAGGTTCAGCCTTAGTTTATAAAACATCGATTTTGGGGGGCGAGGGGGCTAGTCCAAGATATGATTTTGTTATATTTCTATCAATTTGTGTGGTGTGCCAGAAGATGTATATCACTTTCTGAGGGAGTGTGTTCGGAGTGCATCTGTGAGACATGATTTATTTATCTGAATCAATTGATCAATGAAATTTGAATGAAATTGAAAGTGAATTGAAATCAACAAAGATGTGGGTCTGTTCCAGAGGATCTTGGCTGAGCAAATGCCACTGCCACAGCTAGGGTACTCTATCAGTCCACACACAGGTTGATTAGTAATATTTTATGAAAGTACTATGGGACTGTATGATACAAAGTCCCTTAATTAAATTTAAAAAAAAGAGGGACTTTTGGGAAAAATAATAAATAAGTTATATGGGATATATTGTTAAACATATTAACATGTGTAACTTCAATGTATGATATTAAATAAAATAAAAACATTCATAATTAGAGACATAGTGAGTACAATGACACTAAACACTATAGAGCTCTAAAACCCAGACATTTGGTGACTTGTATTATTTAATTACTGAATGATTTACTTTGGCAGCAGAGTTCTCAATTTTCTTGACCATATATTCACATTTATTTGAAATACGGATATTTTGAATATATAGTATTTATATATTTTAATATATAGTAGGGATATACCTAGTAAACTATTTTTTTAAAGGTAAGAAAAATTTAAATATATCTTATTGGTTCTAACCAATATCGTTTACAATAATGGTGATCTTTACAAGTGCTAATTGCCACTCTACTTGGATTCCATAACTCAGTGTAGCTATTTTCTTGTGTGACATTCTTTTCTGAACTTTTAACGTGGTGGTAATTCACTTAGATCATCATGCCACTTCACTTGTTTTCCAGTCCAGGAAAGGATAATACTTGTGCCGATAAAATAATTAATTAAGAATCATTACCGGCATAATCATTTTCTCACACTGAAGGAATAAATATTGAAGTTTAATCATGTTACAGCCTAAAACTATTATATAACTATTAAATTCACTGTTACTTGCATAGTGCTACTGTGACATAGAGAATTCATATTTTGTTCTTGCAATAAGCTTATACAGTTTTTTATACAAACAAACACCTTGACCTAAACAATTAGTGCTACTACTGGCACTATGGTAACCACACTAATATTATAAAGGCGAAAGTTTGTCGTGTGTATGTTTGTTACTCCTTCAAACTGAAACGGCTGAATGGTATTGCATGAAATTTAGAATGCAGATAGCTTACACCCTGGAACAATTCCTCCTACTTTTTATCCCAAAAAAAATCGACTGTTCCAATGGGATGATGACAGTACACAAAAATCGTCAATGCCGTCATTTCACTGCAGGCAACACCGCAGGGTGCAGCTAGTATTGTATAAATTACAGAATGTCTAATTGTGTATTTTTTGGAATATTGAAGTGAAAACTTCTTTTGCGAAATTGTGCACTTATGACACTTATTTACCCATGTATGGGTAAAATGTTAAACTCGCGTCAGGACACCTCGCGTTAGAACGTCAGGACGTGACGTCATCGAATTCATTAGACGGGACGACGCGACGGGAGAGTAGACCGCCGTTGAAATTTAAACTTAGATGTGTTACGAATACGGAAAATTTTCGTTTGTTGGTAGCTTTATCTGATAAAGTCGTTTTGTAAAAAGTATAATATTGATTATTAAATCAAACGGGGCTTAATCGCGAGAAAAACATTTAGTAATTTATTTACCTCGACGTTTCGACCAAGTTGCATTGGTCGTGGTCACGAAAAGACTGCTACAGTCTTCTCGTGACAACCCCGTTACCCCGAAACCCCGTTTGATTTAATAACAATGTATTCGAATCGCGAAAGTCTAAAAATTACAAGTATAATATTGAGTTCGGTTAACAAAACGCCGATATTATAAAGAGGAAAAATTTCATTGTTTTAAAAAAAAAGTCATGTTAATTCTATATGTAGGTACATAAAATCAATAAACTTAAATACCTATCGTCATGTTTGTGTACGTTAACGCAATAAATGAATATTGTATCTTACCATATAAATGATAATACTTCTATACAGATAAATAAAGCAATTCGTGCGACATTATTCCCTAACTATTCCAAAATATTAAAAAATGCACAACATTAATGCCCAAGTTTTCACTTCTGCCGGCACTTCCGGAGTGCATCCCGTTGTTTTTTTATTTACTCTTGTTATCACTCTTAAAATAAAAGTAATCGTATATCAGTTGTGGTCAGTACCCTTTTGCAATATTTCTTAACTATATGCGATTCGCGTTGTTACCTGCGCTCGCGATATGGATTTCAACATTTCTTTTGCAGAACTCTTATACTTGCTCAGATAAAAGTAGCCCTTGAGTGTGCCCTAGCCCTAGTGAAAGTTCTTTCAATATCGGTTTAGCCAGCACTCCCGGAGTGCAATATTAGTGCAAATATTCATGTACTATAAACAAAGATTGTGTTAAAACTTTTGGAAATTTTAAATATTTTATTCTATTTACGAATATATATACACATATTTTATGTAATGAATAATAATTAAAGGATTATCGTTTGGCTGTGGTTTGACATATTTTTATTTCTATTTGAAATAAAGATAACTATAAGAATACTGGTTTTGTCTGTAAATTCACATGTGCATTTGTCAACCCATAAATTAAATAAAAAAGCAACTAAATTATAATAGCTCATTACTTTATTTACTTATTTTCAAACTCCAAATCCATTGGTTGACTGGAAAAGTTCGCTGTCAGTGATTAATCAGTATGTAATTTACCTGTTGCTTATTAATTTTAGATTTCTTAGTACGTTTAGATATTATTGTAAAAAGAATTAGTACCTGAATATAATTTACAAAATCCGACATTATTTTCCTAATTGAGGATAAAATACCACAATAGTTAATGATAAATGACACAGATGTCTTAACCTACTAACTGTACTAATTTAAGATGACTTTACGACAAATACAAAACACTAACATAACTAACAAAAACCGTTTACTTTGCTTGTATAAAACAGCAAATCATTCAGGTGGAACCATCTCAAGAATGGAATCAACCAGCCATTACATAGAAGCAGTTGTCTGCAAAGCAAGCGACCTCAAAGATAATGAAATGAAAGAGTTTACCATTGGAGAGGAAGGGAAAGTACTTCTAGTCAAGCAGAAAGGAGAGTTCGGCGCCGTGGGTACGAAATGCACCCATTATGGGGCTCCTCTCGTGAATGGTGCCTTGGGAGACGGCAGAGTGAGATGTCCATGGCACGGGGCTTGCTTCAATTTGAACACAGGTGATATAGAAGACTTCCCCGGATTTGATTCACTGCCGTGCTATCAAGTCACAGTTTCAGACAAAGGTGAAGTTAAGGTGAGTCGTATATGCGAAAGTTGTGTATGTGTGTGTTTATTAGTTATTACCTCTTCACGCTTGAATGAAGTTCCGAATGTAGGTACATTTCTAACAGGGATTAACGAATTTTTTTTTCTCTAAAACGTTGATGATTACCTGGAGTACAACATAAACCTAATAATAATATATATGTGAAAGTAAAGTCTGTCTGTCTGTTACGTTTTCTCACCTAAACCGCTGAACCAATTTCGCTATAGAGATAGTGGGACCATGGTCCCACTATCTCAAAAGTAAGAAGTAGATAAGTAGTCTATGTCCTACTCCATGGAGTAGGAGATAGACTACTTTTCGTTCAGGTTTGGTTTTTGTGGTAGCCAAAAACCGTAGTCCACGCGAGTGAAAAGCTGGGACGCATCTAGATATTAATATTTATGATTTTGTTATTAAAACTGACGTGGTTTTTACACATTATGAATGTATAAACACAACGGACGGACCGCGACCGCCCCGAATTATCCTTGAAAAAGACCACCGAATGTGGTCGAAATGATAGTCGGAACACTGACTTACGAGTATTACGTGAGTAACTTCCGTGTTTTATACATTCATGATATATATAAGCAAATTTGAATACTAAGTTCCCTATAAACAGGTTCAGGCTCGCCCAGAAAATATATTTTCTTAGCGTTTTACTAGGCATGATATCTATATAGAGAAACTTGTTAAATATAACCTTAAGAGTACGTATGTAGTACAAACTTACATATGAACCGTTCTGAGATAGCCTACAAAAATATACCTACAGCGATTTTTTCATAGTATTATATTGAAAAGTGTAATTCGACTTCTTGTGACACAAATAGTTACAATAAAACATTGTCATTGGGCCTTGTGCAAAGTTTAAAATTACTACATTAGAACAATATTACACTAGAATTCTAGAAAGAATAGTGTCGTACCAAAATAAAATAGCATTCTTAATATAGCTACTACATATATACCTACGAACTTTTTCGTTCTCGTTACAATTATTACTATTATTATTATTCTTCAAGTCGCGGGTGAATAGGTACCTTCTAGGTTTGCGTGCTAAATCCTAGACAGCGTCATCACTTAACATCAGGTGAGACAGTTGTCAAACGCAAACTTATAATAGTAAAAAAAAATAAAAAAAAAATGTATATGTCGCAGCCAACTAGCTTAATCAGCCGTTCAATGAACGGCCTAGCCTCTTTACTAAACAGCGCCTATATAGGTACAGCGCTAATAAATTTATACGATATTATGGCAACTGCAATATTTAATTTTTTAAACACTACCCTAACCTAAATGTGCTTGTTTTTAAAACTTCCATAGCATTTGGATCCGCAAAGAACTTTGTTTTAAAACAAGCACATTTAGATTAGGATAGTCTTTTAAAAATTAAATAAACTTCCTTTGCAGTTGTCATATAATATCGTATTTGCTCATCCAGTAATAATACATAGCCGTCCTTCGCTGGCCAGAATTCATGGCCATCTGAGCTTTCTTATGTCGTTTACAAGGCTTTATTTATGGGGCTAGGCAAGTAATTAAACGTCGTCGATCCAAGTCATTTGCCTAGCTGTTTGATCAAATGGCTGAATACCATTCAGGCCGCTAGTTGAACGGCGCTGTTTAGTAAATTGGCTAGGCTGTTAATTGAACGGCTGATTTAGCTAGTTGGCTGCGACAGATATATTTGGTGACGCTACCAGTGGAATAGTCTCGGTATCTATTCTATTAGATATGAATGCAAAAGCTTTCCATTCAATATATATAATTATTATTCATAATCTACAGTTTTTGGCAAATGTAAAATGATAATCTTATCAATTTTAACACAATGTAACATGTAAGTACCTACCTATGTAGACATAACGTTTTTGGGCGCGGTTGAATTGCATGTTGCGCTGAATTCTACTGTTTTCTAAAATCTAGACATTATATTTATCCAGTAAATCACAATTTATGAGTCTCTGATAATTTCGTTGGCGCAAGTCTAGTCGCGCCTTAGTCTAGGATTCGTCCAGTATTACCCTCTACAGCTCCACAGCAAATTACAAAATGTGGCATGAAAATTAACTTCTGTACAACTTATTTAAAGACCCAACCTCTAAATAGGTAATGAACAACAAACGCTGTGTCTGGGGTATGTTTTCTTATAAAAAAAGAATATGGTGGAATTAAATTGTGTAATTGCACATTCGCCGAAATGTATCCGATAGAAAACCGATAGGCAAGCAACTCTACGCCGGCCGGTGTTCAAGGCTCTGTAGCCTATGTTCGACCAAAAAGTCGCTACCAATGATCTGTTTGGCTCACCTTTCTATAGCGTCCAAAGCTATGCGGTGCTATGCATCTGCCGGTACAGGAACTGCACGTTAGCAGAAATGTCAACTTCTAGAATACAATATGCTCTCCGAAACCATGAGAGGAGTGTTCTGAAATCGAGGATCTACAAAGAATCTTTAATAATATTGTTGACTTGTGTGAATTTTTAATTCGAATTTATTTCAAACTAGCTGCGCCCCACGGATACACCCGCGTTAACTACGGTTTTCCCCTTAACTCAGTTGTCTTATGAAACCGTACATTTTCCGGGATAAAAAGTCAGTATGTGATAGTCACTCTTACGTCTATATTTGCGCCACATTTCACCAAGTGCCGTACAGTTATTTGTCGGGATTGGTATATGATTAGGTAGTTGAAAATTAAGTGGCTTCAGTGTTTATCGTAACATTCTTAATTAATGAGTCATCGATAAAAATATATTCTGAGAATGTTTAATCTCATTGTGCCGATTGACTCGAGGTTCTGCTACTGAGGCTCTTCATTCAGGTGTTAGAGACAGCAGCGGAAACCATCGCAATCTTGCAATACCAAATTATACACCTAATGTAGTGTGACATACATGACTAATGTTTGAACGGGTGAATAACGCGATTACATCATTTTGAACAGTGACTTATACACGCCAATAAAACGGCTTCTTATCGCTCGTTGCATACCTCACTAGAAATACTTTTGCCATAAGTTTAAATAGTATACTTAGGACATGCAACCTAAGTAGCAAACATTATTCACGAAATCTCAGCAATTACAATTAACTTGGAATTAGAGCGGGTAATATTGACAGAAATGGTTTGCGTTTTGTTTCATTTTCCAAAATGTATGTCTTTTCGGGAGACAACACAAGAGACAGACATAGTTACTTTCACATATACAATATTAGGTTTTAGTTGTTGAACAGTTTTTTTTTCGGGATAAAAAGTAGCGTGTCTTCACCAGGTAACAGGGTACCTAATTCCATTCAAATCAATCAAGCCGTTACGACGTGAAGAGATAACAAAACAAACACACAAACTTTCGCATTTATAATATTAGTACAAGATCTCATATAGTAAATAAATCGCAATTTTGACAATGTATGTATATTATGCATTGTAACGACCATTGTAGAGCTGTGTATTTTTGGAAGTCTCTAATGCGTTTCCAACCGAGCGAGCTCGAGCTGCATACCGCTAGAGTTTCAAACATCATTCAAAATGTAAATAAGGTGTTAATTATTATTACGACAGTAAACTTTCTCGTAATTATGACGAGAACTATATAATTTGAACTAGAATCGCACCACGGTATCATTTTTTTATGCATTGAAATAAAGTATTCCTTTAAAAAATAGTCGAAATCACTAGATAATTCTTCATTAAGTTTTGTATTTTGCTCAGTATATATAAATCATGCTCTCAAAATCACCCCATATAACAACTCACCGGGTGTAGGTAATGAACATACACGAAACCTAGGTCGAGAAATTCGACTATCAACTTGAGTAAAGCTGTTTAAGGTGTATAATTAAACTACAACTTTATTAAATTAAACTAAACTAACTAATAATATGCCACGAGTGTTTAAAAAAGATATTGTCACATATAGGTACTAAAACAAATTCTTCTTTTGGGTAGCGGGATAATTTGGAGGCATGGATACAGAGTAACGAACGTGACTACTCCCAAGAGTCTTTAGTCCTGCAGACGTTAGGTACCGTAAAATTTAATTTTCGGATGAGTTAGTTCAATTTCCTTCATTCAATTCATCAGTTAGTGTTAGTATCATGTTTCCCTCGGCTTTGAAGAGTTCACTTTGCTGCTAAGACAACGAAGAGAAAACCGTGTGCCTGATTGTAGGTACGGAATAAGGCGTGCTTTTGCTCGATTCCCATCACCCAAACCGTAAGAAGTACCGTAAGAAATTAATTCCTGGAAGACATATCGTGGCTAGCGGTAATAAAACACATGCAAGAAGCTATACGTTATCATGATTAATATGCTTTTTATCTTATTTCTTGTTCAATAAAAAGTATAAGCGAGTATCTATTTATCTATAAGATACGTCTGCAATCAATTTGCAGTACCCTTATTAGCATTGATGTTAGAGATACCCATAATCAGAACTATGGGCGTTGTCCGTTGACCTTGCCGAGGCTCGCGGGTGTTTTTTTTTTTTTTTTCTCCACACACAGACCCCCGCACTAGGATTCCCTGTATCGCGGGATGCATGGACACACACAGTCACAGCACACAACATCCAAGACCCGGGATAAACATCTACACATCATCCAAGACCCGGGATAAACATCTACACATCATCGTACAAATGTTTGTCCCGGCCGGGATTCGAACCCAGGGTCCAGGAGACACAGTAGTCGTGTCACTGACACTAACCACTGCGCCACGGCGACCGTCAGTTTAGACTTTACAGGCAAAAGGGGCAGAACAATCCTCATGAGTGTTCATTTCAAATATTACTAAATGTACTGGAAAGATATACGGGCTCAAAAAAATATTAATTATCACAGTTTTGGATTATTTGAACTATTTCTGCTGGTGTAAGAAAGAGTTCAACCGTATGTGGTGGTCTATTGTTTGAATATTGAGAAATTATTAATGAGTAGTTATTCGAATTTGTCAATGCTGCCAGATAATCGTAAAATAGTTCGTAGTAAATTATAAATTTTACTTTTTAGTTCGCCTATAATATTATATACATATGTTGTTGTTCAACTAAATGAACTTGAGGCGGTCACGGTACCTCAAGGTCAACTTGTTTTAACAAATAACTATGACAACCTCGGCGGAACATGTGGAATGTAACTCATATCTGATACAAATTTAGCTTTCTTGGTGCAAATACAAGAATAATCCTAAGTTTAACTCACGGCTTATTCTATCTCTTTGCCAACTAAGCTTTTTACCGTTATACCGTACACTTTTAATTTTCCACTAGGAAATTACGAATTTTCTTAGGAATTTAGAATTAATTTATTAATTATTTTAAAGGATATTTTTGCTAATAACTGCAGTACCTCCCGGTTTTTTTTCCAAATTTCAACTTTGCCAGCTCGTATCTTTTCCGCTCGCGTTGTAGCCATATTGAAGAAACAGCGGCTCTTGACAATCTTAATAAAATCTTCGAATTTAGAGCTTGTGAGAGAGAACCTTACCTTAAATGTTAATTATTTGCTTCCGGACTTCCAGGCAGCTTTGTAGGTTTACGTTTCATGATCATAATCTTCGCTCTGTCTATACTTTATACATAGGCCTATGTATATGAAGTATAGACACTCTATATTGACTCTTCATCGTAAAAATAGTTCCCGCCAATTTATGTTGGTACTTAAATGTTTTGCCTTTTGAAATTTCAGGTCCGAGCGAAAATAAGCGATTTGAAGTCAAACAAGCGTATCAAAGACATGGGACATGCCTCGTCTACTGAAGACTCGGTGGTAGTAATTGTCGGCGGTGGCCCCTCCGGCGCCACTTGCGCTGAGGCCCTGCGCAGCGAGGGCTTCAAGGGACGCATCGTACTAGTTTGCAGGGAGAAGTACCTCCCCTACGACAGAATCAAAGTTTCCAAAATAGGCGTAGTTACAGACATCGAGAAGCTCCAAGCTAGATCTTTAGAATACTACCAGAATGCGACCATAGAAGTCGTAACAGGCGTCGAAGCCACAAAAATTGATTCAAATGAAAAGTTAGTGCACCTAAATAACGGAGAAAAACTTAAATACACTTCCGTGTACGTCGCGACCGGAGCGAAACCGCGCGTTCCCGATATACCTGGAATAGAGTTGAAGAACATTTTCACCGTCAGAGACTTCGAGGATTCCATAAATATTCTCAACACCGTCGGCACAGAAAAGGATAAAAACGTTGTTGTGCTCGGTTTGAGCTTCATCGGTTTGGAAATTGCCGCGTCGTGCAACGAAAAGGCCAAGTCTATGACGGTAGTCGGCAAAGACACGGCGCCGCTCGGACAAATATTCGGCGCAGAAATCGGTCGCAGTTTACAGAAACTATTCGAAGGGAAAGGCGCCAAGTTCCATTTCCAAACCACGATAAAGAAATGTAACGGCGATAATGGCGCGATAAAGTCGGTCGAACTGGAGGACGGTACCACGCTTCCTGCCGATATGCTCGTTTTGGGCGTGGGGACCACGTTTTACACTGATTTCCTGAGAGATAGCGGTATCGGATTGGAACCCAACGGTGCGGTCACCGTCAATGATAAGCTGGAGACTAATGTGAAGCATGTATACGCGGGCGGAGATATCGCCAACGCTCCCGTAGCTGCATATGGCAACAAACCCATGTGTATAGGACATGTCGGTTTAGCACAGTATCATGGTCGAGTCGCCGCGTTGAATATCTTAAAGAAAGATGCTCCATTGCAGACTGTGCCATACTTCTGGACCATGCTTTTCGGCAAGTCCATACGATATGCAGGCTGTGGTCGACCGGCCAGTGCTCATATAGAAGGGAATGTGGACGAACTCAAATTCGTCATATTCTTCTTCGATGAATCCGATAAAGTTATTGCTGTAGCGTCTTGCATGCGAGACCCTGTCGTCTCACAGTTTGCAGAGTTCTTGCATCAAGGGAAAACTTTGTATAAGAAAGATCTAAGAGATGATCCTTTTGCTTGGATCAAAAGTATCAACTAAATAATACATAAAGAATGTGATTTATATTGCAGTATTATATGAGTGTATGTATTATGCTAGAAAAACACTTGGACTACCATTTTTTACGTTATAAGCTGTGCTTGACAGATGTAGAAGATGGAGTTACTTACGTTGATAATGGATCATTAATAGGTAACCAAGATTTGATTGTATCAAGAGGTAGAAAGATTATGGTTTTATGGTTTATTGCATTAACAAACATGCTAGGCGGAAGCCGCATGGCCTCTGTCACAGCATATAATTATAGGGCTTGGTTGATGGTGCTGCCGAACGCACATTTAGAAATATCTACGTAGGTACCCTCAATATTTACCGACTAGGCAGGTGCATAAGAATACCACATATTAAAATATCCAAGTGGTCCAAATGTAAGACTCTAGTTATATGAAATGTAATTTATATAAAAAGGCAAAGCAACACCCTGCCTGAGATTTATATAATTAAATTATTACGAATAGGTGTAAAAGTATATATTTATTCATGTTATTTATGTTGTCTGTCATAAAATAATAATATCTGTATATAGTTTTACCACAAACTGTTGTGCTGGCATCAAAGGTCAGATTAATGTTAAACATCCTCTTTATATCCTTTAACAATTGGTTAAGTTTTCACTAAGTTGTTTTACTGTTACCGGTGTTTAATGAGATTCGCGTTTACTTTTCAGTATGCTTATTGTCCATAATTAAAGTTCAAAATGAGGGTATGAGCATTTTTTCCAACAAAAATATTTCTCTGCTATTGTTATTAAATGTACAGGTACTAAGACATTTATTACCTATTGAATCTAAATTTTAAAAGTAAATTTGATTCGTACTTAGTATTCTTAATCGTTTGAAATGTACTTATTAAATGGTACATAAAGCCTCATTTGTTTAATAAAATTCATTTATATATACATATAATAACTATTGGATTATATATCAAATCAAGTAATTCAAACTAAATTATTACCTATTGTTGAAAAAAGCCTTAATTATGATAAATTATTAAGTTTTTAGGTGTACAGTTTTTATAAATGAGTATAATAATGTTTCTTTTTAACCGACTTCATAATAGGAGAAGGTTCTCAATTCGACCTGTGTTTTTTTTTCATCCAAGTATTGACTGAAGACTTTGTACTTTTATACTACCACATGCCATGTATATTTATAAAACTTTTACAAATTCTCTCATACAATTGCTTTACCTTGTATTGTTATTGGTGTTATTAAGAGTTGGATTTTATTTGTAGGGTAACAAATTGTCAAATTTCTTAAAAATATGTTTTGACAATCTGACTGATCTTGGTCAAAATCTGCAACACACGGGAAATAGTTTTAAGTACATATAACTGACAAATTATGTTAATTTATTTATCAAAAATTCAAAAATTAGGGCCCAGCTGTTTAAGCCACAGTTTAAGTAACAATTACTGTTCTTTCGGTGTATGGCGTTTATCGTTGAATTGACGATAATCCGCTAGTGTCAACATGAGACCAGTGTATGGTATATGGCAAATGGTCTGTTTTAGTGGTTAATTTTGATGATTAATTTGTCTGAAGTATAAGTTGTAATAAAAATCAGCCATAACAGCCTGACCACGTAACTGGCATTGAGACAGTCACACTACATCATTCCAAATCGAAGAGAAAATTTCCGGTAAATATCTAATATCTCGTGATTACTAACGCTTTTGGTCAAAACTTGGGATACATTTCAAAGTTAATATCTAATTTATTACAGGCTTTTCGTGCTTACAATTACTGTAATATGTATGTTTCTGGTTAAATATTATATAAAGGCATCACAAAATATATGCTTCAGTGATATCGTTCTAGAAATATAGCTGTTAAGATTATTGTAACATTATGTGAAAATGGATCAAAAACACTTGTTTAGCAATTGAAAATTGTGTTATTAATAGATATGTTGCTAGGTATCCTCAATGTCTAAGACAGTTGATTGATCGTCTGGTTACAATATAGAATTTTATTTATATTGTTATTGTTATTTGTGTTGCTCCCATATACAAACCCATATACACAACATATAACTTAAATGTTTATACATTAAAGTTATATGTAACTACTACTACTACTACGGCACCACTGTTATCAGTGGTGGTAAGAGTTGGGTAAAGGATCACGTGCCAGAAGGTGGGCAGCAGCGCCTTCTGAAGATTGGAAACCGCCTGCCAAGAGTGGCAAGTATTGGCAAAGCCCCCCTGTATGGGGGAGGTGGATGTCCATTTGCTGAGAAAAAGAAGTATAAAATTTGTGTCTCTCAAGTTGCCTATAGCTGCAGAAAAGTGGGGATTTTCCTTATTGTTTTATTGAACATTGAAAAAGGTCAAATATTGAGATAATCACGCATTCATTTACACAATTTAATTCCACCTTCTCCATTCTATCGGTCAACCAGACGTACGACTATGCGCCACCGCTACATGGTAGATATACCACCGTTACGCACGAAGCGTTTTGCTTCCACTTTTATAATGCGTACTGCCAGAGAGTTACTCACTGCCTGAGTGTGTTTCCCGATATGTACAACCCCGGAGTCTTCCAAGTCGCGAGTGAATAGGTTCTTTCTAAGTTTGCGTGCTCCACCTTAGACCGCGTCGTCGCTTAACATCAGGTGAGACAGTGGTCAAACGCAAGCTTATAATCTTTAAAAAAAAAAAAAAGTTAAAAACTCATTAAATTATGGAAACACAACAATCCACTCATTTTGACAATCAAATATGAACAGTGCAGCATTTAATTAAACACTTCAGGCATAATGACTGTGTAACCCTCACTCACTAGCCTATGTTTGTTGCATCATACTATATTGCTTAGTTCATCTCTCATTGCTAGTCCCAAATATATATTTATATGTCCTTGCGGAAATCAATGGGGGGAGGCCTATGTCCACCAGTGGACGTCCTATCGCTGAGACGATGATGACATGAGAGGCTAACTTCAGAGCCGCAAGCACCTACTATACTCACCTCTCTTATTCAATACATATCTTACTATCATCTGGTCATCAGGGTAAATATATAACGAACAGTAATAATAGTCTATTTATTCCGAATTCCTTACAACTGTGGCAATAGATATCTTAAGGTCAAGTATGTCTAGCAATTCGGAGTGCATCCAGGCCTAGGCCTCCAGTTCTATCCTCTGCTACTCTGGTTCAATATGGCCCAGAAGTTAGGTGGTTATCATCCTGATTTTGTTTTCAAACATCCCTGTCTCCTAGTGTCCTCTCTTGGCTACCATATGGTTTTTTGCAAATTTTATCACCTAAGTATTCTATGTATGAATATAAATCAATAAATAAAAAAAGGAAATATTTAAAAGAATAGCCTGTAGGTGGAAGAAGCTGGACCCTAAAAGAAATAATGAACAAAGATCTAAGCCTGCACATCCTTACTATTTTTCTAGTCTAAAATTACCATATGCAAAACTTAAAAAGTTTCTAGTGTTCTTGAAAGAATTTGTATTTTATAACTGTAATATATTAATGACTAACTGCACCCTCACGGACTGGTTTTCTGCTATAAATCAATTCAGTGTGAAGGAGTAACGAACATAGTTTGTACCAATGACACAAACTTTATCCTACATGTAGTTTAATTTCAATACAACTAGAAGTTATTCAATTTATAACAATAAGACATCTATAAATAAAGTCAACAAGCATAGGTCTACGCTCGGTGAAAAATGCCCCTCCTGTATTATATTGGTGTGATGTGTATTAGCTGTAGTTTAAAAAAAAAGTATTAGCTATATGTGAAGTGATAGGGTCTCAAGAAATCCACTAAATGTAAAGTTCAAACTCAATATCTATAATGGTTTATTATAATCAATAATGTTTTGAACAAAATACTATATTAATATGAATTTATATCAAGTTAATCCCACCCTTCAGTTACACGCAAGTGTTTCATTCTCTCGAACAATGTGATATCTTCTTTAAAGATTGTCCGACGCTTGTTAAATGCAATTTCCTTCCTAATGTCATTTTTACCCAGAGCTTTTGCATGCCCTGCACTTTCTTCCTGCAAAAACAAAAAAATGAGCTTAACTTTTTAATATCTCAGACCCAGTGGCCCTAATTCTGTTAATCACACGAACTAGCTAAAATTCACTAAAATTCTTCAAAGTAAAGTAGCTCGTATTCTATTTACGCTAAAATTCAAATTCGCATAACTCTATACAGCGCTCTCCCTAATATTAGACAAGTTTTATTCCATTGCTGGCCAACTGCGGATAGTTTTAGTAGGCACCTAATAAGTGGCGACTTAATTTCGCTAAAACCACGCGCAAATTTATTAAATAAATTTAATTTTAGTGATGTTATTGATAAGTCTCATACTAATTTAGACTTTATCGTAACCTTATAAGAACTGGATTAGTTTTAAAACATTTTAGTTTAGTTCAGTTGAATAAGCGAATCACTACCAATATCAGTCCAAAGGGGGAGGGTTACAAGAAAAGAAGTGGACAGGATACTAAAGTCATATAGTGTGATAAAATGTGGGCTTATAATTATATATGTTATAAAAAAAATATAATGTAAATAATCTATTTTCAATTAATGTTTCTACTGGTCTTTTCGAACAATAACTAACTGTATGTATAAAAAAGGTTTAAGTATTTTCAACATTGTAGCACTGGTCTTTCTGAATAATATATACTTATACCTATTTTATACATACATAGTTATTGTTCGAGTGAAAATGTAGGGAAGGCAAAGTAATATAAAAAATAAACCAACCTCTGTAAGGTAAGGAAACCGTAAATAAAACATATTTTGTTCTTCAACAGCGAAATCTCGCTGCAGACTCCTCAAATGTTTTGGTTCCACTTTTCTTACCAATCTATCTTTGCCTCTGAATATATTTCCATTGGGTAAGCGGTTTCTTCTAAATAGAAGTAAAGTTAACTTCATTTTGTGCAAATACAATTATTTTAATATATTTCTAACAACTATAACCTACAAACGCAGTACCACAGACTATTGGAGGCGCAGCGCAGTACTCTACTTTCTTTTCTAGGTTTGTGTGCGCCTTAGAGAAAGAATCAATGATTGATACTTGATCCTAGGTGCCCCTTGATCCCATAAATATATAGTACTCTTTGCCTAGGTGTGCGCAGTACTGTATTCTGTATTTAGAAGTCGCGAGTGAATAGCTCTTCAAATGGGCTGCAGCCTTTAAAAGGCCGAGTGTTATGGCGCTCGAAGTGGGGAGCGGCCTTTAAAAGGTCGCAATAGAGGCCTGCTAAAGGTCTCTTCCCCAACGGGGTTTCTTAAAATATGAAGATGCGATTTTTAATGTTTTGTTGTGTTTTATTATATCTATAATACCCAAGGATAAAGATAAAATCAAAATCTAGACTCACCGCAATACATTTTTCATTTGTTATGTATAAATTTTGAAAAAAGAACGATTTCGGCCGGGGGTCTTGTTATACTGGTTCTGGTTTTTGTTTGTAAACAAACTTGTAGACATAGATCATTACTTGTAACCAAAGAGTATATATATTAATTGCCAGTCTAAATCAACATCATGCTCTTTGAAATAAATCAAGATAAATTTTTGAGAAATTTTTCAAAAAGTAACCTCAATTGCAACACATGCACTTTTTTGACCAATTTTTTTCTACGAAAAAGCTTCGAATTTGACCGTTTTTCTTTGTCTATGATTGAAATTGGTAGACTAAATAAGGAGGTAGCAAACGCAGCCCATTCAAGCCCAATACTTAGTCTGTGAAATATTTTCGATACAAATTTGATCCGCGCGCCCGCGGCCGGCTGTGCGGTGCGGCCGCCATTTTGGGCTCTCATTCGGAGAAACTTTAGGTATTTTGCGCGCCCCTTCAAAGGGCTAAGTACCTTCTAGGTTTGCGTGCTAAATCCTAGACAACGTCATCACATAACATCAGGTGAGACAGTTGTCAAACGCAAACTTATAATAGTAAAAAAAAAAAAAAAAAAAAAAAATAGTTTGTGCCATTGAAATAATAAGTACTTACGTACAACTGGAAGGTGCACTGAGCTGAAAAAACGAGCCGATAGAGATAGTTACCACGGAGTCAGTTTGTCCCACTCTGTTAGATGTTCACAGTATGACCTAATTTGAGCAATGAATGATACATCTGTGGAGTCATTAACCATATGACGTACATAATATCTTAACCAAGTATTTTGTTAACATTTATATAATAAGATAGGGTTTTAGTGGACGAAACTAAAATTTAAATGTAAATTATATTGCGATATTTATATTGCGAGCAGATAATGCCTCCGACTGCGTTTGTGAACACTGTCAACTAAGATCATTCAAAACCAAAATAAAATATGGAAATTAAAATCTTGTTTCTATCTTTTCATCAGTTGTTCAATTAGTTTAATTAAAATGCCAGATATTGACGCAGTCGGGTTTTTTGTTTTTTTTAATTAATAATTTTATTAAAAAGTCATATATGTATTTGTCTTTGGTTTGTTTCTTGAAAGGGAATTTATAAGGCTCCAAGTTTTCCTTACTTTTTCTTACACTCTTTGAATTCCCTGAAATAATAACTCTTTTTTGTTTTATTAATTTAGCCATGTAATTGAAAAGTTTCATCATTCGTTAAAGTTTATGTTATGGTAAAGACATGTGTTAGTAAGTTTATTTTACGAAACTAGAGACTCCAAAATGCGCATCAGTTTTTTTTTTCCTGTGGCTACTTGTCACATTAATACAATTTGTAATTTCTGTGGTGTAAGCATCGAAATATTATGTAGTTGTAGGTAAGTACATAATAATTCGATGGGTGTAAGAGTTTCTTCTCGTTCTACGTTGGCTTCATATAAAATAGTCTGTGTTCATAGTTGTCTTGTCTACGACGGTGAAATGTCTCAAATTATTACAGTACTTCTCTATGGTGAAATGGCTGTCGGTCGGGCGTAGGGAAGTGTCGTATTTATGGTAAATATTTTAGAAAATAACAAAATATGCTTCTTTAAATTAAATAATACCATGGTACAGTGTGTAGTTATAAACATGGAATCAAGAGACTGATGTAGCGTGCGTATAAAGTGGAGCTATTGAGATAGGTAAGTGGAAATACATTTTTCAATCGCTCTCGTCTCTAATTTGTTAGTTCTTTCATCCAGTTATTAATATTGATAAATAGATAATACATATAACGCTCTCTGCCCGTATAAGTTTTTCTGTCGAATGCAACATTCCATTAAATAACTAACAAAGGGTATAAAGTAATTACACTCGTTGGTACCCTTTCACTTTGTTGTATACAATATTTTCGTGCTCTACTTACTGCTAGCGCTTACTTACTTATAAATTACATTGTTCTCCCTTATGAGTATAATTTTAACGTGGCAAAGAACATATCTATAAAAAAATATATGACCTATATGTTATATATCCTTACTTTCCGTATATTTGGTTCAGGTATAACATAAAATTTTGACGGTTCATTATCCAAATAGTGCTTACAGGACAATTTCAAAGTCATTTATTCAGTTATGTACATAACTTTCTTGTACTCAACCTAATATTAGGATAAGCCTGACATTAAGCTCACTTTAAGTAAAGGAAGATGACTTTTCACCCCTTTTTCAACCATGAGTAAGGCAGTTACATTATGCCTGTGAGATAACCCCTGCTTACTTTAAATATAGGTAAAACTAAATTTATTGATGATAGCAGAAATGTATAGTAATTCTATGAACCTTTTAATATTATATTAAAAAATCTGTAACCATGTATCCGAATGATTGCACATCAAACTATGTTGGGTAAATAAATTATCTTATCTTGATTTAACAGCCTAATCTATTACCCTGAAATCATTATATGTTATACATGTTAAAAAATGTTACATATGCAACTTTAAGCGGGCCGATGCTTTTATTAAACTAAAATACTAATAATTAATTACAATACTTCAGCTACAACAAAAACATTTGAGCAATCCACTAGAATATATCAGGGGCCGTACCATCAACTTTTACAAAACCATCATGTTTCAAGAACGTCATACTTCAAGCTTAAAGTAATAATGCTCAGATTCGTACCATGAACGTCTTAAAACATTATTGTTTTATTATCGCTCAGTGACGTGTAGAATGAACGAAGAAACATTCCTGCTGTAAGGGCAAGCGAGACAACATTATATTTTCATATAGCGTTGTCGCTTTCGTTGGCGCTGGCTCATGGTACGCTTTGAGTGAACGAAATAGAGGTTTACGTCACAAAACTGCTTAGTCTAAACAACATTAAAGTAACATTGCTTATGTGGCCTTGTGGTACGAAAATTCAAAGTAAGATTACAATAATACTGCTATAAGAGTTGGTGGTAGGCCCCCTGGACCCCATTACAATTGATTTGACCTGACCAATTGAATGAATACCTAACAGATTAGTAAATTTATAAATATTTTTGGGCTATAATCTAGGAAAATAATATTATTCTTATTTACATTATATATTACTTATGTAATATATAGTATTGTTAACACTATGTTGCAGTATAATATTTATACTAGATTGACATAGTACATAGACAATATCATAATCAACAATTGTTTCGACTGCTTCTGAAACAATTGTTCATGACATTGACTATGCATAAGTGTAATTCAAAACCCATATTAATATTATAAATTATTAAAATAATACTTACTTATAAGGGAACGTACACATACTAAGTGACCCAATTTTTAAAAATTGATTATGCTCTCCCCCCCATCGGTGATTACCGTATATGCCAGTTACCCATAGTATATGCACCCTCTAGTTTTCATGTAGTCATTATAAATATGTTTATATATTTTTTAAAGACAAAAAAAAAATGCACACATATAATAATAAGTGGTTCAAAAAATATAGGGCTGCGAGTGTGAAAGCATTAATTATCTTTTGATTATTGAATATAGCTCAAAGAATCACGAGATTTCCATAGATTACCCTTGTGACCAAGGTTAGTATTTTGAAGACAGAGGGGTCTTCAAAATACTACTCTTCTACTGAGTTCCCCCCTCTGAACAGGTCACATAGTATGGGTAAGTTCCCTTACTACAATGACAAAGCAACCAAAATGAGTCTTGGCCTCTGATAATAAGAGCCACCACTTAGTTCTCTCCTAGGCCAATTTTTCCCACTGATTGACCTGCAGTTTGCTCAAGTATTTTCCCACTTCATCTTTCTAGCGGTACCTGTGAAGTCTGAGAGAATGTCGGCCTACCGGCCTTCTCTACTACACTCCCTTCACTGCGGGATCATCTTTCTTTCTCTCTAGGTGGCCTAGCCAGCCGATTCTGTGTGCTTTGATTTCCCTAATGATGTTTAACTCGGCCACCAGTTCCTCTATATCTTTATTTTTTTTCTCCGCTATAGACTGTCTACTTTTTTTTGTTTTTAAAAGCAGAATAAAATAATGTTGTATAATAAAACTATGTTGCTGCTTATGAGGATGAATGATATAATGTTTGGAGGAAATAAAATGCTTTTATTAAATTAAAACAAAAATGAACATTGTTCTTATTAACAAGATGCAGCAATGAGTGTATTTTCTATCCTCTGACTTGAGGCTCAATGCTGTAAAGATAAATAACTAATGTTATACATAAATTTTAATTACAACTGTTGTGAGTAAAAAAGATAAACTAGTACAAATTATATGCAAAAACTAAACATTTTTAAATATAACACATTTTTTATTTAATATAATCTTACATCTGGATGTGATATTAATTTGCATGTATCCACAGGATTTTGTGGTATGGGATAGCTTATACCCTGGATAAACACATAAGCATATTTTCATCATCACCATTTTTCATCACCAGCCGGGCAAAATCGCGGGGCGCAGCTAGTTGTAAATAAATCAAACGGGGCTTGATCGCGAGAAAAACATTTAGTAATTTATTTACCTTGACGTTTCGACCAAGTTGCATTGGTCGTGGTCACGAGAAGACTGGAGAAATGCGGGTGGCAATATCTGCGAGAGTGAGTAGTTTCTCCAACTACCCACTCTTGATCTTGTTAAACTGTAGGGCTGTAACAGCCCTGCAAAAGCACAGGGTTCTCACGACACACAATACTGACAGTATCTTTAGTTTTCTCAGGGTGAAAACCGCCTCGACGCAAACATCTATAAATCACTGGGTTACAAGATATAGACAACCTAAAACCATCCTCTCGATTGCAATTTATTGTATGTTTCCTCAAAATCAAAAATCAGTTCTTAACTGATGCCTGCATCATAATAACTGGGTGGACGAAGGTTTTCCCGCTGCCTTAGTTAGCTAACGGGAACCATTACTATTTATATACAAACATATATTCAAGCCTCTTTCCCATGAGGGTAGGCAGAGACCGCAGCTTTCCAAATGCTACGATCCCGACTTCTTTCGCTTCATCCACGCTCATCAGACCTTTCATACAAGAGCGTCGGTTTGGAGTGCTCCTGGCCTTTTGTAGAACTTCCTCAATCTGATTTCGTAACGTCCGCATATGCCTTCCTCAATAGTACCATTAACGTCACCCATGTATACCTGCTTAGTCAATCTCCTATCGTTCATTCTCTCTGTCTCTGCCTCACATGAACAAACGATCTTAACATACTTTTCTTAATCTACCCAAATACCCTATTATAGTAGTATCCTACTCCTACTAATATTATAAATGCGAAATTTTGTTTGTATGTAGGTACATTTGTTACATCTTCACACTCAAACGGCTACACCGATTTAGATGAAATTTGGTATGGAGATAGTTTAAACCTGGATTAACACAGAGGCTACTTATATCCCGGAAAAAGTATAGTTCCCGTGGGATAATGAGGTAATCTTAATCCACGCGGGTGAAACCGCGGGGCGCCACTAGTTGAAAATATATTTAAGAAACTCCAATTTCTTAAATAGGTTTTGCTGAGTGTTATATTTGTAGGATTTTTTCAACTTTGAACGCGGTTCTTACTGTAAAATATTATTTGCACTTATCACGTAAATACCAAACTGTATTATTGATATGATACACATTCTCTCAAGTTTTGAAACTATTATTACTATTATTATACACAAGCACAGCATAGATCGTATTGCCAGTTTGTTATGAGAAGACACGTTTGAGTTTTGTTGTTGTAAAACATAATGTACATGTAGTTAAACTTCTACTTCGAGTGCAGTCTGTGATTCTAATCAGTCTGCGCCGCGTGATTGTCGTAGTGATTCATTGCGGAAGATATGCAGTGATAAATTGAAAAGAATTATATCTGTGCATACGAGTCTAATGATCTTGACTGAACAAACGGAATTGATATGCTGTTGTAATATGGTATAATTATACAATGTTTTAAACGAAAGTTCCGAAATCAGATTTAGGAACTTCTAGGAAAGGGCCAGGTCAAGAGTATTCTAAACCGACGCTCTTGTATGGAAGCTCTGATGAGCGTGGATGAAGCGAACGAAGTGTGTCGGGATCGTATCAATTGGAAGTCTGTGGTCTCTGCCTACCCTTACGGGAAAGAGCGTGAATTTATGTATGTATGTCTGTTTTTAACGATTCGATTTCATATTTTAAGGACTGCCTGGTCTATTCACGCACATTTCAATATCTCAGTGTTATTTGGACTCACCTCTATTTTTCGATTCATTTACACTCACCATGGTTATTTAGCTCAATCTTCTCGTGAATTACATATACATAGTAAAAATAAAATAAGGAGTGATATAGAATAAAAGTATTCTATATGAACGTGCTCTCTGACTATGGGTCTTCTGCTCAGAGTCGCACAACGAGCTATGTAGAGGGCTATGCTCGGGGTTTCTTTACGTGATCGAATCAGAAATGAGGAGATCCGTAGAAGAACGCAAGACACCGATATAGCCCAGCGGATTAGCAAGTTGAAGTGGCAGTGGGCAGGGCACATAGCTCGAAGAACTGATGGCCGTTGGGGCCGAAAGGTTCTCGAATGGAGGCCACGGACTGGAAAGCGCTGCATAGGACGGCCACCGACCAGGTGGATAGACGACCTGACTAAGATCGCAGGCAAGGGCTGGATGCAGGCCGCTTCCAACAGGTCCTTGTGGAAATCAATGGAGGAGGCATATGTCCAGCAGTGAACGTCCTATGGCTGAGATGTTGATGATATGAATCCTTATAGTGCCATATAATACTTTTATGTCGAAAATCAATGTCAAGTGTTTTTGTGTTTTCGAGTTTTCATCAGTATGAGTAACTGTATTAGTTTCATTTGTATGAACTAAACTCATCGAAAAACTGATTTTCATGCGGACAAGGTCGCGGAGAGTAGCTAGTACAGGGTAAAATAACTACCTAATCCATGGTTACAATGAACGAGTGAGTGATTCTATACTATTGGGTTTATATTGCAAGAAGGGTAAATTGTATAACTACTAGTAATAATAGTATACTATGTATTTAAATTGAGTGAATGTGGACTGATTGTGTTTACATGAAGTATGTATATCATATCATAAGCTGTGTGTATCTGTGATAATTCGTAATATTTGTAATTAACTTTCTGGGATACAATAATAAGGTAAATCTGTGTCTAGTCTACCAATAATACAACGGGAATACTTATGTGACTATAATCACGTATAAATATGCAGGGATTTATTTCCTGTTTACAAGTTAACTCTAAGATCACCACCACCAATATAAACATATATAGTTCCTAGTAATCTAATTATGATGGTCGGAGCACGAAAATAATAATATAAATATCCTATACATATAATACATACATTTATATAGTGTCTTTCAATATACACAAGCTTCTGAGTAATTGCGTGTAAGCATTAGGGCTATCCCCAAGCAAAGAGAGCACACCCAGGCATTCTCGGATTATCACCGATTGCTTATAAATAGTAGTTTTACATGCAATGAAAAAACCTAAAATACCAGCTCTATTTTTAGTATGATATGTTATGAATAATATAACTACATATAATAATAGGAATCCTTCAAGTTTGTTGAAAAATAACGTTATGGAGTATAAGTTATTCCCAATTATCGTCATTGTATATAATCTGCATAGAGACAGGGAAAAAAGTTATGGTATTTCAAGCCGATTACCGGAATACACACCAACAGAATGGGCCCCACATACTAATAAATTATCTAAAAATTAAATTGAGGGCATTCTGTTACTAGTAGTGCCTCGCGGTTTCACCAGCATTGATTACGGTTTTCCGTTACCTCAATTATCCCACGGGAACTATACTTTTTTCGGGATAAAAGTAGCCTATTTGTTAATCCAGGGTTTAAACTATCTCCATACGAAATTTCATCGAAATCGGTAACAAAAATGCACACATACACACTTGCACACAAACTTTCGCATTTATAATATTTGTAAGATTTTTAATGAGGGTACACTAGTATAACTAAAATTCATCACAAAGTTCGTGTGACAAAAACAGTGTTGACCAGTGTTATTGGTAAAAGGTATGTAAATGTATGTACCATACGTTCCATTATTATATGACCGGATAGAAAAATGGAAGATATAGGAGTGAACAAGTCAATGTTCGTCTGATGTCGGATAAGAGATGTCAAGGACTCTACCACAGTAGAGATAAGGTCATATTGATTACGGTTTATTGCTCATTTCGGTGAACTGCAAAATAGAACTAATCACAACCTGATTACTACAAACTAGTGTCAGTATTTTCCTACAAAAATAGTAGTTTATGAAACTATCATAATAAGGGTTCTTAAAACATACAACACATACACACAAACTTTCGCATTTATAATATTAGTAGGACTATACTATTATAAAGAGGAAAGATTTATTTTTTTGTTGTTTGTTTGCATTGAATAGGCTCCGAAACTACTGAACTGATTTGAAAATTCTTTCACTGTTAGGAAGCTACACTATCCCCGAGTGACATAGGCTACATTATATATTCAACAAAATAGGGATTCACCATTTTTAATTATTTATTTATCCGTGCGAAGCCGGGGCGGACCGCTAGTTTGTTATATTTTATTGATTTTTCATAAATTTGATTCTTGTTGTACCGCCAAATTATTGTACTTAGACCGAGTTGTAATCGTTCGATGTTTACCTTTTTCTCACCGCCCGGCGCCCGGGCCCAGACATAATATCTTTATTTTTTTAGGTATTGATAATAGGCCACAAAATAGTTAATCAATACATTGAGACGAGACATTTCCAAAAAAACGGTGATCTTAAGGGTAAAGTATCGGTGGATACGCGGTTCGATCGTTTCACTTAAAAACAAATACTTCGGGAACAGCTATGGAACGGAGGAATAGCTGTGGTGAATTTGAGTATTTCTCTCCCTTGTTGCAGCTGTACTTGTCAGACCCCTCCAGGGTGTTTCCACATCACGCCGGCTGCAAGTGAGCGGACACCAAGATGGCCCAGGTCGGAGCCAACATGGAGTATCAAGAGTACAAATGGGCGTATTCAATCATGGACTCGTCCAAGTCAGTACCTTTTATACTAAGTTATCTGAGGTTTTTTCTGAATTTTGACATCTTTCATTACGAATGAAACCAAACGGAAGGCTTATTCATGTTATCGCGGCTACATCATACTATCCTACAAGAAAGACGCTGTTTCGAAGTCCTACCAGAGCAAGATGACAACACAAATAATTTAAGTTAAAAGGCATAAATATTAAGGACAACCTTTTTTTTTTCAAATTGGACAATTCGGTCTCAGATAGGTCTCGAGCCGGCGCTATCCTCGCAACCTGAAGAATGGGTATTTAGTTAGTATTATAGGGTTGTTTTTTTCTAAATAACGTTAAAAGTTTGGTTATATGCTGAGCAAGCGCTATCGATGTGTTTACAATAAGCGATCGAGCCTCGCTCAGCGATTTCCATGATAAGAAATCTGTTTAACTTATGTACTTTGCAGATAACTATACTACTATTTTGAAAGTCAAGTGTGTAATGAACTTCCTTTATCAAAAACATAACCCTCCTTCTTTCGCTGTCGGGTAAAAATTGTTGCGGCGACGACAAATGCGCTTGAACTGTGTCTTTCACCAGATGAAAGGAATTTTCAAAGTCGCAATATATTAGATCTTTTCTATCTGTCATCGGCAAAGTACAGTTTAGTAATATTTAAAATCAACGCCCATCAAGATCTGTCCCGCCCCTTCTGCATGCCTGTAAACACTCGCGAGCCTCTGTTTATATTATCGGTACCTCTCAAATCAACTCAATAAGGCGTAATATATCGGCACGAAATATCACATACTTGTGACAGCCAAGTTCAAGTTTCACCGCTACTCTGTCATTGACTGACAGTTGAGTTTTAATGACCTTGTTGTGTCATTTTGGTATACGTAACCTTCCACGCAAATTTTGTGTAAGCACCAGATATGTACAGGTGTTTTAGTTACAGATTCCCATTTAGCACGCTCATTATTAGCCAAGGTACAAGAGTCTTCTTAACAGCGGCTATTTATGTAACTGACGGTTTTCTATAACCAAGACTTAGTGTATTTATAATGCCTATGTATTTTAGCGTGCCTAAAATGTTGTTACAACATTATGAAAATCTTTTCTCCTTATTTTTACCATAACTTCATTTCAGAAGTCATTTCACCTTTCATAAACATTTCATTCTTCACGCAGTCCAATCATACTGTCTTTGGCTTTCCTCTTCATTCACACTCATGCTAAATGCTTTTTTCCTTATTCCTTTTCATTGTTCCTACTCAACAATACGAAAGTATTAAACCGTATTTTTTCGAGAGGAAAATGCCGCCGCACTTCCTCTTCCAAAGTGAGAGCTCCAGAAAGGGGTGTGTGGGACATATACCAACCCAACCCTCCCTGACCAATCCTCTGCCGAAATAGCCTCGTTCTAGCATTCAACATCTGACGCAATCAAAATCTAACCTAACCCAGTTGTAACGCCGTCCCTTCGTACGGAGACTAATTTTCAGGGTAGTGTATTCGAAGCTGAAACCGGCGGAAATATGCAAACCTTCACAGAGGATGCCTGTTTGTGCCGTTTGGAGTTGATACAGTAATCCCATTTTGACAAAACTTTTAACAAATTATCAAATCCTTTTTAGTGCAAGTGTTATTATACTTCTGACGGGATTTAATTAAAGGGTACCATGACCAGAAGTCATGATACTGATCACTTAGCCACGGCGACCGTCAATATTGACCAATCATTGACTTGTTCTTTCTTTTTTCTTACCCATTATTGCCTTAGTTATGAACAAAAAAACCTTAGACAACCAGCGATACCAACAGCTAGCCGCCTGAAGCACGGAAGCGGTTATTTAATAAAGGCCACCAACGGTCACCCATCCAGGTAGTGACCATAGAGAACGTTGTTGCCTGATCGGATGACATCAGATGGCACAGAGAACCCGCGCTTCGCTCTACATACGAAGGAAAGATTTCCGGGAATTCCATCATACACATATTTACACGCGAATCTTATTTATAATATAGATAAAAAAATCTAAAGACTATATGAAAAACGCCCGTACCTACTCTGTACACACTCCATAACCATCCATCTGTCGGGCCATGGGCTTGTCATGCCCTTATCATTAAGTATGATGTATTACCTAGAGTTCTCATCAAGGTCCCTTTAAGATTTGGTTGCCTTTTTTGGTTTGGTAATAAAAGTTAACCCAGCTATACTCTTTAGACATCAAAATAAATTCTAATTTACTACGGCAGTGGAAATTTAATTATAGCATATAGTATTGGTTTTCAACCTCTAGTAGTAGCACATTATATATATTTATTACACCTCTGCTAATAACGCGGAGGTATGAAATATATTAAAATATGTGACTTAGTCACGTCGTGCCATAGA
This sequence comes from Apeira syringaria, assembly GCA_934044485.1. Classification (NCBI taxonomy): domain Eukaryota; kingdom Metazoa; phylum Arthropoda; class Insecta; order Lepidoptera; family Geometridae; genus Apeira; species Apeira syringaria. Next base: position 4,909,259 of record OW203656.1, on the reverse strand, counting down.
TTTAGACCAAACATATCGCAAAAACAGAAGAGAAGTAATTGGCTGCAGCGACTTCTAACCACTGTCCACGAACGGATGTGTGGGCCATCATCATAGTTAGGCTACTGGATTGCCCTATTAATTTCCACAAAAACCGGTTTGAAATGACCCGCATCCACCCTCTTACTGCGATCTTAGTCAGGTCGCGTGTCCACCTTGTGGAGTTGGTAGCGCGCAAAAACATTTATGACAGAACTGTAGAACGGGTATTAGAGAAGTGTCGATAGAAATTCTGAGAAACAAAAGGCTACCAAAACATAATCTCATTTACAATTATAATATCATCGCGGTAAGGTGGAACTGAATAATTTAAATCTACCATCTCTATTTCATTATCAATCAAATAGAAGTACATATGGCAAAATGCGAACTATATAGTTTTAAGCCACCAGCTAGTAGTTTACCGGAACAATAATGCTCAGTTGTATTAGAATGTACAGCAGATTGGTCTCAACAAAAGCATAAGCCGATTCTTACTGGTCATATTTGGACGTAGTCTTTTGTGACGCAAAATGGCGGCCGTTGTGGCTCTGTGGTCAGGGTCATGAGCTCACAAACCCCAGAACTAAAATATGAATTACATTTTACAAATTACTTAATATTATTCTCAGGATCGTGACTCTTTTGATGAAGCCTGTTTACCGCTTTTTTCCATCTGTTATTGTCCGTTGCGTGGTGGAGAGCCGCGCTTACTGGGATCTCTAAGCACTCCGATACCTGGGGATCATCCGCCTAAAAATATTGCTTTGACTATTGCTATAGCTTTTGACTTGTGCTCCTCCTCTTCGAACCTAAGAAAGCTTCAACAATTAATTATTTATTAATAAACTAATTATAAAATTGATTTATTAACAAATAATCAATTGTTGAAGCTTTCTTAGGTTCGTAAAGACGGAGAGAAATTCGAAAGCCATAGAAATAGTCAAAGCCATATTTTTAGGCGGATGACCCCCTGGTCTATCCATCGTCTGAGGCTTCTACCTGTAAGATGTTTACACTCGACTTTATTTGTAATCAGTATAGGCGCTCCAGGTTGTCGGATCTTCTGCGAAACCTATTCTTTACATGGTATAAACTGAAGTAGCCCTCCCCATCTGTCTGTTTATCCTTTAACACCTCCTAAGCCACACAACACATTAAGATTCGATTTTTATGGTAAATTAAATAAATACATATTCATTTCATTATTATTATTATTATATATTGATTCATAAAAACAATACCTACCTTCTAGCCATGTGACTGCAGGAAGGAATTTATACGAAGCGTATAGTCAACGCGATTTCCCTATGGCGCAACCATGGTTACCGAAATATTACTTAGGTAGTTGTTATGTACGGTTTTCAGAGCGACTCTGAGCAAAAAGTTTCGAGTGTCAGTTCTGCCAAACAAAATTTTATTGTATTGTGTATGAAATGAAAAGGTAATTGAAATCATTATTTTTAAGATATTCTATTACTGTCACCAGTTGTCAATGTCAACTGCTAGATTATAGGCATTTAGGCTAATTCCTAGACAATAGGCACTCCGAATTTTTTATATCGTTTTTTTTAATTACGCCCTCTAGACGGGGCGTGTCGCTAGTATAGAAAAAAATTATATTCGTGCATCGCCCTTACCCATTCTGTCGTCATTAATTGACGGTGTCCGGAGTTATTAGGTTTCATTAAGGTCGAGACGTTGGACGCCCCGCTTCATTTAATTACCCGGGTCACCCTCTATCGCTGCGTACGTGTTATAGGTTCTTACTTAATTATAGGCAACTAGCCGACCCCTCTGCTACTTTTGTCTCTTTAGAATTAGGCTATATTCTTAGATCCCGCAGAAATAAATACTATGCTCTTTTCCGAGCACGTTATCGTCGTGTTATTTTTTTGTACTTTGTATATTTGAATGCTCTTAAATAAATAAAATAAATAAGTGCAATACCTTTTTTTTCTGTTTATGCTAAAATTCAAATTTGAATAATTCATAAAAATTTTCAATGCGGGCCGCTTTCAACCTGTCCTTGGGGGGATAATTGGGTGAGGCTATGTCCAGCTGTGGACGTCCTATGGCTGTCATAAATATATTCCTAATATTAGAACAGTGCTATTTTATTACGAGTACTTTTTAGTCAACTAATTTGGTATTGACTAAAAGTACTCGTGACGACTTTTATGTTAAAAATTAAAAAAATATAGAAGATAGTCATTCATAATTCATAAGTGTTATACCAATTTGGACTTTATCGTAACTGTATAAAAGTTATACTTTTATTAGCCACGACTAGTTTTTTTAAAAAATTGGTGGTCTGTAAAGTCGGTTTACGGACGATAGATTTACGTGATAACGTCATAATCATTTATGACTTTGACTTTGACTTTGACTTCGACTTTGACTTTGATTATTTTATGTAATACAAAACTTAGGTGGAACGTTACGCGGAACGTTACTACTTTTCATGAGTGTTGCTGGTATTCATCAATTTATAAAAAGTTATCACGTCAAAATTGAACAGAATTACTATCAATATGAATCAGTTATATTTTACTAGCTGGTTCCCGCAATTTAATTCGTGTAAAACTGGTTCAAGCGTAAAATTTAGACTGGGATAGAAGAAAATGCACCTAATACGTTCTTATAATTATTGGCACACAATGTTTGCGCTATATTATGGCATAAGTGTATATATACAGGCACCGCTATCGCTACCGTGACGTCTGTTGCTTTGGTTGAGAACTCGGAGGATATTGACCTCTCTGACTGACTCTCGCTCTTGATATAATAGCACAAGTCTTCTGGAGACACAACCATCATCTTGTGCTACAACCCTTCTGCACGTCGCTCGACTACGACGCCTCGTCCCGGCACTGACCATGCAAACATAATGCTAGCCAACAAGTTATGGTGGTTATATGACGATGATGATGTCATGATTCACATTTTATTTTCCGAAATATGGTTGCTACAGCTATTCATGTAACCTTTCCGTTGATCCAAATAAACCGGTTTATTCCGAATCACCGGCTGATTGTGAATTGGACAAGGAAGAGGCCTTTCTTATGTACCACCAAGACCAGAAGATTGAAATCCCCTGATCCGCCAACTTCTTTTTTCAAGCAAGACCCTTTTTCTCTTTGCCTCAGTTTGAATCTGCATGCGGGGACAACGCCGCCCATTGATTTAACCATATTGTTATATTTTGTACTTTGCCTACTGTAAAGGTGTGTGCAATAAAGCTATTTTAATTGATTGATGTATTTAAGGCCCCTTTTGATCTGTATATGTTTTTTCTGTACCCTAAAGGAAAAAATTTGCCCATTTCTGATTTAGGTAGATTTAAAAACCTTTGCCGTTGTTTAAAATTTAAAATGTACAGTTTTTTACATAAAGTCTGATATTATTATTTGAAGAGTCGAGAATATTATCGTTTTCTGTATGACACACAGTCGCGGCGGCGGCGCGGAGAGGCAGCTGCTGTTGTAGTTATTTATTATTTAACATTGGTGGCAAGTCTACTCACGCAAAATGACTTCAACTTTGTAAACTACGATTAACGAGTGTCTCTTTAAATAAAATACTTTGGACATGCGTGACAAATTAGTTCCAGTATTGACAAATTAGTTGTAATATCTAGGCACAGTTATTTTGCGCAGTTTGAGTAAAAGGCAGAATTGGAGAAATAAATGGCGGCAAAATCTTCGTGTCGTAAATAAATTGAAAAACACACCGTACTCACAATCTATGAATTCGTGTCACAGTAGTACTCATCTGTGGTACTAGAATCTTGATAAATGACACAGTAAAACACAGTAAAACAATTGAATGCAGTATGCGTTCAATTGTTTTACTGTGCGATATGAAGATCCTACGCTTTCGATATTGCATTGTACTACAGCTACCTACTATTTTGTAATTCTAATCTGATAGGTCACGCACGCGTATCGGCGTTCAAGTGCCGAACGCCTTTCAAAGCTGTGAGTACCTAGTTGATGTCAATAGTGATTAGGAAGCCACTTTCGTCTCGTCTTTTATATTCGTAACAATGTCTCAATTCAATATGTAGGACTGCGTAACATTTTCCAAGTTATTATCAATCGCATTGATGATGATGGGATAATTATTTTATGACCGGTAATTATACCCGCTGTTCCATAAAAAATGGATTCCTTGTCCATGTCCGAGTCACGTAATTTGTGATGAGTGTTTCGATTCCTTATGCTTAATTTACTTCGTTCAAAAACTAGTTGTAAAGGTCGTTGATGTAACGTGGCAATGTAAAGCGAAGTCTGTTTGATTTGATTTTAAACTTTAAACAAAATTCGACAATATTTATGCATTATATATCTAGCTCACTTGATGGTCAGATCACGCTAGCCATAGAATGATTACTGACTCTCAACACACTCTGAACACACTATGTGTTTGGGACAGTTTTTCAAACTTGCGAGGATAGTAGCTAGCCATGCGGGTACTCGAAAGTACTCTAACCGCCACGCTGGGAATTTGATAACGGTGCTACGGACTGTACACGTAATTTTTAAAGTAAGTAATTATTTTCTAGGCGAATGTTAATATATTTTTCCTGCTTGCTCCATATATTATAAGAATTAGCGGATCCATGCGCGGTTTTGCTTATCCAAGGTTATCGGGTCTTATAAGGACCTGAAGACGGCAACCGCCGCGAAAAACGCCCAGCGTTCACCCGTTACATGTGTCTTGGTCTTGGGTACCCCAAGGTTGAGTACCCCAACATACGACGTAGTACGTTCTCGTACGACGTAGTACGTTCTCGTACGAAGTAGTACGTTCTCGTACGAAGTAGTACGTTCTCGTACGAAGTAGTACGTTCTCGTACGAAGTAGTACGTTCTCGTACGAAGTAGTACGTTCTCGTACGAAGTAGTACGTTCTCGTACGAAGTAGTACGATTGGTCGTTAAGATTGCATGGGTATGCTCCGCTACGAACGCTTCGAATGAATAAGGTCTTTGTGAAATTCGGCAAATGATTCGCATTTGCCGAATTCCATAAAGACCTAATTAACCGTTCGAAAATTTTCTCCAAAGAGACTTTCTAAGTGGACATTTTCGCACAAGGTAACACCGATGTGCTGTGTGCGAACTTCAATACGTAAAATGAAAGTGCACGTTTAGCATGTGCAGAATGAACAATTAATTCAAATTACGAGCCAACGTCTTCACCAAACATACTTAAATTAGTTTACTAGCTATGCCTCGCGGTTTCAACCGCGTTAACTACGGTTTTTTTGGTCTGGCTGTTCGGTTACTATACTTTTTCCGGAATAAAAATAGTATATGTATAATTCTATGTCCTTATTTCATCCTCCTATATTCATGGTTATGATTACAAATGATTGAATTAAACTAGTGGACAGATCCGCTTAGTAATAAAATAGGGCATGTTTTCAATTTACATCTTTGTCTCAGCTCCACGAGTAAACTAACACTTCGTTCAACCAGACGAGGGTTAAGTGGAGCTGAATCATATAACTGATAGCAGACGGTAAATATTTGCATTGATGTTGTTTGTTCGAGATCTTATATTCCCCCATAATATAATAAATTGGCTCGCCTTTGGTTGTCGTTGTCAACACCTATATATATAGGAAAGAGAGTGAGAGAGTGAATAAAAAAATAGGACTTTCCTGAGTATCTCGGAATGTTTACTTTGGCGAAATACTGTTTTTCGTCTTTATATCTGATCTGACACATAGGGTTTTATATCATTTTTAATGTGATTTCATAGTTAAGGGCTTTAACAGATGCCGATGACATTACAGAAGCTCGCGGGTGTTTACAAAAGGGGCGAGATAAATCCTGATGCGTCTTGTTTTAAAATGTTGCAAAAATGTACTTTACTTATGACCTAGGGGCTCATCTGATGTAAAGTGACGGCACAGTCTATGGTGTAGCACTAAACTTACAAGGTACCTATTACAAGTTATAACCTCTCGCAACTTGCAGACTCCGCGGTTGTACTTTTTTTTTACATATTATAAGTTTGCGTTTGACAACTGTCTCACCTGATGTTAAGTGATGACGTTGTCTAGTATTTAGCACGCAAACCTAGAAGGTACCTATTCACTCGCAACTTGAAGACTCCAGGATTGTACTTATCGAGAAACACAGACTCAGGCAGTGAGTTCCACTCCACGGCAGTACGCATTAAGTGTAAGCAAAATGCTTTTTGCTTAATGGTGGTATATCTACCTTGAGGCGGCGGCGGATAGCTGCAAGTCTGGTTGACCGATAATAGAACGGAGATGGCGCCATTCCCCGAAAAGTGCGCCGATAGAAAACCAACAGGCAAGCAACTTTACGCCGATGGTGATATAGTCTGGTAACGCTGGGTTACGCGCTACCAGACGTCTTTCATGACGTAGTCTTATTATCGACTACGTCATGACAGTGTCATTATAATATTTACAGCATAATAATTTCAGCTATATGACGTCCTCTGCTGGTTATAGCTTCCCCCAAGAAGTCCATATGAGAAGTGCTCTGGATCCGGCTTCCTTTCGCTATCTACTAGCCGTATGTCCGTTGCAAATGGAAGTTTAGTTTTACCGGTGATTGTTCCAGGGTGTCTGCGTGTTTGATATCGATGCTGCTCATCGTATACGGCAGTTTCCGTTCCTTGAATATGGAGAGAGAGGCGAGGGAGCGCGCTGAGAGGGAACGCGAGGCCACTCTGCTCGGCGGAAAGCCACTCCCCGCCTCGTCGGGCAACAGTGAGTATCAAATGCATTTTGTGAAGAATCCTTTAACTTCTAAACAGCGCAAGTGCTTTTAGCAGTAGCAAAGTGATTATAAATATTGTTAATAAAATATTCGTGTATCAAGAAATATATAGTTGTAATTTTTGTAACTGTTTCTTGTTTATAAATATTTGTAGGATCTGAAAAATGGTACCTAATACTTTAATGCTTGTGTATGTATGTCCTTGGGAGAGATAGCAAATCTACGACACAAGAGTAGTCTTAATGTAGGCTTTGCTTTACATTTTTTCTTCGTCATAACAAATATGTTCAAGCCAATAATTTAAAAATACCACTGTATTAGTCCTAAGTAGTCTTCCATGTTTATTTTTATTATTACTTACTAGTGACAATTAAACTGAAAATATATCTTGTTGGAGAGAGGAAGTCAAACTCAAAATTCATTTACTCAATTTAGGCATCAAGGTCTGACTTAACCTCAATAAAGATAAAATAGAGCCACACCGACAAGAAACGAGGGGTTTTTTTTAAATATGTACGTTCAATGCAAGTTTCGTATTTCGCCTGTCTTCGGTTTCTTTATATTTGGATTTGGTACAAGCCGTCACAGTATCAATCGACCTGGAAGTATAAACAGTTTCTACCATTCCTTTACAATTTTTTTTATATCAGTTACGAAGTTATGCATTGCGGAGTTATTTTAATCTCTCTTCTGCCGAAAAAAAAGGTATATCAGAAAGTCGCTATCTAAAATGTACTATTGGCAGTGATATGAATATTCCAATTAAACGTGTGATGTAACAACATCGAAAACGGTTAATATTAACGGTATTGTTCGGTAAATGATTGTTTTCTCTTCCGGGCTTTGTCAATTTCCGAATCCGGTCATCAGCGCGCACTCTGCGCTTTCTCTAATAGAGGTACCTATTCGTCAGTTCCTGAAATCTATTTTTATGTTGGTAGTTCCAAATATTATTAATAAGTTTATAGTTAATTCAACTGGGAACTGTAAACAAGTGAGACCGGGCTCTCCAGATATTGGCCAAGTTTTAGGGCTCTTATACTATTATTCAAAGTATGATAAAAGTCTATGAAATATATATATATATATATATATATTATTAGCCTTTATTGCTGATACTAAACAATGATTTTACACACAGTAGTAAATTGTTTTAACTTAAATCTAATACATCGGGTTTCCCGAGAGTGACACATAGGCCTGCTTCCATTTTTTCCTAATGGTAGTTTTTCTAGACCAGATTGTCCCTCCAATCATCTTGATATCCCTTCCAGCTCCAATAAAAGAAAATACCAATAACACCAAAACACTAGAAATACAAGAAATTAGGAAACTATATATTTGTACATTAAACTGCTTAACACTGAGACTTACCGAATTAGAGTTAGCTCTTTCAAAAAAAATATATTAGTTTAGTTTAAATGATAAACCCCGCACAGCTGAGAACACTACACTAAAAAGTTAAAAGGGCACTCATAAGAATTGCCAAATAAAACTCAAATGCGTTTATTGTTCCTTAATTTGGTACAAGTAAAATATCAAATTGCACACCAGTCAACGCACTAGTATACCCTGTGTTGTGGGTGGGCTAGTCTTTACGGAGATTCGGTTATTTTATGTACACTAATTCAATTTAAATATTGAATAGAAACCAAAAATGGATCCTACACACTGAAAAAGTTAATAGGAGGTAAGTAAACAAAAGAGAGAGAAAAACATGCTAGATTGTTGTGTTTTTTATACTGTATCTAGATTTTGACGTTTGACATTTAACTCACTTGATGGTCAGTGCAATGACGATGTGGTCGATGACGTTACAGACCTAGACTGCTTGCGGCTCTCAAGGACTGCTGTCTAAACACACCGTGTGTTTGGTGACAGTTTTTCAATATTGAGGGTGGACTATTTAACAAATAAACGGTCGCCGTGGCGCAGTGGTTAGTGTCAGTGACATGACTTCTATGTCCCTGGGTTCGAATCCCAGCAGGGGCAAACATTTTTGCGATGAGTATAGATTTGAGTCTGAAAACTATCGCGAGTTTCTACCATACTTGTAATGTAACAAACCGACTAGGTTTACTCTTTTACTTTACTCAGTTACGTGCTGAGGCTCGCGCTCGCCGCCTGGCACGGTCATAACTCCCAGATGAAGAACTGCAAATAAGTTCTAAACAGGTCGGAGAGTAATTTTCCAGTGTTTACCACGTGAGTCCTAGTCGGTTTGTTACATTACAAGTATGAGTATAGATGGTCCCGGGTCTTGGATGTTTGTGTGCTGTGATTGTGTGTCCATGCCTCCCGCGATACAGGGAATCCTAGTGCGGGGGTCTGAGTGTAATATAAAAAAAAGGAAAAAAAAACATCAAATTCGATTGTTCTGTCCGACACTTACAAACAAACCCAGTGGTTAAGTTAGCTTATACGAACACTGATGAAAGTTGTTCGTGCTACAGGGACATGTGGTCGGAAACATTTATCTAACGGCTGTAAATGTTTCTCGGTTTGCCGTGACTGATCCATATAAGGCCACCACACTGAGGTCTGAGTGCCTTGGGCCCGATTATGCCAAATGTATCGTTTATTGCGTGACTCTCTCACTACTCATACATTACCCATTACCTGTGTTGTGGCACTGCTGTTGCTAAATATAACCTTATGCGCTCAGGCTTTAGGTAATTTATTATTCTTAATTTATCAAGTCGCGAATATTCGCGCATGCTAGTATTAGTTAAATCACTAGTTGGTGTATCGGGGAGTAAGAATTTCATCACGCGTAATAAAGTATGGTCCATTTCAGACGTTCAAACGCTGAACACGATGCAGGCGCTGTGCTTCCCGCTCGGCTCGTCGGTCGCGCTGCTCATCATGTTCTTCTTCTTCGACTCCATGCAGACGCTCGTCGCGATATGCACTGCCAGTGAGTCTACTTTATACAACATTGTAGCTCTTCCCTCGAATCGGACAATTTCCAACTTTTTGTAAGCACCAAACTTGCTGAAGAAATATACCAGTACTTATAGGCAATGGCAAAAGTGGCAGCTATCAGGAGTCGATCATAAATTACGTGTCAATGACATTTTGACTCTCCCCACTTTTTCTTTTGTATGTCTTTTGATTTCCTTTGCTTTTACACATAAAGGATAATGAAGAAGTTTGACAAGGTCATAATGATATGTCATCCATGTAAATATTTAATGTCCTGTATTACGACATGTCTCATAGTAACTTTAACGTAAAAATGTGCTTATTTAGGTATAGTTTATGCCATGTTTAACCGTAACGGACAAGGGCCCGGTAACATTTCCCGTCAAATAAAGAGGCCCAAAAATTCGTGTAACATGTTTAATTTAGATTTAATAACAAGATTTCGTAGACCCAAACCCTAAAAACCCCTTTACTGTGTTCTACTGCATGTTTGAGATGAATGTGCAATTATTAAAAGCCGTCGGCTTTCACAATACAGTGAAAACATGGTTTGGGGCCATTGGGTTTGTGCATTTATGTTGTCCTATTATTATGTCAAATAAATATTATATTCGTATTTGTACTGTCGTGTTGTATCTACGGTTAGAGAGTGCCGGCGCGCGGCGGTAACGGGTGGATGAGTGTCGGCTTGCACTTGCAGTAATAGCGTGCGCGGCGCTAGCGTTCCTGCTGACGCCCCTGTGCCAGTACGTGAGCGGCGGGGGCGCGCGCGCCGCCGTCTGCGGCCGCTACTCGGCGCCCGAGCTGGCCGCCGCGCTGCTCGCCGCCACCATCGTCGCCGTCTGGGTGCTCACCGGACACTGGCTGCTCATGGACGGTACGTCGCGTCGTCTCTATGCTCGCCCACCTACGTGCTAGACTCTCGTCGCGGCTCACTCATCAGTGACACTCACTTTACACTGCCCGGCTAAGGGATAACGTACCAGGAGGTGGGCAGCAGCGCCTTCTGAGTATCGGAAATCATACTGCGCTCGCCAACCCGCCTGCCAAGCGTGGCGAGTATTGGCAAATCCTCCCTATATGGGGGAAGCATACGTCCAGCAGTGGACGCACATGGCTGAGAAAAGAAAAGAAAGAAAAATGAGTCCCTATTTCCCTTGGTCACGGCATCACGCGTGAACGGCTGGACCATTTTTGCTAATTATTTTTTGTTGTCTGTTATATCGTGAGAAGGTTGTAGTGAAAGAAAAAAATAAGGAAGTTCAGCGGAACATTACAAAATGTAAGAAAACAGTAACCAAACTTTCTTAGTACTTTTGACAGTATACTATACTTTTCTAATGACCTCAAGGCGTTTGACATAACTGTCAGTTGTTTGACAGTCGGTTAAGACAGGACGACTTCGGTCGGGTCAGCTAGTTATTATTATAGATATTGACTAATTTTATAAGATTTTAAGAATTTATCTCTAATGAAGATAGTCCTTAATTCGAGAAGGTTACTAATGCTATCCCGGGTTCCGATCCCGTCTGGGGCGAACATTTCTAACATGTTGAACATAGATGTTTGTTCTCGGGTCTTAGAAGATTTATAAATATACTCATTTAACCGATGACGATTTACACGCGTGCGGGTAGGTGGAATGGAATAACCACACTTCGCATCTTTATTTCGCCAGGCGGTCCCAGTAAACTACCCTCAACCTTTTTAACATATTTTTTTATACTCCATAGATCTAGCGTTTGACTACCAAGACACTGTCTGCTGCAACACAGTGTATACTAAAGCAGCAGGCAGAGCTTTCATTGTGTATATTCCGTTCATTTTTCCGTGAGTAAAGAAATTTGTATTTCACCATTTCAGATGGTCAGTGACGATGTGATCGAAGATGTTATCACGCTGGACGTAGAATGCTTACCGTTTCACTAGGACTGCGGCCTGAACACACTGTGTTTGGTGACAGTTTTTCAAACTTGAACGTTGTAGCTAGCCAGGAGGTTACTCGAAAGTACCCTACCACTATGCTAGGAATTTGATAACGGTGTTCGGACTCCATCGGCAGGTGTAGCCGTAGTTTGGGATCGAACCAGCGTCCGTCAGTTTGAAAGCCGGCGCTACCACCGCTAGGCTAACATCACTTCAAAAGCTTTTAGCATATGATTTAAGGTATTTTCATAATTTTCCAGCGATGGGCATGGGTCTGTGCGTGACGTTCATCGCGCTCATCCGACTCCCATCACTGAAGGTGTCCACGTTGCTGCTGACCGGGCTGCTACTCTACGACGTCTTCTGGGTGTTCTTTTCCTCATACATCTTCACTACTAATGTGATGGTCAAAGTGGCTACCAGGTGAGATATTAAAACGTAGATTTTTTTTAAAGTTTTTACTTTAAAAAAGTTATTAAATATACTTTTATATTGATTTTTTAAAGGATGAATGTACATTCAATCTTTTGAAGTTTATGATAATAACAATACGCCGCTGGAAATACGAGATTTGGTTCTATTTTATACCTTATGGTAGGCGTTTGACCACTATCTCATTAGATGGTAAGTAACGATGTGTATAATCACGTTAATAGTGTGAAGGTCAAGTCACGTGAAAAGCAGCTCATGAAATCGACTCCGTCTGCCTTCCTTGTTATTTTCCTTGTTGTATATAAATAACATAACGATACTTATAATGCACAGACGACCTGCGTAAGATCGCAGGAAAGGGCTGGATGCGTACCGCTTCCGACCGGTCCTTGTGGAAACCATTTTTTTTATACTGTATAGATCTAACGTTTGACCACTATCTCACTTGATGGTCAGTGACGATGTGGTCGAAGATGTTATCACGGTAGACCTAGAATACTCACTGGCTCTCAAAGACTGCTGCCTGAACACACTATGTGTTTGGTGACGGTTTTTAAAACTTGAGGGTGGTAGCTAGCCAGGCAGGTACTCGAAAGTACCCTACCACCATGCTGAGGATTTGATAACGATGTTACCTTCACCGGAAGCTCAAGCTGTTGTTGGGGATCGAACCAGTGTCCGTCAGTTTGTCAGCCGACGCTCCTCCCGCTGAGCTATCATCGCTTCGAAATATTATGTCCAGCGAGGACAGTGGCTGTCTAGTGGACGGATGAGATGATGACGATGATTATTGATATTGACAGGCCGGCAGAGAACCCAATGAACGTAGTGGCGCGACGACTACAGCTGGGCGGCGCGATGCGCGACGCGCCCAAGCTGTCGCTCCCGGCCAAGCTGGTGTTCCCCTCCATGCACCACCAGGGACACTTCTCCATGCTGGGTCAGTACCACACCACACCACTCACACTACTTATATCTCTTGCTGTTTTGCGTTATGTTCGAAAACTGAAGAAAACAGCATGCCATACAATAAAAATACGACCTGGATATCTTCAAGTCACGAGTGAATAGGTATCTTCTAGGCAGGCGTGCTCCATCGTAGACCGCATCATCACTTAACATCAGGTGAGATAGTGGTCAAACGCCTGCCTAATCCCAATAAAAAAAAAAATACAACGGAATTGTTTATGTTTTTATAGAAAGGTATTTGATTTGATGGCAGTCTTAAAGGTTTATTTCACAAAATAATTGATGAGAAATGCCAATATTCCTTTCTCCATTTCCCCTGTTATTGACAGTATAATAGTGAACTCTTCTATAGATCTCAGCTCAATGCTCTTGGAATTAATACATCATTATCATCATCTCTATAAGAGAGACACAATTTAAAAAAGTGTTTTATTTAATATCATACTTAAATACAAAGATTAAAATATCAAAAACAGAACTTGAATGGCTAGTCTTTATAGACAATCCTCCTTAATTCGTACTCCTCATGTCTGAGGGTCGTGACCTCCTCCTTTTATGACCCTTCTCCGAATGGTGTTACGCCATCTTCCCCGATCCCCGGCGATGTGTATTGCATCATAGACAGATGTGTCCAGGGTGGTGCGGACCTGATCGGACCAACGCATCGGGCTGCGACCTCGGGCTCTTTTGCCGTTTACTTTCCCAGTGATAATGAGTTTCTCGAGATTGTCTCCTTCCTTTCTGGCAATATGTCCAAAATACTCGAGAACTCTTTTGAGGCAGGTGGTTGAGAGCCTGGTTGTGATTTTCAGCTTTTTAAGTATAGATGCGTTGGTTCGGTGTGCTGTCCAAGGTATTCGCATCATCTTCCTCCAACACCACATTTCGAAAGCGTCGATGCGATTGCGGTCAGCAGCTCTCAGAGTCCATGTTTCAGCCCCATAAATGAAGATAGAAAAGACTAAGGTGTGCACAAGTCTTATTTTCGTTTTCAGCGATATACCTCTGTCTCTCCACGTTTTATGGAGCTGAGACATCGCATTCTTGGCCATCCCAATACGGCGTCTTACTTCAGATTCACATGAGCCATTGTTTGATATGTGGGATCCCAGGTAGACAAAGTTATCTACAGTCTCTAGATCAAGTACGCCAGTGAATGCCAGGACATTTGCACGGTCTATCACCATGATTTTGGTTTTAGATTTGTTGATGAATAAGCCTAAGTTATTGCTAACTTCCTCCATTTTTCTCAGAAACGACGACATTTCAGATTCATTAGCGGCTATCAGAGTCGTGTCATCGGCGTAGCGAAGGTTGGTAATCTTTATGCCACCGATGCAAACTCCTCCATCCCAGAGATCACAAGTCTTTCTCATTATATACTCTCCGTAGGCGTTAAAGAGTATCGGTGATAAAATGCATCCCTGGCGTACCCCTTTTTGGAATTGAAAAGGATGGGATGTTACCTCGTCGATCTTGACGACCCCTTGACTCCCGTGATATAATGTTTGAAGCAATACGATGAGGTGTTGCGGGACTCCTAGTTCAGCCAAAACCTTCCACAGTGAGTTCCAACTTACGCAGTCGAACGCCTTGCTGTAGTCCACGAAACACAGTATAGCTGGTACGTTATACTCGTAGCATTTTTCCACTAGCTGCCTGACATTTAGTATTTGGTCACGCGTCCCTCTGCCTCTAACAAATCCTGCCTGCTCCTGCGGAATCTGCCAGTCCAAGTAGTGTCGGATGCGCTTGTTGAGAATATGAAGCAGTATTTTACTAGCGTGGGATATGAGCGCAAGGGTACGGTAGTGGTCGCATTTTTTCGTGGAACCTTTTTTGTGAAGTGGTAGAATGATGGACTCTGTCCAATCACTTGGCCATTTGCCACTTGTCCACACTTTGTTACAAATGTCATGAAGTACGTTAATGCCGGATTCTCCAAGAGCTTTCAGTACTTCTGATGTTATGGAGTCTGGACCTGGTGCTTTTTTGCATTTGAGGGATTTTATAGCTGCCAATATTTCCGAGCGAAGGATATCGGGCTCTAGTGCAAGATCGTCCAAGATAGGTGAGATTATAGGTAAGTTGTTACTTTGCGCACTACCATAAAGTTTCTCACAGTAGCAGCGCCACCTCTCGGCTATCTCGTCAAGTAGGTACAAAGGTTGTCCGTTGGCATTTTCAATGACCCATGATCTTGGCCTACATTTTTTGGAGAGTTGTCGAACCTTCTTGAACAAATCTGCCGTTTGATATTTGAGGGCGTGCCGTTCTATGTCACTACAAATGCTTTCAATGTATAGTTCTTTGTCCTTCCTACAACATGCATCTATTCTTTTGCAAAGACGAGAATAGTCTTTCCGCACTGATGGGTTCTGAAGCCCCTTGATCTTTAGTTCCTTTCTAAGCTCAGTGAGAGCCCATGTGCTATCCGAGATCCAGACGTTCTTTTTTGGCTCTGGTTTTCTAGCCTTACGCAACTCGTTCAGGATGTTATTCATGAGGGATTTCAGATGGGTCCAGTGGTGTTGTGCAGAGGAAAATTCTAAGGCTGAGTATTCCAACTTAGTCTCCATGGTATCTCGAAATATCTTTATCTCTGTGGGTTGCAGTGTTTTAGGATTTGCTGAAGAACTTTTCCTCGGTGCTTTCAACCGCAGAGCGAAGCTGGCAACAAGCAAATTGTGATCTGTGCCACAATCCGCACCAGGGAACGTTTTAACGTTTTTAACGGATGATCTCCAGCGGGTGTTTATCATTATATAATCAATTTGGTTTCTGTACCTGTCTCCTGGAGACCTCCACGTATAAAGTCTTCTTGGGTGGTGCTGGAAGTGGGTATTCAATAGAGCTAGTTTCCTGGATGTACAGAATTCTAGTAACCTTTCACCTCGCTCGTTTCGGTTGCCCAGCCCGTATTTCCCTACAATCTCTCTAAGATGATTGTCGGATAAGGTGTTTCCAACTTTCGCGTTCCAGTCGCCCAAAATCATAGTGATTTCGCGGTTCGGAAAAGTTTCTAGCGTTTCTTCCAGTGTTCCATAGAAACTGTTTAACTCTTCTTCTGACGATTTAGAAGTTGGGGCATAAATTTGAACGATGTTCAACGCACAAGGTTTAGTGTTGAACTTTATAGAGATGATGCGATCGGAGACTGGGTTATAACCGAGGACATGCTTATTCATCTTGGATGGTATCAGGATTCCCACACCGCGAAGGCTTGAGTCTTCCGAGCCCGAGAAGTACATAAAGTTACCGGTAGCCGTTCTAAAGTGCCCCTTACCGCGCATGTGGGTTTCGCTTACGCCTAATATGCTTAGCTTATGACACTCCATCACATTTTCTACAATGCTAAGTTTTCCTGGAGCCAGTAAGCCTCTTACATTCCAGGTGCTTATACGTCGGTGAGCACGTATGGATATTTGGCTAGGTCGGGAGGATAGATTGGTTTTGTCAGATGAAATTTTGCTAATAGTGTGGGTATTTATTTCTTCTTCACCTTCTTCTTCTTCTTCGGTAGCCAATTTCACACTACTTGGCCCGGGTACCAAGTAGCGCCGAGCGTTAGTCGGGTCGTCCAACAAATCACATTCTGTTTTCTTTGTTTTCATAGTGGGGGAGGTTTTCTTGGGAAATTTAATACGGTGGGTTCCCACGTCCTTCCGCATCAGTCTTTAGAGGATATTTAGACCTCACGGTCACTGGTTACCGCTTCATGTGCGCTGGGTGGCCATGGTGTTGTCAGGTTATTTACCGCCGCCTGATATCCGGCGTTGACTTTTTACGGCAGGTCTAGTCCCTCCTGACCAACCCTCCTCCTTTTTCATCCGGGCTTGGGACCGGCAACGGCGGAGTTATAGACAATATATCGAAATAAATTTAAAAAGGTAACATTTCGATACAGTTCTTCTATGACAAGTTTATCGAAATGTCAACTTTTTTACCATTATGATACAACTACAGCTGGACCAAGGAGGTTGCAATGCAGTTTTTCTACATATAGTCTGTGGACGCGGCGGAACACGCATTCGCGACCAGCAAATGGATTTTGGCGCTAAGCGTTTACAAACATATGCTGTGATTTTACGTAAATTTAATTATCTATTATATGAGATTAGATAAAGTAGTGTATGAAACTGCACATAATTTGGTCTCATGTAATGCTATAAAAAAGCTGGTTTATTTCACTTACACTCGTGTTTTAAGAACCCTGGTTTATGATTCAGTTTCATAAACTACTATTGTTGTTTAGACAATATTCGGCAACGATATACGAACCAATCTCACCAAATATTGATGGGTCCGGAACGGGAACGCATGCTCGTAAAGACTAGCATTTCACTATTGCAATTTTAAGCGTTAAAGTTACGAGAATAAAGTTTAATTGGTAATCAAATTTTACGAGCCCTCGTCGGTATAGCAAAACAACAGTTTTATGTTCATTACGCGTTAGACGAATATAAACCATAACAGACGGGCATAAGGTTGATTTAAAAAATAAAATTGCGATATTTTTTTGTTTCTGTATATATCTTAATAGATAAGATGGCATAGTAAACTCAATTCATTTTTTTGCCCTTAGTTTGTTTGCGAAACTGAATCTAGTATATGAGATTGAAGGTCTATATTGGCGTAACGTGTTGTTCCAGGTTTGGGTGACATAGTGATGCCCGGTTTGCTGCTATGCTTCGTGTTGCGTTACGACGCGTACAAGAAGGCCACTCTCGTTTGCCAAATGGGACAGGTGCCCGGACCGAGGTCTATGGTAAATATTCTTATTTTACTTCCGTTCACCGAATGAATTACTATTTAAAGCTCTTTGCCGCCGCGTACAAATAATTATGTGGTAATCCTTCATCTAAAATGTGCCATTGGCTTACGAGTCGCCCAAAAAAGTTATTTAGCTTGACGATCTTATCTATGCTTTGAATGTTATTGACTTTCAATATGATATCTTCTTCTTCTTCTTGTCCCCTCTCCTGAGGAGATCACAAGAAGAACGACGCCTTCTTCTTGTGATCTCTTCAATAGAAGAAGTTGGTCTTCTCCTTGCGCCAACCTCCTGTCTGAACAACGAAACGTTGGAACCAAAAACGCACCGTGTTTTCTGTTACGGTAGCTTCCCCATATACGTCATTAATCCTTCGAGATGTTTCTGCGGCGGTGGTGACACGGTGGATCTCGTATTCGTAAATAATCCGATATTTTAAGTTTTCCATATCGTGAACAGAACGATGTCATAGAAAAACCTAATGGCGCGAAAACACTTGAATCGGCTAAATAGGAAAAACAAAAAAACGCAAGTCTAAATTTGAAATCAATTCGAATTTGGAACTCCTAACCAAACGCCAAATATTTGAGATCAAAGTTGCAAGTTTGACAAAAAGTCAATTTCATGTGTAACGCCTTAATAAATTCAATAAAACCAATTAAATAGGCGACAGATCAAATCATGCCATTGTTTAAACGATAAATCTATCAATATAGTATAATAGACCTCGTTTTATACTAGCAGGGCGTGATCCCCTCTTAGCCAGATTATGAAAGAGATAGTGGTCAAACGCTTGCCTATTCTGAATAAAAAAAAATAAAAAAATGAAAGAAATTGTTCAAACTATTTAGGTGGTGATAATTAATCTATACAGACTGTTCGGCAGAACGTGTGCCATAGGGCAAGGGGAGGTAGGTAGGGCCATGTACGATATTATGGCGGTTTTTGTAACCCTCAAGAGTCTAACTAGGTATTATTGAGTATTTTTTATTGACGATATTCCGAAATTTATAATATAATGGGGGAGGCATATGTCCAGCAGTGGACGTCCTATGGCTGAGATGATGATGGATGTAAGTACAAAAGCAGCAATGAAATTTTTCTATTATTTTAATTTAATTATTCAAAATTTCTTATGTTTATTCTTATTCGAATTGGGGGTGTTGAGTTCTACACTTACATCCCACTTCGGGTGTTTTGTGCATCTCCCCGCCAGCCACTACCCGAGGCATCCTAGCTCCTTTATATAACGGAGCACGGCCCTGGGTCGCTGGCATAGCTGCTCCAGTGTTGTCTGTGGATGTTCCAGAGACAGTAGTCAGCCTTACACAGTCCAGTTGTGATTATTATACTTTCTGTGGTCTCACAGTGCAGTAGCACGTGTTCCACAGTCGCGTTTTCCTGCTTGGTTCTACATTTGTTTGATAAATGTGTTGAAAGGATGTTTAAAACTTTTAGATAATGGCTGGCTGGCATCAGTACTTATGAATGAATGAAAAGTGTCGTGAATGATCCATTCTGTATGCTTAAATGTATCGTGTATTTGCGGGGCAGAGCTCCCGGCTGACGTACTTCCACTGCTCGTTGCTGGGATACTTCCTGGGGCTGCTGACGGCGACGGTCTCGGCCGAGGTGTTCAAGGCGGCGCAGCCCGCGCTGCTGTATCTGGTGCCCTTCACGCTGTTGCCGCTGCTCACTATGGCGTACGTCAAGGTAGCCGCCACCTTCCATTCTTACTTAACCTAATTTTAGTTAGTTTGATTGAATAATGGAATGGTGTAGTGTTATCAGTACCACTGAACAGATTTCCATGATTTTAAAAGGAACGAAACTCAGCGGAATCAGACATAAAAAATACTACTGAATTTAGAACCTTCATATATTGGGCAGTCACGTATAGTTTCATAACTGACGCAATGCCCCCAGTGTAACAGATATCCATAGGCGACGGTGATCGCTTACCATCAAGCGAACCGTCGGGATGTTTGCCGCCTATTTCTTTAAAAAAAAAAAAAACCAATCTTTGCAAAAGCTACTGTTATTGAGGAAATGAATTACCTTTATAATAATAGTTGTATCTGTGCATTTACTTTTTGTTTTTGTGAAAATAAATCATAAATTGATTTACATTTTTACTTAACTATGGCAATTATTGGTATAAACTGGGATATAAAAGTGAACACTTAATGTATGGGTTATAATGGAGACTACCTATTTATATATATTTTAAGAAAATAAACTTAACAAATATCACACAGGGTGATCTCAGAAGGATGTGGAGCGAACCGTTCAACACACCGCCGAATAAAGGCGGAGCTGATTTCGACGTGTGAGCTTCCTCGGCGCCGCTTCCACGCCCCGCGCACCGCCACCCCTCTCCCTCCCTCGCCCCCCGCCTCGGCAGATGGGACAGCCTTCTACTACTTATGTGAACACAGGTCATATAGTACACACTTTCCGAATTGTCCTTGAGCGTCCGACACAGTGAACGACATTCATCGTAACTTGTCTCTTTGATGCAAGCAAATGTACACGATGTACTGTGTTCTTCTTTCACGGTCTCACGATAACGATGAATGAAACATGTACTTCTAGGCGTATTCTTTTGTTGAATGTACTGTACAAAATGTTATACTATTTTTAGGAGGAAGATATTTTGTTACAAGTTAGATTTGAACCCAACTTAATCCAAGGCTTCAAGAACATTGTTTTCTTTGGAAGTTATAGTATCATTATGCACAGAGTCAGAATTCCTTCTAACATTTATAGTCTGTTATAATGTAGAACTACAAATATCATTGCATTTATTAGTGATCCAAATATCTTTTTTTTTTATCTAAACATAAATAATATTTATGTTATTAATAAAATTCGAATGCATAAAAATGCACCCTGTAGGTCATTTTAATGTCGCCCCACAAGATTGACAAGTAGTTAAACCATCAACAATCATAGACTAACAACGTTGGACGCTCAATTTTATTATATTGTTAGGTTCAAAGTGCAGACAGCTGAAATATTAAACAAGTATAGAGTTACTATCTATACCAAAACTTTGAATAAAGTATATTACTTTGATCAAACCCATAACTTACTTTTCTAACATTATCGTAACTTGATTATGTATAGCTGCTAATTATAATACATATGTTTGCAATGTGAATTGATGTTAAAATGATAATTATTATTATAAAGACATAAGGTGTATGTTTAGGTTAACAATTACGCTTTTCCGTTTATAAAATAGTTTAAGAGAAAGTTACAAGACACAGGGTAACTTCGACTCGAACGACCAGAACACATGTGCTACTTGGTAATCAAGACCTTATTTATACCCTATTCCCAAATATAAGTTATTTTATGTATATTCTGAATGGTATTGGATGGACAGGATGGCAAACAAGCTAATGGGCCGCCTGATGGAACAGCTGTCTTCGCCACTTGGAACGAGCATCGATGCCATACTGGTACTTACATGGTATATGTGTCTCGGAAACAACTCTAATATGTATCTTGAAGACATTTTGCTTGTTAGCTCACACAAAAAAATAGATTTTGCAATACTATTTCAACAGTTAAATATCTATTATATAATATATAATAATCTCCATGCTGCTATATTGGAAAAAAAAAATTCTACACAATAGCCCCATCTAGTAGACTGAGCAGAGATCTGTAACTCTTCAGGGATACCAATTCTGTCAATTGGACGTCAAGCCGTGACCTGTCGATCAGATTCTACTAAATAATAACAAAATAGATATTAACTGTTTGTATCAGTTGCGAAGGGTTTTCTGCGGGGATAAATAATTAATAATCACTGAGCACTCTCTTTCACCGAACAATCTTATTTGTTTGATAATCTATTACGTATCTATCATCAGTGAAACTGTGGGGATCCCTAACAAAAACGTCGCAAAAGAAGAGTTCTTGCTTGAATTTGGATTATTCTATTTGTAAATAAGAATGAGAATGTTTGTATTGGGGTAGCCTCAGTACAACAATCACAATATATACAACAAATATGTGATTATTAGTTTGTTGTGAATAGTGTATTGAAGCTACACTATTTAAACTAATTAAATATACCGTATCAACATGTGCTTCTGTTGTCTGTAATGTTATTGTAATCCGCATATGGTCTGGTATTCTCAATGTTGAGGGGCGACAAGTATGCCTCATCTTATTAATTATAATTTATCTTTTAATAGAACAAAAAATATAAATTTCCCTGATACTGCATAGTAACTTGTGTATTGTGCACTAGTGCGCTTTTTAACATGGTAGCATATGTTTTCTGGTCACAATGTGTTATTGTAATTATTATTATTATAGGATATGAAACCAGTGATTGTGAAATTATCCCTTCTCAGACTTATTATGAATATTTTTGATTTAATTTTTGTCTTTCTCAATATCGACAAATACTCGTTTTGTATGACTTTTTATAACCTTTTCTATTTTATTAACATTTTCTACAATAAATTATTAATTGGTACATACTAGAACAATATTGTTAAAATTAGCAGTATGGTGTAGTAAAATTTTTGATTCAATACTAATATAGAATAGGCCAGACGACCTGACTAAGATGGCAGGTGAGGGCGTGCGGGCCGCTTCCATTTGGTCCCTGTGGAAAATAATAGGGGAGGTCTGTATCCGGCAGTGGATGGCTGAGATACCGTCCTGCACTGAGTTAGAGGTGGGTCGCCGCGTGTCCCATCCCGCCAAAGCCGCGTTGCTCCGACCGCAGCCCTCCTCCCGGATCCCGATAGCGCGACGCCTTCCTGTCTAATTTAGCCCGGAACGGCCGCGTCCCGATTTTGCTCTTGGAGCGTGGTACTAGATGGCGCCCGGCGCTTACTTATACGAGTACACTGCCCCGAAAATGCACCCGGTGCCCAATAGTCGCCCCTCGTGTTTATTCCCGTGGGCTCGCTCCGACTGGCGAGATGGCGGCAAAATGCATAAAAAACTTTAAGGCGCCGCCTCCCCCCGCAGGCCCGGCCTGCGTTCTACTCGTAAACAAACACGTCATCCAGCGGCCGGCGCGCTTTGTTTATTCTTGACACCCTATACAAAACTGCCTATTTGTTATTTCACCAAATGAGGCTTCAACAGCATATTTATCCAAAAGATATTTCAACATCACAACCATTCACAGTTGGTCACTAAAGTTTGAAAAACTGTCATCAGTGTGTTCAGGCACGGGCAGCTGCCTGCTGCCTAGAATATTGCCTGGCTCTCAAATACAGCTGTTTTTGAGAGCCAGTCAACATTCTAGGTGTAGAGTGATTCGAACTTCAACCACATTGTCACATCAAGTGAGAGTCGGTGGTCACACAGAAGACCTATAAATTATTTTTAAACAATTTTTCAGCACAGTTCACTTCTTTGGATAAAACAGCTCTATAGCTTCACTCAGCTTAGCTGAGTGGAATGGAATGGAGGTCCAGACATGACTACCAAAATTCGTCTGTAATTTTGTACTGAAAATGATCTTTTAGTTTATTATAAAGTATTTTTGAATATTATGAACATTGTTAAACAGTACCAAGGAATATTTCGGATTTGAAATCTTCTAAATCCCATCGTCAGTTTGCTCGTCTCACCTTAGCTTGAGCTTCCTTTGCTCATATTGGACCATATGCATGGTAGACAAACTATTTTTTTATATATAAAATGAAACTATGTCTCTTGGTCACGCTGTAACTGCAGATTTCAATCATCATAAGTTTCTAATGTTTTGTAGACGGCTTTTACGGAAAGAAAAGTTAAGGTATCCGCAAACTAATAGATCAGGCGCGTGAAACCCAGACAATGATTTCTCGCCATTTCTATACCGTAACATAATAATCAATTTAGTTTCCATATTTTGGGACTGGGTACTGATGAATCTCATTTTTTCTTAGTTATTAGATATATCTTTTGAAACAAAAATATTCAAACATGTGTAGTTTATATAAATGTTTCATTATGATCAAACTTTGTTGTCACTGCCTTAGACTGATGTTTTCAATGAAGATTTTTTTCTATCTGTTGAGAGGAGTATTATGGACAAAATGTTAGACTAACCATTATATAGAATTTAAGCTACTAAATATTTGTTGTTATTATTATAACAACAATATCGTTGTTGTAAATTATTTCATTGAATTTAATGATGAATGTTAAGATACTAACTTACTGAAATCGTAAGAGATTGGATACATGGTATGTGTGATTTGATTTTAATAACTTTTAAAACACTTTAGTTTTGGATTTTAATTTTTAAATAGTTTAATTAATTTTACATGTTATTGATAAGCGTAAAGTGTGAATGTAATTTAAAATCCTGGAGCAATAGTTAATATGACGAGTGATATAATTTTTGTTGAGGCTGGAATCTGAATATGAACACATCACATATGATTTAAATTATATTTCTACAATATTTGATGTTTGCATTGAAAATGTTTCTGAAATCAGAGATTTAAATGTTTCTATGTAAAGTGTAATCATCCAAAATAGTTTCCAATGTATTTTATAGATGTTTATATAGTCACTGTATTGTAACCATCTTTGTAAATACATGCATAAATGTAAGATTGACTTAACATCCATGTCACTGTTCATCACAACTCCAGAGTATAATGTAAATATTGGAACTACCACACTTTTCATTGAGCCCGTGTTAAATTGGGAAAATGCATTTAATATTTTTATATAATGTATCTCCTGAATATAAATACTTAATAAAAATATTAGATGGTTCTATTTTCATTGTATTATTTTATACTACCTGTACCTTGAGCTTCCTGTGAAGCTATTATGGTTATCAAATTCACAGCATGGTAGTAAGGTACCTACTGTCCAATACCTCGCCTGGGATGGCTAGCTACCACCTTCAAGTTTGGAAATTGGACTGTCAATGAAGACAGTGAGTTCTGGCAGCTGTTTTTGAGAGCCAGTAGTAGACCTTAGAATATGAGGTCTACCGATTTCTAATTCATATTATATTGTCAGTTGAGAGTTCAAAATTAGAATATAGTTAAAACAAAATTTTGATATGATTTATAAATTACATTTATTTACTAGCTTGGACTTCTTTATTTGTATCCCTTTTCTCAATAAACCTGAGTTGTTTCTTCTTCATTCGCTTTAATTTCTTAGTATTTGTTATTACTTGGACAACTTCAGATTTACGCTTGTTCTCTTCTGTTCTTTTTAGGTTTTCCCTTCTTCGCTCCTTCTTAAGTATATCTTTTTGTTTGAACTCTTCTAAAGCCTGTCTAGAGAGTTCTCTTGTTCTCTTCAGTTCTAAACGCAATGCTGTCTTTTTAGCAAAATCTTGAGTGAGTCCCTTTGTTTTATTTATTGTTGAAAATCTGTAACAACCATTTATTATATTACAATAATTATTCGTGTTTTTATTATTATACAACATATGAAACTAGTTTTCTTTATATAGCTATGTTTACACGGTGGGCCATTTAGATGGGTCAGTATAGGCGAGACCCTATATTGTACGGCCAATAATCCGTGTACCATCATACAGGATCTACACGGATGGTGCCAAAAACAAGTGAGGGGTGGGTTGTGGCTACTACTCCCCGGACTTTAAGCTACCTGAATCAAAAGCCCTGGACAAAACCACGACAGCAATGAAAGCAGAGTGTATGGGCCTGCTGCTGGCAGTAAAGGCGGTATCACTTGCGATGCCCCTACCTAAGGGTGATTGTGAGCGTAAACCCATGCTCTTTATAAACAGATAGTGCGGCAGTCATCTATGCCCTCAGAAAGCCAGTAACTAGATCTAGGGTTTTAGCTGAGTGTCACGCTGCTTTACAAGAATTGTCAAACAAATGCAAGATGACAATAAGGTGGACTAAAGGACATAGTTCATGTCCTGGAAACAACATGGCTGATACTCTAGCCAAAGAAGGAATAAAGAAGCAAGTAAACGAGGACACTAAGCATCTCTGTAAACCATCGCAGGTGGTGTAAACTCCGCATCGCAACTATATATATACAACACATGCATGGTCATCAAGAAAATTATTATGAAGACAGTTATAATAATAATATATGGGACAACATTCAATAAATAAATAAAATTCACACAAGGTCTTCGGGTCCCAAACTAGGCAGAGTCTGTACTATGGTAACCTGATGACTGATATACATATGCACACCCAGACACAGGTCAAACAGACATGTTCATACACACAAATGTTTGACCTGTCCGGGAATCGAACCCGGGACCAGCAGCTCAGAAGGCAGAGTGCTACCAACTGCACCAATTGGCCAGTCAATGTTAGTGACAACAAAAACTGCATTCATTGAAAAAAACCTTGTACTCAGAACGATGTTGATGATAAAAATATTATATTTGTTGCTGTGTCACTTACACAAGCAATAAATATTATGGACATGATATATTGTGTTGTATTTTTTTCTTTTTAAAATTTCTAGTTGCTTGTAGGGCTTCAGTGGTATCATACACTTCTTTCAGTTGTGCAAGAATGGGTGAGGCTGAGCTTCACTCCCTCCATAAAGAATTTAAATTGAGTCCTTATTGTAGTGATTCAGTATTGCCTATTGTTGTATCTAGCTTACTTTTTAGTTATGTGATCTTTGAGAGTACAAGTGTAAAATAGTAATGTGTAATCTAATAAACCATTGTAAAATAGTTTCAATCCAATATAGTTAGTCATAACCATAATTTGGCGATTTATATTTGGTTGACATATTTAACATTATTTTACCGGAATGATTTGATAGTGACCTGTAGATTCTATTCCATGACTCAAGTTACCAAGTTTGGCTGACAGGCAAATATCAACCCGTCTTTATCAGACGGCTTATTACAATTAACTAAGACTTACTTTTCTTTTTGGGACTTCCAAAATCTACCAGATTTAGGTTTGCCTCTAATAGCGACTGGTTTATCTTTAGTTTCGGAATTTTTACTAGCAACGGCAATTTTCACCGCTTCATTATTGTCGCCTTGCTTTTCCATGATGTCTTTAACAATTGAAAGGACTTGGCCATGGGTTTCGTCCATAACTTTTCCACTTCCTGTAATCTCAATCACTTTCAGTAGACAGAGTTGGGATTTAGGTAGGTTTTGATCACTGAGATTAGAAAGGTTTTGATGTCAATGTCTATATTGAGTAACATGGAATTCCGTATCACAACCAATGATTATTTAATTTATTAGTTGTGATTAAAAAAGGCACTATAAATTTAAACTTAGGTTAAGTTAGCACATTCTACTCTATGGTCACATAGAGATTCCTAGGCTGCGTTTCAATTTGGGCTCACAGTGCACACGTTCGTACGTAAGGATTTGGCAATTCCGAGATAAATTTAATACTGACAGTGCTGACGCTCGTAAGCAATTCGGAACGGCTTTTTGTGTGTGAATGCGCGTGTCAGGTTAATACTTTCATAACCTGACGCGCGAGTTCTTTAAATGTCAGTTCCCATTAAATTCATATTAAATCATTCTCTTCCGTACTTCATGGGCACTATATGGGTAATTTTTTTCTGATATATAAAATTACGTTAATAATTGTTTGTGGACGAACTACCAATTTTTCGACATATTCTCATAATGAGTCAGATGTTTGACTCTCAGTTCATAGTTATTTATCTATGTGTTTGACAGCGCTTACACTGCTCTACGTCGTACTCGTGAGCGTTCTAAGCACAGGATGATGACGTCGTATAAATTTTGTATGCCAGTGGTTTGTGTGTGAGTTCATTTTGGAATGACTTTAAGCACGCTCTCTGTGCTCAAAGCGCTCAAAGCTCGATTTGAAACACACCCCTAGAGAATAGAAAATTATTGTCACACAGATTAACCATAATATTAATTAGCTATGTCACATTACCTGCTATGCACATTGCGATTTATTTACCACAGACTTAATATATTCTAGGTCTAGCGTGTTAATTTAACATCTTCTTCGACCACGTCGTCACTGACCATCATGTGAGATAATGTTCAAACGCTAAATTTAAGGAGCAAAAATACATGTATAGCAATACTACTTATAGTATACATTTCTGTTATATCAAATAAAAGGACATGTAATATTAATGATTTTTTCTACTTACTAGTATAAGATACAATTACCGGCCGTGGATGGATTCATACGCATAGAAGTAATATGTACTACGTACAACGTACATACATAGTACATATTACTTCTATGTTCATACGTGATTCATATCAAATAGTCTGTGATTCATAAAATAAGTACATGTATGGCAGAATGGAGTGAGGTTTTTTTTTCCAAATTGAGGATTGAGGAATTACTATTCTATAGAAGTACCGAACCACGAAGTACATTTGTTGGAACTTATACCTATATAATTTTAGAAGTCTTAGTTGTGGATAAACATAGGCGTACCAAACCGAAGACCGCAAATAACTTGGAGTATTCGTAGGTGGTATCAGGAAAAGCTTTCAGAAATGCCTGTAAGTATGTAGGTGCTGTATTTATTATTTTCCAATACACATGTATTCTCATAATTTTGATTGTTATTCTAGGCGTATCACTCCACTTTAGTGGATTACACACAATCAGTGGGTAATTTAGCTCTGCTGCCGATTCGGACCACATTTAGGGGCCCAGCGCCAGTCAGCCCCAAGATAGAGCTAGATATTATCGACGAAGCCCTTAACTACTTCAAGGCAAATGTATTCTTCAGATTTTATGAGATTAAGGTAATGTTCTAGCTATTTTAACCAATAACCACGTATTTAGTTTTTCAGATGATATATATTTTTGTCATTTCTATTATTGCTTGCCCTGGTTAGGTTCAAAACCAGTGCCACTTTGGTGAAACTTAATCAGTTGGAGGGACATGAGCGGTCTGTAATTATTGTGTGATGAATTTGAAATTCATGCAACTTTCTTTAAATAGTACCAAACCAAGACTGAGAGTTCAAGTTGTAGCTGTCATAACTGTTGTCTGAGCTTTAGATTATAAAACATCTAGATGGCAGTTAATTTTTTGTCAATGAGTAGGTCATAATAATGTAAGCCTCCAAGTTAAATACTAACTTGTGGAAATAAATCGTTGTCTACAAATAATTACTTAAAATTCGTAAATAATTTTGCACTGTTTATAACTTTCTGTCATGAATGGGCGGAGGGGCTCCACTTCCCGCAGTGCAGACTAGTCTCAAAATATAACATGAAAAGAAAAATTCTGTATCTCAAAAACTAAGGCAGAAAGGGGGTGTTATCGCGATTTCCCCTTCACAGGGGAAGATGTACCCCCCCTCTCCCGAAATCGATGTTTTATAAACTAAGGCTGAGCCTAGCTGTCACTTATAACACTCGTTTGGTTATATAGTTTCCAATCACTGAAAATTTCCATGTTATTTTCCAGTCTGATGCAGATAGAGTTCTCATTTACTTAACTCTGTATATCTCTGAATGCCTCAAGAAACTGCAGAAATGCTCTAACAAGAACCAGGGACAGCAAGAAATGTATATGTTGGCTATATCCAAGTTTGACATTCCTGGGGAGTATGGCTTCCCGCTAAATTCTGTATATGCTAAACCATCTAGCCCTCAGGAATCGGGTATGAAATACTATATAATAATAATATATGTTGATCCATCAATCATCAGTGCTCCTCCTCTATAAAATAGGGGTGGGCAAACTTCTTTCTTTACACAGAAAATAAATTAAAAGGGCCAATTTTTGTAAGACTCGTTTAATTCAATTAATTAATATGAAATTCTAAATTTAGCACATATTTAAGACCATTTTGTTGGCCGTGGTGGTACCGGTCTAGAATAGTACTCCCCCATCTCTTCTCGCGGGTGCCGTAAGAGTCGGCTAAGGGACTACGTACCAGAAGGTGGGCAGCAGCGCCTTCTGAGGATTGAAAATCATACTGCGCTCGCCAACCCGCCTGCCAAGCGTGGCGAGTATTGGCAAATCCCCCCCATATGGGGGAGGCATATGTCCAGCAGTGGACGCACATGGCTGAGAAAGAAAAGAAGAAGACCATTTTATAAAAAAAATATCCATTTATTTTCCATTATAAGCGTGTTTGATAAATGAAACTGCTTATGCTTGGCCATGATGGCTCTGTTTCTTGGATCAAGCTGTCAATACTGACTGAGACATTACTCTTAATGGCGAGAAAAGGTTTTTGTTCTTTCATTCAGATTCTAGTACAATATATCTTAAAAGGAATGCTGGCAGGCTGGCTTAAAAAGTTAGCATTTGAGTCAGCCATTCTTTGCCCACCCCTCACCTGGAGCATCCCAATTATGATGTATTCATACATATAAATGTGCTGTTCATTTTAAATGTGCTACCATATTGGATTGTCACTATTATCCCAGAACAAAAGATATTTGCCTATTTATTTTTTAATAGATAATTTGATTAAAATCACTTAATTATTGTAGATAAAAAAAAAATATGCGCGCCCTTACAGGCTGTACTAGTATTTTGCTTCACTATATACCTATTTCAAATATTATTCTGGTAATGTTGGCCCTTTTATTATGTTTTCAGATTTAATGAGACAATATTTACAACAATTGAGACATGAGACTGGAGGCAGAGTGTGTGAAAAGGTATACATAACAGTCTTGTTTAATAATTTAGTCTGACTCTAGGTTTGTAGAGGAAAACTAGCAATACAAGGAAATATTGAAATTTAATTAGATTAATGATCAATGGAGCCATGACTGCAAGGAGCCAATTCTCTTACTTATACAGAGAAGCCATTTGGAGTGAGATGTCACGAGTCTGAATATTTAGCTTTAAGTTCATAATTTTATCCTTGGTTGCTTAATTCAATGAATAATTTTGTGTTTATTGATTCTATAAAGTTAGAAATTGTGTTGTTTATAAGTAGTAGAAATTCAATGAAATTATTACACTAATCTATGGTTGCATATTTAAAAACAATCTATGCTTTTAGTACATACATGAGAAACATAGAACGAAAACACTTAGCATAAGTGTGGATGAATATAGAAGTAGAGGAAGGCTGTATAAGGTATAGATGGACTGTGTCAAGAATGATATGTTTATGAAAGAGGACAGCACTGAGATGACTAGGGATAGGACAGAGTGGAAGAAGAAAATAAATGGTATTCCTACTCCAGCTAGCAGTGGATAAGGGCACAAAAAAAAAATTTAGTCAGACTGCAGTTTTTTCGTCCATGCGATTCCATTTTCGGTCTCACATTAAAATTACTAGCCTTTGGGCCAATGGGTAATTTGATTTTATGCTAAATTAGTGTGTACATGGATCTCTTGATATAATAATAATAATAGAAAACGTTTTTTTGAAGTGAAAACTACTTTTGTGGCGTTGTGCACTTTGGTATGGGGAAAAAATGGTAAACTAGCGTCAGATCGTGACGTCATCAAATTCGTTAGACAGAGGGAGAGTAGACCGCCGTTGAAATTTAAACTTAAATGTGTTACGAATAAGGAACATTTTCGTTTGTGGGTAGTTTTTTTTTTTATAAAGTAGTTTTGTTTTGTTATTATTGAGTTCGGTTATCAAAACGCCGATGTTATAAAGAGGAAAGATTTCATTGTTTAAAAAAAAAATCACTTCTGCCGGCACTCCCGGAGTGCAACCGGTTGTGTTATTTATACTGTATAGAACTAGCGTTCTAGAATGGAGTGTTGGTGATCCGTGGTGGTCTATACTTGATCTACACTAATAAAATAAAACTGTAAGAAGATAGAGTATTTGCGTGTTTGTTTTTAATTTATACTCAAAAACCAGTGGATCTATTCCAAAACTTCTTTTACCAGTCCAATGTATTGTTCTGTAACTTAAGACATTTTTTATTTGAGTTCTGGAAAAATAAACAGAAAATCATGAGCGTGAGTGAAACGCAGCCTTACATTATGAGATTCCTTTTTGTTTCAAACATGCACACAATGATGTTCGATATCTTTTGAAATATTTGTTAATAATAATTACAATATTATTGAATACAAATCACATTTAATGACATTCTGACAACGAATTTCATTTCTTTTCTCTGCTGTAAGTTAATTAATAACTCAATTAATTTGGTTTCACATGATTATAGGCTTTTCTATCTCACTAATAAAGCATATTATAAAAGTGTATTTGATATAGAATTGTTTTTCAACAGGTATTTGCCACAGAAGATGGTAAACCAAGCAAATGGTGGCTTTGCTTTGCTAAGAGGAAATTCATGGACAAATCACTCTCGGGACCTGGACAGTAATGAAGTCTATAAAAGCGAAAAAAAATAGCATTTATTTTATTATCACACAGTATATTCAAGTTATATTATTTCTTATAGCTAATTAAATTGTAAAACTACTTCCCTGTTGGTTCTAACAAAAATATTATAGAGCCGACATATTTATAACAAAAGTTAGGCTGCCAAGAGACATTTTGTAACTTGTGGCTTTTGAATGGAAGTAAAATATACAATTTCTTTCAGACTGATTCAACATTTCGTATGTTTATTTTCTTGATACATCGATGTTATAATACTTTCTTTATAAACTGAGAAAAGTGATAAACCCAAAGCAGTCTCAGCGGCCACACTGTGTTACAGAAAATGTATAATTTAAATGAGTTATAACTTATTTAAATTATACATTTTCCGTTGGCTAATTATAATTTTGTTATTAATTATAATTTTATATTTTAATATAAGTAAATTGATTTCATGATTTCTACTTATTTCCATGTTATGATTAAATCATATCACAACACAGCAACTCTTCTTTAATTTAAATAATAGAATTCAGTTTGTTTTGAAAGTACATATACATAAAAAAATAATCAAAAGGCTACATGAAATAACTATCAGGTTATAGACAGCTGCAATTTTACTTGCAGATGTTGTTATTATTAAAAATCAAGTGTTCAAGGAAATATATATATATGTCGTCACATCCACGGCAATCTTAAGAATCTGCAGTTTTAGTGAAATCGATATTTAACTGATAATCGATTTTAAATGTACCTAATGTGGTACTACACACCGTGGCAAATTTACGTATTTCTATCTCTGACGGTTACGGCATCCAATTCTGCGTTTTATGTTAATACACCCATAGCAAATTTACCAAATTCATATAAGATGTTTTAGCGTAGCACAATATAAAAGTTCGAGTAAAATGTACCACTGTCAAGTTACGAATCTAACACATTCGTGAATTTACATTAGTAACAATTCTTACTAAAATCGGTCAAGTAATCCACAGCAAACATACGAATCTGACACATTCGTGAATTTACATTGGTAGCAAACACTACAAAGGGTCAAGTAACCCAAGGCATTGGATTACTTGGATTTGTATGTACAAATCTGACACATTCGTGAATTTATATTGGTAACAATTATTACTAAAATGGGCCAAGTAATCCACAGCAAACATACGAATCTGACACATTCTTGAATTTACATTGGTAGCAAACACGAAAAAGGGTCAAATAACCCAAGGAAAACATACAAATCTGACACATTCGTGAATTTACATTGGTAACAATTATTACTGAACTGTAATTGTAATGTAACAAACCGACTAGGACTCACGTGGTAAACACTGGAAAATTACTCTCCGACAATATTATACGACTATTTATATTACAATAATGGGAAAAACTCGCGATAGTTTTCAGACTCAAATTACTGAACTGGGTCAAGTAATCCACAGCAAACATACGAATCTGACACATTCGTGAATTTACATTGGTCGCAAACACTAAAAAGGGTCAAGTAACCCAAGGCACACAAATCTGGCCGTTCATCTAAATATTCGTGCATATATAATGGTGCGTGTACTATTTGTTGAGGAAGTAACTTTAACAAATGATGCGAATATGTCATTATTCGTTAAATATTGGCTTATTTATGATTAAATAAGTGAAATTACTAACATAAAACTTACGAATGCGATGTTATAAAAAATAGCGAAAATTTTAAAATTCGTTGGATTTGCAATAATAATTTTGCATTAATAAAGTGAAATTACTAACAGAAAACTTACGAATGCGATGTTATAAAAAATGGCGAAAATTTTAAAATTCGTTGGATTTTCAATAATAATTTTGCATTAATAATATAAAATAAATAATCGACTTAAGAATTCGATATAACAATAAGATCGATTAAATTGCACATCACTAATAATGATCGGTTGCACCTATCTTTACTCTCGTAAGTAGTTAACTGTGCTCTGATTGCTGTTGTTACTTGTTTTGTTAATCAACATGAAGAGATATAATAAGATGCTACCTACGTAAAGTGTTCGAAGCTGAGAGGAATACAAGTATACCAAGTAAGCATTTATTATTATTTTACGTTATTTATATATTTACAATACTTCTTTTTGTTAAAAGTTTGCTAATTCAAATTATTTTAGAATAGAAACTTCATTGTCTTGGCTAGTTCAATTTTTTTTGTTAAAGAAGTTGTGTGTGTGTAAACATACCTAGGTACTTACAACTTCGTTTTTCTTTGATACTCGCGTCGCGTCGTAATTATGATAGGTATGTAACGTAAGTACAATTCTTTTAATTTAAAACAGCGCCCCTCTACTGCTCGTTACGTACATATTTAAATTGTATGTATAGAAAAAGCAGTGAAGAGGCGTTCAATTTTACATTGAAAGATTATAAGCAATTTTACCAGAGCGTCATTTGTTTACCTAAATACTTTAGTGGTTCGGTACCTGTCAGTGGTAGTTTTAGCTGCGCAGAAATTGAATGAAATAAATAAAACTTGGACTACATTTTAAACCAAACAAAAATTGTACCTACACAAGGTTAATGCGGGATGTTTAAAAATTTAATCATGATTCTTTTCGGTTTACATAAAGTAGATAGTTACCTAAATTTGTTTATGCGTGGTAAACACTGGCACTCCATAATTAACGAATTTTAGCAATTCTTACATAGCTAACTGCTACTACTTATTGACCTTAGTTTACTCGTACGCAAAATACGCGCTTTGTCGTAGAGACTAGCCCATATTACCTATTACTTGTCCTTACTTTACTTACTTACCTTAGGTACTTACGTAACTAACCCGGAATCTCGTGATCCACAATTACATACACTACTAAGTACTCGTACTGGACGAACAAAGCAGTCACTTAATTTTAAACTTACTCAAAAATAATATTTCTTTCAGACCAGCAGAATTGGAAGAAATAATAAGTACAAGAAACAATACATCAAACAAAAGTAAACCACTACAAAACATAATGAAAGAAAATATTACGTTTGATATATCTATGGGCGATGGTCCTACTGAAGAATGTCTTCCTTTAGCACTATCAATAGCTAGCGATGAAACCTTACAGACCTATGTTTCCATAAACTTCGAAGCAAATGCAACGCCGGAGGCACTATTATTCTCACCAATAACTCGGATAGACCAGAACACTTTTCTATCTGGAGATATTACAACGAACGAAGCAGTTGCAACGCCGGAGGCACCATTATACTCACCGAAAACTGATAGACTGAAACATTTTTCTATCTGGAGGTATTACAACAATCGAAGCAGTTGCAACGCCGGATGCACCATTATACTCACCGATAACTCTGATAGACCGGAACACTTTTCTATCTGGAGGTATCTAACAATCGAAGCAGTTACAACGCCGGAGGCACCATTATACTCACCGATAACTCTGATAGACCGGAACACTTTTCTATCTGGAGGTAATATAACAATTCCTGAAAGTTCCGAAAATTCGTCACCAGTTCGTGATACATCATCAGATACTCTTAAATTGTTCGAAACACTGAATCACAGTGATTTTAGTGATGATGCAACGACAGTGTTAAAGACCCCTATTTCATTGCTGATAAATACCTACATAATAGTTCATTGAATAATTCTAATTCATATACAAATATGGCAGCATTAGATCATGTACACCTGTATACATCATATAATCATATCGTATCATCAGATAAACTCAACAGCCAGATAATTCACGATAATGAAGTTACGACTGCTATACTCGGGGGACACGACTTCCAAGAATCTGAAAGAGTAGCCGAAAGCAACTTGCGACTACATTTTCAAGTGGTTGTCTGCAAGCCACTGAAGAGACAATACTCAGAAAATGACTTGCAACAGTTTCATCAGACACATCAACCATTAAAAAAGTTAAGAAGTGCTTCCAGGACAGAGTGCAGAAAAAATCGAACTCACCAAAGAAAAAACATATTTCTGACCCTTCTAAATGGAAGACAAATATTGAAAAGAAGGCACGCTTATAAATATATTTCGAGCAAGCAAGACATAAGTCATGTCAGAATGATGTCTGATAATTGCGGAGGCCGGCAGAATTTTTTAATTTTTTCTTGCATGTTGCTATATTTGATAACAAATCACCCCACAATACACACAATAGATTACGTTTTTTATGAGTCTGACACAGCGACATGGAATGTGACCATCCACTCCAAAATTAAACAAAACTGTAAAAACACTATAGTATACACTCCGGATGGATGGATTCAAGTAATATGACTGGCTAGAACGAATCCCCGCCCATTCAATGTAAATGTGTTAGTTCATGAGGAGTTTTTAGATTTCAATCTAAATCAGTGTCAGTTTGCCGAAGAAATTACAAGACAACCAACCAAAGAAAGAAATGTTCTAACAAAGAAAAAAGAAACAATGAAGGAAAAAGAAATGAACAACAACTCGAAGCGAGAGGACAAGAAAAGACGAAATTCCAAGATGCTGTGTGGATTCAGTGTCATAAAGACAGTCATA
The DNA here is from genome assembly GCA_934044485.1 of Apeira syringaria. Classification (NCBI taxonomy): domain Eukaryota; kingdom Metazoa; phylum Arthropoda; class Insecta; order Lepidoptera; family Geometridae; genus Apeira; species Apeira syringaria. The sequence continues at coordinate 4,872,677 of OW203656.1, read as the reverse complement.
AGTCAATTTAAAAAATAATTAAAATGACGACAACTTCAAAGAGCTGAAGATAAAGCCAAAAAGGGGCAAAACTGCATTATTTGTACCTGTACCTATTTATACTGAACGTATTCCTATTTCGAAACTAAAAAAAAAGATTTATTAAAATTATGTGGCGATAACCAAATACCGACATATTTATCAAAAACTTTCAGACTCGGAAACAGCTGAAGACAGTTTACCACAGCCTGATGCTGAAGAGGCAGAAGACCTGTAACCATACTTATAAAAGAGTATTTATTTTTGTTAACAACGTAAATATTGGTTCATGCATATAAAATGCGTTAACATCATATTAAAGTTTGTTTGCCGTGGATGTGACGGATGTGAAGGAATATAGTAATATTTATTATAAATTGACAGTGAACAATGCTAATTTTATGTAGGCAGTTATCAGTCTTATATGTATTATGCCAATTCCTTCAAAGACTCAGTTTTATATTATTAATTAACACATTTGTGATACATAGAACATTTGTCATTTAATTTTATCATATTATCCACTTTTATTCTTATTTATCATCTTACCTTACAGTTATGCCCAATGCCCACGTCTTTGAGGCATTGGAGATACCCTGTTAGGACTTCACCCAGCTAGATCATGAAAACCACTGGGTCAGATCTGGCATATTATAAAACACCTACATAATTTGATTCTATCATGATTTGTGCATATCTACATTACTCTAAAAAATAAATAAACTGATAGCTTAGATATGTCTTGACGTCAGTTAAGACCATACTCCTTGATAAGCTGCCCAGCAATGACTAGTCTTTGAATCTCTGATGTCCCTTCATATATTTCCGTGATTCTGGCGTCACGGTAGTGACGTTCTGCTGGCATGTCTGACACATAGCCCATTCCGCCCAGAATCTAAAACAGAGTAAGGATATTGATATAAATGCCTTCTTTCACCACATTATACAATCGTAACTTCTCAAAAAGTATTTCAAAAGCGATGTGAAATGTAACTTCTTTGAGCAGCAATCTCCTTTCTTTACTAATTTCATCATGAGATGATGACATTACCTAAAAATTCATATTTTAAATAGTTTAGCCCCATAAAATCATGGAAAAGGAAGGCAACAATCTCTCTATTATAGAAATGCGAAACTTTGGATGGATGTTTGGTTACTTTAGGGAGCGTCCAGACCTGACGAATGCGCAGCTTGTCAGGTTGCTCATATTCCGGCAGCACCCGAACACGAAATAGGCGCGTGCGGCGCGCGAGCTGCGCATCTGTCAGGTCTGGACACAATGTAACATTGTATTGTGTACTCATGTCGTAACGGTTGGACAGATCTGGATCAAATTTGATTCAGAAATAGATTATAGTTTGGAATAACACGCCAGCTACTTTTTATCCCGAAAAAAGGATCGGTTCCCGTAGGATAATGGGAAAATCGTCATACACACGGGTGAAATCGCGGAGCGTTGCTAGTAGTGGATCAAAATAAATTCTTTATTTATATCAGAAACTTGGGATATAATCGGAAATCAATGTCCACAAAGTAATATACATTAGACCTATAAATAAAAAAATAACAGTTCTTTCTTATGGCTTAAACATCAGTGATTCTTTGCATCTCGTTGCAGACTGCACATTACATACAGCAACTGATTGACATTTTGCATTAGTTGACCTTGTTTGTTGTACAGGTTATGTGAATATAGTCAAAACATTTCTTTACTTCTAAATATTTTATGCTGAGTTGCTCAGAAGCAGCACCTTGGTGGGGTGCCTGAGAATCCTGTTATGTTGTAAGGATAGTGCCAAAAAGGTGATAAGACTACTAGATGCCCTAGTGGACAATATGTGACTAGCGCCAGATGTCCTGCCTTGATAAAGTATATTCAATGACAGTGAATGAAAATAATCAGCTGTCTCTCTCTCTAATTGACTAATACAATGTCCACATACTGAACTGAAGTCACACTGAGAAGTAACAACCATTAGGCCCTTACTCCATCTTTGCAAACAAAGAAATGTGGTATAGCCTAAAATAAAGTTTGAAAATTATTGTGTGTACACATTATAATAAAAGAACTAGCTACAACCATATTATATACTACATACATCAGGCAGATGAAGTTTCAGATGTGTAAGATGTCCCAATTCATACACTCCCGCTCAGAGTAGGCGACGCAGCCTCCGAATTGGTAAAATGTGGCCTTAGATTCAATATAATTAAGAGTGTTACCTATTTTTTATTATAAAATGTTCAATTCTTGCAGGTAAACTGCGGGCAGATGTATACTTATCTAATTATAAAATCAGTGGAACCCTACCTGTATGCACTGATGGGACAAGAACGTGGCTGCCTCTGAAGCAGCTAACTTTGCCATTGCAGCTTCTTTTGTGTATGGTTGCTTGTTGTCCTTAAGCCACGCCGCACGCCATGTAAGCAGTCTTGCTGACTCCAACTTCAGGGCCATGTCGGACAACTTGTTCTGTATAGCTTGCAGCTTTACAATTGGCTTGCCAAATGCAAGGCGTTTAGAAGCATACTCAATAGCTACATCCAGTGAAGCCTGAAATCCAAAGTAATGAAATTGTTACTGCTGTAAATTTTGGTACTTTTTTGCAAAAAGTATGTTCTCAGTTGTTTACAGTAGCAGAAAGGTTAACCTTGAAAATCAAGGTTATTTTGGGTTGTTGATTATATGTGTACATGTTTAATTAATTTTTCAGTAAACATTACTCAAAACATGGTTGAAGTGTCTGTCTGTCAATTACATCTAATAATAATATAAGAAGTTAAAAGAGTACAAACCTGGGCAATACCCAAGGCTTGTGATGCAATGCCGATCCTGCCAGCATCCAAAGTCATCATAGCAATTTTGAATCCAAGCCCAGGCTGACCCAATATATTATGTTTGGGCACTTCACAGTCTTCAAACATCAATGAACATGTAGATGACCCTCTGATTCCTAATTTGTCTTCTTTTTTACCTAATTCTAAACCTTGAATAGGCTTTGGAACAATAACTGCTGATATTCCTTTATGTTTTAGGCTTTTGTCCGTTGTGGCGAACACTACCGATGCTTTGCTTTCATAGCCATTTGTAATCCAGCATTTAGTGCCATTGAGGACCCATTTATCTCCTGCGTCTTTCGCTGTAGTAGAGGCAGCTCCAGCGTCAGATCCATTGCCTGGTTCCGATAGAGCAAAACATCCAACAATATCACCTGGAAATAAAAGGAATTGATTATACTAATTAAAATAATACAAATAAACAGTGCCTGAAACAGTGTCGAAGCACTGGTGAGAAAGTTTGAAGTGCACGTGAAATCAAGTAGTACATTTCATTCATTTACTAATGCCATAAATGCAGTGACACAAAACTTCAACATGCATTTATACCAACTCTCCAATACACAACTCATCAATAACAAACCAAAACTGTTAGATTATAATATTGTATTGCAGACTTCTTGCTATTTAACACATTAAATACAAGCTTTTTAAAATAATAATATTATCAATTAAAATATTCCTTAATATTTATGAAATACATTCATTTACTAAATACACAAAAAAATACAATCAAACCTAGGTAAGCGAGAGACTCGACTCACTAACCCGAGTATCGGGCTTACAAAGTTACAGAAAGAATCTTTCTCACTTACTTATCTCTAACAAAATAAATAATAATGAAATTCTCTAAAAATATGGTAACTATATGTATGCAATTAAAATCAAAATACATTTGAATTATATATTTATTGGAATAATAGCTGAACATAAATGTTTAATTTACATAATTTTATTGAACAACTTGAAAATTCTGTTATATCTTTGCAATTCATGAATTCAGAATAAGTCATAAAATAGCAAAAGTAAAGAGTCGCTTATAGAGGTATAGGCAAGTAGCAATCTCACTCAAAAAGGTTCACACATGAAAAATGACTGAACTTATACCGGTTTTAAGTTTCTCACTTATAGAGGCTCTAGGACAAAATGACGGGACCTGGCAAATACTCTCATTAATAGTTTTCTCACTTATTCAGGTTAAACTGTATATGAAAAATATTGAACAATCTAAGAACGTTCAAAGGTACTTACCAGTACAAAAAGGGGCAACAAATTCTGCTTTTTGTTTGTCGGTACCCCAGTGCAGAATAGGGCCTAGATATAATGAGTTATTCACTGACATGATCACTCCAGCTGAAGCACAACCTCTGGAAATCTCTTCCAGGGCTATAGCATATGCGAGGTAGTCCAACCCAGCTCCACCGAGCTCCTCAGGTACGGCTATCGCCATCAATCCTAACTCTCCCATCTTCTTGATAGCATCACTGGGGTATAAATGATCGCGGTCGTATTTCGCTGCATTTGGCTTAAGCTCCCCTTCGGCAAAGTCTCTGCAAGTCTTGTACAGCATTTGATATGTGTCTGGTAATGCTGACAGCGAAGCTATACATCTCGAATGCCGAACGGTGGGAGCTGAAAATGTATTGTTTGTAATAACTTAGCTGTATTAAGTGTGAAATCAGTGAAATGGTTAGTCTATCCTACACCTACAATACGTACCAAACACCTGTAGCACTTTAGTGAACGATAGCAACATTTTATCGTATTAATTAAATCAAAACAAATGAAACGAAAAAAAATTTTTGAACTTTGAACCTTTCCTAAGTGCGCTGCGAAAATCGCTAAAAGAAAGCGCTAACGAGACGAGTAACGACGTCAATAAGTCAAAAAAACGCAACGAGACACATGTAAACTTCACTGAAGATCATTAGTATCGTATTGGTTCTCATTTGCGACGTTCGCACTTATTTTATAACTCGGAACGTCCATCAAGTTTCGAGGGCAAGTGAACCTTTGATTTGCATCAAACAAGTAAAGATGCGCTCTCTAAAAGTGGCTTACCACGGTTTGTAATTCTGCGGATCTATCACGCACGGTCGATGGCCACAGAGGGCATCGCACAGACTGGCTCTTCCTACGCTACGGTCCGTGATGGTGCGTGTCGGTCTTTAGATTTATCTTCATTTCAAAATGCAAAGTGAAAGAGAACGTATCGTTGTAGCAGCTGCGGCTGTGGTATTGATTATAAATTACCATATTCGATTTAGTAAAGCAAATTAACAAGTTCTGACCTACCGCCGTCTAGGCGTCTGTTCTATCATGGAGGCGCTCAGAGCGCGTTGCACGAGCTCGCATCGCACCTATGAAGTTATCAAGTTGCCGACTCGCGACGGTTCAGCGCACTACCAAAGACGTGACTGTGCTACCACGGATGAGATGAGACCATTCCTACAGTGCGTCGGTGCGAGCTGGTCCGCGTCCGTCCGCAATATCGCGGATTGTGAGAAGCCGCTTTAAGGTACTCACTACCCATTCATGAAGTACCTACATCATTATGTGTATGACAGTTAAATTAAAAATATCATCATCCTCTCAGCCATAGGAAGTCCACTGCTGGACATATGCCTCCCCATTGATTTCTACAACGAACAGTTGGAAGCGGAAAGCATCTAGCCCTTGCCTGTGATCTTAGTCATGTCATCTCAGATTTGGCAGCAATTTTAAAAAAAATAAACATAATATGTACCGAGGAGCGGAGGCTGTATACTCAAAGTATGTAGCGGACCAAGTATCAAGGAATTTATATACTACCTACGTAGGTAGTACAAGTATCACATCCATGGATAAATATCAATCGTTGATTCCCGTATTTTTCTGATTTTTACGCTACGATCACAATATCGTGTTTCATCCGGTTCCACACAATTCCTTGTTTGATTGCCAGCAACAAAGACTACAATATTAAACTGGCAGCATATTCTCATTGCTGGCAACACACACTATCAAATCAATCATTCGCGTCATTTTTCGTACTTACTCAAAACAAAAGTTTCAAAAATAAATAAAATGATAAAATGGAGATATTATTGAGATTCGTGCCTAGAAATCCGCTAAAATTAACTGCATCTAGAATAATTATTGCCCAAGTAGCTCATTACACTAGGTATGTATGCACTAATATTGATACACCTAAATGTTACGTAGAACTTAACCTTCAAATTACATTGATAATCAAATTTCAGATTGGCCGAAGTAGGAAAATTAGAATTACCTAAACCTTCCGGTAAATATGATACGGGTCAGCTTATTTTGCATAAGGTGTTTGGATATAGGGGTGTGATTTTATTTCCTTGGTTGGCGCGAGTTTATGATCGAGATGCTACTAATAAAAAAGAGAGTCCTGAATCCTCAAATTCAGCCGAAGCTTCAGGTGACTCTCTGTCTAACGTTGGAAAGGAGGTAAAGGGCAGAACACACACGTTCTACCAAGTTCTCATTGACACAAGGGATGCTCCATATATAGTAAGTATTTGCCCTTGGCATTAATTTTAATATTATAAACGCGAAACTTTGTATGGATGTTTGTTACTCTTTCACGCCTAAACGGCTAGATGGATTTGGATTAAATTTGGCATGGAGATACGTTTTACCCTGGATTAACACATAGGCTTATTTTCATCACCATGTGGTTAAATTCGCGTGGCATAAGAGTAAGATATATTTCTGATAATTTAAAAAATATATAACACAATAATAATATATTTTATAACAGATAAGTGCCTGAATGTTTGTATTGGTAATTTTAATACACTATCTCTTGATTGTCCATTTGAAATTGAACCATCCTGCCAACTAGGTACTTCAGATGGAGGATTGAAAAAATTGTCTAATTTGGTTTGTCTTTTGTCTGGCTTACCACGCAATGTCTGCTGATAACTACCTACTATATACTTTTTTGTTATTAAAGTACTATATACTTTGTGGAAATCCTCTATGTAATATGGGCTAGGTGCACCAATGAGCCGCTGAATTAATAACTGGTTTACACATTTTTTGTAAATTTGCATTTATGCAGTACTGCATAAATTGGTTAAAACATTCCATGTCATTACCTATATATTGTATTTGATAGTCTGAATCATTTAACAGTGTAGCTTATAAAATTTAATTAAAAATTGGTTTTGCTTAATTGCTTGTAAACATTAGTCAGAATGTATATTTTCTCATGCATACATAATTGAATTCCTGCTTGTTTCAATTCGGTTTATATTTATACCATTACCAGACTGTATAGATGTACAAAATATTATTTATTTATGAACCTTTTATTTTTTGACTGTGCAAACAAACATCGACATGAGACCCGAATGGAAAAAAAAGGTATAATTAATATCATAATCAAGTTTATTAACTATTCACAAATTAATGTAAATCATTGTAAGTTTTAATAAAGCTTTTGTAATCTGTGTGATAGCTTTTAAATACCATTTGTTACTAATACAACAATGTCTGTATTTATGAGTAAGACATGTTTACTAAAATTATCATTGACATCTACATGGAGCTTACTGCCTGTGTCCATTCCATTTCTCTAATAGACATGATTTAGTTCTGTTCGTAACTTAATCCTATAGAATTGGTGAATTTCTTTTATTTAAGATTTTTTTAGTTTCATAGACTAGAGAGGTAAGGATATTACCAAGTTCTCTGGAATATGTCTTAGAGAAGCAGGAATTATTTATGTCCCAGACTTGAAAGAATACCTAGTATACTGCAATGAGTTGCTAAGTGCTTGCAATCATATTTTATTGTATTAAATATTATTTACTTTGTTATTTTTTACATATAAGTCCTTTAAATTGGGGACTAGTGATAGTGTTATTGTTAGGGAAGTTTAAAAAGTTACAGAGTTGTGTTTTCTCTGTATAACTTCATGCATATGTTGGTGGAGTCTCTGGAGAATCATGCTGTTCATACACAATGTCTGTCCAACTGAATTACTTTGCCTTGATAAGTGCATGGCTGTCTGCATTATAAGACTATACAATGATAAAGCTGTATAATTCATAATTGCATATAATAGTTGTCAACAAACAAGAATAAAAGCATACTTCACGAGGCTGGCCTTATTTCAATGTGTTTACCTTATAAGAAACATTTTACTATCATTGTTTTATTAACCTTTTGCATCGTAACATATAAAAAGAGTAACATAATAATTTTATCATGTTATTATAAATTGTTTTAAATGCAAGTTTAACCCATTACCTTGATACATGTGGATTTATGTTGTAGATAAATCAATTGAAAAAATAAAGATTCAATGCTTTATGATATATCAAAACTTCAATATTATCCTAATGTTTAGTTTATGTCTTATTGATTTTGGCACAGAAATACATGTCAATGTCTGTCTGCATATCATAATCACCCTTTCCGCTACCTTAGTATTCTATATTTATATTATAGACTTAAGAGACCCAGCCATGGGTTTTCCTGCCAAGTGCAAACCCTATTATTACTAATTATGTAAGCAACTCAAATTCATTTTCTTGTCTATAATGCCACCACTCTACTTCTTTTAATAATCTTTCTGTTAACCAAGATTTTCCTTCCTTCTGAGACTTGAATTGATTATTACAGATAAAAGAGTCAATCAGTAAATAAACTATGTTATTGGTGGTGATTCTCTTGTTCAACTAAACTACAATTGTTAAAGTCGAAAGCCTCTTATTCAATTAGCGTTAAAATTCAAGTTTGTATAACTCTGTACAAAGCTATCCCTAATATAAGACAAGTTTTATTCAATTACAGGCCAAATGCGGGTAGTTTTAGTCGGCACCAAATAAGGAATGAATTATCTTCTTTAAAACTATCTGCAATTTTAATAAAAGCATCGAATCTTCGTAATGATTCTTCACTGACTTCATATTGATAAGTGTTGTACTAATTTGGGCTCTATTGTAACAATTTAAGAAACTATTATTTTCCACAGTTTTAATTTAGTTTAGTTGAACAAGAGAATCAGAACCATTTTTAATACTGGATTATTAGAACATATCAAACATGGTGTCATCGGCTTTATTTACCCCATCACACATCATTGCACTCCCACCTGCTCTTTCAGCGTGCTCAAACTGAAGCTGTCACTTTCCTCGGAAATCAAGAGTCTAGTCGGAGTCTCTATGCCATCCCTGGTCTGGACTATGTGGCACATGATGACATTATACCGTATACCTCAGTAGAGAGAGTACCATTGCAGCATGAACTCTTTGATAAATTTCTTATGCATAATCCAGACAAAGGTGAGTGATGAAAGTCATTTATTTACTGGCAGTAGCCATGGTATTGTAGGTGTTTTAGGTGTGATTGCTACTTATCATCACCTTAATGAAAGAAATAATAAGATGATGTGAAATATCTTAGCCATCTGTGATTTATAATATCTGAGCTATGTGTCACCAAATTGCATTTTGTAATTTTGTAGTCCTTCTTTGCACCTGTTCAATATAATATTTATAATTTACACAATATGTATTCACTGCAAATCTTTTCCTGTATAGTAAAATAAATATTAAATAAAACATTTCCAGACCCCCCTTTTATAGCGCAAGAGACCCTCCGAGCATGGCAGAAAAAGAATCACCCATGGCTCGAACTTAGTGATGTCCATCGAGAGACAACAGAGGGCGTGCGTGTCACCGTCATACCTTTCTACATGGGCAGCCGAGAGTCTCAGAATTCAGCCGTTTACTGGGTAATTAAGAATCTACTTCTTTGTGTAGAAGTCAGTGATGCTCTCTTTCTCTGAAGCGCTTAGCTGTCAAAAGCTTTTGTGATAAGTCGCTATAGCTGGTAATTGGAATTCAAATTGAGAATAACTTCAATTACTCAAGCACAGTGTTCAAACGCTTAAAGTCAACCTTGCATCATATACTTGGGGAATAACATTTTTTCAATATATCTACTCTCCCAAGACAGTAGATTATAGCAATCATTTTAAAACTTCAATAATAAGTTTGTCACTAAACATTCCTCCTAATTAAAGTATCATATACCAATGAGTATGGTATAGTTAAAAATCACTGTCATTATAACGTTATAATATGTAAAAACGGGTTCAGCAATGTAGCTTACGCGTTGTCGATATCACGATCGTCAATCGGAAGCCTCGATCAGGATCTCGAGTACAATAAAGAGTACGGTATGTGGGTGGGCAGTGGCGCTATTGCATCCGGCTGGAGAACTTGGGCGCGCAGGCGGTGCAGCTGCGCGAGCGACACTGGCGCATCTTCTCGCTGTCGGGCACGCTGGAGACCGTGCGCGGGCGCGGCGTTGTCGGCCAGGAGCCCGTGCTGGCGCGCCACGCGCCCGCCTTTCAGTACAGCAGCCACGTCAGTCTGCAGGCGCCCAGCGGGCACATGTGGTCAGTACTTTACTCTATGCGGCATAGCCATGATACAGTTGCAGCTGTGGGAGGTGGGAACAAGGTCAGATAGTGGTTAAACGCTTGCCTTGTCTATTCTTAGTAAAAAAAATATACCATTATCTGCATTACCACACCCAAACATTCAAGGAGACATGTAGAGGTATAATTTAATTTTGTATTGAAAGACATTGTAGCGAATTAAATTTTGGTATAGCAAATGGTGTTAATCACGGTCACTGTGGTCAGTGATACACCTTTCGGGGTTCGAATGGGTTCGAATCACAGCAGAGGCGAACATTTATGTCACGAGCATTGTTGGTCCCGGCACTTGAATGTTGACTATAATGTGCCTGTCGCGATAGAGGGAACCCCAGTGTTTGAATGTCAGAAAAAAAAATCCGGCTGCAATCCGGAAGTGCCGTCAGAAGTGTAAACTTGAACATTAACGTTGTGCGTTTTTGAATATTTTGGAATGGTTAGGGAATAATTTCGCACGTATGGCTTTATTTATCAATATAAAAGTACTATAATTTATGTGGTAAAATACAATATTCATTTATTGCGCTATCACACACAAACATGACAATAGGTATTTAAGTTTATTGATTTTATGTACCTATAGGATTAACATGACGTTTTTTTTAAAACAATGAAATCTTTCCTCTTTATAGTATCGGCGGTTTGATTACCGAACTCAATAATACTTTCGACAAAATGACTACCAACAAACAAAAATGTTCCTTATTTGTAACACATTTAAGTTTAAATTTCAATAGCTGTCCACTCTCCTTAAGTCTTACGAATTCGATGACGTCACGGTCCTGAGGCGAGTTTAACATTTTTTCCCATACAAAAGTGCACAACGCCGCTGAAGAAGTTTTCACTTAAAAAAATATTATGTTTTGAAGTAGTCTTGTTATTATGTAGTTTTCATAGAAACAAGTGCAAGTTAAATAATTACATCGCAAATAGTGTTCATTTCAATTGTGTTTTAGAATGATCAGCTTTTCACCTCGACTTTAAATGCTCCAGGGGCACGTTCAGAATGGAGCGAGAGGACGGCTACACCTTCGACTGCCGCATCCCGCCGTTCTCACTCGAAAGCAAACCTGATGAAGGGGCTCCCGTCGCGCCGACGGCTGCCGCGTGACGTCACACCGCCTACAATAGCTCAATGTACGCTACACGGTCTATCTGATACATGTGAAAACTCACGATCTCGAAACGAAAATCTGGAGATAAAGTAGTTGTTACAAAAAAAATGTCACGTATGAGTCATCGGCTGTTTTTGTAATTGCAAATTGGATTATTGAACCCTTGATCGTTGAGGAAGACATAAAATCTCTGGTTGATTAGTTTGGTTTTTACAATCAAAATAAACACAACAAACAAAGAAAACAACTGACTACCGTGCACCACCGTCACAGATACTATGTCACTATTTTGAATCTACTCATTGAAATCTAGAAGTTGGTCTCAGTATGGGATAGATTTTAAAATAATGGCAAAACAATCCGTTTCTGAATAAAGTCTAATTAATACCAGCTACCTCATTAGTCGCAAGTTCGCGTATCTGAAGTTTGTATCTGAATTATTAATCATCTAAAATCCATACCTTCTATTGGAACATTATAATCGTATTAGCAATCCATTATATTAAACATTATGCACGGTCTTCTACTTATTAGGTTAAATTTGTTGTAAAATGTAATAAATTCGACAAGTTATAAATATAAAACGTATAAAGTTATGAAAACACAACGAGAATTGTTTCGACAATCGTGTTGTAAACTGTTCAGTACTAATTTTATAGAAAGATATATGAAGGCATGATGAATGTATAGCTGCCTCGCTCAGTTTTATATGTTGTCGCAACATTCTATCTCGCTCACACGCCACACTTTCGGTACATATGCGCAACGTTCACAGAGCATAACTTCTTTAAGAGCCATAAACGTCGGCTGCGCGTATTGTACACGACTCCATAGGTCTAGTTCAGCTGGAGGTAATGTAAACCTCTTCTCGAACTAGTAAATATTTAGCACATAAAAGTGGAAATGTCTAGAACAAGTTGGTATTGCTTAACTATTTTTAAATTATTTTTTTTTCATTTATTCAGTTTTTACATTATTTAACTTAAGCTAAAAATACTCAAAAAACCTAGAATAGGTTTAACTTGAGTATTACATCCTCTTAATAATAATTATTACAATAATACTTAAAAAAATAGTAAAACAAAAGCTAAAGCCTAAAAATGCAACAAAAAAATCTGCTTCAAACAAGGTTACCAAACTTAAATACCTATTATACTAAGTTACAAAGTTAATATAAGCCAGTACTATTATCTACACTTTAAAGAAAAGATTACTACCTTCTACAAAGCAAACAATCAATGTATCGTAATTAATTGCACTATGGGCACTGTTGCGAGTCGCCAGATCTGAAATAGATTCATTAATAGTGCAGCTTCATACTAGTTTATTTTAGGTGGTAGAAAAACTTTTTACGCCCATTTGTAACAATGGGGTTTTCTGTTTTCTGAATTTTACAACTTTGGTGTATACTTATTCTTATTTTAGTTTTATTCACCAAAATAGTATTCTGAACCCATTTTCGCCTAAATGAATAAGGTTTTAAGGTTAATCTTAGCGGGCATGCAAGGTATAGGGTACTTTTGAGTACTTGCCTGGCTAGCTAGCACCCTCAAGTAATACCTCAATATCTTCACCAAACACATAGTGTGATCAGGCAGCAGTCCTTGAAAGCCACGAAACATCTACCAATGATATCTAGAAAACGCAGGTTAATTCGATTTGGGATCGTGAGTTTTGTAACTGACCAAGAGGCGACGATACATGACGTTTCTAGAAGATCTTAGTCAATCCTGTTAGTTCAGCAGGATGTGTTGTATAAAATTCTGTTTGTGATGTTAAATTCTGACCAGTCATTATTTTTATTTTACCATTTTAATTAAATAAAGCTGTTTAATTTATTTATTCTATAGAAATAGCATCATTGCATCCATTTGTTTATACTAAATTCTTAGTCGTTAATAATAATTATTCTAGGTCTGTAATAAATTACAGTATTCTGTTTGAAAGTATTTGATTTACTTACATATAAAAACATTTGCACGATCACATGGATAGCGCAAGTTATCTCCGCTAACCGTAATAAAATATCGCCTAGTCATAGTCCAGACACCCTAAGGATTAAAAAAAAAATGAACAGTTACGTTTTCTTCGGGAATATGTTGGGGGTGGACCGCAGCTCAACTCATGAAAAACCTGCCAAGAGTGTGTTGGACGTTAATTTTTTTTTTATTATTAATGATTTAAATCTGTCCCTGCGATGTCGGAGCTGGTTACTAGTATGAGAATAAATACTCGATAGATAACGTTGGTAGAAGGGCACAGCCGACTTAACAGTGAATAACAAGTTGCTTGGATATATCGCATTTCAGCCAAAATGTTAAGAACTCTGTAACTTGTCATAGGTTTATCATAAATAGGCATATGTTTGTTCTATTATTTATTTAATATTCTATATATCTATCTATATTCTATTCGGTTTTCTATCGGGTGCATTTCGGAGAATGTGCACGGGAATTACACAATCTGATTCCACCATCCCCTTTCTATCATCGGTCGACTCGACGTACGGCAATTCGCCATCGCTATATGGTAGATATAGCACCTATACGTACGAAGCGTTTTGCTTCCACTTTCTTAATGCGTACTGCAAAGGAATGGAACTCGTTGCCCGAGTCTGTGTTTCACGATATGTACAATCCTGGAGTCTTCAAGTCGCGAGTGGATAGGTACCTTCTAGGTTTGCGTGCTAAATCCTATCAGGTGAGACAGTTTTCAAACGCAAACTTATATGTAAAAAAAAAAAATGAATATTCTTGAAGGGAATGAATTCTTCCTCTAAATAGTTTCATATACAGAGTAATCACGAGAAATGCACATGTGATGAGATAGAGTGAAAACCCATTTTTTCAAATCACACATGTTCCGATCCGATATCTCGGAAACGGTAGGTTTTTCGATAATATTGTATTATACAAAGTTGTAGATAATGTTATGTTCTACATCTTTGTTATTATACATTATATAAAAAATACACCATTTTTGAGTTAAACGCCAAACACAACATTGGCAACTTCCAACATATTTCCGAAAAACAGTACTGTTCACATTTAAATTTGGGGGAATTTTTGATTTACCTTGACTGTAGTAACAAGCAAATGCGGTCAGAGTTTAATCCTACCCTCTTGCCGATATGTATTAAGTTCACATTGCGCTTCAAAAGTGAGTGTAGTGTAGCCACGTTGTAGATGTATCAACAGAATCTAAGCACTAGCAGTTCGGTGTAAACGTAATTATTATCTACTAATTTACTGCCAAGGAAATATTCAAGGGAAACGCAGTGTTGGGAGAAGAAGAACATCCTGGCTAAAGAACTAACGCCAGTGGTTCAACAAATGCACCAATTCATTGTTCAGAGTTGCTGTGTCAAGGGTACAAATAGCTTTGATGATCGCCGACCTTCGTTAGAAGATGGCACCCCAAGAAAAAAAACTTGAGAGGTGTCAAGGGACACCCGGATGGAACGAAGTACCTGAATAATAATAATAATAGCGGAATAGAAATGAAAATATCTGGCTTGCTTTCTATAAGAGAGAGAGAGAGAGAGAGACAGACAGACAGAGAAACATGTGCACGCCGCACAGCTTACAATAGCAAAAAGTGTCGTGACAACTTTTCGTAAGAATTTTTTCCGTCTAGCCCCCTTTCACAACGCACGATAAAGAACTTCGTTCCAAAAATAAGTAGCTTTACTGCCAATATACCTACTTTATCAACTCCAGGCAATACGGAAAGAGGCATTCACTTCGGGATGTATTGTGTACAATAAAATACAGTAGCGGTTTTTTTTCTACGAAATTTCATTAGTATTTTAATGGAAGTATAATATTGCAAATGGACTAAATAATCTACACGCATAAAGCTAAAACAATTTTGTACAATTAACATTTAATTCAATAATAAGTTACCTACGTGGTACATTCGTCGTATTAGCCATAATTATATCTATATATCCGATCCAATTCAACTAAATATACTTACAATAATTCCACAATCTTTTGCAAAATATCACCTCCACCGAAACAAAGGGTTTATTTTAATTGAAGAAATACTATTACAAGTTGTTGCAGCGCCTATCAATACACACGCGTGTGTTGACCGACAATGTTCCAGCTTCGAGCTCAGTGCAAGAAATGGCCCGTGGCCCAGAAATCGTGTCACTGATGACACGATTTCTGGACCACGGGACCCTGGGCTCGAATATCGACAGGGGCAAACATTTAGGCGATGAGTGTAGTTGTTTGTCTCGGTTCTTGGATGTTTGTATGTGTACGTGCCTCCCGCGACACAGGGAATCCCAGTGCGGTGGTTTTGAGCAAGAAGAAAAAATGTTGCAAACGAAGTTTTTTAAAATTAAATTACAGGCACATTTTCTTAGTCGTTATCGTGAACCAATATGCTAAAAGAAGACTGACAATCGCCTAAAGACAATCGTACGCCGGAAAGTACCTTATAATTCCATGCTAGTTGCTAGTTTTACTAAGTTATCGATTTCATGTTGATTATAAAATGTTAAATGTTTAAATGCTGTCGATTTATTTTTATGTATGCGCCATCTAGCGAACCATCGATGCATTATTTTGAACAAAACCTGTCTTACAATCGCAGCGCCACCTTTCAAAAAAGCAGAAAAAAATATGAAATATAACCCATTTGAAAGAAATAAAATATAAATCAACATCAAATCAACTTTCAATTAAAGAATAGAAATCGGTAACTTAGTAAAACTAGTCGGTACTCGCTCTGTGACTACACAATTTTCAAAACATGTAGCGCCATCTCGACTTAGCCTGGAATAATGAGGATTTTTCCGGCGTACGATTTTCTTTAGGCGATTGTCAGTCTTCTTGCAGTAAATTGGTCCATGGTCGTTATATAATTTGGTTCTGACGAAAACAAAGCGCTATCGAATAAGACAATTTCACAACCAATACTTCAACTCAACTAATATTAGTAATGTCATTGTTAGAGTTCCACGAATAGATGTTTGTCTAGGGTCTTGGGTGTTTGTGTGTGTCCATGCCTCCCGCGACACAGGGAATCCTAGTGCGGGGGTCTGAGTGTGGAAAAAAAAAAAACATTTCAGCGTACGAAGAGTGTGTCCATTTCGGCAATTAAGCGGTTCACAGTTGTCGCAGACAACTCATAGGCATGTCGACTCATAGGCTCGTGAGTGTCAACAGACACAGAGGGCGGGACAAATTATGATAAGTTTTGATTTCAAATATGTACTGAACAGATGACCTACGGGTTCTAAAAAATATATGACTCATCATATTTTTAGATTAACCTTCGTGAAATTCTCATTAGTGGTATTTTTAAAATTATACTGCGCTCGCCAACCCGCCTGCCAAGCGTGGCGAGTATTGGCAATACCCCCCCATCGGGGAGGCATATGTTCAGCAATGGACGTATTATGGCTGCCATGATGATGATGATGATGAAAGCCAGCTTTACCACACAAAAAAACTACATTATAAACGTTTCGTTTATAATTCACTCTAACTGAAGTTTTTTCGATTACGTTTCTTTTCATTCGGATATGGATGCAAAATTTATTGCGAAATCAGAACCCTACATCAGCCATGAGTTGTCGTTATATATAGTTTTGCTATTCCTCTTGGATTATAATTGTAATGACTACACAAATCTAATTTCTACCGCAATGCAATCGAAATGCAATTATTATTTTAGCGGAATACCAAGTTTATTTATGATCACATTCGAATTACTATTGCATTGTTTATGAATTTCTTGTCTTCATAAACAAGAGAATTGGTCTAGTGTCGGAATATATGCATCCCATAGACAACAGAAGTCCTTCTGGTATAATTGTGTACCTGTTTTGTTTTTACAGATAAAATAAACCCGCGCTGAATCTGCGCAACCCGACACCATTGCAAACAGCATAATATACATTGAAAAAGGCACTTTCTATGTCTTCACTTTCTATTCTCTTTGGTACGGTTGCGCTGCAAAATATATTTAATATCACTTAAGTTCCATATAATAATACATTATACTGAATTATATATTTATTTCTTTGTTATCAATTATCATACTTAAAATTTCTTACATAATTAATGTTCATTATTAAATTTTGCAATTTAGTGTAAGTTGAACTAAACTACTTAATACTTTAAGCTTTACAACTACTTTGCAACTATAAATTAAGTAGCGAAATGTATATTACTAGCTAAGCCCACAGTTTGATGATGAAAAGTAGCATATGTGTTATACCAAGGTGTCGGCTACCTAAATTTCATCAAAATTGGTCTAGCAATTTGAAGCGAGTAAGCGTACCAAACAAACATTTACAATTATAATATAGTAAGGAATATACATAATTTGCTTGAGAAAAAAAACCCATTAAGTTATCTAAGTAATCTCTGGTGAACTGAACTGAAGGGCGATTTAGCCGAGTCTTATTTTAAGAAATAAAGACTCATCATATATGTCAATGCACTTAATTAATAATAAATAATGCCATAAAGAATAAAGAGAAATAGACTAATTGCGTGCCGCAGTTTACGTCCAAAGATAAGTAAGTAGTTAGGTCCAAGGTATACATTTTATTAAAACCAAATTATACATAAATATATATACCACAATGAACTTTAGAGTTTACTCTCGTAATACATACTCACCATGAGGCACTTAATTTGCAGAAACCTTGTATGACTATGATTTATTTACATATTAATTATGTATAATTTGGAGTAAATATGTTATTGCTACACATTATCATTTATTGCTGGCAATATAGTAATTAACATTGTATATGATACAGTATCATAAGTCATCAGTATCTCAAAATGTATATAATACAGTAATACATAAGTACATAATATAATACGTCATCACTGAACATCAGGTGATACAGAAAAAAAAAAAAAATCTTTACTCTCCAAACATAGTTATTTTAAACTAGCCGCGTAGGCATTAACAAGCTCAACATTTACCTACAAACTAAAGCTAAATATATCAATATAACAATAAACTCACCCACGTTATTATACATTGTATATAACCACACGATATATATACATGTACATAAATGGGTGACAATGTTCTTGTAACATTTTTCATAATATAGTCAGTAGTATAGTCTATATGTCACTATAAACATGTTTTCAAGGAAGGTTGTGGAGCAAGAAGAAGTTAGTACATTAACCTTTTAAAAATTGCACTTTATATGAAATGTTTGTTACACCTGTCAGTAGGCAAAGAGGTCATTGTACGAAATTCCTCCTGCTCTGCGACCACACTTATGTAATGCTCGCTCTAGTGAGGGCAAGGTTTTAATTTAACTTTTTTACATTAAACCCATACAACGATACTGACAACCAAAGTAACAAGATTCTTGAACTCTTCTGAACGTCAGCAATTTATTATAAAAGGGCTACTTTCGCGGGAGCCTTTGACCTATGCAGACCCATAAGAGATATATATATATGAACGCGGATATACAGTGTTCAAGCACTCTGTTTGGCCATAATTTGCGACGGCCAAGACTATAATATCGTTTCCGTCAACCAAAAAGATCAACTTGTATTGTTAAGTATGTCCAAAACTATTTCCACTTTTAGATTTGGCCAAACCTTTGTGAAAAGTGACAGATCGTTTGGTAACTATTTCACCACCAATATGGTATACATCAGTGGAATGAGCCACAATTTGTACATTTCCAGTTTGGTCAAAATGAGATACCTATTGCCAGTGTTGTTTTATAACGCTAAATGGTGATTGATCAAATTTTGTTCGAACTACACTCGGCCGAGCTCCCACGAATGCACGCCCTAACAGACACAAGTGGGTCTTGAACGAGAGACGAGAATGGGGTTTCACATCATATGTGCTATTTATCTTAAGATAGTCCAGAATTAAAATACAGGGTCATAATTATAGGGAAGTCAACACGCACTAAATAGTAATGTTTGATGTCGATTACCTCGCCAGTTGGATAATGAGCGCGGCGCACATTTCAAAGAACTCCATTGTGTGATGTCCTTGGGGTTGTGTCGGTATTACTAGCGGAGGTGCGATGGGGGAAGGCATCTCGTCATCTGTCAATACAACATTTTTGAAGGTTAAAATTATTTGTACATGTTGCAGGATTATTTAATGACTAGCTGCGCCCCGCGGTCTTACCTGCGTGGTGATAATTGAATATGATGATGATGATGAAAAGTAGTCCATGTGTTATTCCGTGATCTGAAGTATCTACATACCAAATTTTATCCAAATACGTCCAGTCGTTCTGGCGTGATTGAGTAACAAACATCCATCCATCCAAACTTTCACATTTATAATATTAGTGGGATTTGAATTTTTGCGAAAACCCTAGGTATATTGCAAAAACACGGATAATTAGACAATGGTGAAAACGTTATTAATCTTACAAGAAAAAGAGAGGGTTTTTAGCAAAAACACGAGTCGCTCCGGTAACATTGAATATCCTTAACTCTGATTGGCTACATTTTTGCTCGCTTACCAAATCTTAATCTGTTAGGTTCCTAGTGATTCCCGGGGAGCTTGCCCCTCGTCTTATGAACGCATAGAAATAACAATATCTATTTATAGGATTTTTCTTTTTTATTAGACATTTTAGTCAGTGTGTACTTTAAGGGCGAGGATTTGATTGGAGGTGTACTCGACTAAAAAAATATTCTAATTAAAAAAGCATACTATAATGACATTATATAGAAGACAAAGATGCTTGGAATGTTCCAATTCCGCCAAGTCACCATAGAAATGAACCTATTTAAGTATAATGTACCCACTATCACTGAACACCTCACACTAATATTGCAAAGGCGAGAGTTTGTCTGTCATTTGAATATTTGTTACTTCTACACCCTAAAACGGCTGAACGGATTTGCTTGAGTCTTTTTCAAAATATAGTAATTTTTTTGAAGGGCATAATCGAGATATGGGATGCCTAAATTTAATAACTAATTTGGATTATGAATCGATTGAAGTAGTGCGATTGTCTAATGATAAATAATCTTCTGCCTTAAATAGTCGCGGATTAAATGGTCGAAGACAGAAGAGGTACCGCATAACTATCTACCAATCTCAAATTTATAAATCTGTAACCAAACACTGTATATTTTGGTAGATTTCGAGGAGGCAAGATTCTGCTAGAAAAAAATTGAATTATAGAACTTATTCGTCCTTATTCTACACTAGAGGGGCTGGAATCACATGTCCTTAGCTAGTCCTCAGTGCTATCACCCTTCATAAACGCGTTATTTTGACACAATCTTTACGCAGTCTATTCTTAATTTCTTTTGCCTTTTCTACCAGTTATATCCATCGACACTCATGCTCATTACATTATATAAATTATTACAAGTAAACAAATGAACAATGTTGAGTATAACCAACCTGCTTCCTCTCTTTCGCCCGATAACGATTTAAAGTCGAGTAGATACGACTTGTAGTCGACCTGGTACAGCTGGAGCGACATCTTCACGTACTTCTCTGTCATCTTGTTAAGCGTCCGAACTCTGGAACAGATCAGAACTAAATAACAATAACTAATGATTCACCTACATTCAAGAGTGTTCTAAACCGACACTCTTGGTGGATGAAGCGAAAGAAGTGTCTCGGGATCAGAGCAATTGGAAGGCCGTGGTCTCTGCCTACCCCTACGGGAAACAGGCGTGAATATATGTATGTAATGATTCACCCGTAATTACATCTCGCCACATGCATGTAAGTTAAAGATGATGATGATACAAATATATTAGTAAAGGTAAGGAAATATGTGTTCAGTGTTAAAGTAATATTTTACAGACTCAGCAGACGACTAATAAAAAATCAGGTTAGCTTGGCTTTTGGGTCTTTGGGCGAGCCACCCTATGTTCTTGTTTATTTATCTGCTTTTTTATTCTGTTCATTCCAACGAATATTTAGCCATACTAGTAATTCAGAGTATAATATTACCTGACATGATAAGGGTTGATGACTTTCCACTCGTAGTCCAGCGCTTTCATAGCTCGGAACACTTCCAGCATGATATCGTTTGGCTTGCTTTGCGATCTAATGCCGAGATGCCATTTTGCTCTGAAATATGTCATTTAACAATGTTATTCTATAGAATTATATACATCGTGCAGGTGAATGGTTCATAGCAATGAAAATGCGGTAAGGGAAATGTTTAGATGTCAATGGGCAGATGGGCAATAGCCGTTTGAGTTCGATTTTTGTCTAATTTGATGAAATTTTCACTTGGTGCGTTAGTGCCCAAAAAAATATTCTTTTTCTTTTTATATCTAGCGTTTGACCACTATCTCAATTGATGGTCAGTGACGATGTGGTCGGAGATGTTATCACCCTAGACCTAGAGTGCTCTCAAAGACAGCTGCCTGAACACACTGTGTTTGGTGACAGTTTTTCAAACATGAGTAGGGTGGTAGCTAACCAGGCGGGCACACGGGGTTGTACCCATCGGGAAACACAAACTCGGGCAGGGACTCACTCTCCGGCAGTACGCATTATAAAAGTGGAAGCAAATACTACAAGTAAACTAAGCGATTTCGGTTCAGAGCCGAAAGGACTAGCGCTTAAAAGCTCATCCACATATAATTGACACATGAGATTAACACACTGTGCGATTCAATCGATCGTTTTTGACACACACCTGCAAAATGTGGAACGAGCTTCCTCCCGCGGTATTCCCGAAGTAACTACAATATGGGACTTTTCAAAAGGAGAGTTAACAGAGTCTCGAAAGGATTGGCAACGTATCGTAATGCCCCCTGTGTTACAGGTATCCATAGCCGAAGGTGATCCATACCATCAGGCGGTCCTGATGTTTGCTGCGCCTGCTTGTTTGTCACCTATTTCATAAAAAAAAGCAAAACGCTTCGTACATAAAGGTGGTATATATCTACCATGTACCCGTGGCACATTACAGGTATGTCTGGTTGACCGATGATAGAATGGATAAGATGGAATTAAATTCTGTAATTCCAGTATTAATATTATAGACAATGGTTGAACGGGCAATATTTCTAAACTCATATAAAGACATAGTCAAAAGTCAAAATAATCTATTCAATTTAAGCTTCAATGACGGACTTCCGAACGTCAATAAAACTGAAATATTGACACTAGCGCCACGTTCTAAAATAAATAAAGCCACATCGAGAAAAACAACGCAAGAAGCGGAAACGAAGAAGAAGTCTAGAGCAATTTATGAACGGGAACTAACCGATAAGAAAAAGAGAGGAGTTACTCTGAATGATAGGCATCTCTTGCCTTCTCCTTTAGAGGGGAAAAGAAAGCCGGATAGCAGGGCGCCGCGCTATATGTAGTACTCTGCACGGTAAGCTGAGAAGCGGAGAAGTCCCGCAGTGGCGCGAATGTTAATCCCCTTGCGGGGGATGGATCACAAGTTTACCAACAAGCAAATCTGCCTAAGTAATGAGCATGGTGAGTATACCGTTTCACGGGCGTCCCTTGCCCTTTCTCCTTGGGCGGGAAGTGCGCGGGGGGCAAGGAGGAGTCCCGCAAGGGCGCGATGCGCTCCGGGTGGGGCCGGTGGCTCTCTGCGCTCGCCAATGGGGGTGAACTGCCTGAAATTGTATTAATATTGAATTCAGTTTTTTTTATTCAAGGTGACTTTACTGTATTTTAACCGACTTTCATAAAGAGTCAGTTATGATATGAAAAAAATTAAAATAAAAATTTATTTATTACTGCAAAATATATAAAAGCTATTAATTATATAGAACTTAAATTACATACATAATTATGACACTATTTGACATGCTTCGAAAAATACACAATACACTATGTATATATATATATACAATACATTGTATTTATAAAAATATTATATACCTAAAACCTTACAGATGTAGGAAAACATTTGTTCATTTCTTTAGTCATTTTATTTCAGGTTGATTAGAATAGAAATTTCATCGGAGCCATTTCAGTACTTCTCTACACTACAACATAGGCAGTGAAAGTGGGTTTCTATAGTTTCTAAATCATGTACTACATTTTAGAAATTAAAAATAATATTGTCTGAAGAGGGTGGATGCAGCGAAAGAAGTGTGTCGGAGTCGTAGCAATTGGACAGAGGGGTGACTATTCTTCTTCTTCTTCTCTCAGCCATGTGCGTCCACTGCTGGACATATACCTCCCCCATATAGGGGGGATTTGCCAATACTCGCCACGCTTGGCAGGCGGGTTGGCGAGCGCAGTATGATTTCCAACCCTCAGAAGGCGCTGCTACCCACCTTCTGGTACGTGGTCCCTTAGCCGACTCTTACGGCACCCGCGTGAAGAGAGAGAGAGAAGAGATGGGGGAGTACTATCGGGGGCCGGTATCACCACGGCACAGGCACCAGGCACAGGGGTGACTATATATATATATATATATATATATATATATATATATATTGTAAAGCACTTGAGATAATGCAAATTAACTTACTAGCAACATAGAAGTCTTTGATCTCCGCCTTAGCAGCTTCATCGGCTATCCTCTTGTTGTCTATTATCAAATGGTAGGCAATAGCCAACTGGTCATGTGGGTCGCCACTGAGCAATGCATTGTGCACCTCATGCTCTTTGACCCCAAACTTGTCACAGACTTCCGCTATCGCTTCTGTGTCTATCACGCTGCTGTCCTGGAAGTTAGAGTGATTATGGTTACCTCGAGTGTCATGATCTTCAAACGCTTGAGAGCAAATAGCAATAGGACATTAGATAATAAGTATTCTGCAATATTGATGCTCCAGATTTTGTTATTAATTTTTATTAGTTTTGTTGTCTAGCGTTTGGAACATTATCTCTAAAGTGGCATCACAAAAGATGAAATATCACTCTTCTTTTTGTCCTTATCCATAAAATGTGAGTTCAGCTTAACATTTCCATTCTCTTCCATCATTTCATTAGTCATCTCAGTGCTCACACCTTTCATAAACACACCTTCGTCGGCCTATACATATACTATATACACACCTCTCTACCTAGATGGAAATAATTCCATCTACATTCATGTTAAATACTCTTTTTAACCGACTTCAAAAAAAGGAGGAGGTTCTCAATTCGACCCGTAGGTTTTTTTTTTTTTTTATTTGTTTGTTACCGCATAACTTCCGACAGGGTGAACCGACTTTGATCGTTCTTTTTTTATTTAAAAGCTGGTGCTTTCCGTGTGGTCCCATTTAAATTTCATCAAAATCGGACGAGCACTTTTTGAGTTACAAGTTAAAAACTGAAAAATGCATGCTTATACCTACACGATATTATACCGCATAGCTTCCGACTGGGTAAAACGATTTTGATCGCTTTTTTTATTTGAAAGCTGGTGCTTCCCGTGTAGTCCCATTTAAATTTCTTCAAAATCGAACGAGCACTTTTTGAGTTACAAGTCAAAAACTGAAAAATGACTATAATATCGTGTAGTATAAGCACGATACTACACGATATTATAGTAGCGGGTGAAGACATCGGTGAACATACCTACACCGCAATAACAATTGATCCCATGAGTAACAAAGGTCACTAAGAGTGAAAAAAAATTTTTTTACCCAAAAATGGAACCGACTTCAACACTCAAAAGTATGAAATAACTTGTCGAAGTCGGTGCCATGAGCACAATATTTTGATATCAGTTACTTTGAACTATCATGGTACCGACTTCAACAAGTTATTTCATACTTTTGAGTGTTGAAGTCGGTTCCATTTTTTGGTACAAATTTTTTGTTTTATGCTTTCCATTCCTCAGTATGACGTGCCCATACCAAGCCAATCAATTATTCTCTTTCAATTTACCATTCACTGGTGCTACTTTCTAGCTTCCTTGGATATACTCGTTCCTTATCTTGTTGATTCTAATCACACCACACATCTATGACTTAACATTAACAACAGATAAAATATCTACTCTAATATAATATTATTAAGAAGAAAGTTGAAAGTTGAGTTTGCAGGAAGTAATCTCTGGAACTACTGATTTTTTATTCCAAGAAAAACGGGCTGATTTATTAGCTTTGATTTATCGGCATGCGCATAAAAAATAACTCATTTATATATTAACAATAGAGAGAGCATTTAAGTAATACAATACAGATTAAGTGATATAAGCGCTATGAAATAACGAGTATAATCAATTTATTTGACTAATAGTAGGCCAGGCGCGCGCTCCGCGGGAGTTATACCATATAGACCACGCGAGCAAATCCACAAGCAAGTCAGCTAGTAAGTGTGTTTGTAAATCAATTATTTTTCGGCGCACCCCAATTCTTTTTTACTCTACCACATCTAAAATACACAATAACATATTTTCTAGGCCCCTTACCACGCCCTTTTAGGACTCTAGCGTCCGCAAGGGGGGGCACAATCATCACTTATGAGAAGGACTGATTTATTATAAAACATATTTTTTAATGAAAATAAAGACACAAAAAGGTATTTTGGCGTAATCAGGATATCACGATGATAAAGGGCTCGTAGCTGAGTTCACGCTCCTGTACTGTATACCCATTGGATGGGTTACTGTTACCAGCATGTTCAACAGAGCGCTTCCGTGCTTCGTAGGGCTCGTTAATCCATGTCGGAGGCCCTTGGGTGGTCTTTAAGCTCTGCCATTGAGCAGGCCACTAGCCTATATGCCAACTCACATTTTCCGCATCCCCAATAAAAGTAAGAGAAGTAAGGACAATAACACAAAGTTAAATTAGGCATAACGGGTGGGCCATCTATTTGTATGTTTTTAAAAATGCGATGAAAAGAGAATGCTTTGATATTTTTTATTAATTTTTTTGAATATGAAATATTCATAAATATGAAGCAACCATAGGTTTTCTATATATGAGTTTTATGGTTTGGATGATGTTTGAACGTCTTCAACTGACAAACTAATAAAACTGTTCTAATATTAGAAATCTCATTGTTTACTATTATAAAAATTCGAATTGTAGGCTGAAGAGAATGAGGATTATTGAGAATTTGAGCTTGTTTCAGTGTATAACATAATTGACACTGAATGAATGACGAAATTGTGATGATGACAATGCAAGTATTGTATGAATTGCATGAATTTTCAAAATAAGAAATGTTTACAACTACCTGCTCCACTGGCGATGGAAACAAATAGCCTGGCAAATCCTTCTGGAACCAATCGTGCTTCTTGACATCTTCTATGGTCGCCCTCTTCATTGGATCCACTTGGAGTGTTGTACATAGCAAACTAACTACGCTTTTGTTCAGGTACTCAGGTATAGGAAATATTCCGGACTTGATTTTGCGAAACAGTGTGGGTACGTGTTCATCGTCAAATGGGAGGGTGCCACATAGCAGCGCATAGAGAATGACTCCACATGACCATACGTCTACCTCGGGACCTGCATATAGTTTGCCCGATATGACCTGTAACAAAAATTAGAAATCCTTTGTTATTATACAGAATTTTATTTATTTATTTCTTTTTTATTTATTAACATTCACACAAGGTCTTTAGGTCCCAAACTAGGCAGAGCATGTACTATGGTAACCTGATGACTGATATATATATATTGTTAGGAGCAGAAGTGGAAATATTTAAAAAAATATACAACACGCGTTCTCCCCAACCTCAAAACATCTTTGGTTTATTAATTGACCATTACATCACAATTGAAATAGAAAGGCACATGAAGTTGATCACAAAATAACAAATAACGAGTCTGACACAAATGAACCATATCAAACAATTAGAAATACGTATGTCACTCACTGATCGCACCGAACAACAAACCAGCAGAGCTTCCGCACGCAGCCGAGGCCGAAGGAAATATACGTCACTCGTCCGGCCCGCACTGGCTTTTATAGAGACTGTGTCACTCCACTACTTCTAGTTTATGTTGGCAGCTAACACGGCCTCTCCTGACCTTCTGACGTCCTCGTCAGGTTCTTAGAGCTTCTTTGCTGCAAGAAGGCTTCAGATTGACCTGAGTGTTTTCTCATCATCGTAAAATGTGTTGGCTCAACCACTTTATCACTGGACTAGTAGTCAGTAATGCAGATTTTGATACGGTTTGGCTCACAACCCGTGAAGAATTCTGCACAGGCAGCTTGCGGCATCCATTCACCGCATTAGCAGTGTAGCAGTAGCAGCAACAGCGGCAGCGCCAGGGGCAGCGCCTGCGGCAGCGCCAGGGGCAGCGCCTGCGGCAGCGCCAGGGGCAGCGCCTGCAGCAGCGCCCCCACTAGCGCCTGTGGCAACGCCTTTGGCAGCGCCTGTGGCAACGCCTTTGGCAGCGCCTGCGGCAGCGGCAGCAGCAGTGGCAGCAGTAGCATCAACAGCGGCAGCGCCAGGGGCAGCCCCTGCAGCAGCGCCTCCGCTAGCGCCTGTGGCAACGCCTTTGGCAGCGCCTGCGGCAGCGGCAGCAGCAGTGGCAGCAGTAGCATCAACAGCGGCTGCAGCATCTGCCTAAGCTCCAACTCGTGCCGATGATGAGCGGGCACTTGACACCTATTCTCCACACCAAGCTAGCTGGTCTAGTAGAGCATTAGCTTACAGAATAACTATACCCTGGCTAGTGAGTCGAACACTACAGGATGCAGCGACTTAACTGTGTTAACGCTGCGCATTCATAAACTGTTTTCCACATTAGGTATAAGGTAAGCGACTTGATTATTGGTCTACGCTCCCAAGGCTTGACGATATAACAATATCGTCAACGTTGAGGCGGCTAGACACCAATATCAACGCTCTAACTAAGCATAGCATTAGTCCGGCTAGCGAAATACTACGGATGCAGCGACTTAACTGTGTTAACGCTGCGCATTCATAAACTGTTTTCCACATTAGGTATAAGGTATGCGACTTGATTATTGGTCTACGCTCCCACGGCTTGACGATATAACAATATCGTCAACGTTGAGGCGGCTAGACAACAATATCAACGCTCTAACTAAGCATAGCATTAGTCCGGCTAGTAAAATCACTACGAGCAGTAACAACTTGGCGAATATTACTGTTCGGCTAGCGAAATACTACGGATGACAGCGTCTTGATAAGTGTCAACGTTAAGTCTGGCTAGCTAAACCGCTACAGACAACGGCTTGACAGTCATCAACGCAAGTTTGGCTAGTGAAACGTCACTACAAACTTTACTTACTGCGTTACATACTGGCAGCTTAATTCTAAACTTTCAGACCGATTCATATGTACCGAAATGTATTCAAATCCTACACGCATTTCAAGTCAGCTTTGTATGAGCGCGTCTGCCAGGCCGGAGTCCACACACAGCATGCGCGGCCGCCAGGCTGATGCTCGCCTATCAGAAACTTGCATGTCGGAACTCTGCGGATTTAAGCAAACAACAAACACAAAATTTCTGTGCGGTATACACACGTGCCGGTTACTGTCACGCTTGAATAGATTGGTGTTCACGTCAGTGTATGCCTGAGACATCTAACTGAACCGTCCATCTTCCCGACTCGGCCGTACCTGACCCCAACTTGTCAGCCTCCCGAATAATCTACACGGCGGCTAGGAATATGGACTTCTCTAACAAATGAAGAACAGAGAATCTAAGCGACTCAATTGAGTCCTCGCTCAATCGTATTTGAAACAGTAAAAATTTCAAGTCCAAATAAAATCACCCTTTTTTGGTTAAAGTGCCCGTACCTTATCGCACAGGTGCGTTTTCAATTTAAGAACACAAAAAAAAATACACCTGCATACATCTATATGAGGGTGTGTTTCAAATTGAGCTTTGAGCACAGAGAGCGTGCTTAAAGTAATTCCAAAAATGCACTGACAGCTGCACACAAAATGTATATGACGTCATCCATGACGTCATCATCCTGTGCTTAGAACGCTCACTAGTACGACGTAGAGCAGTGTGAGCGCTGTCAAACACATAGATAAATAACTATGCACTGAGAGTCAAACATCTGACTCATTATGAGAATCTGTCGAAAAATTGGTAGTTCGTCCACAAAAAATTAAAAACGTAATTTTATATATCAGAAAAAAAACATGACCCATATAGTGCCCATGAAGTATGGAAGAGAATGATTTAATATGAATTTAATGGGAACTGACATTTAAAGAATTCGCGCGCATTCACACACAAAAAGCCGTTCCGATTTGCTTACGAGCGTCAGCACTGTCAGTACTAAATTCGTCTCGGAACAGCTAAATCCGTACTAATTACGTACGAACGTGTGCACTGTGAGCCCAAATGGAAACGCAGCCTAAGACACAACAGTTGTAACAATACAAACAGGCTTTATTTACTGACTACATCATATTTGTGTATTGTGTACACGTTTAAGAATTTTTATTTCATCTAAGGCATTTGAGAGCCGAATAAGTATTTGACATTTCGAACGACTTCACAACTCTTTGTCATTGTGACAATAATGTTTTTATTTTAAAATTGTGACACAAAATGAAAACACTTTGAACGCGACCCTACAATCACACTATTGCGGGAACCAAACAAATTTAATTCACGTGCTAAACTGCAGGTAGTTTGTGAATCTGTTTTTTAATAAACAAAAATCAATTCCACTAAGTAATTATGTTCTTATTTGGTATTAAGGTAAGACACGGCTAGGCTACTCTCAAATGTACGCACCGTATTTGCATTGCCTTGCAATGCATGAAGCCACAAGAATTTTTAGTGTGGTGAACGTGGTGGCTCTAAATACAAAATACTCGACCCATCTTCAACAGCATTTTATTATCTAATCGTATGTAGGATCCTATCTGATTTATGAATTCGGGATTCATACAAACTCTTAAAGTTAAAGTTCAACTCTTATACAAACACATGGTGATAGTTTTCACATATCTATTTCATATGCTACGTCTCTATGTTATGAAATAAAACTGTACTTCTGGTTCGCCAGTAAACACAAAACATTTGGAACAACAGAAAAACTAAAAGCCGATGTTCGAACCTCTTTCGTGGTAGGTATGTAGTCGTCAACAACTTGCGAACATATTTTAGCACATATTATCACTTGTCAGATATCGCATCGCAATTTTGTCCAGTTTCCGTTACTGACACAAAGCCATAGTAAAAGTGATTGATCAGGCGTCATGGTCTGTACCAATCTGCTGAAATCATTGGAATATCTACCTAGCTATCAATAAAATAACCGTGCGGTATGCTTCTTACATAGTGACAGCCTGACAGGTTAAGGTAGATTTGATATTAAACATGACGTAGTAGGAGTTTATCAGTAGCTCGGTCGCCAAAGATCTATATCACACTACAAGTAGGTACGTAGGTATAGTTGATGGACGCGCCTGCCGGTACCTACAACCTTTTTACTTTTTGTTAGAGAGATCATAACCTGCAATTTTCTCAAGTCGGCTTAGGATTCAATTCTAAAGGTAATTGCTGGCACGTGTCTGTTAGACTGCGATATCGATACGAGGTGTATGAAACATAAACTTATGGCGCAGACAATAACATTTACACACCAATCTCAGTATTCCATGGTTGGTGCGCGGTATATTTTGTTTATCTTAATCTGAGGGTACACGAAGGTACGAACACGATACAAATACGGGTCAAGTATATTTTTACCTAATGATCTTACTTTGAATTATGTACGGTGGTAAGGTATGCGAATGAATCAAAGGTTCAATACGCTAAAACACATTCGTTCTTTACTACTTTTATAGGTATCGGTTATCTCGTGGATTACGATCGCGGGACACATCTTGGTCGCTTTGAACTATAAGTGTGTAAGTAATGACATTCAATATGAGTACCATCAGTTCGCATTGTTTCAAAAATAACATAATCAGTATCAACGTTGTCTAGACACAAAAAGCTACGAAGTTTACGTAATTGATAAATGTTTGCGAACTCTAGCACTGGGACAATATCTATGACCCAGCCAAGGACACGTTCTATCGTCAGATTAATATAAATTGGGTTGGTCTCACCGGGTTAGCAAGTCGTTTAGCACATGGATGCTGTAACCTGGAGTGGCCACCGTGCTCGAAGCAGTCCGCGTAGACGAGACATTCCGGCGTCGTCGCCGTGGATGCAACGGCTCCTCCGCACGGTCCACCGAGGGACCCCGAGGCGCCCGCACGTCACCAACAATTACGTCATATGCAGGAGCACACCACCGACGCTAGCTTCCCCACGAACTCGTACACGACGGGCACAATGTAAAAAGGCATAACACAAATCTATACAACACATACGAAGAAAATGTATGTTGAGGGTAGATGAATAGGTTATCTGATTAGTGCCTTTCGCTTGTTTCGTTTTAATTTTCTTCAAAACGGTCAGAACAGGTTAACAGAGACATAAGAAATAACCAAAACTACTTGTTTACACGGAGTCACCGATTACAAGCATTTTTGTAACATGTGGGCATGTGTGTCCTTTATCCCACTTCTGATGTTAGGAGCAGAAGTGGAAATATTTAAAAAAATATACAACACGCGTTCTCCCCAACCTCAAAACATCTTTGGTTTATTAATTGACCATTACATCACAATTGAAATAGAAAGGCACATGAAGTTGATCACAAAATAACAAATAACGAGTCTGACACAAATGAACCATATCAAACAATTAGAAATACGTATGTCACTCACTGATCGCACCGAACAACAAACCAGCAGAGCTTCCGCACGCAGCCGAGGCCGAAGGAAATATACGTCACTCGTCCGGCCCGCACTGGCTTTTATAGAGACTGTGTCACTCCACTACTTCTAGTTTATGTTGGCAGCTAACAATATATATATATTTATATACACACCCAGACACAGGTCAAACAGACATGTTCATACATACAAATGTTTTACCTGTCCGGAAATCAAACCCCGGACCAGCGGCTCAGAAGGCAGAGTGCTACCAACTGCGCCAACTGGCCAAAAACTGTTGTTAACTGTGAGTATCCATTAAATCATACACATTCAAAAACAAATTCCCCAGCGCAGAGTCTCTTCGTGTTATAGTCTATCTGTCTATACCCATTACGTTTTTAGTTTAGTTTTCCCCTATATGTGATTAAATACCATAAGAGACTTCTCGTGTTTTATATATGAGACCCACACCTTATAACATGCTTTAATGTCTATGCTGTTTAGAGTTTTCTATTTAAATGTAGCAGAAAAGAGAACTAGACGGACCAACCGTTCTAGCATTTCTTAGTACAATATCACAATTTCATTATGGAATCTGAGATACCAATTCTTCTCTTTGGGTTAGTTGCTCAAAGTGTTGTTTATACAAATAGTTACTAACTTCTGGTGCAGCATAATTAGGTGATCCACATGAGGTCCTC
Organism: Apeira syringaria; assembly: GCA_934044485.1. Taxonomy (NCBI): domain Eukaryota; kingdom Metazoa; phylum Arthropoda; class Insecta; order Lepidoptera; family Geometridae; genus Apeira; species Apeira syringaria. Next base: position 4,839,962 of record OW203656.1, on the reverse strand, counting down.
AGGAACTCTCCATCCATCATCATATTAGAAAGGCCAAAGTCTGCAATCTTCACATGCATGTTATGATCCAATAACAAATTCTCTGGCTTTAAATCTCGGTGCACTATCATGTGTCGATGGCAATAGTCAACTCCAGATATGATCTGTTGAAAAAACCTGCGAGCTTCATGTTCTTGGAGCTTGCCTCTTTTTACAATGTAATCAAATAGCTCGCCACCAGAGACATATTCCATGATCATGAATATATCTGTTGGGGTTGAAATAACCTGGAACAGAAGTATTGTAATATCAATAAACACGTGTCGACTGAAAATCAGTGCTAGGGGTGAAGTGTCCCTAGTGTATGCTGAGTCGATAATCATTCCTGACATCGGGCAACATTACTATTTGTAATTTTGTCTCTTGTAAATTTGTGTCTATTTGTGTAAAGCTGTCCTTGGATGGGAATAAATTTATTTTCTTTTTTCTTTCTTTCATTGCCCTGCAGAAAGTGTGCCATAGGGTACAATCAGTGGGATATTGATATCCCAATCGATAGCCCATATCTCCTATCTCAATTGGCTCTCAACACATATAGGTTTTTCAGCAGGTATTGAAAACGTTTAATAAGCCCTACACAGCAAAGAGATGATATAAATAATATTTATTATTTTTTTCACACTTTTCTATAGACATTATTTACTCAAGGCCAAATATACAGGTTACCTGATACAATTTGATGATGTGAGGATGCCTGAACAGCTTGAGGTTTTGTATCTCTCGCCTAATTTTGCCCACGACATCAAGCGACTTGATTTTCTGTCTATTGAGAATTTTTACAGCGACCTTGTGCTTCGTCAGCTGATGCTCTCCAATCTTTACTTTGCCAAAAGTGCCCACGCCCAAAGTTGCACCCAGGGTGTAATGCCCAATCTTCACAATCGGCTGGTTTCCACTAGCTGCCACTGGTTTCTCAGACATTTTTATATAACAAAAAGGACTTCGGGATGAAGTTTAAACGTTGACACTCCTTTACATTTCACACGATATCCTTCATCAGAAGTAGAGAAAATGTCTCATTATATGTGTATACATATATTTAAATACAAATGCATTGTATTAATTCTACTATCAATTTTATCATTTAGCTAGTTAACGATGCAAAAAATACGCACAAATACAATACGACTAAATCAAAATCACAAAACAAAATATTGTGTTGCCAGCCAGACCAGCTCTCGTAAAGGTTGCGTTCTAAAACACTGAACACTTTTAGTGTGGTTTATTTTTCGGAGTATATGAATACAGTGCACACAATGAATACGCCCGGTTTAAAATTGTATTCACCGATATAACGTTATATACACGCTACCAAAAATAAACCGCAAATTGTACGCTTTTGTGTGCTAATGTCAGAGAAATCAGTTGATTGTAAATTTTTGCTAAGTATAAGTATTTTGATGAAGTTTAAAATCGTGATTTATGTTTAAATTGCAAGGGGCAACTTATCAAAACACTGCGTAACTATCTATTCCCTGAACAATAAAGGTTAAAAATTTTGTTTTGATACACCACCATCACATGGCGAATGTCAATTGGTTAACTTAGTGAATGGAATATTACCGTGATTGGTCAATTGATTTGACATTAGCACGCACGCTGCACTACCTCGTTTTCATGTACATCGTATTCATACTACAAATGACGTCACACCACAAACATGTACGGAGATTGAGTATTTTGAACCGACATGTAGCGTGAATAATTTGAATAAAGTGAATAAACTGAATTTTAAACCACAGCATTTGTCGAGCAATGTCACAAACTAAATAGAGTACAGCAATGTTGAGTTTTGGAACTTCACTTGTCAATCTCAGTACGGCTATTAATTTAAGGCTGCGTTCCAAAATGGATAATTATCACCCGGCAAAAAGGCAAGGCCTAGATGCGGGCCGCTTTCAACCGGTCCTTATGGAAATCAATGGGGGAGGCATATGTCCAGCAGTGGAAGTCCTATGGCTGGGATGATGATGATGATGAAAAGGTAATCATTACACTATCTCGTCCCAAAACCCAACCTTGAAAATTGACTTTGACAGTTGCAAGGTTTTGGAACCGGCACGATTTCATCTGACAGTTGAATTCTATTAACCAGGGGCCTTACTATCAGCTTTGTAAAAACCATGCAAGTTCCAAGCAGTTCCAAAGGCCCGAGGAAAAATCAGGAGTAGTTGAACTGCTGGACGGTTACTCAGATAGGTTTGAATTTTGTTTTTGCTTTTGATGTACATTTTCACATCATTTAGATGAGCAAAATTAATGGTTGTTTTTTAACTGACTTGGAGGAGGTTCTCAATTCGACCCGTATGTTTCTTTTTCTTATGTTTGATACCCCATTACTTTCGACTGGGTGAACCGATTTTGATCGTTCTTTTTTATTTGAAAGCCGGTGCTATTTGTGTGGTTCCATTTAAATTTCATTAAAATCGGTCAAGTAGCGAAGTTCACTGAAAAGGGTGAAAAAAAAATTACCAAAAAATGGAACCGACTTCAACACTCAAAAGTATGAAATAACTTGTCGAAGTCGGTACCATGCTCACAATATTTTGATACTTTTGAAATATCATGGTACTGACTTCAACAAGTTATTTCATAATTTTGAGTGTTGCAGTCGGTACCATATTTTGGTAAAATTATTTTTTCAATTTATAGTTGTTAATCCGGGTACGGTCGTATGGTATTCCAAATGTAGCTAACGGCAACACTGCTTGCAGCCCTCCCCTCATTTCGGCACTACTCACTCCCCCGCTCCGCCCTGTAAAATTTTTCGAGACGAAGTGACGGAGAGGTAACGCGGAATTTTTTTTATTGTTTTGAGGATTTTCAATGTTTTATTATACGAATTAAGAAGTTTATCGAGCCTCCTCAAGATGGATAATTGTGGAACGTGTATGAAGCCAGCCGTTGTAAGTATTTTTCTACGTTATTCTAGCATCCTTTCATCTCGGTCGATCATTATTTTTTGTTTTCTTTACAAGTATGGTATATAAATAACATCTTCGGAAATATTTTGGCCTACCTTAGCTGTAAAATGCATAGATATTATGAATCTTCCTGTGTTTTTTGTATTACATCGCACCGATATGCTAAAAATATTGATAAAAAACATTCAAAACCTGCCCGCGTATTTTTTTTGATCTCGTCGTCCGTCATTCGGGCGGCTACGGTGCTTGTTTTTTTTACGTCTGGCTCTGTGCCGTTTAAAAAAACGAGTGAATTCCTTTTTTTTATTTGAATTGTAAACCTTGGCATACTCCACAGTCACCGAGTAGATGTTTTTTATGCACTTGTGGAAGGTGTGTTTTACTTTTATTACTTTGTACTTTGTAGGTGTCTCAAAAAGGTGTATTCAAGTAATACCTGTATAAGCCTGTATAATATCAAAAGAATATTTAAATAAATGATACTAAAATAAATAATTAATAATAAAAAAAACATACTAAAATAAAAGATAGGCGCCTTAAGTATAGTTTTGTCATACTTAACATATCTTCATCTAGGGATAGTACATACCCAGTAGGCCTTTCTTTGAAAATTTTTATGTCTAGGGTTCGAGGTAAACATTTCAAACCTAAACTTTCTCTTCTAAGTTAATTTATCCAAGAACATAAATGTTCTATATTTTACTGGTATGACTAAACTTTTATGTTACCCAGCAGATAGTGTGTTCAGGAATTTCGTCCTTGAGAGCTGCAAGATATAGGTATAGAATAGTTTTACTTCAAACTGCATAGTCACAGATCAAAAACTAGACCTATAACCCATATTCTGTTAAAAAGTCAGTACTGCTTTTAAAATAACTGCCACATTCATTATCACGATGATAATATTATGATGTTATTCTGTATTAAAAATGCATTTCTTAAGTTCAGGAAGGCGTCGACCCATGCATTTTCTTTCTAACATTAACTTATAAATTGTTGTAGTAATGTATTTTTTGGATAATTTTAAAAGAATTTGTGCCAAAAAAATTATGACTAAAATTATTTTAAATATCAATTATATGTTTTAAAAAATAAATATTGCACATATCTACAATATTCATAGCACTGGCATCAGTGTGCTCATGCACCCCTCTGTCAAGTAAAGAACTACATCTGCAAGAATAATTGTTATTAAGTAATAATATTTAAGTAATAATACTTAAGTTAATAATTGAACAAAAACTCAAGTGAACACTATTAAATGACTCTGAGTCTGACCCCAATTTCAGAGGAATGAATAGTAAACATACATAAAAAATGTAAAGGCTGCAGCAATGTTACATCACCTCATTAATACAAATGATGTCCTCTACTTTTTACTGGACTGCCAGAAGGCGGGTTATACTTTTTGGGTGTCTGTATGTATGGGCATTTCCTTGGCCCACTCTGTAGTGTAACCACAGACACACAACTAGATTTCCATACAAATCCCACATTCTAGTTACCTATTTTACATGTGTATCTGCCTGTGTAGCATCAGGGTTGCGCATCTTCAGTCATATAATGGTAGAGACAGCAACAAAATTTATTTGTGCATACGAAAAATCTTCTATGTTCATTTGTTTTTCTACTAGCTTACTGATGGTTGGTACAAAGGGAAAGTTAAGAATGAAATACCTAGTGTAGGTTAACAAGATTAACATAACTTATTTTATCCATAAAAATCTATTATTTGCAGCAACTATTTGAAACTGGCAAAGATGGAATCTATGCATGTTTCAAGTGCCAGCCGTTGGTGCCAGAAGTCACCATTGAAGACAACAGTATCGAGCAGGCCCCAGTACAAACATCCTCTGATCAGGTAAATAGGGTGAATTGAGGGTGCGGAGTCCTGTCCGTAAGGATATGGCCGCTTGGCTGTTTTGTGCATTCCCCCTGCCAGTCTCTACCTGTGCCATCCTATCTCGCTGTTAAAAATGAAAATCCTAATATACAAATCATTGTAGAAAATCCTTTATCTAAAATGTAACCAGTGTAACATCAAAACGAGCCACCAAATAATACTCTTTTACTTACAATTTTGCCAAAACTTATTTCTATGGGCGATGTCGCGCGTGTCGATAGTCTTAGTCTCTTTTTCTTCGATAATAATCTGCGTATAAAAAAAACGGGTTGCACTCCGGGAGTGCCGGCAGAAGTGTAAACTTACTTTATGTGGTAAAATACAATATTTATTTATTGTGCTATCGTACACAAACATGACAATAGGTATTTAAATTTCATGATTTGATGTACCTAACTATAGTGAGGGCGATAGAACATACAATAGAACGAATCGGACATGTTAAACTGGAGAGCGAGGTGAGCGCGGTCTGCTTCAAAAAGGTAGTATTATACCTCTACCAATAAACGAAAATGTTCTTTATTCGTAACTTATTCAAGTTTAAATTTCCTACGCTCCCTCCGTCTTACGAATTCGATGACGTCACGCGCCTGAGGCGAGGTGTCCTGACGCGAATTTAACATTTTTTTCCTTACAAAAGTGCACAACGCCGCTAAAGAAGTTTTCATTTCACAAAACTGTGTCTCATTGATCTCGATAGATCAATGAGACACAGTTTTTGAAGCACATAGCTCAAGCAAACGAACGGATTGATATAATGATGTAGGCATCTGCTAAGAAAGGATTTGCTCGTATCATACTTACGTTCCATTCTGTATCTCGAGTGACGTTGCGTACGACGCGATAGTTTTGACCGTTTTGTAATAACATTGTGAATAAGAGTACCACAGGCACACGAAATTGCTAAATTCTCGCACACTTCACCAACAACATGTTTGATTGAGAGCTGACATATTAAAACTGCTGGATATTCGATACGCGATCATGACAATTCTGAGGAAACGACAGGTGTGATTTGTAGTAAATGAAAGGCGAAACGGAGCTTGATACGGCACGACGATTGATATCGTGATATTAATACAGCAATTTGACCATGCAAAAGAACATACCTGGACCTGGCTTGACGCATAGCAAATAACAAGTTCCCATCTCTATAACTTCGAACGCCGAGTACACAGCCACAGCAGAAGACATGTTTCGACCTGTGTGTTTTTTTGAGCTTTTTCGATGACATCGTCGCTTACCGACGGGCGTTAAATGCATCCTTTTAAGTGTTAGGATAATAATCTGACATGTGATGTCACAAAGCTTAAGACTCCCCCCACCCCTTGTCACAATATGAAACATTTCGCTGACCCCTTTCTCCCCACTTAAGGTGTAAATATAGATGGTATCCACGGAAAAAAATACTGCCCTGCATTTTTTATTAAACTGACAGCAAAATGGCTTAAAGAGCAATTTAGAACACACTGAAAATTCAAGACCAAGGAGATAAGAGTAAATTTTGAAACTCATGACTTCTTCTTGTCCTTATCCCACACTAGGTCCGGTCGGCATAACGTGTTCTTCTCTTCCATTCTCTTCTATCATTAGTCATCTTAGTGCTCACACGCTTTTTAGTTTTGTTTGTGGTTTGCCTCTAGGTAAGCAATACTCATTCAGAATGCTTTGGTTCAGTGAAGATCCATGAACGGGTATCGCCCGATGGATCTTTGTAAGCATATTATGTCGTATAAAATATGGTGGTTGGAATATTCGAATATTGTGCTATTATTGTGGATGTTAGACGTAGAAGAAGGACGAAGAAGGTATGGATGGACTTCGAAGTGGACTCGTGAAAAATGGTATGTTCATGAAAGGTGTGAGCACTGAGTTGACTTAGGGTAGAACGGATTGGAAGAGGAAAACATGTTGTCCCATCTAGCGTGGGAATCGGACAAGAAGAAGAAGATGATGATGATGAAGTATCCCTAAATATCCAGTCAATAATTTAAACTCCAACAATTTGTTCACAACATACATAACAACAGTAGTGTTGAATCTCTCATGTCACAGATAACGTAATGTTCTCTTGTTACATAGGAGGGTTCTGCCTACTACTGCAGCCTTTGCCACAAATCATTCCAGAAAAACATGCAGCTGCAGAACCATCTGCGCAACCACCGCGCCGAGAGACGCTTCGTCTGCACGTACTGCAACAAAGGTAACATGCCACTTTATTATTAACCTCTTCGCCGACGCGAACAATTTGTCACAGGATGATGGTTATGAGTGAAACTGAAAATTACGGAAATATCGACTCTTTCGACTATTTTAATTTTTAACCGACTTCAAAAAAAGGAGGTTACTCAATTCGGCCATATATGTTTTCTTTGTATGTGTGTTCGCGGATAACTTCGTCGTTTATGATCTGATTTTGATGATTCTTTTTTCGTTAGATAGAATATACTTCCGTGGTGGTCCCATTTAAATTTAATCAAATCGGACAAGCAGTTTTTGAGTTGTACTCCAATAACTGAAAAGTGCTACGCGTATCTTGATGATATTATTGTCGCGGTTGAAGACATCGCTGAACACACAATGACAATTAATTTTATTGTTCCCGTGATGTGCGTGGGGAGTCCGTGTCTACACAGGGAAACGGTGTGATTGAGGGATATAGAGCCGTCCTAAATCTATGACCCTTATCATTGAAATGATGAGCAAGATAGACGTGAAGATATAATAAAATATGAGATATGAGTAGCAAAGGTCACTGAAAAGGGTGAAAAGTACCGACTTCAACAAGTTATTTCACACTTTTGAGTGTTGAAGTCGGTTGCATTTTTTGTTAAACATTTTTTGTCTGCTGTTTCCTCTTGATGTAATATACGATTTTATATCCAAAACTCGCAGGACGGGAATGTGCATAGAACCGAGGAAAAAAATGTTAGCATAACGGGAACCATACGGAGGTTCGTACTTGTAGATAGATTAATGTTAAATTAAAGTTTAATCTAAGATAAATGAAAGAGAAAAAGTTAGAATAAGATAGAAACGTTAAAATTCGAAACCATACATAATATTATAATTGTTACATTTCACCTAACATGTTTCTCCCTCTACCTTTCTATCTTAAAATTAATTAAAATATGAAAATTACGAACCTAAAGAACTAAGTTAGAAGGCCCATAGTGACACATATAATACTAGATAGAAAGGTAGAAAAATCAGTTCTAACACGCCTATGTATATGGGAGACAGGTGAAAGAAAAGTCTAAGACTTTCACGGCCGGCGTTGCATGTTGTATGTATTGCTTCCGGCTGTTTGGCCGTGGTCTAAGTGAAACTTGTGTTCCAGACGTTTCGTCGATCACTGCGGTCGACATCTTCAGTGGTTCAGGTCCGAGCGGCCGTTTAGTCGTTTACTAACAAACTTGCCTTTGTAATATTATTGTGATTCTGTGTTTTATCCATTTGATATATTAATATTTAATATGTTTCAGCATTTTCACAATCCAACAATTTGAGGGCGCATCTCCGCATTCACACAAACGAGAGACCTTTCAAATGCTCTGAGTGTGGGAAAGCATTTACTCAGGTGAGCATCACAGCGAGAATACGGTATTATATGTATAGTATTGAGCGATGCGAACATCTTAGCCATATAGCTAGTTTAACAACTAAACTAAACGTTTCTGACAAATCTATATCTATACTAATATTGTAAAGAGGAAAGATATGATTGTTTGTTTGTTTGTTTGCATTGAATAGGCTCCGAAACTACTGAACCGATTTGAAAAATTCTTTCACTGTTGGGAAGCTTCCCAATATAATATAGCCCATGTCACCTGGGGATAGTGTAGCTACACTATCCCCGGGCTACATAGGCTATATTATATTTAAAAAAAAATTAGGGATTATTTTAATTTTTAAGTTTGAAGTTATTTACCCGTGCGAAGCCGGGGCGGACCGCTAGTCTTATATAAACATTAATTTGACACTTATTGACACTGACGTCAGAGAATCGGTTCGGTTTTTTAAAGTGTTTGTACTATGTTCAGTGGGTCGATAGTGGGATCATAAGTTCAACTTCTGTTGTAGTGTAGCAGGAGTTAAAAGTTTCACAGTGACACAGTAGTTGATTTACATGCGAGCAAGCGAAAAGGTCTAAGACTGATACATAATCGGTTATAAAAACGATTTATAACGAACTTTATTTGATATAACGAAAAAAGATGGTTTGTAAAAACACGAGCGCTAAAAAACTTTACCCGTGGGTGAAACGCAACAATTTTCACCACACTAGCACGAACTAATGCACTTCGAAGGCGCGCGGCGGACAGCATCCTTTCACAGACTTCTTTCAAGTGCACTTCTTTCTGTTTGACATTAGGTTTGTCAGATGCGGTCTCGAAGTTTAATACCTTTTCATTCACTTGTGAATGGATTAATGAAATATTTTTTATTGAAATAAATTCATGAAATATTTTATTGACAATAGCTTTCAGAACATATATAACAATTAGAACACACACATTAGAATGTGTGGACGAATTCACTTGGGCTTTTCCTGTCAGAAATCGATGAGTAAAACTGGCGATTGACAGCTAGTGTGCTGAAAATATAATTATGATGGGGTTTTTCCTGTTTATGTCATGGCTTTATATTTACAAGTGAATTAAAGTTTTCTAAAAAGAAAACTGAAACATCATTTGTGTTTTGTACAAGTAATATACAAAGAATGTGTTAGATATAGATATATATTAGAATCCTAGTGCGGGGGTCTGAGTGTAATAAAGAAAAGCCTTTTCGAGGTTACAATTTAAATAAATATATTTAATGTTTTATGCTGAGATTCAACCTAGCGACAGTCGCCGTGTCTCAGTAGTCAGTGTCACGACTTCTGGTCACCTAAGCCCTGGTCTCGATGTTCGTCCCGCTACTTGGATGTTTGCGTATGAGCGTGTGTGTGTTCATGAGTGTAAAGCGTTAACGTGTGATAAAGCGACCGTGTCATGGGCGCCACTTAATATGGCTTGCATAGCTGTGACAGCTGGGGCCTAAGTCTACTATTCAAAAGAAATAAGATCGGCTCACAATTGGTGAATTTGACAGCTTGTTATTTATTTATTTGAAACGTTGCTCTCCACAGACTCCAGGGTCCGTGCCATTTTTTAACATAAAACTTAATTCATAGATTAACAATTTTATAGACATTTTACGTACAGTGAGGAACACAATTTATAAACAATATAAACTAAGCTAAAATAATATAATTAAACATAAACAAAATTAATATTAAAATTGATTTAAACAATTTGACAGCTTTGGTAGTCTGCTATTAATTAGTCCATATTGAATCAATCTCGATTCAATTCTAGATTCAATGACACAGCGCGTTATTTCCGTAGTCTGTTAGCACATTAAATTTCAAATACTATATCGACATAGGCCGAGCATAGATTCAACATAGACTCAGGCTGCTATATATTAGCAGACTACGAATTTTTGACGTTGTCTTATTGGCATCGGCTCGGCCTCGCAGCAGACTGAACATGAACTTTGAATTAGTAGACTTGACACCCTGGTCTGGTATCGGCCGCTCCAGGTGACGAACCTGAACAACCACGTGCGGCTGCACACCGGCGAGCGGCCGTTCGTGTGTCCCGAGGCGGGCTGCGACAAGGCGTACGCGCAGGTCACCAACCTCAACCAGCACCGCAAGCGGCACCTCTCCGGCCGTCCGCTCGACGCCACCTACGACTGCACGGTCTGCGGCGACCGCTTCCAGCAGCGGAACCACATGTACACCCACAGGTATGCCGCTACTTCTTATTGAATTATTCGTATAATAATACATTGGTTTTGAGACACACCATCTTTATTGGATTCATGACCGGAAAATAATAGAAAGCGCCACAGAGCACCCTCAGCTCACCACAGACCTATATATACATTACGCGTGAGTGGGCTACACACTATTGGGGGTAATTTAGGCTTACTTCACATAATATATAAAATCTCAACACTTCTCGCGTCTACACTCTGTGGTCTACACTTATTATTTAGTTTATAATTCATCATCTTTTATTAGGCACAAATTATTTAGATTTAAATAATTGAATCCACAGGCTCTCAAACTGTTTGTGAATTGTGTTTCGAGTGCTAATGGCTTCTCCGATCTGAATTTATTGTTTTATTTTATTTTTATACTGTATAGGTCTAGCGTTTGACCACTGTCTCACTTGATGGTCAGTGACGATATGGTCGAAGATACTATCACGCTAGACCTAGAATGCTCACCGGTTCTCAAGGATGAATTATAAACTGAATGATAAGGAAACCAATGAATGCGCCTATGTATTATCTTTTACCGAGTTAAATGTGGCAGTGCTTTTTACTATTTATTTTAAAATTATATTCAGTTTTTACAGTATATATATTAAGGCTGCGTTCCAAAAAGGGTAATCGCCCGGAAAGGGTACTCTGTCTCGTTCCAAAACCCAATTCACGTCGCCGTAAGCATGTAGGAACAAAATCTGAGCACCGCGCAGTATGAATATACGTCATCTTTAGTAAAACATCATTGGTATAAATCCTGTATTACAAATTTAGGCACAGGTTAAGACTTAGATTAGTAATAGTACATTAGCTACTTACGATGAAATTAAGGTTTCAGCTGTTCAATAATATAAAATAGTATCACGAACGCGAAACAAATTTCGCTTTCTGATTAATGAAAAAACAAGAATTATTAAAATTTCTATTTTACGTGAAAGCTAAATGTCAAAGATTCCCGTAGTATTTATTGGAATGAGTTTTTAATATCTGCCGTTCGTTGAATGCTTGGAGTATATATGTTAGATGTATGCAATGATCTGTGAAAAAACGAGTAGTAAAAAAAAAAAAGATAAATATTTTCAAAAGATGCAGTAAGTCTTCTAACAAGAATCAGCCTTATCCCTTTAGTATACGATTTAGTGATTTCGTCAATCCGTGACGGTTAAATTCTTATCGTCCTAGGTTAAACTATAAGGACCACAGCAAATGAATGGCAGATTAACAGGGCTGGTTTCAACCAAGTTTCATTATTCAAGCAATCGTTTATAATATTTATCAAAAAAATGTATCACGTGAGGTATCACACTCAAATATTATTTATTTTGAATAGATTGTAATAAAATTCTTGAAACATGTGTATATGTCTATATGTGACATAATTATTCTCTTTGTATTGTAAATTGATGGCCAACCTTTTAAATGTTATTCCAGATTGTGGCAGTGGCCATCAATAGCTAGACACTGCTCGCTCACTCTTCTACGCAAGTTGTCTTCCCCTATAATTATAGTGACACTTAGCATTTTTTTAGTTTCTTGTATCAGTGTACATTATGTTGGGGTTCAAATAAATAAATAATTTGTAATATTGTTGCCATATATATATTATTTCGAATCGGCCTCCACCTAATTGTGGTGATTCCTTGAACATTACATATGTGTTGTTCCAGACGCGAAGCCCACGGCGACATGAAAAGTCCAGGTAGACATAAAGAGAAGGTCGTCCAGCTCCAACCAGAATTGCACACAGATAGCTCTGATAGTTCCGACAGTATGTATATACTTTAACATTTTTTTAAGGTATATTTATAGATTTTATTCTTCTAAAATTGGAAAGTGATTTCTGCCTAGCATGTGTCAGTTTTTATAATATTTTAAGGCGAGGTTCACTCTAGCTCTAATAATGGCTTCGAAGTCAAAGCAATCACCATAGAAAGATACCATCAGACTGACTACAGATACTGAGCATTTACTGTATAAAGCACACAACGGCTGGCTTAGCGTGATGAACTACAAAGCCTTGTCCATAGCTTACAGAACCAAACTGAAATTCTTCAGCAACAATTAATGTATGTAGCAGAAACTAACTCAGCGAAACTAGCACCACCACACTTGGAACGTAGTTCCTTATCGCGCGTTGCGAAAGAGAGCTAGACGGAAAAAATTGGGACCAAAAGTTGTAACGACGCTGACGGAACGGCAACATCGCGTGGCATCCGTCGCTGCGGCGGAGTCGCGTCGTTGCGGCAAGAGCCCTAGCCTGGTCAGAGTGGAACGGCAACGCCGCATTGCTGTGTGTATATGTACATTTTTTTTTTGCTTTTTTTGGAAAGGAACTACGTTCCATCCGGGTGTCCCTTGACACCTCTCAAGTTTTATATATATAAGGTGATTGATATTTACTGACTGCTGCCTGAACACACTATGTGTTTGGTGACAGTTTTTCAAACTTGAGGGTGGTAGCTAGCCAGGCGGGTACTCGAAAGTACCTACCCTACCACCATGCTGGGAATTTGATAACCTTAACCGGAACCTCAAGCTGTTGTTGGGGATCGAACCATTGTCCGTCAGTTTGACAGTTTGGTGTCGTGGACGTTATTTTTATATTTCCAGAAAACGACTCACACGTTATTGTAAAATGATGTTTACGAAAGAACTGGTGATGCGTGTGTTACAGAAGCGGGCGAGAGCGTGACGTGCGTGTTCAGTTCGTGCGGGTCGCGGTTCGCGTCCCCGCGCGAGCACACCGACCACCTGCTCTCGGCGCACCAGCTGCGCGTGCTCGCCGCCGCGCCGCTGCACGACGCGCGCGCGCCCAAGCGCGGCCGCCCGCCCAAGGTGCGTCTGTACCCGCGCGCCGCTCTGCCCCGGCCCCTGCCCACGTTAGGCGTGGGCGTGTGCCTGGACACGCCCACGCCCAGCGTGGAGACTTGGGCAATCGTCGCTTTCGTGGTGAAGAGAGTCAACCCACATATTACACATTTTGAGATAATGACAATATAGTAGAAGGGTTAAACAAAAAATATAATTAGATAGTATAATATATATATTATATTTCAACCAAATCCATCCAGCCATTCTGGCGTGATTGAGTAACATCCATCCATCCATCCATCCAAAATTTCACATTTATAATCTTAGTGGGATAAAACAAAATTTAAATTAGCTTCTAAACCGTAAATTCTACTTCAATAACATTGGTGTAGCATTAGCTTAGTTGTAGTAACCGCCGTTAAAATCACATTCTTTTGTTGCTTCTAGCATAGTATGTAACTCAATTTGAACCAGATTGTGTCCTGACTATTCACCACCAAAGCGACGAAATATTTCGTGTATGATGTTTGTTCTCGGGTCTTTGATGTTTGTATGTCCATATCTTCCGCGACATGGGATATTGCGGGAGGAGAGTGCATGTAAAAATGAACACGGATTGTTGACACCAACACTCGAGCAATTTAAAAAATATATATACTGTATAGATCTAGCGTTTCACCACTATCGCACTTGATGGTCAGTGACGATATTGTCGAAGATGTTATCACGCTAGATCTAGAATACTTACTGGCTCTCAAGGACTGCTGCCTGAACACACTATGTGTTTGGTGACAGTTTTTAAAACTTGAGGGTGGTAGCTAGCCAGGCGGGTACTCGAAAGTACCCTACCATCATGCTGGGGATTTGATAACGGTGGTACATCCAACGGAAGCTCAAGCTGTTGGTGGGGATCGAACCAGTGTCCGTCAGTTTGACAGCCGACGCTCCTCTCGCTGAGCTATCATCGCTTCAAAAAAGCATAGCTGTATAAACACATAATAGTAATCACGTGTTCACTCACACAAGCACAATAGAAACCATGCCCACGACAGTAAAACAGCACAATCGGCCCAATAACTTCCCACTGCTGGGAGACTCAGAGAGGAGTGTTAGCCATAATGATTCCCTTCTGGAGTGCCACTCGCTCATTTGCCATCTTCCCCTGTGGTAATCATTCACTCGACGCATTCCCTCATTTTCCCCAACCCATTCATTCGGTGAATTCTCTCTTGACACTAATTCGTTCAGCTCATTTCCGTTTATTCATTCTTTCATTCGTTCGTATATGTTGATTTAATATTACATTTATTTATTTTCCAGATAAGTTCGTTACCAATTACCCCGATAGACCTGAAAGATCCGTTAGAGATAAAAGAAGAGGATTATCACGAGGTATGGTATAAATATATAAAAAAGTCGATTGCCATAGAAACTAGTATTCTATATTAAAATGAGTTTCGTAATGTAAGTCACCTGTTTCTGTCAAATTGGCAATTTGTAAAAGTGCAAAGGTATTTTCATTTGTAGAACCAATGGTTGATGTGGTAAAAAGCTTCTCGAGTGGAGACCACAGACAAGCAAGCGCAGCATTTATGATGTCTGCTGCGGTGGACGGACAACAGGTAGACTTAATAAATCAATCGAAGCTTGATCGCGAAAAAAAAAACATTTAGTAATTTATTTACCTCGACCTCGAAAAAATATTTGGTAATTTATTTATCTTGACGTTTCGACCAAGTTGGTCACGAGAAGACTATAGTCTTCTCGATCAAGATAAATAAATTACTAAATGTTTTTTTCGCGATCAAGCCCCGATTGATTTATTAGCTATGTGTTCGAATCGCGAAAGTCTAAAAATGACAACAGGTAGACTGACTCGATCTACCGATCGAAGATGGAGCCTGGATATGTGCTGCGACCAACCGGTCCTTTTGGTGATGAATGGCCTGTGTAGCAGTTGGACGTCTAATGGCTGACTGGGTGATGATGATGATGAGAACTTATACGTGTTAAGTTAGTCAGGTGTCTGACATATAATCCTATATGATGGATAAAAGATACCGAAAGAATCAAATCGCGGCCGGGTTATTTTGTGTTTCATTACAAAACTTATTTTTAACTGTTTGATTTCAGGTGAAAATACTCAAGCAGCCACAGTACTTGCCGAAATTGAAAGTTCAAAGTCTATTCCAGTGAGTGAGTGAGTGATATAAAATGAATTCGAAATATATCATACAGTTAGGCTGCTGGCACACCCAACCAATTCGTTTGATGATTGTGAAAAATGTGAAGCAGACACGCTTGATATAAGAATTTAGCAAATTTAAATTGCTTGAACGGTGAGTACACAACAATTTTATTCGAGACGGTTAACAACCCGAGCAGAATGCGAGAGCGTATATTTAAGTCAAAATAAAAGGTTTTATTGCTTACCGCGTAAGTGGGCAACCCAGACTTATAAATGTTGAAAACTAGTAGTACGCTCAAAATATTACTACCTAAACTCTGGGTAAAGTATTTGCAGCTATTTCACTGTTGGATTTTAAGTATATTGGATTTTAAGTATTTTAATCAGGCTTATTTTATGAAATACCCAGGAGGTATTCGATTTTAGTTATTGTTAAAAAAAAATTATATAGTCATGTATATTTTTTTATTACATATTTAATTACTTTTTAAAGTAAAAAACGATTTTTTCCATTTTTGAATGAGTCAACACATGTAACTTCATAAAATCGGGCGATGGTTGATCGTGGTGTGCCAGGATCCTAATGACGAGTTTATGTAGAATACAGTTTTGGTTATTAATCGTATCGTTTAAAAGTTTGTAACTCTAAATATACGTCAAAAATCTACACGAAATTACTAAAGCGTGACAAAAACGACTCGTTCATAGTAGGATTCCAACATTAAAGTATTTGACGAATTCGTACGAGGCGATATCATTGCGGCGCCATTTCAGCTACTCTTAGAACGACCATTTATGTGTCAAGATGAGTTTGTTGTAACATACTTTATAGTTGACAAGTTTCTCATAAGTTTTCCGCATGTCTTTGCTTGCCAAAATATATAGTGACGTTATCTGATGGTTCAATAATACTTTTGCTTTTTGTTAA
This sequence comes from Apeira syringaria, assembly GCA_934044485.1. Taxonomy (NCBI): domain Eukaryota; kingdom Metazoa; phylum Arthropoda; class Insecta; order Lepidoptera; family Geometridae; genus Apeira; species Apeira syringaria. The sequence continues at coordinate 4,823,346 of OW203656.1, read as the reverse complement.
AATTAAAATACAAGTTCTATTCCTGACTGGTAGTAGTGATTTTTCCAAAATATTGGATTTTGGAAAAATCACTCCTAGTGAGGATGAAGTTTTCATCAGTCAGGCCTGAGCCTCCTTGAGATGTGATATACTACGCCTACTCTAAAAATATCATATATTTCATAGATCGACGCGCTGAAGGTCCTGTTTATGGAAATTAAAACATAAAATGCAATATCGGCAGCAAAAAAGGAGTTAAGGCATTGATTCATACTAAGCCGAGTTTACATTCAATGTTTGGACGAGACACAGACAAATTTCCGTAACGTGTAATTGTAATGTTTGAATTAATTTGGACTACTTGTGGAGAGCTTAGTTGGCAAAGCGATAGAGCGGTATTCTGTTATCGTAGATACAATTTGCACACCTAGATGATTTAATTTCCTTCAAATATGAGTTTAAAGTAAAAAGTCACATAATTCCACAATATATGGGCAATTAAAAAAGACTAAAGAATAGTTTGGGGAGCCCCATAATACAATACCGTAACATATTAATACTACTAGTGTGTAGTATAGGCTCGCCTCGTACGGAATTGGAATATACAGAAATGTATGTGTAATGTTATTATAGTGTACATTATTGAGTTAATTCAAAAAGGTTTGAATCTTAACTTAGGGCCAATTACATAAGTTTATTAAAAATAAATAATATTACGATTAAGACTTGTAAGTAATAAATAACTTTATGGTAATAAGGCACCTATGGTTTTCATACAAAATTATGTGGTACATAATGGAATTAATATATTATTTTTAAAGAGTTTCATATGATTCCGAGTGAGACAGCTAAATGTTTTTATATTTGTAAAATTATATTTTACAAGTCTATTGTAAATAAGTGCAATACAGAAAACACAGGATAATAATAGTTTAAAAAAAACTAAAAGCCACGCTTTTGTAGTTGACCGAACTAAAAAAATTGCTAATCTTGAAGATCCTGGTAAGGATAATGGGACAAAATTGTTACATTGTTATCGGTCTTCGATAACCTTGCAAAGCTTTAATTTGATCCAACGTTTTGAAGGGGATGAAAATCAATGGCGAAGCTACTAAAATGCGTGTTATTAATAAATAACTCAAAGACTTGTCAACCCCAACTAGAATAAGAGAGGAATGGACTCACTCGGTAGCGTATTGAATACAAACAAGAAAAAGGATTTACAACCATGAAGATTTTAGTTTTAGTTATGTTCCAACTAATTTTGTATGAAAGTCATTTGTGACGATTACCGTTAATGTTAGCTTTGTATGATACAGCCTGGTGCTTTGTATGTGGCATTCACGTGCCCGCGAGTGGAACGTTGAGGCAGGTGTTAATAATTAATAATGTTAGTGTATGAGAAGCCTTTAACATAGTCGTTTGGTTATTAATTTTATTTTTTACACACAGTGTAACTGGACGTGTGATCGACGGTAACTAAGAGATAGGGGACTTTTTATTAGCTGATTTCTAAAAAAAAAAGAAGAGGCTATTAATTAGTTTTCATTTTTTATTATGTTTGTTGCTCAAACCTGAAACATAGACAGTTTAGAAAAAAAAACATTTTAATTTGGCAGATTGATACCCTTTTTTACTGTAAGTGGATCAGTTAGGTATATTCTCTGCATTTTTAATTTTAAAAAAACACTTGTAAAACGTTCCTTTCCTAAATAGTGAAAATCGATTTTTATTGTACGCAATCATTTTGATTTTTATAAAGTAGCAACACCAAGTACTATTTAGTACATTACCGGTAAGGGTTGCCTGTTGATCGATATGAAAAGGATCTTATACATATATATATATATATATAATATGTTTTTGTCATGGTTACTAACATAAGAGTTGACTTTAAAAACGGTATTTGTACCGTTTATATGTTAATGTTTTTGGTTTTAGATATTTCGGCACCGTTGCAAGCGGCATCATCACAAGTGATCTTATATAAGTTTTTTGAACTGTCACGGTCGCTATCTCACGGTGCTGGAAATGCGATATTTACTGTGTAATTCGGTTTATAACCATAGACGCTTGCAATAGTCATCCGAGATTTATCAAAGTATCAAACGGCGTGCATAAATTATCAAACGACGAATATTCCATTTTTGAAGTTAAGATCAAAATATAATGTGTTTGCACTTGAAAACTTTAGTGTAAAGCCTGATTTTATGCAAATCTTCAAAGATGTGAAAGATACATTTTTGTTTTTACATTGCTAAGCACATAGCTTGAGTTTTGAAACGTTGATCCTCCTATCTCTTGGCCCGTGATTACCAGCTTTACCGTTTTGTTGTTTATATACATTAGTAATAGTGAGATATAGGACTCAAAATCTGTTGTCTAAAATTTATTATATTTTCAACAAATGTATTGCCATATTTAGATCTATGTAAAATTGAATGAGTTTGACATAATCTTAAAGAATTTTTATGCAGAGTATTTATCAATTTTTGTAGAGTATTATGTATAAAATTAAACAAAGAACTTATTGTATTTTCTGCCCCCGACTCGCCTCTATTTTGTTAAGTTTATATAAAAGTTGGAACTAATTTAATGCACAGAATAATTTATGCAGAGTCGGGTATTATCAATGCAATATTGGATTAGTAACTGTGCACTATTGGTTTATATAATGTTTTACAAAATCTAAATACGCCGAAGCGATCGTACACGACAAGTTAGCGAAGGTTATTGTTTTCCTTTCATTATATTTTAATAAGTGACTTTACTTATGGTTCAAAATCGAGTAACGCGACGCCACTCTATGCGGGCGGAGGCCGTCGGTAGAGGTCGTTTAGCTCCTCCAATATGTGGTATGTGATCTGGTTGGGTTATGAATCCCACGAAACCGTTCGAGCACATTCGCGTTACCCGACTTTAATACTAACTTAAGCCGTTTGTAACGTATTAACATGTGTAATACCTAATCGGCCAATACCAAAAGTCGGGTGACGCCGTAAATGCCCCATGTAGCAAACAGCATTTAGTCAATTCTAACATACATGTGTAATACCTTAGTTTCAACAAGAAATATTGAATATTTTTATAGATATTGTAAATAACGCGAGATAATTCCTGAATTGTCCGTTATACCACAGAATTGGCATACTACCTGGTTGCTGTTGAACAATTTATTATTCCTTAAAATAAAACTAGTTGTGGAGGAGTAACCTGGAGGATATTGAATAATTTCTCCCTATAATCCAACGCGCCAACCATTATTGTATAATGGTTCCTTATAGTGCAAGTTGTGAGGTGGATTACTATCCCGTGAACGATGTTTTTCTCATCTCATAATTATAATAGAATTTGGCACTTTTTTGTTGTTGCACAACAAAAAGCTTTGTTTGATTCCAGTAAAAAGGAACACTTTTGTTTAGCTACGGACGGAGTTAAAAGTGTTTTTAATTTTGTTGTCACTTTATCCGTCACTATTTCCCTTACAGTGTTACGTACAGTGCTGCGTAGATTAGTAAAGTCCTATTATATATATATATATATATATATATATATATATATATATATATATAATATATATATATATATATATATATATATATATATATTGTAATAATCATATATATATATCAATAATTTTAAGGTAACTGGCAATTTATTTGTATGACAATCCGTCTAAACCGTCAGTTTGTTTTTTGTAAAACATTATCAACACGTCCGATAACTCGCAACCAAATAATATACATATCTTATTGCACACACCAATAATTGGTGTGCATGCCACGGAATATTTAACCTGGTTTTTGTCCGTACAGTATTTGCCTGTGCACTATACGAACTCTTACTATATTATTTCTTGCAACACAACCAACATGCATAAAGGTTGGTCAGGGAGCATTAATCAATTTCATTATATTGCGTTCCCATAGAAAGAATATCTTGTGACGTATGTCACGCGTAAGAGAACACTTTATAGCAGTGTGGCTCATATAAAAAAAAAATGTTTAGGTCGTATGTGGTATTATTAAAAAAAACTCGTACTGCATATTGTAGACTTATTGCAATAAATTATAAATGCACGTTTATAAGTATTAGATTATTGATCTCTAAAATTTGTTCTTGAAATGGAGTGAGGATAACAATAAAAATATTATTAACTTTAGATTTATTTAGAAAACAAAAGATAAAATATACATTAAATTATGAGTTTATACGTTTTCCTTTCATAACATTATAATAGTGATACTAAAATAAATATATACTTGACCTAGTATCGAAATTATTTTGTGTGCAAATGTTTTATGTAAGTACTTTGAAAAATTAGACATAAGGATATAGTTTTATTCTATAATGCTTACAATTTTATATAGATTTCTTTATATTTACAACTTTTATTTGCTAGCATATTTGAATAAATTCGATTTCTCCCCCTTGGTACCAACAAGTATTTTTCTCTCGTGGCACTACCAAGATTGGTTTGAAAAAAGATTCTCCCATAACTCTTTCCGGAGGGTCGGAAACGTAGGGATATTGATTTTCATTTATCCGCCGGATTATAATCTGTCTATGAATCGTGACTACATGACAAACATATTTAATCTGCCTGCAAACCAATATTATTTTACTGTAAGAAAATATCAATGAATGAAATATAAGTATTATCTAGTTATACATAATTTTAAAATTATATAAAAATATTTGTTTAAATCGACTGACATGTGATATGTTTTACGGCTACCGTAGTGCTTTTTAGAAGGAAGAAATCAATCTATTGTTTGAAAAATATTTTGTCATAGTTATAGTGACATCTAACAGATTACTGTGTGTCAGTTTCTATCTCAAACGATATTAGCTAAAAAGAAACAGAGCAGCACAACGCAGTAGAAGAGAACTGTAGGTTGACGTTGACAGTTGTATATTTGACATTTACGAGGTGGACCGAGGGCAATAATGTATGTTAAAAGTAAGGAAATGGAACTATTTTAGTGAAATTTTTGAATTGATTAGTCCACGGGGAAAGAGATTAATCATGAGTTATTTTAACATAAGGGTGTATTGAGTCGGCTAATAGAAGTGACACTGGTAGTAATTCTGTTGTTCAATCAAACTAACTATGGCGGTAAATAAGAAGTTTTATACGGTTACGATAAAGTACAAATTAGTATTACACTTAATAACACAATACTAAGGTTAATCTTTTAATTGAAATGCGTGTAGTTTAAGGTCTAATGAGTCGTCACGTTAGTTCACGCTGACTAATTATTCTACTCGTGATTAAATAAAACTCGTCTAATGGGCCATTCATAAATTACGTCACAACTTAAGGGGTATAACTTGGGAGGGGTCAAAGTATGGCAGCGCGTGACAAGGGGGTAGTCTTAGAGCTTGTGATGTCACATGACTAATTCTTATTTTAGCATTTAAAAGTCCGCATTTATCGCCCGCTCGTAAGCGACGAAGACGAAACACTCAAACTCAGAAAACTTTTATCTCATAAAACAAAGAGAATCTATGATTTGCCAAAGTTTTTTCTTGGTTAAAAGTAGATCTGAAGGTGACAAAATAATAATTTCGAGACAAAAGGTCGCGCATAATGTGTGACGGTGCACTATGGGGAGGGGGGTCTCACAAATGTGACCAGGAGGGGGTCAAAAAGTACCTAAATATTAGAGATAGACTTTTTATATCATTTTTTTATTTGTTAGGAGTGATACGAATTTGAATTTTAGTGTAGACTGTGTTTAGTTTAATGTGACTAAGATTTTTTCCATTTGAAAGAGTTTTAGGAGAATTTTACCTAGTTTGGGTGATGAACAGCATTACGGCCAGTGTCACACTAGAGGGAAAATTCCCTTGGTATATAATGGTAGTACAAAGAGGTAGTGCCAAGAGGGAGGAACGATAAATAGTGTTAACATTTTATGTGACTCATTACATTATAACTTTTTTCAACATAGGTTTAAGGTGCAAATGTTCCTATGTATGTAAAGAATATCGGTTTGAGTACATGAAATGGTTCGTTAAGTATATGTAGTCTATATAAATATTACTTACATTATTAATGTCTGTCGGTACATTTTCTATTACCTAAAATTAATCAATTACACTGTAAAATACAGTTTCATTGTTTTATTCATCATTATCATCATCATCTCAGCCATAATTTCGACTGCAAAAAAGATGTGTACGTGCCATTGTAGGTATCCCTCCATATGAATCATGTAAGCCTATATTTAAAGAGCTTGGAATTTTAACTCTTACTGGTATGTACATTTTCGAAATAAGCATTTTTGTGCGCAATCATCTCGATTTATTTACAAAAGCCAAAGACATCTATCCGCGAAACACAAGAAACGGAGATAGACTTGTTCTAAATATTAAGCCCAGGACTTCACTTTTTATGAGAAACTGCTCCTCCATGTGTGTCACGGTGTATAATAGAATTCCAGCGTCAATACGCAACCTTCCATTTACATTATTTCGTCAAAACCTAAAATCATGGTTGGTAGAAAAATCTTACTACGAACTATCTGATTTTATAAATAATTATAAATAATTAATTATTATTAATAAATAAAGCTTATTTACTATAATTTAGATGATTTATAATTTAATATGTATGTTATCCAACCCCAGATAGTAGTGGAAATCTTAAATGAAAAGTATTTTTTATTATCTCTAGGCACGAAACATTACTCAATTATTACTAAATACATTATAGAAGATTTCAATTTAAGACCAATTGATTTTTGTGTATTAATTTATATTCATATTTTATTGGATAATTGTATTAGTTTTGTTATTTACTGTGACAATTTTCATATGCCAGCAAGGCGAAGCATGGCTGTACTAAAATATCTTACTTGTGACCAATGATAACCCATGTTTATGAAATAAATGATTATTATTATTATTATTATAAGGCGCCCACTGTTGTTCATGTCTCCCTCATTGATTTCCACAAGGACCGGTTGAAAGCGGCCCGCATCCAGTCCAGACCTTGCCTGCGATCTTAGTCAAGTCGTCTGTCCACCTTGTCGGTGGCCGTCTTATGCTGCGCTTGCCAGTCCGTGGTGTCCATTCGAGGATCTTTCAACCCCAACGGCCATCAGTTCTTCGAGCTATGTGCCCTGCCCACTGCCGCTTGAACTTGCTAATCCGCTGGGCTATGTGGTGGTGAATTTCATTTTACGGAGTACTATTCTAGGCTGGTACCACCACGGCACCCCCATCCACAAAAAGGATATAATAATATATTTATGACTATCCAACGCGTTCCCATGGATTGAAGCAAGCGAAAGGTTCTAGGGTTCAAATCATGAAAACACGCTAAAAAAACTACCCATGAGTGAAAGAGTTTCGAGTATCTACCTACCTAGGTCTTCCTCAAAGCTGACAAAAGTTGTCTCCAAGCACATTCTGTATTCAGGAAGCAGGCATTGAGAGCCAGTAAACATTCTAGGTCTAGCGTGATTACACCTTCGACGAGATTGTCACCGACTATCAAGCGAGATAGTCGGTGCAGTGGATAACAAGTAAAAAAATATATAATGAGGTTGAAGTTCTTAGCAATCCCTCGGGCTTGCGAGCGTCGGCTTTAAATTTGGCTGGTCGTGGTTCGGTTTGCTGCTCTGGATTAAGCTAACATTGAAGACAACAGAACAAGGAATTTATAGAATGGTCTTAGAATACCTGAATACCTTCCAGTATCCGCCTTGCTACAGCTGATCACCCTCATGCCCGTTTTCAGCAACTTGAGAAGATTAGCTCTAGCTAAAGACTTAACTGATTCACCAATGTTTAAGTGACATCTAAAGTTACTACACCGATAGGGCGATTTCGCAATGCTAGGCAACACCTAAACTGACAGTTCGACGACAAGACTATTTAGTTACGGTTTCAGAATATTTTATTATCTCAAAAGAATTACATTCACTTACTGAGATATATAATGACAACAACAAGAGTAACACATTATCGGATAAAAAAATATATGCAATGCGGCGCCGCGCAAAGTCCAGTCGCATGAATTCTTAGAAGACAACAATGGTTGAATGTACCTACTAAGGCTGTGGTCACGGCTTAGTAACTTAGTTTTAACAACTGTCCCTAACAAAAGTGTGCTTAGATAGATGTCCCTGAGTCGACAATATAGGTATATATTAAGTCCAAATTCGACCTGATCGTTCTTGACCATCAAGTGAGATAGTGGTCAAATCGGTAATTTATTATAAGTAAAAAAATAAATACAATCGTAGAAGAATGAGTCCCCGATATAGCACAGCGGTGGCATATCGCGGTGCCTACTGCTGAGGGCCAATGGTATCGAAAAGTTCTCGAATGCAGACAAGGTTTTAACATGACGTCCACAGATAAGGTGGACATAACTTCTGGATTCCACTCCAGAACTTTCAACCTATATTTTTTTCGGAATACCTATATACCTTACTGGAACTTTCTGATGTGTTAATTCAGGCATTCGTTATTTATTCAGAATCAGAAGTTATTTGTTGCATGGCTTTATCCCTTAACTGGTTCGTTTATTTGCGCAAAAGTAAAAAACAACCAGTACATGATGGCAAATTTAAATATTTATTACAAAATGTTTGTTATTTATTTTAAGGCAAAAAGGTTTTGCCTCCGGGCTGCGTTCGGGTGCGGCTTCGGCCAAGCCATATCTTGCTCTGACAGCGGATATGCGGCGTTCACGAGCTCAATTAGCGTTCCCAGCATTACTGTCGGATGTCACGGACCACAGCCATGATTGATTGATTATGATTCGTTTTCGTAGGTAAAAGCCAAGCGTACCTAGTGCGTCTCCATTACCAGTTATGTAATTTTAAGCCTTACTATGAGTCCTTTGGTAATTAAGTCAACACTTTATTTCGAATAATTAACATTTGAAAATTGAATAAATGCTGGGTAGCCAAGCTCTACCTACTTATGTGAGTGGCGTACCATACTTACGATTAACATGTCAAGAAGTCTACCTAGTTCGTCGGACGACTGAAGGTTTATTAGATTAGTCATAAACTAACAGACAATCATTATTTTACGCTGTGGTTTTGGTATGTTAAACTTTCCTGTTACGAAACATCGTCTAACATTCTCAGTTTTATTACACTCTTGTGCCTCATTTCAAAGATAACAGAGGTCGTGTGTAGACGCGGTGCTACAAACAACAACTTAGGTAAGTACTTACCTAAATACGAATATATTTACAAGAGGTTCTAATATTGTAATCTGAGTTATACTATTAATGTCTAATGCATTATTATAAGTTAATAAGAAATATTATAAGTTACCTATTAGTATACAGATTTCGAGATGTGTGCAAATGATTATTTTCTGAAATGTTACTGATATTATTATCTTTTAAGATACATTATTATAGCAACGCATTTAAACTTCGTACGTACCTACAAAAAATAGGCGTTACAGTTTTAAATTTTGCCAATATCGTGGAGTATATTCCCATCACCGTATTTTATCCGAAATTGTACAATTTTCTGTGGAATTTTCTTAATTTTTGATATTAGAACATTCATCAAGGTATTATAAAACAAAAGAAAATGAAGGAAACCGGTGAAGTCGTCACATATAGTTACTTATCTATGGTCGTCACGTTGCTCAAGTTATGCTATGACCAAGTAAAGTAGGGACTGTTTTTTATACATATACCTAGGTATAGGTACCTATATATTTATATATTTTTGTATTACCATATAATACGTATGATTTCCTTATTGCGTGTAGATAATAACATTAGAACCTGTTACCGTAGGTGCGGGTACCAGAACCTGTTTTCAAATTCATGTCGCTTGAACATCCATATTTTATTACAATGCTACAGAAGGAAATTGTGTGCATGAACCTAATTTATTCGGTCCACACCCGAGGCAATAATGTCCCATCTGTAATATTATCATGGCGCTTGATACTTTTTCGTTTCATATTATATTTCTTATTAAAATAATTATTTATATCATCACCACTTTACAAAGTCAACAAACATTTAATCCTATACAAATACAAAAGTTTATTGATTCTAAATAGACAAGGATCGCTTTAGAAACATACACAAGAAATAATGTTCATATTTGCTTATATTACTTGTATACTATAAGAAATGACATACAGAACCCGCAGTAAGAAAAGTTATACCGTCTTAGTCATTCACATAATTTGGTTTCATTAAATTTATTCCAGTAATCTCCATCATATGAAATGTAATGAAACGTATTATATTGTATATATTATTATGTGGGTAAAGGTCTTAAAAGCCATAGGCTTGAGGTTTCATAGTTTGTATTTGACAGAGGTACAATATAAATGAATATTTTTAAAAAAAATACGCATTCCTGCCTTTATTGATAGCTAGATTCAGAACTACAATAAAAATATTAAAATTACTGATTACAAAATAATAACAAACACATGTATTGCTTCGATTAGTCAAATAAATTATAGTATTATACATAATAGACATAGAAAATATAAATATTCAACATTATAATACATAATACATTATGAATTGAATGTATAAAACACGGGAATTACTCACGTAATAAATCAGAGGGTTCCGACTATAGTTTCAACCACAGTCAGTGGTCTTTTTCAAGGAGAATACGGGGCGACCGCGTCCGCGAGCGCCCCGTATTGGGGCCCCCGTATCACCAACTCTCGTGTTTTATACATTCATAATGTGTCAAAACCACGTCAGTCTTAATAAAAAAAATACATAATACATAGGTTGTCTATGTTGCCACTAGATCAGACTAAACATACTCACTTTACATATGTGGTATGCCACTAGGTCGTAATAAAAACAGCTCGCTCCTATGGTATCTTTTGATTTGGCTCAGACAAGACTGACCATGGAACGGTGGAATAAAACGGTTGCGGTGGTGACCGGCGCAGGCGCTGGAATGGGCGCTGCCATCGCGACGGCACTCCCTGAAGCTGGCGTGCTCGTTGTAGGGCTGGAGGTGAACACACGGCTAGTTGAGGTACGTGACACCAATACAAATTAGACCTACTGTCCACACATTAAAGCTCTAAGGCAGCTCATATACTATATGTACATACTTATTGTCGCGCGTCCTACGTCATCGGTGATGACTGTGTGCCCGGATTAATAATTGACCTGTGACCGGTGACTCAGACACCAGCGGTACCTTAGTCAAACCCGTACTTCCCATTTAGCGCCATCTATCCTGTTGATCTTACTACGCTCCAACAACGCCATCTATTCTGTTAGGTCCCATACATCAATCCTAGTGTAATCTATACTAGTGTATCCAAAGCACATGCTCTGTCTAGTTTGGGACCTGAAGACCTTGTGTGAATGTTATTAAAAAATAATAATAATAAAAAAAAAAAACTTCTTAATATATAGGTAGAGCAGGACGCACCTCGCCATCCGTCGCGACACTTAAAGCGACTGGATATCGTCTTAGCTAAGCCTAATAAATACCGCTCAGTATGATGCAATCTTCACATCACTATGGCGGCTTGACGGCACCTGTTTACCGAAACATTCGTCATTCGTCACAGTGGACATTGTATAATGTTACAAATTGGTATAAAAAGGAAATATCATGTGGTGATCTTCGAGCAGTGTGTGTTATCAGTGATGCTGATGACTGATCACATAAGGGGGCGTCCATTAATTACGTGAGGTGTTTACGGGGGGAGGGGGTCAAGCCGAATCTCACCCAAACTCACATGGGAGAGGGGGTGGGTTCGACAAATACTCACGTAATTTTTTTCCGCAAGGAACATTGTAATGTAGCGAGAAAACTGGGATAAATTAGGTAAAAATATTTTTTGTGTGGTTCTATACTACGTTCTTAATAATCTTAAATACAAATCCTGATTATTCTTGTACGTATTCATTTATTTTCAATGAAATATACAATTTTATATATATGCATTTTCAAGTCTCATGTGAGATTATGGGTGGGGGGAGGGGGTCCAGCAAAATCTCACGAGATCTCACCAAGGGGAGAGGGGGGGGGGGGTCGAAAATTCACTAAAGTACCTCACGTAATTTATGGACGCCCCCTAAGCAACCGAAACGTGGTCTCAAACTATGGACTCCCTAGGCAAGCTCAAAGTCGCACAACGAGCTATGGAAAGGGCTATGCTCTGACGTTGGTCCGTTACCGATGCCTAACTAGCATTGTGTATCGCCAACTTAGCAGAAATAGTCTCTTTACAAGAATTTTGTTACAATTGCGACACCACTGACCAATGAATACTACCTACTCTGTTTTTTAACCGACTTCAAAAAAAGGAGGAGGTACTCAATGCGACTATATTTTTAAAAAAAAATGTTTGTTACCTCAGAACTTTCGACAACCGAATCACTGAAAAGAGTAAATAATTTTTTTAACAAATATTGGAACCGAATTCTACACTCAAAACTGTGATATCACTTGTTGAAGTCCGTACCATGCGCACAATATTTTGATAATAGTTACTTTTGAACTATCATCGTACCGACTTCAACAAGTTATTTCACACTTTTAAGTGTTGAAGTCGGTTCCACTTTTAGGTAAAATAATTTGTATGTCTTAGAGTGAAAATCACAACCTGTTGCAGCTATTTTTTATTATTTAACATAGTTTACATAAAAATGCATATATAGATACGATCTAGCCTAAAAAAAGCTAAAAAGTAATTTAAGTCTAAACTTGATAAATTTATTGTACTAAGGATGTTTCTATTAACACTTTTCTTACGATATTGTCTCTAAAGACACTTTGTTCATGTGTTCACTATGATGTTTATTTTAACCACATTACTCTAAACTACTTACTTCGTTTTTACAACTAACTAACACACAATCACTGAACACTACACTAACACGAATGGTTTTTTTATATTTTGAGCCCTCTCACCTGTGGGCCAGACAAGATGCATCGCTTCATAGCGATTCTCTTTCTCTAACCGCTTCCGCTACAAAGGTGTCGTTATTGCTTGTAAAATGGCATTTGTCTAAGAATTTGTATGAATTCGGTGCTCTCGGGAGAATAGAAACGCATTGTACATTGTCTGCCAATTTTCTATTAGTTTTGTTGATCACGTTGTCGATCGCTTTGAAGTATCAATGTCATACATTTTTTATGTTTTCTCTCAGCGTTACCGCTCGTAGAATGTTACTTTGATGAGGCCGTCAGATGGGTCTGGTCAATGAGCATAACTGCCTCAACGTTAACGTAACCCATTACAATAGTCCTAAAATATTTCTTCACAGGAGAAGTTGGATTCGAAGAATACAGGCAGCGGCGTCATGCTCATACAGTGCGACATCTCGAAGCCAGAAGACATCGCTGAAAGTTTCGAATTTGTTGAGAAACTTGGGGGAGTCCACATTCTAGTGAACAATGCCGGTGTCCTGTACCAGGGGCAAATAACAGGTAGCCATTACTATTTAGCCGTTATTATTAGTAGTTCCACACATATAGAGCTACCTCCACGGAGCCCTATTAAGGTCCTGCTGCCCGCCGCCACCCTCCGACAGCCCGCCTGTCTGTCAGCGGGCTGTATCTCATTAACCGCAAAACCGCGGAAGTTAACTTAGCGTTAGCCGTGTCTGGAGCAGTAAGTCTGTTGGGTTTTTCCCTCTACGGTCGGGAAAAATATGTTTCCAAGAAAACTGTTAAGTAAATTGTACTTGATTACTTGAGCTCATATAATTTCAGAAACTGGCACTGACGCGCTAACCGATAAACAGATAATGTCCAGTTTGGACACGAACGTGAAAGGAACCATCCTCTGTACTAGGCACGCAGTGGCTTCTATGAAGAAGAACTGCATCGACGGACACATCATCAATATCAACAGGTAATCATAAAGTGGCCGGAGATCTCCCTGCTCTGTCGCTTGATCGCTATAATATTATTAGAGCGAAAGTTTGCCTGTCGTTTGTATGTTTGTCCTTCACGCTGAAACCGCTGCACGGATTTGCATGAAATTTGGCATGAAGATCGCTTATACCCTGGAAAAACACAACTGAGGTAGCGGGAAAACCGTAGTCCGCGCGGATGAAACCGCGGGTCGCAGCTAGTAAATACTAATGATCAGCCCAATACGTTTCCACATTTGGGAAGACTTAAAGACTATTATCGGTTTAAGCTGCCATAATGAGCATGGAGGTCCGGTGTTAAAAATGTAACTAGTCTCCCATCCAAGGTATGACCGAGGGGTATGTTGATTAACGTTAGGGTACCCCTGGAAGAGTGTTAATCGGTTGGTTAGATGACTGACAGCTGATACTCTAAATAAAAGTCAGGCTGTTTATTTATAGTATCTCAGTAGATTACCGAAATCATTTTGAGTATGAAATAACACTCACCACACAAGCAATGTCATAAGTCCAATACATTTATTTTTCAGTATCCATAACCGTCATGGTTATTGGATATAAATCTGCGTTTTCTCAAAGTGTTCAAAGTTACCTAACATATCCACATTAACTTTACTGTGTGTTTTTTTTACGGGCCTATGCCTTTATTAAAATAAAATACTAATAACTAATTACAATACTACACCTACTACGAAAATATTCGAGCAATCCGCTAGCTATTGTCTGCCTATAGATAACTCAAATGCTCCAACCCGCTACGAGTTGCCAGCTTGCACAGAATGCTAGCAGCATTGCCACGTTGAATTGCAATGCCGATCCGTTGAGCTAAATATGTGCCAGCATTTTGGTCACGCGTCGCATCGATCAAACTTGATAAGTTTTGGATAATTCGTTGAGCTACCGGTCCCGGGGCCCCAATATTTGACCTCAAACGGTTCAAATATGTAACTACTACTACCTAGGTTTGTATATTTTCGCTTCTTCAATTGCCGAATAAGCCGCGGAACCAGCCCTGTCCAGTCTCGTGAAGATGTGACGGCGCCAAAGTGTCAACGCATATAGCGTCCCACACTAAAAGCCGCCCTAACTTCCAAGGAATAATTGTCATACCGTCAGGTCTTTTACCATCGTCACGCATGAGACCATTCGGTATGTATGTAGTTGTATATATATATTAATTAATGTTTATTTCTTATATAGTTTGGCGGGTCACTACATACCGTTTTCATCTACTATGAACGTATATGCGAGCACGAAGCACGCCATCACCGCGTTCACAGAGTCGCTTCGCTATGAACTCGCAGATTTTGGAAGTCAAATTAAGACTACGGTAAGCATCGTTCCACCTTTCAATATTTATTTGTTATTCGATTCAAAACTTTATTGCAATCTCAAATATTTAGTACAAGTGTAGGTAGTATTAGAATAAAATATAATTTATTAGAGATCCTGTCGGGCACATCAATTTTAGAAGAGAGGAGTTTGCATGAATCTTTACTACCTAAATAAGTTAACTAGATAAAAATAATGTAATATTAATAATAATGAAATAGAATTACTGTACATGTATACATACCATGTTCATACAAATAAAGTATTCCATTCCATTCCATTCCATTCCATTCCATTCCATTCCATTCCATTCCATTCCATTCCATTCCATTCCATTCCATTCCATTCCATTCCATTCCATTCCATTCCATTCCATTCCATTCCATTCCATTCCATTCCATTCCATTCCATTCCATTCCATTCCATTCCATTCCATTCCATTCCATTCCATTCCATTCCATTCCATTCCATTCCATTCCATTCCATTCCATTCCATTCCATTCCATTCCATTCCATTCCATTCCATTCCATTCCATTCCATTCCATTCCATTCCATTCCATTCCATTCCATTCCATTCCATTCCATTCCATTCCATTCCATTCCATTCCATTCCATTCCATTCCATTCCATTCCATTCCATTCCATTCCATTCCATTCCATTCCATTCCATTCCATTCCATTCCATTCCATTCCATTCCATTCCATTCCATTCCATTCCATTCCATTCCATTCCATTCCATTCCATTCCATTCCATTCCATTCCATTCCATTCCATTCCATTCCATTCCATTCCATTCCATTCCATTCCATTCCATTCCATTCCATTCCATTCCATTCCATTCCATTCCATTCCATTCCATTCCATTCCATTCCATTCCATTCCATTCCATTCCATTCCATTCCATTCCATTCCATTCCATTCCATTCCATTCCATTCCATTCCATTCCATTCCATTCCATTCCATTCCATTCCATTCCATTCCATTCCATTCCATTCCATTCCATTCCATTCCATTCCATTCCATTCCATTCCATTCCATTCCATTCCATTCCATTCCATTCCATTCCATTCCATTCCATTCCATTCCATTCCATTCCATTCCATTCCATTCCATTCCATTCCCACGAGTAGCAAATATCACTGAAAAGGGCGAAAACAAATTTTTTATCAAAAAAATGGATCCGACTTCATCACTCAAAAGTGTGAAGATCTAGGGGTCTTACATTATTGTGAACTACTTATTCATCATTCTTATGGTCGCATACGTTTTTCGCAATATAGATAAAACTGCTCATATGCATTTATGTAAAGATCTTGCTCCATGTAATTTTCTTACCTCAGTGTACCTAAGAGCAGTCCGTGTAAAGGCGGGTTGAATTGCTTGTTGAGATTTGAGACGTATTCCCGATTCATATTTTCAGAGCATCTCTCCTGGGCTTACACAGACCAACATGGCTGTGCATTATGAAGAATCGGATATCCCTATGTTGAAAACAAAAGATATCGCTGATGCAGTAATTTATGTTCTCTCTACACCGCGGCATGTCAATGTGAGCATTAAACAACATTTTGATAACCATTTGCTTCAAGCCCATCGTAAATGTCGCACTCAACCTCGCCTGGAGGCACGAGCATCTGGCGTTTAAGCTGTGACAAAGGGGGAATCCCCGAGGTCACTTCTCACAACACGCGTGTGCTTCTTTAAAACTAGTTTTAGTTATATTTGATTGTTATTGTTTTACTTTAAATGTATATGTTTAATACTTTATAGATCTACCCTTTGACCACTATCTCACTTGATGGTCAGTGACGATGTGGTCGAAGATGTAATTACGCTAGACCAATGTTTACATGACTCAAGGACTGCTGCCCGAACACACTGTGTTTGGTGACAGTTTTACAAACTTGAGGGTGGTAGCTAGCCAGGCGAGTACTCGAAAGTACCCTATCACCATGCTGGGAATTTGATAACGGTGTTCATCATCATCATCTCAGCCATAAGACGTCCACTGCTGGATATATGCCTCGCCCATTTATTTCCACAAGGACCGGTAGGAAGTGGCCCGCATCCAGCCCTTGCCTGCGATCTTAGTCAGGTCGTCTGTCCACCTGGTCGGTGTCCGTTCAATGCTGCGCTTGACCTTTCGACCCCAACTGCCATCGTTTCTTCCGGTTTATAAAAATGATGTCGTTTTAAGGTATACAATTTGAATCAACTCTTACACCATGTTGATTTTAAACTTGAAACTTAAAACAAATAAATCGTAAGCTGTAACTAAGAAACTGTACATGTAATACTATGTTTAATTAACTGACGCCTGGAAAACTATTTTCCAGGCGTCAGTCAATATATTTATATTCCTCCATACTAAGAATTTAGCGGGTCCGTGCGCGGTTTTGCTCTTCCAAGGTTCTCGGGATTTATAAGAACCTGAGAGCAACCGCCGTAGCAATGTAATAATAATATTAATAATTTATATATATATATAATGTTATTTATGGCCGGAATTATGATTTGGAGCATCATTTTGTATTAAAGATTTGTAAGAAATTCCGTCACATTCTGTTAACTTTATTGTAATTTCAATATGCAAATATTACCACGTACATATTTCCTTGCTTTTCTTTTTCATCAGCGCTTAAATATTTTAATCTTATTCCTCAATACTCAGATGTATTCCTTTTTCAGATATCAGAGCTGACTATACAGCCAGTTATGGAGAAGAGATTGTAATAAAGAAATAAAAAAACACCATAAGTGTTACCTACATACAGAAGCGAACTAAAACTATGGGATGCGAAGTTACTATTATTCCTCAAAAAATTATGAGGACAGAAAAGAATGACAAAATAATAATCGGAGAAGTACGCATAAAGACTTTTATTTTAAACCCATGGTCTCATATACCTTTTCATTAATGGGCCGATGCCTTTATTAAAATAAAATACTAATAACTAATTACAATATTACGGCTACAACAAAAACATTTGAGCAATCCACTAGCTGTTGTCAACCTATAGATAAATCAAATGCTCTAACCCGCTACCAGTTGGTAGCATGCCCATATACATATACCTACCTATATTTCCTTTTTTAAATACTGTAGTAGGTACCTACTAATGTTCGGTAATAAGTTTTTCAGCCATTTAAGAGGAGCTAAATGAATTACAGCCTAATGTCATAATGATCTAATCAACTGAATATACAAACATACATACAAATGCCGTTATGTTATACAGATTACATTAATATTATTACTGACCTAGGGACGAACCCCCAACTACAAGCACATACAATACATACATAAACATATATACCATACATAATATTACCAGTAAGTCCAATTATCGTGCGGAAATAAAATAGATTATATATTATTCAACTATAGATTTCAATGCAAGCAATCATTGCAACCTATATGTTGTTGTCGATTATGGCTAGTGTTGTGTGATATGATACGTTATTTTATCGATGTCGTTTAAATTTTGATGTCCCTAATCATACTGAAAGTAGGTATTAGCTGGTATCAATAAGGTTACTACTTAATAGCATTTACCTTGAAATAATTAATATTTTATCTGCATTGTGATAAAGAAGTAAATAGTAGTAGTAAGTATGTAGTAGCAATGATGCTATAAAGATTAAGTCTATTTCGATTGTTTTTAGGAGAAAAAAAATGGAATCTTATATCTCAGAAGTTAGAAGTGAAAATAAAAATATATGTTCCTGTTTCCCCTGATGCCTCGACATTGACATCTACAAAGTCTAATATATTAATATACAGTCTGTCTCTGATAACACATTAAAATGTATCTTCGAAAACATTGCTTCACAAAAAAGCAAGTAGCCACAAAAAAAAAACTTAACATAATCTGGATGGTTACTTTGAATTACATGTACGAAATTTGCTTTGTTTCAGAGGGTCGCATGAATAATAATAATATAAACACCTGCATTTCGTATTTTATATGCAAGGATATGCGACCGTTCAATGTTGTAGCAGAAGATTTTTTCGAAATTAATAAAGGAATTGGCCCCTTATTATAAAGTAACTTCGTCGACACACTTTAAAAAGTTGCTTGGAGACAAATACGACATAGTGAAGATAAAGTATACCTCAAAGTATACCCCTTACAAATAATATAATTGTATTCTATTCAAGAGTAATGTAAATGAGCAATGTGTGACTCTTGATATATGGACAGAAACCATGAATGAAAAGAGTTTTTTGGGAGTTACAGTACATTTTTTAGAGATAACACTCTTCACCAGTTCCAATATTGCTACCAGTATTTGGCGATATTCTTAAAGGTTGGGAGGGTTGGGGGGGGTCGCTAGCTCGGTTGCCGCGATTAAAAAACCTCTTTGTGATGCAAAATATTTGCCGTGTTTTACACATACGATAAATTTGATAGTAGATTCATCATTAAAAATTGTTAAATGGGTAAAAAACAGTGTTATACAATCAGACCAACTAAGAAAAATCCAAATTGATAGTGGAGTTTCTGATGCATGCACTAAATATATTCTTAACGTTAAGACGCGCTGGAATTCACTATAAGGTTGATAGAATTTTAGATATGTCCAAAATTGCTGCAGAATTATTACTTGATGCTACTGACAGTCCTGAATTGGTTATTGGACAGGAAATTGCAATGTTAAAACAGTTGATACCATTGTGACAACCTTTCGAATTTGTGACAAGAGAATCATCAGATCAGAATCATATACCTTATCCAAAATCATAACCATAATTTAAAATAAAAATGTGTTATTGTGTGCAAAAATTATTTTTTTCTAAGTTTGTGTTTTTTAAGTGTAAATTTTGGATTGAGAATGTTAAAATATTGTGTGTGTTTTTTGTTAAACAGATAATCTCTATCTGTGGAGACTTATTAATGTGTGGAGACTCTTTTCATATTTAGTACTGTATAATTAATTGTCTAACATCGCAGCTAACGAAATTTTCATCATCAAGAGAATGTGTTAAACAGTTGCAAACAAAACTACTAGCTGAATGTAAGAAAAGGTTTGGTCTCATTGAATTTAACACACTTGCAGCGTTGGTAATAACTTTAGACCCACATGTTTGTAAAACCTCAATTTTTTAAGACCCAAATTCGTGTGGGACGGCAATACAAAAACTGAAAAACATTATTAAAGAAGATACAACAATGTCAACCAGTGAGTCTGAAGATGAGACCGCCAACGAAGATTGTGATTTTTGGTCACATCACAAACAACTCGCAGTTGGCCAGAAGCGATGGCGTGCTTACTCGAAAGCCGATGAAGTGTAAATTTATTTGGCTAATCCAGTCTGCGCATTAAAATCGGCGTTATATAAAAAAGGCACGCATATATTTAAACGTAGTAGGTACCTCTGTACCTTGCGAAACGCTGTTTTACAAAGCTGGCTCAACACTCACTGCTTCCAGCAATTGCCTAACATTTGGAAAGGCTTTTGGGAAGCACTTCAAAAGCAAACTGTTTTTTCATATTTTCTAATTATTTTGTACCTATTCGATACGATTAAGAATCGATACTTGACGACCGATACAGTACGAGACAGAAACGGACCCAGAGTGTCATGCTTATTCATTTTGGAACGGGGCAATAGTGTCTTCGACTTGTAAATTATATAATTTTATGTATACGCTCGGAAATGCCTCCTGGATCAATGATATTATATGTTTATATAAGGTAGATGTCGCACAAGCGCGCGGAAACTAAGGCGGCAAAATTAAGTCAATTGTAGTAACTTTCATTGCGACGCGTATTTCAAGCGCAAGTCTAAACATACAGCTATCCTTTTCTATATTATTTGTACCGTATTATCTGTCGCAGTAAGCATGTTTATGTCGTAAAGGAACAAAATCTGAGCACCGCACAGTATGAATATACGTCATCTTTAGTAAAACATCATTATCCTGGATGCTTTATTTAAATAAATGGACTTTTGTTTTGATTAAAATCTGCTGTTAGAAATCTTAAAACTTTTATACGAGCTCATGCTTAAAGTAAAGTATATTGTGAGTTATGTTGTGGTAGAATAAATTAAATTCCCGGCGGTGAAACCACAGGACATATATATATATATATATGGTATACGTATTATCTATTATTATTATTATTATTATATTATTCTCTTGTCTAACCACCTATATATTGTAAATTGCAACTAAGTGATTTCAGTTTTGCCAGATACGCTTGCGAGGATAATTCCGTATTAAGGTTGGTAAAAAATTAGCTTCTTTTTTATACTGTATAGATCTGGCGTTTGACCACTATCTCACTTCATGGTCAGTGACGATGTGGCCAAAGGTGTTATCATGCTAGACCTGGAATGCTTACTGGCTCTACGTACTGGCGTACCATAAATTAAGTTTCTCACATAAACGAACTGTAAATTTCTTGTTGACAAATAAATCTTCTTCCGATATGTACGTTTACTTATTAACTAGCTCGATGAAAGAAAGAAAGAAAGAAACCACATTTATTCAAGAATAAATGACGAGATTGAATATGATAATAATAGATAATAATAATAATAATAGATGACGAGTGTCGAAGGCGGAATCAAGCTTGTTTGATGGATACATTATCTAATCTACATTTTTTTTCCTTTTTTAGTAAGATTCACTACGATATATCGACCAAATGTGCATTTGAACAATATTAAAAAAGCAAGTGTAACATGCCATACCGTGGCAAGTACCTACATTTCAAGAATCGGGTGGTCTTTCGGCAAATAAAATATAATGACTAAACTACTGAACCGATTTGAAAAATTCTTTCACTCTTGGGAAGCCACAATATCCGCGGGTGCCATAGGCTATATTATAATATATTATTTTTAAAATTAGGGAGCCTTACTAAAACTCAAATAATGTTACCCAAGGTGTAAAAAATTACCTAAAATGTTTTTACATCGCTTAGACTCCTAAACTACTGAACCAATTAGAAAAATTCTTTCACTGTTGGGAAGCTACGATATCTCCGGGTGACAAAAAATATTATATTTTCAGAAAAATTAGGGATCCTTAATTTTTAGTTATGAAATGTTTTACCCGTTAGAAGCCGGGGCGAACCGCTAGTTTTGTAATACATTAAAAAGGCAAATACTCATACTCATAGTCAAAGTTTATTGGTATTAACATACACGTCACATAAAAGTTAAAGAAGCCTACAAGCGTAGGAACTTAATAAATAAGATAGAAGAACTTTTTTTTTAGGATTAGGAGAAATTTTAGGATAATTCAGTGCACATGTGTGATGGTTTTTGAAGAACAAAGGCCCCCAAGGTAAAGTAACTGTATATAAACTAGTATCCACGTGGACGAAGTCACGGGCAACAGTTAGTAAATAATAACAATAAACCACTTCAAGAATATGTTTACTGACTATTTTGTGTATATGGCTGGTTTTGGTATCATTTTTAAAGAAGATGATTCCAAATGCAATTTAGGAAAATGTGTGATTTTTATTTGTTTTTCGTACGGTTCGGTTCGGTTCACGGTTAATTATGTTGCTTTCAGTAAGCTCGTAAGGTACCCAAATATCAAGCTTTTTGTGTACCCAGTTTTTTCAAATGCGTCAAAACTGTTTTGTGGTCTATTCTCACATTTCTTTTCTTCAGAATGGACCGGTGGGAAGGAAAAGTGGCTGTTGTGACTGGCGCCAGTGCGGGCATCGGCAGTGCGGTGTGCATCGCATTCGCTGATGCAGGGCTCCAAGTTATAGGACTTGCTAGAAGAGAACTTTTAGTGGAAGTAAGCAAACCTACTAGTCGGAACCATAAAACTCTTTGAATCAGGGGGAAAATAAACGATAAGGCACTAGTATGGGGCCTTCCCTCGATACATTACAGGCTGTTATGTTAGCCAACAGTCCTATTTTAATTAGGATAGCTAGTGGAGTGCTACTATTGCATATATGATTTGTCATATATGTGTGTGACAGAAGTAGAACGAAGGTATTCTGTTGTGGTTCACATCCCACAAGTAGCCAAATCCTAACCTCCTGTATGTACACACACACACACACACGCACGCACGCATACACACACACACACACACACACACACACACACACACACACACACACACAACACGCGCACGCATGCACCCACACACACCCTCTTATAAGTACATACCTACTTATTCCCGCTTAGCTTATTCATCCTACAAAATTTTAAATGTATATAAAAAACAAATATGTAAACTTTAAATCGAAACGTGTAAGTACCTTAGTTATTGTGGAACTTACTAAGTAACTTTCGGAGGAGGGCGTTGACATCTGCGACACAGTTATATACTTTTGCAGCTGTCATCGTTTCTCATATGTTTGTAAACAAATCATGTTTTGTTCCATATCATCATCATCATCCATATAAATTAATTGAATAGAATTGAAATTTTTCGTTCAAAAATTTGAACGTATGTTCCACCTTCCAATTCCTTTTCATTTTCATTATGTGATTGCCCTTTAACACTTTCACCCTTAGAGCTTTTTGGTACTTATTCTTGCCTTAACCTCGCCACCCTAGGATCGCCAATTGAGGCAAGCCGAGAGTCAGGGGAATGACCCAGGGGTCTCACTCAGTCCGAGGGAGAATGGAATTATTAATATTATTCAACAGATACAAAGAATGCGGTCGACGATTGTATTTGTAGTTGCTTTTACACGGGGTACAATTTACAATTACCTACAAGATAATGTAGCTCATAAACTAGAAAAAATCGACTTCAACTACTTATTTGTATAGTTTGTAAAACATTATAAACCTTTTCGTCAAATCAAAGAGAAATGTTGATGTTTGAACATGTATAGGTATATAATTTTCACATCAGTTAACTAAATGACGGAGCTGTCGCCGAATATACATAAAAAATGTTAATATTTCAATTAAGAACCTCTTCCTATTTGGGGTAAAATTATTTTTATGCATTCAAATGCAGCTTACTAAAATATAATCGGCCTACTTTGCGCTGGATAAAAAATGTTGATGAAACGCATAGATTTCCTTAGTCACGGCCGCATTAATGTTAAGTAAGTTGTTATTAACTCACCAACTCGCAAAAGTGCATATAGTATAATTTAGTTAGATAAAGGATTTCCATGGAATTTCTATTTACCGCAGCGGAGTAGTTAATGTCCCCCCGTTCAGTGTCGCAAACAAATACGTTCTGGGAAAAATCTAGTCGTAAATGTACGCATGGACACTCATTCGGCTCGCTAAATATAAAAAGCTGTTTTTTTTACTTTAGTGATCCGTAAATCAATGCACTATTTAAAGTAGTTGTATGTTTTTTATATTATGTTTGTGCAGGAGTTGCAGACTACGGTCAAAGGCAAAGGTCGTATCTTTCCGAAAAATTGTGATGTTTCTAAAGCGGAAGAACTGGCAGCCACTTTCAAATGGGTGGACGACACGTTTGGTGGTGTAGATGTATTGGTCAACAACGCAGGTGCATTGCACGATGGACAGATCACAGGTAAAGGTCTACTATAGGTTTAGTAGATACTTATTTGAGCCGTTTGGTTTTAATAACCCTCAAATTTGAAAAGCTGTTTCCAAACATAATAGTGTGTTCAGGCAGCAACGTTTGAGAGCTGATTAGCATTCTATGGGCCTTGTGAGCAGACTCAAAATAGCACAATGAGCTATGGAGAGAGCTATGCCCGGGGTTTCTCTAGAAGAACGAAAGTCACTAATATAATCCAGCGGATTAGCAAGTTGAAGTGACAGTGGGCACTGGGCAGGGCACATAGTTCGAAGAACCGATGGCCGTTGGGGTCGAAAGGTTCTCGAATGGAGAACACGGACTGGCAAGCGCAGCATAGGAAGGCCACCGATCAGGTGGACACACGACCTTACTAAGATCGTACGTAAGGGCTGGTTACGGGCCGCTTCCATCCGGTCTTACTGGAAATCAATGGGGGTGGTGTATTTCCAGCCGTGGACATCCCATGGCTGATATGATAATGATGATGAACCATTCTAGGTCTAGCGTGATTAAATCTTGGACTACATCGGCACTGACCGTTTAAGTAATGTAAGTATGGTCTATAAAAATGATCTAAAAAGAGAAGTAAAAAAATACAAAATATTATTAAATGCTCTAGATGGGGCGGCTTTTTAAACGACTTCAAAAAAGAATGAGGTTACTCAATTCGACCGTACATATGTTTTTTTTTTTTATGTGTGTTCGCGGATAACTTCGTCGTTTATGAACAGATTTTGATGATTCTTTTTTTGTTAGATAGAGTATACTTGGGACGGTATACTAATGGGACCGTTGTGGTCCCATTCAACTTTCATCAAAATCGGACAAGTGGTTTTTGAGGTATACTCCAATAACTGAAAAGTGCTACGCGTATTTTGATAATATTATTGTCGCGGTTGAAGACATCGACATCCCGTGAGTAGCACAGGTCACTGAAAAGGGTAAAAAAATTTTTTTAACAAAAAATGCAACCGACTTCAACACTCAAAAGTGTGAGATAACTTGTCGAAGTCGGCACCATAAGCACAATATTGTGATGATAGTTACTTTTGTGTGAACTATCATGGTACCGACTTCAACAAGTTATTTCACACTTTTGAGTGTTGAAGTCGGTTGCATTTTTTGATAAAAATTTTTTTTTGTTATTATACTTTAAAATAATTTATAAAAAAATATGACTGATTTCTGCAGATTTACTAAGTAGTATTGTTTGAGGGTAATATGGGTGATTAATAATTATTTCAGATGTTGGTGATAAAACATTATCGCTGGAAGATATATCAGCGACAATTGACACGAACATCAAGGGTGTCATAATGTGCACGCGCTACGCCATCGCATCCATGAGGCGACGGAACTTCGATGGTCATATCATAAATATTAGCAGGTACGAATCGTGCTCTGTGCAGGTCACTTTACGATATATTACTTATTTGGTGTGCCCGCGGTTTTACCCGCGTGGTGATGAAAAACGGTGATGATGGTGATGATGAAAATAAGCCTATGTGTTAATCCAGGGTATAAGCTATATCCATACCAAATTTCATTGAAATCTTTGTCTGTCTGAGCGTGTGAACAAACATACACACATACTTTCGCATTTATAATATTAGTAGGAGTAGGATAGGAAGTAGAAGGAAATGTTGATAGTATTAGAGGAATCCTTTATAAATGTTTTAATTACCATTTTACGGATTGCACCCAGCACGTCAAGGTCGATAACGACGGAAGTTTTTTTTAATGCAATAGATGGCAAACAAGCCGAAGGGCCGTCCGATGGTAAGCGATCACCGTCGCCTATGGATATCTGTGATACTGGGGATTTACGATACGTTGACAATCATTTTTGGTGCCAAGACTTTGTTAGCTCTCCTTTTGGAAGAATCCCATTATTAAAGCTACTCGGGAACACCGAGGGAGGAAGCTCGTTCCACATTTTGCAGGTGTGTGGTAGAAACGATGTGCAAAAAAAAGTGACTGTGTAATGAGTAATTAAGGGGTACCACAAGAATCAACGTTTGGTCGTACTCTATTTTTACTTTACAAGAATGAGCTATGAAATTCGTACACTAAAAAAGTACGTATTCTCACATTTGCTGATCTTCTTTAGTGTCACATTGATGAAAGTTTACACAAATGAATAGTAATTGCATGATTATATATATGTGGTATCCGGCTTTACTCACGTTTATAGTCGAAGTTTCGACCTAGGTTTCGAGCATGTCCGATGCTCATCCTCTGGTGAGTTTACGCTGCCAGATCGCGGCGACCACGACGACGACCACGATGGCGTGGTCGCCGCGATCTGGCAGCGTAAACTCACCTGAGGATGAGCATCGGACATGCTCGAAACCTAGGTCGAAACTTCGACTATAAACGTGAGTAAAGCCGGATACCACATATATATTATAATAATGTGTCAAACTCACGAGAATTTCCAATCAAAAAAAGTAATTGCATGGCCTAAAGACAACCAACCACGACAAAGACATCCCTAAACGCTGACAGAGCAAAATATCTAGCAGTTAGTAAAACTAATGCTGGTAGACCCCAGCAGAACCTGCTAAGTGTTGTGTGTGCGTTTTGTGATGACAATTTGTATTTGTAGAGAATGATTTATTGTTGTATTATTCCAGCCTGCGAGTAATGGATTTCCACTTCTGAATGAAACTCATCCACATGCATTTCCGAAAACATCGCCTGCCGTCTTGGCAGTGGACATTATCTATGTATCTATTTATTCTATATTATAAAAATAGATTCCTGTTTTCCTTGGTCACGGCTTAATTTGAGAACGACTTTACCGATGAGACTCATCTTTTCTTAAAAGTTTTCTAATACTCTGTAGGAAGTTTTTACGGAAAGAACAATTTCAAAAATGCACAGAAAATTTGAGAATTCCGGAAACCTGTACGGTAACGGCAAAACTGTAGTCCAAGCGGATAAATACGCGGGAAGCAGCTAGCAATATAATGATCCTTTCGATTCTTATAAATGTGAGAGTGAGTTTGTTTGTTACGCTTTCACGTTCTCATTGCTGGATCAATTTTGATAAAATTTGGTATTGAGGTAGCTGATGAGGTAGCCCTAGAATAACACATAGGCTACTTTTCATCATCATCATCACCGTTTTTCTTCAGCACGCGGTTGCAACCGCGGGGCGCAGGTGGTATATAATATCTATTTCTTAATTTTTAAAGTTCCTATCTCTATTTGGTTTTACAGGAGGAGGAAAAAACTATTTTTGAAAATAACTAACAATAAAAACATAGAGAAACAGCTTTATTTACATTAAAATAACAATAAAAGTAAACACAAGGAGATACAAGTGATTATTTATTTATTTATTACAATAAGTACGGCAGTTACCATTTATGTAATTTTTAAATGTATTTTCTTCTTCTTTTCTTCATTTACACTTATCGTTAGTTTATAACATAATAATAATCACAGTCAAAAATAAATAAATATTTGATTGAAATCATATTATTATGTCAGATACAAAAGAAGGGCAGATGTCAATAATATTATTACTTATATATTATTAATTCAAATAAACAAAGTCAAAAAATTATGTCTCATTTTTCCGCTAAAAGTCAATAATAGGCGAATAATATTTTGCCATCTGTCACAAAATATGTCACATTCAGTGTTGGCGTCTAGAAATGCGTTGAGAGTAGTCAGTGTAGAGAGTAGTACACTAGATGGCATTAAACACAATAATTCAAACATTTTGGAATTACGAACTTTGAAAGCCAAGCCAGCGATATGATATTCATTTTGAGTTATATTCATTTTCTATATATCATCTCATCTATGATCAATTTAAGCTATCTGTTCCCAGCGTGGTGGGTCACTACGTGCCGACGGCACCGACCTTCAACGTGTACCCGTGCACAAAGCACGCTGTCACTGCCTTCGGAGGATCACTCAACAATGAACTGGCTCATTTCAAGAGCAGGATTAAAACTACAGTCAGTACCTATGCCGAATTAATCGTATCGTATCTCAGCCATAGGACGTCCACTGCTGGACATAGGCCTCCCCCATTGATTTCCACAAGGACCGGTTGGAAGCGGCCCGCATCCAGCCCTTGCCTGCGATCTTAGTCAGGTCGTCTGTCCACCTGGTCGGTGGCCATCCTATGCTGGGCTTCAATATGTGCATATTGGGTTTCAATTGGTCACAAGCTATTTGCTTTGTCAAAATAATTCGCCTCATCATCATCATCATCATCTTAGCCATAGAACGTCCACTGCTGGACATACGCCTCCCCATATATTCCCCCATAATAATTCGCCTATTAAAATTTAATGTGTCATATTATAATGTTGCAAATACTGTGGTAGCGAAAAGCAAGAAAATTTAATAATTTTTCTTTTTTTCATCTTCATTAATTTTTGTTTTTTATTTCTATATTGTAAAAAGTAGCCTAAGAAAAAATCAAAATAAAGATAAATTATAGAAGAAAAACTGTGCACTTATAGAGTGCATTGTAAATGACTACAGTTTTTCACATGTTGGGTACCAATCTGTCGCCGGACTAGGCTCATCGGTTGTGTTTCAACATACAGCGCTCCCTCCTGAGTTTATAAATCAAAACTAGCCTTGTGTTTTCAAGTTTAAAAAATCTTACAAACAAAATTCAGACAGAGTCTACAAAAACTGGGCACTTTTCACTTATATCACTCATTTCTTTTGGCGGTGAAGTCGACAAACACACGATGACACACCTTATAAAAATAAATGGGATATATCTATATACAAATATAGATAAATGTATCAATAAAACTTTATATACATTATGAATACAGATCGTTAGTTACAGGCATCAAAAAGCAATTTAAAAATGTAATATACATAACGGTGCCGTGGTGGTACCGGCCTAGAATAGTACTCCCCCATCTCTTCCCGCGGGTGCCGTAAGAGTCGGCTAAGGGACCACGTACCTGAAGGTGGGCAGCAGCGCCTTCTGAAGATCGGAAATCATACTGCGCTCGCCAACCCGCCTGCCAAGCGTGGCGAGTATTGGCAATTCCCCCCAATTGGGGGAGGCATTTGTCCAGCAGTGGACACCCAAAAGCTGTGATGATGATGATGATGAATATACATAACTAATGTCGTAACTGTGTAAAGAGATACAGTTATTATAAAATGTCACAATGTTAAATCCTTAACTATGTATTTTACCCAAAAGAGGAGTCTGTTTTATAAACCTAAACTGATTGAGCATGTAAAATGGGCTGATTAAAAATGTGGTAATGTCCGTTTCAGCTGTAGGTACAAGTATATTGTTAGTAATATAATAAAGATAATCAATATTATATATATAATCAATATTATATATATAATCAATATTATATATATAATCAATATTATATATATATATATAACGATATTCTAACAGATGGCGGTGTTAGGTAATTTATCAGTTGGAAAAAAACAAAGTATATTGAAGTACAAAAATGTATATTTCAACATTTTTATCTAACCATCCACTACCGGTGTGCAAGTTCCCAAAATGCTGGCACGTTGACTTGCAACGATTATTCTTTGTGCAAGATAAAGGCCAGCATTTTGGTCAGGAGCTGCTTTGACTTGACGGTCTGATAGGTGTCTCATTATACGGCCTGCGATCGGTCCTCTTGTCCAGGTCTCGCCTCTTGAGGCTTTCTGCTGAATTTTCATATCTTTCAGAGTATTTCTCCTGGACTAGTGGCTACAGAGCTGGCATCGGGCTTGATTGAGGAGCTTCAGTTGCCAGTGCTGCATCCACGGGACATCGCTGCCGGCGTTCTATGGGCGCTCTCCACTCCAGCACATGTTAATGTACGTACTTACATTGTATTTTTTTTTAATTACACTTATTCCCCCGCATTAGGATTCCTTGTGTCGCGGGAGGCATGGACATACACAATCACAGCACACAAATACCCAAGACCCGGGACAGACATCTACACTCATCGCACAAATGTTTGCCCCCGCCGTGATTCGAGCCCAGGGTCCCGAAGACACAGAAGTCATGTCATTCACACTGACCTCTGCGTCACGGCGACCGTCAATTGCATACACTTGAAACCTGGAAACCAAATATTAGTTTATTATATAAATTTAAGATCTTGTTGCACATCACATCCACAATGTTCAATCTATCCTGTCCATCCAAAGGTTGTCTGTAAGAGATTGCTTTAGCGATAAGACCGCCGATTGTATAACCATAAGCTACAATTAGTATAAAATACACTTTTAATGTACATTTTATGATTTGCAATAAAGAGTTAATCTATCTAATCTATCTATCTAGTCTACTATTCTTTTTATGGCAATTAATTTCCAGTTAATTCTAATTTTGAGATAATCTCAACTCATGATTGGCAGATATAGATTCTTAGATTCAAAACTGTCTCATGCCATGGAATGTATTCTATGTAAATGTATCTATGTATCTAGGTAAAGCTATAAATAGAACTTTTATGAAGCTTTCCATAAATTCCTATATACGAAACTCCCTTTTCCTTCACAAGAGTCTACAATTTTTTCACGAGAACACCACTTTTTGTCCATCTCGTAATCTCTAAAAAATCCGGAACTACGCTAAAAACGCATTGCAATATGGTTGTTGTATTCG
The DNA here is from genome assembly GCA_934044485.1 of Apeira syringaria. Lineage (NCBI taxonomy): Eukaryota > Metazoa > Arthropoda > Insecta > Lepidoptera > Geometridae > Apeira > Apeira syringaria. The sequence goes on along the minus strand of OW203656.1, from coordinate 4,792,025 downwards.
TTTGTATAAAGTGCAAAGTCGCGAACAAATTTATGTTTCTTCGTTATTATAGTATTGTAATCTGACAGACCAGCAGTTCCTTTCTTATGGCAAAATTGTCAAGCGTATGCTGAAGAAAAACATACTGGCTAATTTTTACGCCTTGATATCACCTAGACTAGAAGAACAAAAATGTGTGAAATGAAAGGAATGAACTCCCGGAGAGTAGACCTGCCATAGGGCCCTGCTGCAAGGTACCCATCATATGTTTACGTTAATCACAGACACACCAATAGTAAATATTACTATTACTATGGGTGGATTGAATTGTTCTACAAATATAATTATTAATTACGACATTATTACTGTAGTACATTGAATATAAAACATTTTCTGAAGCGCTAGGAGTATAAGCAAAACTTTAACAAAAAATTGGTTGCCTGTAAAGTCGGTATACGGGCGAAAGTTTTACGTGACAACGACTTTGAGTGCCTTTCACTTTTTATGTCTGTCTCTCTCGCTCTTAGGCGGGCTAACCCGCAGAGTGGAAGGGACGCGTGCCTCTCACTCGCTCTCATTGTGAGCGCATAACGTGAGCGGAGCGTAACGCAGTTTCTTGAAGTGTCACCCGGCAAACCAATTTATAAGACGTTGTCACGTCAATAATCAACAAAATATAGAAAATATTCTTTAAAAGTTCACGTAATGATATTAAACATTAAATTGAAGTGTTACTTCTAATGTTGAATTAAACGATTAATTCGTAATGACGAATTCGCAACTCTTTTACGTAATGACTAATATTATTAGTAGGTATTTTCTTTTCTTAAAAGAGCATCAAAATTTCGAGTTATAATAAATCTAAGATATTGTTTTACTTATTTATTTATTGCTTTTTTATACGTTTATCTTTCTTAGATATTTAAAGAGATTTATGTTTTATTGCATTAACAATAATTCATAAAATTAAAGGTAGATGGCGCTAAGAACAGCATCCCCTCAGATGTTAAAATGAAGGAATAATTTGGACCGCCAGTGGAGTGCTACCATAGCTTAGTTGGACAAAACGACAGGACGGTATTCTGTAGTCGTTGGTTCGAGTCCAACTGGTAGTCGAATTTTTTTCTTCAAATAATTTAAACGTTTATTAGATATGTTTTATTATCTCATTCAGAACGATTTCTTGTTTACATTTATTCCAGATAAGTGAATTGACAATAAATGCGGTCGAGCAGACATCATTGTGACCTACCCACATTACGAGATTTTCGATGCAGTATATCTAGCGATACCTAAGTGTAATGTAAATATACATACATAGATAACTTTTCGTATCGTAAATGTTTTCATTTAGATTAAGGATGACCAACCGAACAAGAATCAAGTATTTGTTTAATTTCTATCTGTATGCCTATTGTCACCTTATTTTATAGATATATATATATATAACTCAAGAACATCTGAATGTAGTTATTTTCCTTAATTCCCACGGTGAATTTCCACGGTTAAATAACATTTTGTTTAACTATATGCCGCCACCAAGTAGGATATTCTTCATTTCCATGAAACTTTACAGAGCCGATGATGATGATGATGATGATGATGATGATGATGATGATGATGATGGTACTCTTGACAACGACATTAGCGCACGATTGGAATCGACTTTAATACAACATGACGTTGCATGAGATTGAAACGAATTCGGATTAGAATTGGATTGACATTGAAACTGAGTTCAAGAGCAAGCCAGCTGTCATGGACATCGTTCCATATATCAACAATGTTTATGACCCTGTACCTTGTGGTAGTACTTAGTTACCATGTTGACAAACGGTTATCATGGAAAACGTATAGACATGATTAAAACAAAATCACACTAATATTAAAGTTTTTAAGTTTGTTACTCCTTCACGCTGAAACGGCTGAGCGGATTTGCATTAAACTTGGAATAGATAGTAGAAGATAAAATATAGATTTACCCTGGAATAACACAGGCATTTTTTATCCCAGAAAAAGTATGGTTCTCGTGGGATGATTGAGGTATCAAATAAATCGCAGTCCACGCGGGTGAAACTGCGGGGCGTAGCTAGTAATGTTGTAAAATAACATAGTTAAGCTAATGTTGTAACATAAAAATAGTTAAGAGTCACAAAACAAACTTATATTTTTTGTAATCGACAACGCTGTGGTTATGAGCTAAGTGTTCGGAGGCTGACTTACAATTGGCAGCAATATGCAAGTACAGTTGCGGAATTAACTTTCACATCGCATTCGGTGGATTGCGAGCGCAGTGAACACTCGGCGTTATATTATTGGTAAGTGTTTGTTTATATATTATTTATATTAATAAAAATACCCCACTTACAATACTATTTCAAGAGTTATCTAAATACGTCAATCGACACGTGTTTAAATTTGTCCGCCTCAAAAAGGTTTGCTATCAGGCTTTTAGAAGTTTCGATGGCAAATACCGGATTTGCAAAGCCAAAAAGTAATATTTGGCTCAACGATTCAAGGTTCCGATTCAATTGAGCGATACAGCTGGGTTGACATAAAAAGATACCTAAAGGTTGGCTAGAGTTTAGCTCTTGGGTCAACTAGTTTTAGAATGGAAAATACATATAAATCTATGTGGTATGTTTTTACAATACAATCCCAAAAACCGGGAAGTAGGTATAATCAAATCTGCTGTAAAGCTTTACTTTTGGTTTTAATTGGAAAAGCATACGATGCTGATACAGACATAAATGCTCCAACTCTACCGAGTCACTATACTGTGCTTATGTGGTCCTGGTAGTGTATAAAAATATAAGTTTATTTCATAGAAATCTTACAATTATATAGAATAACTAAAAATATCGCGTTGCTATAATTTTACAGTAAAAATTTGAGCAGCTTCACTAACGGTTTTTTAATTCATCTTTTAATATGACATATTTTTAAAGTTAGACTTAGATGACTTAGACCGACTTAGATGACCGAAGTAGGTACCATATACATACCTGCTTCATTTTATTTTTTACGTATATTTTAGTTTAGTTTTGACTTTGTGTGTACTACTGCTATGGGAATTTACTACCCGAAATAAAACATTTATTATTATTATTTAATGTATTTTTAACCGACTTCAAAAAAGGAGGCTACATTATTCACTTTTTTTATGTATGTTCACCGATTTCCCACCCATTTATGGACCGATTCTTAAAATATTTTTTTTTGTTTGATAGAGTGTAGCCACCTACACCTGAAGTGGTTCCATTTAAGTTTCACCCAAATCGGACAACACTGTTTTTGAGTTACACTGCAATAACTGAAAAGTGTTACGTTACTTGGACGACATTATATTAGCGGGTAAAGAAATCGGTGAACATACACAATGACAATAAAATTGATCCTGTGAGTAGCAAAGGTCACTGAGAAGCGTGAAAAAAAAATTTTTTTACCAAAAAATGGAACTGACTTCAGCACTCAAAAGTGTCAAATAACTTCTCGAAGGCGGTACCATGTACTTATTGAACTATTATGACTTTAACAAGTTATTGCACACTTTTGAGTGTTGAAGTCGGTTCCAGTTTTTGGTAAACATTTTTTTAGTTAAGTACATTAAAATGACTTGCAATTGGCGAAGGATTAATTTGATAAGTTATTGATTTAAATTCGTAAGGATAAAAGTAAGTGAGGGTACAAGTATATGTACTTATAGAGCACGATTAAGTACCTATCTGAATTATTGCGCTTTGGAACTATTTATAAATATTTATTGTATTTGTTCTGCCCGCGTGGTATATTACTACTATGGTATATGTCGCGGAGCCCGTGGACCACGCGATCGAAATCGCGGGTAATTAATATGAATATGTTAAAAACAAATGTTTAATGTTTAAATATTGACCACAAACTACATCAATCACTGTTTTACAATATTGCACTAATAATTCAATATAGGTACATGTACTAATTTAACATAAGACCTGTCTCATTCATTCTTAGCAGCCATAGGTAGCACTGCTGGGCATATGCCTCCTCCATATAGGGGGGATTTGCCAATACTCGCTACACTTGCCAGACGGGTTGGCGAGCGCAGTATAGTTTCCTATTATAAAAATAGTAAGTATTACTATTGAATACTTCGGATAAAATGAATGTTCCGAATACATGTTTATTCAATGTCAGTCAATTAAAAGAAACACTTTTTTAGTACTTAAACATTTTAAGGGGAAATTTATGTAATCATCTAACTTCAACCATTGCTTCATCTAATGTAATAAGTACAATCAAACAAAAATTTGTTTCTTGTGTTTAGAAAATGCGAACGTAAGAAACTGAGATCATTTTACGACATCGTTATACATTGAACATCTCAAGTTTAAAAAAACATACTATAATCTTGCGCTAGACCACAAATAAGCGATAACAAAATAACCTATTAGAACGTTTACCTTCGACGCTCGTAGGTGGAATGGTTAGTAAAAATTCATAAACACGCTGTAGTTGAATATGCCTAGTAACGCCATTTCCATAATGTTGTCGAATTTTCACTTCTCTCTAGAAAACTAGTGTATTTTACGTATCATCTGATGATGATACGTAAAATACACTAGTTTTCTATATCTATATCTCTCTATCTCTCTATATCTCTATCTATATCTTCTATATCTATCATCTCAGCCATAGGATATCCACTGCTGGACATATGCCTCCTCCATATAGGGGGGATTTGCCAATACTCGCTACACTTGGCAGACGGGTTGGCGAGCGCAGTATGATTTCCGATTCTCAGAAGGCGCTGCTGCCCACCTTCTGGTACGTGATCCCTTAGGCGACTCGTATGGCACCCGCGGGAAGAGATGGGGGAGTACTATTCTAGGCCGGTACCACCACGGCACGGCATTTTACGTATATAAATATGACACAATGATATAGTAAACAAAGAGGTGACGGACGCCTCTCTGTCTAGGCGAACGACAGACGACTGACGAACGCACACATACACACGTTATGGCTACAACATGACCCCGCATACAATCGGATACACGCATACTCTTAACGCTTTTACAATAATCTGTGTTCGTTTACCGAGACATAATAAGAAAGTATTCGCAATGTTCGAAAAAACCGAATAATTATATAGATGCTATTCGAATAGAGAATGTGGCGATTATCCGAATAATATGGATACCCGGATTGCAATGAAAGTGAACGTAATCAGTTAATAACAATGGAACATTAATAGATTATAATACCTATGTGAACGTTCTGCTTGCTTCTTCACATTATACGCAAATTCTATATAATTGATTCTATAGAAAATAAACAATTTTGTATTTGTGAGTTTATAGACTCACAAATACAAAATTGTTTATTTCCAATAAGAGCTATCGCAATATGGTGTGCACACGTTTACGATAAAGCTTTATCTATTTAATTATAAAGTCCAAATAATATTAACCTCAGAGCATATATATTTTCTGTATTCTGAAATATTTAGGCTTCTGAATTACTCAAATTATAGCTTTTATTCACGTCATCGTGTGTTTAGGACAGTCTTGTTAATTTATTTATTTATTTATTTTTACATGGAAGACCAACGGCCTTCTTTACACTATAACGACTTAATATTTAACAAAAGGCCAATTATAGGTCCTCACGGATAATGACTTATATTTTTACAATAATATCGTGAACCACATATTATGCAAGCATTACTTTTACACGTATATACATTATAGTACTAACAAAACCAGTTTACTCAAAGAACTCTCTGCTCAACAGCTGCCTGGCCGATTCTATAATTGTACAAAAAATTGGAACCGACTTTAACACTCAAAAGTATGAAATTACTTGTTGAAGTCGGTACCATGATAGTTCAAAGTAACTGATATCAAAATATTGTGCTCATGGTACCGACTTCGACAAGTTATTTCATACTTTTGAGTGTTGAAGTCGGTTCCATTATTTGGTAAAAAAATTTTATTTCGCTTATTTTAGTGACCTTTTTTACTCATGGGATCAATTGTTATTGTATAAGCACGCATTTGTCAGTTTTTGACTAGTAACTTAAAAAGTCCTCGTCCGATTTTGATGATGATGAAATGGGACCACACGGGAAGCACCAGCTTTGTAATAAAAAAAGAAAGATCAAAATCGGTTCACCCAGTCGGAAGTTAGCGGTAACAAACACAAATAAAAAAAAACAACAAAAAAAAAGAAAAAAAAACATCCGTATTGAATTGAGAACCTCCTCCTTTTTTTGAAGTCGGTTAAAAATAGGTCTAAGTCGAAGTAAATTGTAGTTATTGCTCGCTCTCCATACATAGGAATACATGTACTAGTAGGTATTGTTGCATTAATTGTAATAGTTCCAGGTGTAATGGACCGCTGGCAAGGGAAACTAGCCGTCGTGACGGGCGCGAGTGCGGGCATTGGGAGTGCGGTGTGCGTGGCGCTGGCAAACGCAGGAGTCCGAGTGGTGGGGCTCGCTAGGAGGCAACAACTTATATATGTAAGTGTTTTTTTCTGGGACTTGCCCATCCCTACTCATTAAAGGTACCATTTTGCCCAGTTTTCCCACTGTTGTGAGCACGCAGGCCGTAGGCGCTCTGCGTTTATACTCACAGAAAGATGATGATGCATACATTGAGAATGCATGTTTACCGATTAAAAATTAATGTAGGATAGTAAACACTGACAGGTCATATATACCCTAAACAATCGCATTTGTATGTACACTAAACAATCATGTAAGCTTTAAAATGGCTTATTATATTCTATAGACACGCTTTCGAACATATACTATGTTCGATGAGGCACGTATTGTTTTTCCGGTGACTTATGATCGTGAAATGTATCATTAGGAGGTAGGTACCTTATCCTGCCGCGCTTGCTGAAGTGTGGCTATATGAAGTATATGAGTAGCGCTTGCTTAGCCCTAGACAAAGTTGACAATGGCACAGACAAAGCGTTAACGCCGAGAGAAACCATAAAAAAAATATGAAATTGACACTTCAAAGAGATACATCATGATCAACGAGAACAATACGTATAAAGCGCTAGCGACCAGAGAAAAAGAATCGATGCAACGGGCGTAGACCTAGGTTCACTTGCTGGACGAAAGCGATTCGTTTATGTTATTTTTTTAGATAGGTATACGTACTTATTCTAAGTACATGGAAGACAAAATGGTGAGCTAGCATGTACCTAACCTTGCCGTTACTGCGTTGCGCTGGCAGTTATATAGTTATAAGGTAAGAATTCGCTAGCAGAACATTTTGTTTTTAAGTTCATTTTGAAAAGCCGAAAGGAAACATTTATAAGAAAAAAAACAAGACTACTAAACTATGTTGATTCCCTACCTACTAACTGATGTCAGTCTATAGATATGTTAAATTCCAACTGGCTACTTAGTCAGAATGTTGCAGCATAGAATTGTAATTTTAATTTCAATGTTTTTTCGAAGTTCTCTATGATTTGTTTATTCTCTGACAGCCTCCCCTGATATGTTTATTACCTAGGTGTATTTACTCGTCACATTATTATACAGAAACTCAATGATGTTTTACTAAAGATGACGTATATTCATACTGCGCGATGCTCAGATTTTGTCCCTTTACGACATAAACATGCTTACTGCGACAGATAATATAGAAAAAATAGCTATATGTTTTTGCGCTTGAAATACGCGTCGCAATGAAAATTACTACAATTGACTTAATTTTGCCACCTCAGTTTCCGCGCGCTTGTGCGACATCTACCTCATATAAACATATAATATCATTGCAGAAACTACAATCTGAGGTGAATGGCTCGGGCAGCATCGTGTCTCGACAATGTGACGTCTCCGATGTTGAGGATGTGAGGGCTGCCTTCGAGTGGGTCGAGACAACCTTCGGCTGCATTCACGTGCTGATCAATAATGCTGGCATCTTTCATCATGGACAAATTACTGGTAAGTTATAATTAATCGATGCCCCTTCCGCCCATTTTACGCTTGATGCCTTGGAAATATACCCTCGATGTTCGCGGCTCTAGGCTTTCGTAAATATACTGTATTATGTTTACATATGTTTGCTGCTAACTGTATACCTCCGAATATTTATTTTGACATGCTTACATTTTTTTTCGGGGTCGAAATATGGAGACCACGGACTGGCAAGCGCAACATAGGACATTTTTTTTTTTACACTCCAACCCTCGTACTAGGACTCTCGGTATCGCGGGAGGCATGGATCCGCACAATTACATATTGTGTGTTCCAACATCCAAGACCCGGGACAAATACCTAAACTCATCGCATAATGTTTGCCCCTACTGGGATTCGAACCCAGGGTTCCCGGGACTAGAAGTCACGCCATTGTCAACTGAGCCACGGCGACCGTCAAGGTGGTCAGATGACCTGCCTAAGATCGCAGGAAAAGGCTGGATGCGGGCCGCTTCCAACCGGTCCTGCTGGAGGACTATGTCCAGGAGTAAACAATGTAGACGTCCTATGGCTGAGATGATGGTGTTTCTTCCATAGATATAATTTTTTAGTATACTTTGCATGCTTATTTTTATTTCTAATTTTAATAACATGCCCTATCTAATTTTAAAATTTAATTAAGAAAAAATTCCCGAAATGGAACCGACTTCAACACTCAAAAGTCTTTTTGAATTCGGTACCATGATAGTTCAAAAGTAATTATTCTCAAAATACTGTGCTAATGGTAGCAACCGACTTTGACAAATGATTCCACACTTTTGAGTGTTGAAGTCGGTACCATTTTTTTGTAAAAGTTTTTTTTCACCATTTTCAGTTTCCTTTATTACTCACGGGATCAATTTTATTGTCATTCGACCTCAATAAGTAAATCATCCAGATAGACGTAACACTGTTCAGTTATTGGAGTGTAACTCAAAAAAAGCTTCACCGATTTTGATGAAACTTGAATGGGACTACTTCAGAAGTATATTCTATCAAGCAAAAAAATAATTTTGAGAATCGGATCGGAGAAACGACGAAGTTATCTGCGAACACACATAAAAAAAATACGGTTGAAGAAGGAGGTTACTAAACCTCCTTCTTTTTTAGAAGTCGGTTAAAAAACGAAAGGTAAATGATTATCAAACTAAATTACAGTACTGTCGCATTATTTATATTATTACAGATGCGGGTAACCATCCACTGAGCGAGACAGATCTTCTCTCGGTCATTGACATCAATCTGAAAGCGCCTGTTGAGGTTCCGAACGTAACATCTCTAGAATATTTGTAGTCTGTAATAAATGTCAATGTCAGACGCTCTTTGAAAACTGACCAATACGATTATACTGTGTTTAATTTCCTCAATCTCTGAATTATTTATATTGATAGTAATCTCCTCCATCGAACCGAAATAAAGGCACCGCAGCCACGGACGCAGGGCGTCCTTGAGCTTGTGCAACATCTGGCGACCGTGACACGTTTAAATAAGAAGATTTTAGTCGATTTGTTTTCACCCCATCGCCGGCTCACAACTCTAACATGGAGGGCGACATCGCCGCATGTAAAATTTCAGCCCCATCAACATCCTCGTCTAATGAAGAAGCAAATAGATACACTAAGCAAAGAACAATACTGCGAAGGCTGTTTACCATCGCGGCCAACGCCATCGAGGAAATATTCAATGCCGGTGAAGGTAAATTAACCGAACTTTCATGTGAGTACAATAGAATAGAAAACTTGCATACCCGTATTACAGACCTTAACTCTAATATTCAAACAGATTTACTAGACAAGGGTACGGACTCACAAATCGAGAAAGAGATCTTAAATGCGGAGGAGTATAATGGTAGATTTATTAGTATTCAAACCAAATATAACATTATTATCAATAAATCTAACAAAACTATTAATAACGGGGAACGCACACACCAAAACAAATATTTTAAGCTCCCTGAAATAAAGATTCAGAAATTTGATGGCAACATAAGAAATTGGTTATGTTTTTGGGGTCAATTTCAAAAAATAGATGGGGACCCGGGGTTGGACAATGACGATAAAATGTATTATTTAAGGCAAAATATTGAACCTGACACCGACGTTCACTCACTCGTAACTAGCTACCCACCCACTGGAAATGCTTATGTGGAATGCATCGAAGAGCTGAAACAGAGGTATGCACGAGAAGAACTATTAATTGAAGTATATGTCAGAGAACTTCTTGCCTTGGTTTTAAAAGGAAAGTCCAATCTCGTTGAGCTTTATGATAAGCTGAATGCCAACTTGAGAGCCCTAGAAAGCTTAGGCATTAGCAAATACCAAGCGTTTATTCTGCCTCTGATTGAGTCTGCCCTTCCCCTTGAAACTTTGAAAATATGGGAACGAAATAAGGGACAAATACGGACAAAAAATCCTGAGGAGGTCCTTGTCAGCCTGATGGGCTTTTTAAAAGCAGAGATAGAGAGTATACAAAGGGTAGAAATTACTAGGAGACTAGGTAATACCCAAACTCAATCTAATGGTCATGAGGCCACTGCAAATTGCCTTATAGCACACAATAATATTGAAAAAAGGAAATATCAACCCGAGAACCACTGTCTATGGTGTGATAAAAAGTCTCACTCAAGCTCGGATTGTTACAAGCTGCATAACCTCACTACTGAACAAAGACAAGACATAGTAAGAAAGAAAAAGGCATGTACTATATGCCTGAAAATAGGACATCATCCAAAAGCATGCAGAGCTTATGTAAAATGTTTCATATGCCAGAAGAGGCACTCTACAGCCCTATGTACTGGAAAGGGACATGAAAAGAATCAACAATATGAGAAGCTTAACACCAACACAACAAGTCTATCAACTCAAAACAACAGCACAGAAACCCTACTCCAAACTCTTGTGATTCACTTGCGAAATGAAGAGCAAGTTTTGCCTGTTCGAGCCCTGTTTGACAGTGGGTCACAACGGAGCTATATCCGGGAGGATGTGGCAAAGAAGCTGGGGTTAACTCCTACAGGTCAAGAAGACTTGAACCACTGCTTGTTTGGTAATATTAAAACTAAGTTAGAATCACACAACACTTATAATGTAATGGTAGAAAATTTAGATTCAAATTTTAAAATGAACATTGAAGTTCTTAGTCAGGCCACAATCTGTGGAAATATTCCAAAATTGAACTTAAATCATGATACATGCAAAATTTTGAAAAGGCATCAGATATCTTTATCTGACCTGAAGCATGATATCAAAGAAATAAGTATATTAATAGGAGCTGATTTTTTAGGGTTTATGTTAACGAGTAGTATCATTATGATGGAAAATGGTTTGGTGGCCATCAGGACTAAATTGGGTTGGATAATACAGGGTAAACAAGTTAGCACTTCACCTGATAGCAATGCTTTCTCCATGTTTTGTATGTCAATGTCTCCTAATGATAATTTAACAGATTTTTGGGCGTTTGAGACTCTTGGTATACATGATTCAGCAGAGATGAAGTCCAGAGCACAAGGTGAGGCAGAGGCAGTAAGCCTGTTCGAGGAATCAGTGAGAAGACTACCAGATGGCAGATATGAAGTGGAGCTTCCATTCAAGGTGGGTTTTGATGATTTATTGCCTAATTATGATAAGGCAAAAAAGAGGTTGGATTCAAACACTAAAAAGCTAATTTTAAGTGGTAAGTACCATGACTATGATGCTGTTTTACAGGAATGGCTTAGATTGGGTATTATTGAGCCTTCTGGTATACATCATGGTAATATTTCTGGACATTATTTGCCACATAAAGCTGTATTAAAGGAATCTAGTCTAACCAGTGCGATGAGACCAGTCTTTGATGCCTCCTGTCCGGATAGAAATGGGCTGAGTCTAAATGCATGCTTAGATAAAGGTATTAATTTTATTGAGCATATACCTAAACTACTAATTGGATTTAGGAAAGGAGCTATTGGTATAACTGCCGATATTGCCAAAGCTTTCCTTCAAATAAGTCTGAAGCCTGAGGGGAGAGAGTACTTGAAGTTTCTGTGGTGGGAAGATGAGTCTCTAAAAAAGGTAGTAGAATATAGGCACTGTCGAGTTGTGTTTGGACTGACTTCAAGTCCATTTTTGCTCTCGGCTACTATAATTCATCACTTGGACAATATATCAGGTGAGTATGAGCAGACTGCTCAGCATCTTAAGAACTCATTTTATGTAGATAATTGTCTTACAAGCTTAGAATCAGAAGAAGATACACGCAGATTTATACATGAAGCCAAAGAAGTCATGAAAAGTGCACAGTTCGACTTGAGAATGTGGACAACATCACCACTTCAGATAAATGAAACTGGTAAGGATATTATATCTGTACTAGGTCTACAATGGGACATAGCCTCTGATGAGCTTTCATGTAGTGTTGTAAATCTGCCTCTTCCAGAGATGTTAGGTAAGCTGACTAAAAGAGTGGTACTATCGTTGACTCAGAAAGTATTTGATCCCATAGGATTTACATGCCCAGTCACCTTGGCGCCACGGCTGCTGCTGCGAGAAATATGGAGCCGGGAGTTAACCTGGGATGAATCTCTGCCTCAGGATTTGGCAAATAAATTCCTAAAATGGTATGATAGTTTAAAATATTTATTAAAATGTAAAATACCTAGGAGACTAGCAGGTAATAAATTGACTGACTGCAAACTGAGCTTGCATCTGTTCTGTGATGCAAGTAAATATGCAATGGCGGCTTGCATATTTCTACGGGCTGAAAAAGGTGATGAGATTACTGTCCGATTGGTGGCAGCAAAGTCTAGATTAACACCACCAAAAGTAATATCCATTCCTAGACTTGAATTGATGTCTGCAGTGATAGGTGTGAGACTACTAGCAGAATCTAGGAAAAGCCTAAATTTGGCCTGTGATGAGTATTATTGGACCGATTCCAGTGTCACCTTGTACTGGATATGCAATAATTTATCTTGGAATGTATTTGTAGGCAATCGCGTTAAAGAAATAAGAGAAGGAACAAAAACTGGTAAATGGTCTCATATTCCAGGTTCTTATAACTGGGCGGATCTGCCTTCGCGAGGCTGTGATGCAAAACAGCTACTGGAGAGCAGGTGGATTGATGGACCAGACTTCTTGATGTGCAGTCTTGATAAATGGCCAAGTTCTATAGTGAAAGTCGATGATGCAGAGGTCAAGAAGGAACTCAAAAAGACTGTCAGTGTTATAAATGTATCCTCAGATAGTAACTTCTCAAACAGGCTTCTATATTTCAGTAAGTATAGTAAAATTGTACGTGTAATTGCCTGGATAATTAGGTTCACACAAAAATGCCTGAAAAAGAAGGTAAGCATGTTAGGAAACATCACAGGAGAGGAATATGATGCAGCTGAGAGAAAGCTACTCTTGCTAGTGCAACGGGAAAATAAGGATATCTTAGAATTAAAATGTAAAAATATACATACCTTTCAAGACCGGGAACAGTTGGTGAGAGTTAAGACTAAGCTTTCATTATCTGACATGCCTGAGAATACCAGGTGCCCTATTTTGTTACCAGCCAGGAATGAAATAGTACGTAGGTTGGTAGAATGGAAGCATGCTAACCTTCAACATGCAGGCCCAAACATCTTAATCACTGACATCAGAAAATCACATTGGGTCATTGGCATTCGGAGACTTGTCAGGTCAGTACTAAATAACTGTATGATATGCAAAAAATACAGAGCTCAAAGGATGCAGGCACCAGTTGCACCTCTACCTGTAGATCGTATACAGAGCTCCTTACCGTTTCAGGTTTCTGGAGTGGATCTGGCTGGGCCCCTCTTCCTGAAAAATGGTGAGAAATGCTGGATTGTTTTATACACCTGTGCAGTTTACCGAGCAGTCCATTTAGAATTGACTCAGTCTCTTTCTTGTTCTGCATTCTTGTTAACACTGAGAAGATTTATTGCTAGAAGAGGCCGTATTAAAGTAATGTATTCAGACAATGGTACAAACCTGGCTGCTACTAAGAACCTTCTAGATAGTGTAGACTGGGAGAAGGTTCAGCGGGAAACCTGTACTGAAAAAATACATTGGAAACTCAATGCACCTACTGGTGCTTGGTGGGGAGGTTTTTTCGAACGCCTCATTAGATCTATGAAAGAGCTTTTACGTAAAATTCTGGGTAAGGCTTGTGTAACTTATGACGAACTCCATACTATACTTTGTGAATGTGAGTCAATAATGAATAATCGACCATTGACTTATATTCAAGATGACAATGCTGATTCCCTCGAACCCCTGACTCCAGCTTGTTTTCTGCAACCTTTGCCTGGTTCTGATACTACTGACCTGGATCTCCTTGACTCTAAGAGCTTGAATGTCCGGTTAAAATACTTACAAAAGCTACGCGATGATTTTCGTCATAGATTTCATTCAGAGTATCTCACTGAACTAATACAAAGAGGTAGAGATAAAGGAAAGTATGAAGAACTTAGGAAAGGTCAGGTAGTATTAATAGAAACCGAGGAAAAGAGAATTAAGTGGCCATTGGGTATTATTACTGAGATATACACAGGAAAGGATGGTGTTAGCAGAACAGCATCAGTAAAAACAGCCATGGGAATTAAGGTAAGACCCATACAGCGACTATACTCATTGGAAATCTCATCAGGTGAACTACCGGTCCTACTTAAGCAGAAACAGGATGCAAAAGGTAAATATTCACTAGAACCTATAGCCAACAAGAAGGTATCAGTCCAGGCGAAAGATGTGAACACACAAGTTCCTAATGAGCGTGAAAAGGTCACTCGCCATGGCAGGAAAGTAGTGATGCCTAGTAAGTATAGATTATAGATGATAAGCAAACAATAACATATACTTACTTATATTTGACTTTTAATTATTGTTGGCACCAAAGCATATTTCATCATATGTTAACAATTTTCTTTCTAGGTTAGGAGAGACACACTCAGGTGTTATTTATTATGTAGACTAAATAATCTTTTATTTTATATGTGACATATGATTAACATTTAAGCACTGAAATACATGCTTATGTAGATTTGTATTAATTAAATGACAAGGAAAATTTACCTAATTATTTAAATATGTCTAAAGAACTTGATAAAGTCAAGTTATGACACTATTTAATGTTTTCAGGTGATTCTCTAGAAAATTATTGTAATTTTTTCATGAGAATAGTTGTAATGTATTAATTATTGTAATTGAATAATTATAGTAATTAGGTAATTATCTGCACCATTGCATTGCAGCTATTGTTTTATTTGTTATTTTATAATATATTATTGGATCCTACATATGAATAGTAAATGTGAATTTATGTTTTCTTATGCTAGGTCTAATCTCTTATAATATTATGTGAAACTTGTTTGTTTGCTGCTTTGTAAGTTTCTTTTGACGAATCACAAGGCAGATAATGTTATAAATTCTAAGCGACAGATATTGGCTATCGCATAGGAATAGTAAATATTGTTATTTATGATTTCTTATACTTAGGCTAATATATTTTTGATAAAAAAAAATTGTCCTCTATGGTTGCTTTGTGAGTATACTGTAAATCTACATAAACTTTGATTTTAAGAATTTCTTTATTGATATGACTGATGTTACGCCTCATTGTATTGAACTATTTTTAATATAATTATTATTTCTTTCTGTGTTGGGAGGATGTTGAGGTTCCGAACGTAACATCTCTAGAATATTTGTAGTCTGTAATAAATGTCAATGTCAGACGCTCTTTGAAAACTGACCAATACGATTATACTGTGTTTAATTTCCTCAATCTCTGAATTATTTATATTGATAGTAATCTCCTCCATCGAACCGAAATAAAGGCACCGCAGCCACGGACGCAGGGCGTCCTTGAGCTTGTGCAACAGCGCCTATCGTTTGCACGAAGCATGCCGTCGCCTCAATGACGAAGCACGCGTTCGAAGGCCACATCATTAATATAAACAGGTACGAGATAAAACAATTTTCACTCACATTTTTCTAATTTTCCAGGATCAAATGAGGAGAAAATGATTATTCTCTTAGACTAGGCTGCTCGGGCGTGATTGAGTAACATATAAGGGTGGCAATTCCCTAATTATTAACCCAAGCAATTCATAACAATGCAATAACAATACAAATGTAATCATAAATAAACTTGGTATTCCGCTAAAATAACAATTGTATCTCGATTGCATTGTATTGTAGGTAATTTGCATTGCGGTAGAAATTAGATCTGTGTATATAGGCACTACAATTATACTCCAAGTAGAAAAGCAAAACTAATGGAATATGATACATAGAATATGACCCATGCATTGCTATGAAACGGGACATCTTCTCACAGAGTAGAGTATTGCCTCCCTACCGCGGGTTGTTCATATTATTATCAGGAGCATTACTGTCAGCTTTGTAAAATCCATGCAAGTTCCGAGCAGTTCTAAAACCTGGCTTAAACCGCTTAGTGTAAAGTCATACCATCACCACGGCATTACGCTCCTTTAGGTGAACGGTTCGAACATTGATATCCTCAAAGGTGAATGGTTATTGTTGTCTCTGGCATGTTTAAGCCATGTTTTAGAACTGCTCGGATCGTGAATGGATTTTACAAAGCTGATAGTAAGGCCCCAGATCAATCGGCTTGACTTTTTACTGGATCTTCAAAACACACTTTCTATTCTTATCCCTAAGCATTCGTGAAGGTAGCATTATAAATAGTAGATACTCAGCATGGTGGTAGAATTCTTCGTTTTGCCCTCAAGTTTCAAAATATATCGCGAAGCTCCCAGTAAATTTAGATAGCTATCCTTGAGCGCTAGTCAGATACCGTGCATCAGATAAACATCAGATGATAACCAGCTACCAGACCCTAAAGTTCTACAGATTAAAAAAAATACCAAAAAATGGAACCAAATTCAACACTCAAAAGTATGAAATAACTTGAAGTCGGTACCATAATAGTTCAAAAGTAACTACATATTATCAATATATTGTGAGCATGGAACCATTTTTTGGCAAAATTTATATTTACACCCTTTTCAGTGACCCATGCTACTCACGGGATCAATTGTCATTGTGTATGTTCATCCATTTCTCCACCCGCAACTATAATATCATCGACGTATGCGTAGCACTTTTCAGTTATTGGAGTGTAACTCAAAAACCGCTTGACCGATTTTGGTTACATTTAATGGAACCACACGGGAAGCACCAGCTTTCAAATAAAAATAGAACGATCAAAATCGGTTATGAGGATCATAAGTTATGAGGTAACAAATATAACAAAAAAAAACATACGGGTCGAATTGAGTACCTCTTCCTTTTTTTGAAGTCGGTTAAAAAGTGAGTCCGACGATCTGTTTGTTGCAGTCTGGCGGGACACTACGTGCCATTCGCGCCTAATTTCAACGTTTACCCGTCCACGAAACATGCTATCACTGCGTTTACCGGTTCCCTGGCTTCAGAACTGGCACATTTCAATAGCAACATCAAAACTACAGTGAGTAGACAAATTACATTATTATATGAAACTGGCTAGCTAACAAGTTTGGAAAACTGACATCAAGAGCCACTAAACATTATAGGTCTAGCGTGATTACTTCTTCGACCACGTCATCACTCACCATTAAGTGAGATTGTGGTCAAACGCTAAATCTATAAGAATAAACACTTTCGTCTAAAATTCTTTTCAGTCATATACTACTAGATATCAGGAGGCTTACCGTCTATCAATGCCTATAATTATTATTATATCTTTGCCTAGAATATAATTTCATCTGCATTCCCATTTGTGATTTCATTCAATGAAATTCATCTGTCCTCTTATTCATTCATTCATCGCAGCCATAGGACGTCCAGAGCTGAGCATATGCCTTCCCATATAGACGGATTTGCCAATACTCGCCACGCTTGGCAGGCGGGTTGGCGAGCGCACGATGATTTCCTATCCTCAGAAGGTGCTGCTGCCCACCTTCTGGTACGTGATCCCTTAGCCGACTCTTACGGCACCCACGGGAAGAGATGCAGGGGGAGTGCTATTCTAGGCCGGTACATCCTCGGTATATACTGTCCTCTCAATGGTGGTTAATTTCTCCATCAATAAGAATATAGAACAGAAAATAACTGAAAAGTGCGTGCTTATACCTAGACGATATTGTAGTACCGGGTGAAGACATCGGTGAACATACTTACACCACAATGACAATTGATCCCATGAGTAACAAAAGGTCACTAAAAAGAGTGCAAAAATTTTTTTTACCAAAAAATTGAACCGACTTCAACACTCAAAAGTGTGAAATAACTTGTCGAAGTCGGTTACTAGAACAAGTCATTTCACACTTTTGAGTGTTGAAGTCGGTTCCATTTTTTGTAAAATTTTTCCTCTATGAATTCCCTCCCGATCTTAGAGGAGGTACGATTAAGCAGCTTTATCCAATAGTGTTGTTCAGTTATATTTTTTCTCTAAATATCCAGAGCATTTCGCCGGGGTTGGTAGCGACTGACATGGCTGGAAGAGTGACGAATGAAGACGGGACTTCTATACCTTGCTTAAAACCGAAGGACGTAGCTGATGCAGTCATCTATGCTCTATGCACGCCGCCTAATGTTAATGTAAGTCAAACTTTATTTACTATTCCATTATTAGGAATAATTATATGCCATAAGAGTTTCCAATTGGAAACTACATAATGATATGGGTACCGTCGAATTTAGACTGATACCGTGCGACTGATACCGTGCACAGCTAACCTTACAAATTAGGAAAAAGACATGCAGGTGATTCTGGGGTTGTATAAGACTCCAGTTCTGTTGTTTTATAAGAATGGGATTTGAGCTTTCTTTGAAAACTGATTTATTTTTCAAAAAACGAGTTCTAGTCCTAGCTCATATACTTTTAACTTTTGAGATCTTAAAAAGACTTGTCATGACTAAAAGACCTCATGTCTGACATTTTTCAAAAAAAACTTGTGTGGACTGACTAGTTGGTGCAATGATAGTTCAAAAGTAACGATTATCAAAATATTGTCATCATGGTACCGACATCGACAAGTTATTTCACACTTTTGTATTATTTTGAGTATTGAAGTCGGTTCCATTTTTTGCCAATTTTTTTTCACCATTTTCGGTGACCTTTGCTACTCACGGGATCAATTGTCATTGTATTCACCGATTTCATCACCAGCAACTATAATGTCGTCCACGTATACTACTTTTACGTAGCACTTTTGTACCTGTGTGTACCTTAGAAACAGCTTGACCGACTTGATATTTTTTTTTAAATCGGTTAAAAATAGAATGTACTCCCAATCTTGATGCCCTACTGGAGTTTTCTAGTACGACCGTGGATTTATTGTTTTAATTTAAAAAAAATAGTAATCTAAACAAGCAATTCTTGCATATATTTTCAAACTGTCTCGGAAACGGCACTAACGATTTGAATGCAGGTCTGTATATTCATAATGTATAGTACTGTTTACATACAAGAGAGTATCCATAAATGTATCTTGCTCGGGAAAACGCCGCTTAGACACTACAATCTAATTACTGATTGTAATTATGGTCACTTCTATCGTGACTCTATCGGCCACTTTTGATTTCAGATTAACGAGCTGACCATCACACCCGTTGCTGGTTTGAGACTGTAAACTAAGCTGTCCTAATCAAATGTCCTGACAAAGAATAACTGTAATGTGGTTACACCAAGAGTTGATTATTAATTTTGTCTTTAACAAGTATTTTGTACTTTAGTTATGTTACGTTATTTTATTGAATGGAAATAAAGCCTCAAACATCAATTTACTAAAATTTATTCCTAAAATAAGTTATGGCACAATTTTTACTACTAGATTAGACTAGAGAGTAGAAGCGCTAGAGGAAGATGAAGACGCGAGGCCTAGGATGCTGGTTCCGAATTGCAGAAAGGCACGGAGAATGGCTAACTTCAGGGTCCACAGTGGAGATGCCGGTGGGTCTGATAAATCCTGGTTTGATGAAGAGGACCCGCTCTGAGGAGTTGATAAGAATGCGTTAAGTTTATACTGAGGAAATGAAACAAGAAATTAGATAGAACGTAAATACTATGTACATGCGCACAAAGAAAACAAATATGGAAGGATAAAAGGAAAGAAGAATTATAAACCCCATATATAGTTATTGGTGCAACGATCGAAACGAGGAAAGTACACACAAAACAATTACACATTTTTCAATGCGATCAAAGGTGCTAAGATGTAAGATTAAAACGAACCATAAACGTACTCACTTTTAAAATCTTTATTTTTATCATTCTCTGAAATGGATATGTACTTTATACAGAAAAAATATAATACAAAATAAATAACCTAACAATTGTTTTATTCATAAAATAGTGACTTAACGTAATTACAGTTAATGTAACACAAAATATATATCCTAAAAGAGCCAAAACATGTAGCGCGTGAGTATGAAATAGGCTTTTGTGATCTAATTTAAGTTTGAAAGGAAGTCTCCATCCGGTTATGGCTGTTCTTCTACTAACTTCCTAATAATCACGTAGGAGATTTTGAAAAGATTAGGTATCACCATTCCGTCGTAGTTAAATTTCGTATGGAATTCAAAATGCATCGAGCAAAGCCGGGTTGCATCGCTAGCTCATTATTTTGTCAATCTATTATTCACCAAGGTTGTGAGCTACCACTAGAACTTCCTTTTGACATGTCGCCTGATAATGACATCAGAAGGCTGAGGAAGAATCCAGTCGAGTCAGACATTCTCATTTTCCCTTGTCCGTTTTCTTCGGAGCTTTCGTCAGACGCTTCTTCAGCCTGTGGAAATGATTTATTTTATCAAAAATTGGTTAGTAGTTTTTCAAAGGCCCGTACAAGACATACATATGTAACTAAATATATAACTATAAATGTTTTATGGGCATGATTTAATGAAAGGACTACTCAGATTGAAGAAATTACAGAAATTGTGCGGTCACTAATGATTTATTGGGGCCATTACTGAACTCTTTGTGAATATCTCAAAGAACAATAATCCAAGAACTACCTGATACATGACATAACAAAGGTCTATCTATGAGTGAATATTCTTCATTTATGTATTAATAGTACTACATACATACCGCACTTGCTCCTTTAATTAAATTCGATAGAAAGTTTCCGATAAAGGCGCCGTTATTTTTCTGAAAACAGAGGGTACATCAGGTAAAATAGTAAAATCTCTTAATAAATTCAGTGTTTTACTGGGCATTTTATCACTACTAACTAATTACCATACAAAAGCTACTACACTACCATTTGAGCTATCCAATATAAACTGACCGCTTTAATGAGTCTTCGCCTGCGGGGTACAGGGACGCCGGGGTATTACGACAACGGGGACCGATTAAGAAGCGGGCGGCAGGCGCATTCTTGTCACTTGTGTATCACGTTACGCGCGCCCTCCGCCCGCAGCTCTCTCGCTCCCCGTTGTCGTCGTATCCTTGCGCCCCTGGGTGAGGAATCATTAAAGTGGTTTACTTATAGCTGTTGCCAGTCTAAAGATAGCTCAAATGTTCTGACCCAGTGTGCCCAGAAGTAGCTGCGTAGATGCAAAATTAAAGTATAAATAAGTATATAAAATACAGTAGATAGATACATACCGCTCCTCCGCCAGTAATTGAATCTAATGACGTCAGCAGGTAACTCGAAATCACTGTTCCAGGGTTCTCTTCACCTTCGGACTTTATAAAGAAAACAAAGTTTGTTAGTATACAACATGAAACGCATTTACCAGAAAACAGAAAAACAAAATCTTTATTTTTGACTCACCAGTAATCCAACCAAGAGTCCGAGTGCAGATGCAACGATAGAGTTCAAATCAAAACCATCTCCCTAAAACAATATGTTAAGTTTAATATGACGAATGATCTTATACCTACATCTTTTATCATCAATTCGAATTATCTCGTACTTACACTGAGGTTGCCAATAATTTGACTCACTGTTGCCAGCAAAGTTCCCAAGTCAGATCCATCTTCCTAAAACATCAAAATATGGGTCTCAATATCGTCATTGCATAATTAAAAATTTTACTGTGATTGAATTGATACTCACACCACCACTAAGTCCAGCTAAAAGACCTAAAACGCCGCCTCCTTGCCCATCACCTTCTGGCTCTTCAGAATAATCTGAGCCATTGGCGTCGCCATTCTCGTCTTCTCCGTTAGAATCCTGTTTCGATGCCTTATCGTTTTCATCTGTATTGTTTTCAATGCTTTCTTCGGCTGCATCATTGTGCTCTTCAGATTCGGAATCATCATCGTCTTCTTCATGATCATCATCGTCACTACCACTATCGTCATGATCATCATCTTCTTGACGTTGAAAAGGTGGAGCTGGATTAGTAACGGAATCGACATCTATAAGGTTTTCAGCGATATCTTGTCGTCGAATGTTCACCTGTTGTTGATATCGGAGTAGATTTTGTCTTATAAAGTTTCGTATGGCTTCCTGAAAGTTTGTTTAAGTAACAATTAAGAGGTGATGTACCTAGATATACTGTATATACGACACTTTGCCCTCACTTTTGGCAGCGGTTAAATTAAAGAACTTTATTTCATACATTTCAGTTCTCTCACCATTAAAGCAAACACACATTCCAATACAAGCAAAAACGTGAACTGTAACTTACCTTATCAAGTGCATCATGCAGACATTCCATAATTAGAATATTTAAAAACAAGTGAAATGTGAACAAGTGAATTACCTTATCACAATCCAAAAAGGTTAATGTTTAGATACAATATCACCAAATCTTAGTATCAGTCATGAGTAAAACAAAACGAGTGCGGTGGGTGTATCAGAGTGTCGATCTTCTTATTTATTAAGACAAGCAATTCATAAAAAATGCAATAGTTATTCAAATTTAATCATTAACTTGATATTAGACTAAAATAACAATTGCATCTCGATTGCAGTGTAGACAATTGCATTGAGGTAGAAATTAGATCAGTGTAGCCATTACAAACTCCAAGTAGAATAGCAAAACTAGCAAAAATTACAATTGATTTACAATCTACGAGCAATGTGTTTGATAGAATTGATACCCTGGTGGGAACTATAAACGTTCGGTAACGCTACAAACGCGTAAGTATATCAGAGAATAAATAACATTTTTTTACAACTCCGAAATATATTTTATATAATAAGAACGATTATACTTTCTGTGGTGTAACGCGCACGCGCTTGTAGCGTTTATAGACGTAAAAAAACCCCGCTATGCCGATTGGAAACACAAAGAAACAATGTACAATTTGTACATGCGATGCGGTGAAAGGCTGACGATGGCCGTGACATTATATCTACCCTAGTTATTACTGCAATGGTAGCCTGTTGAACAGGAAGGATACCGTGTGGAAAGACTCATGTTTGAAGACTCATAAAATCATGTACCTTTTTTTTTTTTTTACTATTATAAGTTTGCGTTTGACAACTGTCTCACCTGATGTTAAGTGATGACGTTGTCTAGGATTTAGCACGCAAACCTAGAAGGTACCTATTCACTCGCGACTTGAAGACACCAGGATTGTACATATCGGGAAACACAGACTCGGGCAACGAGTTCCACTCCTTGGCAGTGGAAGCAAAACGCTTCGTGCATATAGGTGGTATATCTACCATATAGCGATGGCGAATTGCCGTACGTCGAGTCGACCGATGATAGAAAGGTGATGGTGGAATCAGATTATGCAATATAACCTATCTACATATATCATGATTACAATCAAAAACAATTTTCGTTTTGTCGAGTGATAGGTGTAGAGTAAATTTTTGCTGGGAACCATTGATATTATTATAAAAGAGATATTCGGAAAGCCCCGGGCATGGATCGCATAAATTAGGTTCATGCACCTAATCTGCTTTAGTCTCGTGTCGGCAGTTGCAGGGCACGTACGGTTTTCACTAAATATTTTTACGCAAGAAAAGATTGCCTCCTTTGCTTTCACAAAATGCTCAAACTGACAACTGTGTATGCATTGGCCGGTTTGGCGAACCGAGTTGTCGATAAAAGAAAGTAACGGCAGAAGTGTATTCATTGTACCGATGGATGGCGTAGAAATTTCGGAGCTCAATCAAGTTTTTAATGACACGATCTTAGAGCGTGCCGTATCTTCCTTTTTATTAATATCATTGTATTTTTTTTTAGTAACAAGTTTATTTTTTTAATTTTAATCCCGAGATAAATAAATGCTTGAAGCATATACATGCAAGACGTGTCGAACGCCATATCCCGCTGGCCCTGTTTAGTTATTTTGGGATTGAGAGTATTCTAGTTGTATTCTATTCTTTTGTAATTTTTAGACTTTCGCGATTCGAACACATTGTTATTAAATCAAACGGGGCTTGATCGCAGAAAAATAATTAGTAATTTATTTACCTCGACGTTTCGACCAAGTTGCATTGGTCGTGGTCACGAGAAGACTGGAGAAATGCGGGTGGCAATATCGTAGGGATGTGACCTCGAGTCGGAAAAATCGATTACTCAATAATCGATTTTTTTTGTGTAGAGATAAATCGATTTGTGAAAAATCGATTTTTAACAAAATAATCGATTTTTATTTATACTTCGATTTTTTATATGAAAAATGCCTATTCGACGTATTAGTGAAAATATATTATGAATATTTAATTTAATTCGAGTGAAAATGATTCAATATTTTTTATACTTATTAAGTATAAAAAAAATAACCAAATGGACCATTTTCAGATTTTATCAATTCAGATTCAAATTCTTCACATACAAATTTTTAATACTCTTCAATATTTTCGGCCGCCATTTTGGGCTCCCACCTGGAGAAACTTTAGGTATTTTGCATTGCCCATGCGAAGGGGTAGTATTACATTCTCTAGGAAGCTATCTTATTTCGCTTTCTAATCAGTGCTAGGAAGCTTGCCACCCTTTGAACTGATCAGAAAGCGAAATTGCCAAAAAATCGATTAAAAATGGGTAATTCTTATAATCGATTTATTAAAAATCGATGTTTACCATTAATAGAATCGATTACAAAAAATCGACAATGAAAAAAAATAATCGATTAAATTAAAAATCGATTATTAATTCACTTCCCTACAATATCGGCGAGAGCCGAAACGTCGAGGTAAATAAATTACTAAAAGTTTTTCTCGCGATCAAGCCCCGTTTGATTCAATAACAATGTTACCTATTCTGTTCTATTCTGGTATCTATTGTGGGACTTAAGAAATCTTAGGAGCTTAATAAATCCATTTAGTCTTTTTAGCACACAATTTTATCTTAAATATAATTATGAATTTGGAATGCAACCTCGACTTCGGTAACTGCATGGATTGGCGAGTCGCTCACAAGAAACCTGTCGAGATTGTTACTTTGAAAGTGAACCTTGACAAAATGTAAATCCTGTTATTGTAATATATTCTGACAGTTCCGTAATTAGAACACTTTTAACTAAATAGCGGTAGTAACTTAAATGAAACTTAAATGTGTATCATAAAAAACATTTTGTTCGTTAAAACTAAAGGCCGCCCGCTTTAAATATAAAGTGAAATGAGGAAGGATAAAATACATCAAAATATACACTTGAAGTAATTTATGTGCGGATTCATGCGGTTAAAATACAAAGGTTATTGTTTATAATACGCGTTTTGTTACAAGAATCTTATGTATAAATCAACAAACAAGTAAGTGAAATAAAATTCGCTCGCGTGGCCTACCAGGGCCAAACCTACTCTTACTCGAAAGCAAGAAAAAATATTTGGGATTTATACTGTTGACTTTCATTTATGATATGTACATTAATCTTATTATTACTAAATGAGCAATTCATGATCTGCAAGCTATCTCGGAAGTGGCTTTAACGATTTGGTTGAACATTTGTACTTGAATAACGTTATGCTTTAAAAGTTAATCTATAGGTACATATGCATGGTGCGTCAAAAATTGAAGATCGAAGCTCGGTCTAGTAATTGGTGATTGATCATTCAATTGTATTTGATTAAAACTCAGACAGAACTATTTAAAATAATTTAAAGCTTCTTAGCATATATGTGTGTGTGTTCTTAAATCCCCTTGAATCGTTTCAGATTTTTCAGATACTATCCGGTGTGAACAGACAGTAAGATATACCTATCCAGGGAAAAAAGTCTGAACAGGTCATAATGTGTTTTGTTATATGATTGGACTATCATATGGATTTAGAGAAAAGCAGTCATTTTGAAAAAAAACCACACGGGTCAAATTGAGCACCTCCTACTTTATTTGAAGTCGGTTAATAATGAAACAGAAATGTAGATGTAGGTACTACTAGTCAAAGTTTTATGTAAATACTAGCTACGCTCCACGGTTTCGACCGAGTGGTCGAATGGTACGGTTTACCACCAGCTGGATTTACCAGTATTTTTTGAAATATTTTTTTTATATTATATGACGGTCGCCGTGGTGCAGTGGTCAGTGACATGACTTCTGTGTGTCCGGGACCCTGGGTTCGAATCCCGGCAGGGGAAAACATTTGTGCGATGAGTGTTGATTGTTTGTTCCGGGTCTTGGGTGTTTGTATGTGTGCCTTCCACGACACAGGGAATCCTAGTACGGGGGTTTGAGTGTGATAAAAAAATATGTATATTTTTCCCACGGAATATATAGAAGATAAAACAAAACAAAGGAATGCAACATTATTACTTTACATTGACCTCCTGGCTACCGCACACAACATTCTTCTAGAAAAGTCTTTATTATTTGTCTATCAACACGCGTACGTATCAACGAGGTTATTGAATTATTTGTTTATCTCACGGGAACAGAAATTATTTTCGAAAAAAAAGTAGCTAGTTATATAGCTGAGTTAATTTACAGTCTTACTAAATTAACACATCTAAACTAAATTTCATCGAAATCGGTGCAGCCGTTTGAGCGTGAAGGAGTAACAGAGGTTTTTGAGCTATCTCCGTATCCCACGGGAACAGTAATTATTTTCGATATAAAAAGTAGCCTATGTGTTAATCCAGGGTCTAAACTATCTCAATTCCAAATTTAATCGAAATCGGTGTAGCCGTTTGAGCGTGAAGAAGTAACAAACAGAACAACACACACAAACTTTCCCATTTATAATACTTAGGAAGGATAGGATAGGATGTACCGTGAAGACATTAAGGCTAGGTATTCCCGCAGAGGCCGCGCTTTTGAGTTTTTTAAAACATCTGAGACAAAGAAAATAGCGTAGTATATACAAGTATATGGACTCACATTAGCTCCACTGCTGCTGGAGCCTGGGAACAACGCAGTAGCGAGATTCAGCAAGCTGATGATGTTGCTGCCGCCGCCCGTGGTTGGGGATGCCTGCATCTCTCCAAAGTCATCATCATCGTCATCAGCGCCGGTAGTCGACGATGAAGGTCGAGACTCGCTCTGTTGTTGATCGTCGACGTTCTATAAGAGTGAACAGTTGTTTGTGGGAACACCTGGCCTCATGGATTGCTGTTTCGTCCAACAATATATATATTCCCGTAGCGCTCGTTAACTTGGCTCAAATATATTTTAACTTCGCTTAACTATTTGGAGCGTTAAATTAAGGTATATATGGTGGGGATTGCAATTTTAAATTTAAACATTTAACCGAATATTTTTATTAACTTATTTATTACACTCAAACATAATTCCCCGTGTCGCGGGAAGCATGGACACACACAATCACAGTTTGAAAAAAGAATACGTGAAATAAACATGTATGCGAATCTCCAAAGGACCAAATCCATGAATTCGGAATCCTGTCCTATGCGGAATTTTTAATTAAAATTCTCTTAAAATAAAATTGCTCAATGCTCTTCTTATTTATACTATTATTTACCTATACATAATATTAGGTATTTATGACATTAAATCTGTTTATATCTATTTTATTGTTAGATCAGATGATTTTTATATAATCTGTATCAATGATGTTTTACTAAAGATGACGTATATTCATACTGCGCGGTGCTCAGATTTTGTTCCTTTACGACATAAACATGCTTACTGCGACAGGTAATACGGTACAAATAATATAGAAAATGATAGCTATATGTTTAGACTTGCGCTTGTAATACGCGTCATAATCAAAATTACTACAATTGACTTACTTTTGCCGCCTCAGTTTCCGCGCGCTTGTGTGACATCTACATCATATAAACATATAATATCATTGATCTGTATCCTATTTTGACGTGTATGGAATGAATACCAATAAATTATATGAATTCCTATGAAATAAATGGTGTACTTACGTTTGATAAATCATTTCTGATTGGTCGGTTTCGGTCCCTCCTCGGCCATCCTGACTGCGGCGCACAGAATGCATTCACCAGCAGAGACGCCACGAGGAACAAAGGCAACACATTACTGAACCCGCGAGTCATATCGATGCTAAAATGTAAAATCAGAATTAAGAAACAGAAAGACCTGGTTAATCCTAGGTGTCAACACTCGCAGGTCACACGACAACTGAAGGTTTTGAAGGTATATTGTTGAATATAAACTCCCTTCGATTAGCAAACTATGAGAAAGTATGATAATGGATGCTAATTATGATAATGGTGTCATTTATGTATTGCGTTTGATGATTCACTAATTAAGAGGAAATATGTACGGTGGGATCACAAGCAAGTTCTGTATAATTTTACGACATCAAGAAAAACTTAACCCTCCTTCTTTCGCAGTCGGGTAAAAAAAGGAATGATTGCTTTTTTACCTTTCAATTTTGCCATATTATATAATATAAATTAATGACAAATAGTTGTGTTTATTTCAAACTATATCAGCAAAACTACGTCAGTGTTTCATTTCGTTATAACAGAAGTGTTAAACTCCTGCTACAGAAGTTGATTTTAACGGTTTTTAACGGTTTAACGGTTGTTTGACGGTCGCCGTGGTCAGTGTCAGTGACTTGACTTCTGTGTCTCCGGGACCCTGGGTTCGAATGCTGGCAGGGGCAAACATTTGTGCGATGAGTATAGGTGTTTGTCCCGGGTCTTGGGTGTTTGTGTGTTGTGATTGTGTGTGTCCATGCCTCCCGCGAAACAGGAAATCCTAGTGCGGGGGTCAAAGTGTGATAAAAGTACATTTAAAACAGTAAAACTGTAGAAGGAGATGAACAATTTCTTGACAATATTGACACTGATTTACCTGGCAGTTATATTACTTATTGACATAGCTAATAGGAGAATTTTTCTATATATCCAATATTAATTGGTAATAATTTACATCAGAACCGACAATAATCATTAAAATGTGAAAAATACTTTACGACCTTCCATATGAACCAAATATGAATATGTTTCTTTTATTTTAAAAGCGAGTTACTCCACTTACGTCTATGTCAGATACTGATAACATTTTATAAAACTACAAAATAATATGATAAAATCGGTAAAATCGGTCAGATCAGCGCTATTTCGGAGGACTGCGACTACAAATACAGTGACAAAAGATTTGTATAATATATTAGGAGATCAATACCTATACAACAATGGTTCCCAACCTTTTATTTGCCAGGGAACACTTTGATTTATTTTTTGATAGCGGGGACCACGTGTACAAGGCAACTAAATCAATCCGAAAATAAATTTCATCATGTTCATCAATCATGATTATCAATAGTATTTTAATAGAAAATATACATTTTTTGTGTATAAATAAAACTCCGATTCAAATGCTCTCTTACAGTTTATAATATTTGGAAATTCAATGAGTTAGTCCTAGATTGGCCACTCGAATTTTTGTACGGTGTGAGGCGACACATCATCCGAAATTATTTGCATTCGCGGACCATATTTTAACACCTGTGGACCACTGGTTGGGAACCACTGCTATACAAGTACGTGAACTTTCGTATCTTTATTTAATTTTCTTAATTTATTACACTCAAACCCTCAATCACTAGGATTCCCTGTGTCGCGGGAGGCATGGACACACACAATCACAGCACACAAATCGTTTGTCTTTCAAGATATAATGTGAAACCTTGTTTATTTATCAAAATTACACTGGAAATAAGAATGCACCGTACTTTGGTTTCGATTAGCAAAGGCGAAGATATGTGGCTGCCAGGAGCCGTGCGCTTGTCTTCAAAATAAACATGCAAAAGACTCGTGTGCACACATACTTATATAACAAAGTACACGGAAGCAAAATTCAAATCGGCTACGCAAACTGTTTCCTATTAAAAAGCAACTTTGATGTAAGACCTTACATATAAGATAAAGATGCACATACTGCTCCATTGCTGCTAACTGCCAAGTACTTAACCATATTGTGTAACGTATTCAATTGACAAGGTAGCCATGCTTCTCAAATGAACAAAAAAAAAACACATTCACGCTCCCACCCCCGCACTAATATACCCCGAGGTATGGAATCACACAAACGTCCAAGACCCGAGATCTTGGTCCGGTCAATGCTCATCACATAAATTTTTGACCTGGTTTGGATTCGAACCTAGGGCCGCGGTTCTAAAGTAACTATCACTGCACTTAGCCACGACAGTAGTCAAAATAACATAATAGGTTTTAGCAAAACTATCGCGCGCAATTTTATCTCTACACCACTCAAAGGGTAGAGTTTCAATTTATTTTAAGAAGCGGCGTAATATTTAATTTATTTAAAATTAATAGTATGAGAAGGCATGGGAATTTCTTTTGTATTTGTAGTTAATCATAGGTATAATAAATAAATAAATAATAAATCATTTATTGCCACAAAAAAAGAAATATTTATACAGGACATGTTTAATTAATTAAATATCTATGGCAAAAGGGATAGGCTCAGCATGTGTCATGTTCCCACAATGTAGAGATCATAACGCTGTTTTTCAGCCTACCCCTAAGCTCGGACTATGGTCTTGGCCGAGATATAAAAAGAGAAAGGAAAAAAAAAACGAACACCCACAGACAGCAGCTTAACAATTATAGGAAGCTAAATAAATAAATATTGTACCAGCAAAACAGCCCCAATATTGCTCGAGAATAGGCGCGGTATGTGTGTTTTCGTGTGTGTTTATGTGTGATTATGTGATGTGTGTATTAGAGTATAATTATCCTCTGCAGTAAAATGTGTAGAAATAGCAACGGTTTCGATCGGAACGGGTGTGAATCGCTGAATTCTATAAAAAACTCATCTATAAAAGTTGATGTAGAAACTAGCTACATCGCGTGGACTTCACCTTCATGGACTAAGATTGAGGTACTCCACCATAAGGGCTATATTTTTCAAAAAATCGTTCTTAGTTGATGCCCGCGTTGTGATAATTATCTATGTGTCAAACTTGTTAACATTTACAAATCTTCAAGTCACGAGTGAACAGGTATCTTCTAGGCAGGCGTGAATCATCGTAGACCGCATCATCACTTAACATCGGTGAGATAGTGGTCAAACGCCTGCCTATTGTGAATAATAAAAAAAAAAACTTCAGCCGAATCGCGTCTAGTGATTTGAGATGTAAATCAATAGAGTTTCCTTTCACTTATACATAAATACGTGGTTTCAAAACTGTACTCATCGACTTGTAATATTTTCTGCGGGATATTTTCTTTGAAAAATACCTAAATCGTTTCAAGTGTGCAAATAAGGTTTTAAGAACTCCCTCGATTCTCCAGGATCCCATCATCCAATCCTAACCTGCCCCTTGATTCAGAACTTTTCAATAACTATCGAAATCGATTCGGATTTTAAGCCGAACCGATGAAAGATCCGAGAATCGTTAAAACAGGTCGTCGTCGGTTATGGCGAAATCCCGTATTACAAACTTTCTATAGAACTATTTAAAACATTTATTAAACCATGTCGTTAATTAATAATAGACGTAAATTAAGTATAGATTAAAATATTCCATTACATTTACAAAATGAGCTTAGAAAAAGTTTAACATGTATAAAATGTATTTACAAGATCGAAACAAATCTATATTCAGCTAGTTATCGATCGTTGTCAATGAGGGCTGAAGATCACAGGACCACCTGGGAAGGTGGTCCTATACTCAATAGTTTATTGCATCATATGTGTACAAAAAAGGTTTTAAATGCTAATAATATATGGGAACAACATATGACCCTGGTAGGGTGTCGCAATAATAATGCAAACGGACCGATTCGTTTCATATATTATCTTTAATTGTGTCGTTGAAAAACTCTGAAAAAAAAAACTGATATTTTAGTACATATTGTTGCATGGTATGTACCTTCTTTACCTGTCGTCCTTTTTTACCTTCGAGTAATCGGGAACATAGGTACATAAAAATAAACACAAAAATACTTGCGACGATTTGAGAACGGTCTCCTTTTTTGAAGTCGGTTATAAATATAACCGGTCCGACGTGACGCCCATTGGAATCATCTATAGAGATGTTTGAAACGGTATCACAGGTTCGATAACAGTTATTATTACGTTTCACTAAAGCACAGCCCGTGCCGTTTTGAAATTAGTCTGGTCGAAGTCTTTTAGTTGACTTCATGAGAAGACCATTCAAAGAGTATATTAAACTAGCTAAGTATCTTTCTTTCCTCAGCCATGTGCGTCCACTGCTGGACGTATGCCTCCCCCATATAGGGGGGATTTGCCAATACTCGCCACGCTTGGCACGCGGGTTGGCGAGCGCAGTATGATTTCCGATCCTCAGAAGGCGCTGCTGCCCACCTCCTGGTACGTTATCCCTTAGCCGACTCTTACGGCACCCACGGGAAGAGATGGGGGAGTACTATTCTAGACCGGTACCACCACGGCCAGCTAGCCAACTAGCTAAGTATATAATATATAAATAAGCTATGTAGGTACCAACATACCTGTATGACTAGATGTTGTCGTATCAACAAACACAAGTTGATTGGTCAACAATCTGCCGCAAGATATATCTTATAACATCAGGAGGTTCCTGCAGTGGGTACAGGGTGTTTACTTTTTGTTTCTGCGAGAACTTAACGCATCGACGCCTCCGAGTGACGCTTGGTCCTCAGCTACTTTGATAAATCGTAGGGTTGATACGTGAAAAAATAGTTAAAGAAATGTGTACTAGCATCGCTAGCGGCTTGATATAAACCTTTACGATTTTCTTCTAAGGGCACACGATAAAATATACATATGTAACCTCAAATATTATCATTCTTCCATTTTCTGTTTTTAATTATATTCCTATTTTGAAATGTCCCATTCAGTAACTTTAAATACAGAACGTAGATGGAATGCCGCCACATTTTAATTCTATGGGCTAAAAAGGCAGGCCCAAAAGGTACGCGACATCATAGCTCTCTGACGTGTAATATTGGTCTGGGTAAAACTGGTAAGGTAAGGTCAAACATTTTGTCTGAGTATTCTCATTTGTACGACCGGAAGAATACACAGATTGAGCAAATATCTAGCAGATACAAGGATGCCAAATGATTTCAATGTGTCAGTTAATTGGGATATTTAAAAATTTTAGCGGCTCTACGCTGAAGGGAGACCTGAGGCTGCATCGAATACTTTGACGGACTGTTACACAATGGCCAAATATTAAGATTAGGTCAAACATATTTTGTGTGTATGAACATGTCTGTTTGCCCTGTGTCTGGGTGTGTACATATATGTATATAAGTATATATATCAGTCATCAGGTTGCCATAGTACAAGCTCTGCCTAGTTTGGGACCTGGAGACCTTGTGTGAATGTTAATAAATTTAAAAAAAGAATAGTTTCCTTCTTAGTTTTTACGTGCAACACCTTAGACCGCGTCGTCACTTAACATCAGGTGAGACGGTGGTCAAACGTAAGCTTATAATCAGTAAAAAAAACTTAATTTTTATAACTCAGCCTGTAGATCAGGGCGTGGCGATCACTTACCGGTGGCGACACTCGAGTTGCCAAACCGACGCGTATTCACTTCCGGTCGAGGCGGCGCGTCGTAATGAACACTCGTCTTGATCGTCACTTCCTCGGGTACTCCGCACCCACTTCCGACTACTATGTATCTGAAGTCGGCGCTTCGTACAGCTAGTTGTGATCGAGAGAAAGACATTCCCTCCGAACTACTCTCGTGTCAGATTACAATTAAAAAGTACGAATCCATCAAACCTTAAAACAATTATTGTATTATAATAATAATAATAATAATATGGGACAACATTCACACAAGGTCTTCAGGTCCCAAACTAGGCAGAGCCTGTACTATGGTAACCTGATGACTGATATATATACTTAAATACATACTTATATATATACTGTTTTTTAAATACATATACACACCCAGACACAGGTCAAACAGACATGTTCATACACACAAATGTTTGACCTGTCCGGGAATCGAACCCGGGACCAGCGGCTCAGAAGGCAGAGTGCTACCAACTGCGCCAACCGGCCAGTCGATTATATAAGTCGATTATAATTCTAACAATAAACAATAAGATATATATATGATCCAACGGGAACTATGCTTATCCGGGATAAAAATGCGTGTTATTCCAGGGTATAACTTGTGTATGTCCATGCCTCCCACGACACAGGGAATCCTATTGCGGAGGTCTAAGTGTGATAAATAAATAAATAAAATAATAAGCTATCATTATAAATTTCATGCAAATCCGTTCAGCCGTTTCAGCATGATGGAGTAAAAAACGTACAATACACAAACCGACAAACTTTCGCCATTATAAACCATAGGATCGCAACTTTTCATATAGAGTAGGTATATCTAAATAATAGAGATGTTTAAAACACATTGTATTTTTACCATTTATTGATTTATTATTTAGCTAAATACATTAAATACATACAATTTATATATTAACATTATCTAACATTTATATCGACTTTATGTTGCCAATACCTGGTATAACATTTTAAACAAGTGTTATATTTTTGCACCATTTGCTAGTTCGTATCGTCATCTTTGATGTGACAATTGATCTCAACTGTCAAAATACACGAAAACTAGACAATACCGTTACAGAAATGCCAACAAGCTACAACGAAAAAGTTTGGGTAGCAATATCTCTATAGAGTAGATACATTATAAATATCCTGGAAAATAGAATCACTTTTTGAAGCGATGATAGCTCAGCGGGAGAAGCGTCGGCTGTCATTGACGGACACTGGTTCGATCCCCAACAACAGTTTGAGCTTTCGGTGAAGGTAACGTCGTTATCAAATCCCCAGCATGGTGGTAGGGTACTTTCGAGTACCCGCCTGGCTAGCTACCACCCTCAAGTTTGAAATACTGTCACCAAACAGATAGTGGTTCAGGCAGCAGTCCTTGAGAGCCAGGAGTATTCTAGGTCTAGCCTGACAAAGTCTTCGACCACATCATTACTGACCATCAAGTGAGATAGTGGTCAAACGCTAGATCTATACAGTATATAAAAAAACACACACATAGAAAATAGCAAGCTCAATAAACTTATTAAATCAGTGGAAATTATATGCATATTTTGTATTCATCCAGTTGGATTTTCAGTTTTTAAATAATATCTGCAATTTTAGGAATATAAAGTTTTTATGATCTGTCTAATGGTTCAGGAACTTTTTTTTTATTTTTTAATACGCACTCAGACCCCCGCACATACACATTCTCTGTACCGCGGGAGACATGGACACACACAATCACAGCACACAGGAGGTATTGGCAGCAAATGGTCGTTATGTACCTACTATTAACATACACAATAATAATTAAATTGGGACACAATTATATATGTACACACATATTTATATAAAAATAATAAAATGTCAACAAAAATACATCATAACCCAGTCCCTAACTGCATGAATACCTTGCGTCAAAATGTTCGCTTCGTCGTGTAAACAATTAAATATAAAAGAAAGAAATAACTTATTCAGACAAGCACTATGCATAACAATACAGTTGTAGTGTGTAGTATGTAAACTACCCTCTGTTCCGAATTGAACCGAAATTGATTTTAGCGCGCTCACGATATATCCGCGTTTCATTTTAAAAGCACGGTTACGCTTACGGCGCGTCTAGTGACTCCGAACGGTAATACGGTGATTTCATAATCTCAAATAAATCAACTCATCGTTATTAAGATGATGAACAAGAAAGTAGAGATATTGCAGACTGTGAAGGTAAGAAAGTTGGAGTATCTCGGACACATTATGAGAAATACCAAGTACGAGCTATTGCAGTTGATTATCCAAGGAAAGATTCAAGGGAAACGCTGTGTTGGGAGAAGAAGAACATCCTGGGTAAAAAACTAACGCCAGTGGTTCAACAAAAGCACCAATTCATTGTTCAGAGTTGCTGTGTCAAAAGTACAAATCGCTTTGATAATCGCCGACCTTCGTTAGAAAATGGCACCCCAAGAAGAGGAAGAATCGTTATTAAATTATTATTTGTTTCTGTTTATATCACTAATGCTAAAGATTTAAACTAAAAACGTGATGTAGAAATAAAATAAAAAACAAATTGAGCGTATTGCAATGGTACTCTTTGGACATTGAGGTTGTATTATTACCCTCAGCGCACGAATGTAAGTTTGACGTTAGGCTCACAGTGATAATGTAGTGGAGCAAAATCTTTGCAAGTCCAATATGACGCTGGTGATGACGTCACCCATGACGTCGTTCTGCGAAAAGCGCGTTCACAGTAATATGAAACGCATTCGAGCGTGCTAACATCGATGTTAACGCGTATCGGAACATGGGGCATGTCAGCTATGACAACTGTGAGCGTTATTTACTATATTTAGCATACAATTGTTAAAACTCACGCTCATTATGATCGTGATATCGACAGCGTGTAAGTTTCACGTTAAAGCCTTTATAAAGATTTTGAAAAACAATAATGGGATATTTGACATAAACAGTGGTGTCGAAAAAGGTCTTGGCTCAGCATACGCTGCAGATGAATCTACAGCGCTGATTTTCAGCGCAGATTATAGCATCTATTGCCCGTGATAACTATCAATTCTCCGGGTCATATATTATGTTCTAGATAAATACATGCCAGTGTACAAAATTGAAGTATTCTATTCATACCATGACCCGACTAAGATCGCAGGAAGAGGCTGGATGCGGGTCACTTCCAACCGGTCCTAATGGAGATCAGTAGGGAAGGCATATGTCCAGCTGTGGACGTCCTATGGCTAAGATCATGATGACGATTTATACTAGAACTGTAATAGATGTCAATTCCTCATTGCTTGCTCTTTTGTCTCCGTTTCTCCTATCTAATGTCTCAATCAGTACCAACTGAGGCGTCAGCTTTGGACGGCCGTAACTTCTCCAGCAAGGGTATAGCCACACCAACCAACTCCTCCCAAGCCGCAAGTCTAACACAGGGTCCGCAGTCACACTCCTCCCCGCCAATATCCCCCTCTTCGAATCCCAGGTCTTCTCCTGAAAGCGCTTCGTCTTCCGATATGTGTTCTAGATATAGTTCGGGGTCCACGCTCGAAGCGCGGTACATTTTTTCGTGGTTTTGTGGGTAGTTGTTGTTTACTGCAAATTTCACCTGTGGAGGTGAATTTAAGTATAAACATATATTATGATACAAGAGAGCTGAGTTGGTCATTACATTACATACGAGGGTGTTGCGTGGGGTTGCTGTTCGAGCCGCAGGTGTAATTCAACGGAGTGTGTAATTTGCAGATCTCGAGAGTTTCATACGACGTTTTACAACACATTTGCGCAGCAAAAACAAACATGTATTGCTTATATCGTTTAATTATTAAATTGAGAATGCCGTTTACTAGCATATAACTTACAGTATAGGTATTAGTTTAACTTTGTAAGGATATTCATAATATGCACTAGTGTGTAATGATAATTATTACGTAGTGTGTTATGTCTCTGCGTATGGCCCTAAAAACGATGTAATAAGGCTCAATTTACGAGAAAGTCGGTCGCCGTAGCTTAGTGGTCAGTGACATAACTTCTGTCTCTGGGGCCCTGGGTTCGAATCCCGGCAGGGGCAAACGTTTATGAGATGACAGTAGGTGTTTGTCCCGGGTCTTGGTTATTTGTGTGCTGTGATTGTGTGTGTCCATGCCTCTCGCGACACAGGGAATCCTAGTGCGGGGGTATGAGTGTGATAAATGAAAAAAAAAGAAAAATTAAAACGCACGAATGTAAGTTTGACGTTAGGCTCACACAGTGATATTGTAGTGGAGCAAAATCTTTGTACGTCCAATATGACGCTGGTGATGACGTCACCCATGACGTCGTTCTGCGAAAAGCGCCCTCATGTCCGTGCCTCTCGAGACACAGTGAATCCTAGTGCGGGGGTATGAGTGTGATAAATGAAAAAAAAAAGGAATTAAAAAGCATGTGTTGAAAGCTACCATACGGGCGACATTGACTACACCGAGGCTAGCGCGACGCGGGCGTCCCAAACTATAATACTAACATGAGGCTTGAGGAGTGAGGGGTCGCTGGCGCGGCGGTCCCCGACCCTCGACGCTTCGCACGGTGTGAACACTGAGTCATCGTCTGAAAAAAAAACTTAACAATATACCTAATTACATAGTTAAAAACCTATACAAATCAAATGTATAAATGTATCAAAATGATATTATTTCCGCGTGATAACAAAACCCATATTCACTGAATATTGTGTCCTCTGTTGCTCGTTCCTCACCCCATAGTCCAGAACTTTCGATGTATAATCGAATAGATTCGATTCGATTTTGTTTATACAGTTTAAAAAATATTCTTTTTACTAAACTCATATATTTGTGTAAATGTTACGAGGTATTCTAATCGATACTTCTACAATAAACGAATGTTTTAAATAGTTTGATAAAATGCGTCAAGTATGATTTTACACATATTTTTTTTACCACTATCTCACTTGGTTGAACACTATCTCACTTGATGGTCATAGTGACGATGTGGTCGAAGATGTTATCACATTAGACCTAAAATGCTCACTGGCTCCTAAACTCACTGTGTGTTTGGTGACAGTTTTTCAAACTTGAGGTTGGTAGCTAGCCAGGCGGGTACTCGAAAGTACCCTATCACGATGCTCGGAATTTGATAACGGTGTTTCCTTCCTTCCTACCTTCACCGGAAGCTCAAGCTGTTGTTGTGGATCGAATCAGTGTCCGTCAGTTTAACAGCCGACGCTCCCCCCGCTGAGCTATCGTCGCTTTATAGGTTAGTATAGGGGAGCACGCCCCTCTTTCCCACTGGTAACACGTCTGGGCAAGTGCAAGCAGCCCCACGATCGTCAGGGCCTCCTAGCTCCTGCCAGATCAGTAAACTATATAACCAATGTTTAATAGGTATGTACCAAAAATCGTAATAATTTGGAAAAAAAAAAATATAATGACAGGTTATCTACACCTTCTTGCTTATAAGTTATTACATTTATTATTATTATTATTTTTTTACATATTATAAGTTTGCGTTTGACAACCGTCTCTCCTGATGTTAAGTGATGACGTTGTCTAGGATTTAGCACGCAAACCTAGAAGGTACCTATTCACTCGCGACTTGAAGACTCCAGGATTGTACATATCGGGAAACACAGACACGTGCATTTAGTTGAGTAGCCTTTGTGGGTTAAATAAACAATATAGTTTTTCATAAGTGATGCTGATAACGTACTACTAACAATTCATACATATTAAAGCGTACCGTATGTATAAAGGATTGAGTTGCGTACCAAACTCTGTTTTAGTAAACATGTATTAATTTGGAATTTGCATATGATCACAAAGACTTTGTCCATGAATATATATATTATAATAATAATATAATATATTTATTAGGCCAAAGTTACATTTAAGTTTAATTTGTAAAAAAACTAGTTACAATGATTCATTTTCCAACTGGTATCTAGTAAACCAAATGCAATATGTGATATAACCTGCGGGCTCCAAACTAGGCAACGCCTGTATCTTGGTGGCCCAAGAAGGTGAGCGCATCGTGTAACTCACTTCTAGTTTACAGTCTGATTATACATTAGAATTGGCGCAAGTGACTTTGAAGTGAGCTCCCACGATCCGGCACCGCTTTACCAGAACGATGTGACGCGCAAATACGGCAACAGATTATCAACAGAGTTGATTAATTGCAAGCTAGCATAAATTATATTATCCATTCATTTAATATGACTATAAAAAAATCTAGCACCTTGATTGTCTATTTTCTTTGTATATTCGCACATAATAGTGATCTGTCAAGGTTATAGGGGCCACATTGTCCTAATGTGCCTAGGGCCTCCAATAGATTAAAGACGGCCCTGCTCATGACTGAGGGTCGTCACCACCATAAAAATACGTCGACCATATATAAAAATACGTTTAATTGAGACGCAAAGCATTTCCTAAAAACCTTTTGGTGAAGTAGTGTAATGTCACTTATAAAGAAGCTTGACTCTTACAATCATAATCATAATGTGCGTGATTTGTCAGCTCTTGTTACCAATTATATTAAAAAATCGATGAATAACACGCACCTAAAAGAGACTAAAAATGCTAAATAACAAAACGGAATAAGAACACAGAAGTTAAGGTGCAAAAAGAGTATTGACCCCGACGTGATTTGAACACGCAACCTTCTGATCTGGAGTCAGACGCGCTACCGTTGCGCCACGGAGTCGATATGGAAAGTGTCAAAATTTAGCATCCGGGTGTTCAGACCTTTATCAGTTTGATAAGATATAAATACGGTTTGTGTGCAACAAATGCCAATCAATGTATTTATAGAAATATAGTAACAGCACAGTCTCTAGTATTAATTTGTTGAATCGTTGCCGGAGTTTGTGCAGTTTATTTATTCGTAGTAGGTATTTATAGCCGCGGTGTGGAACTAATTCGGAGATTCAAACGCTTAGCGCGTGTCATTGACACACTTAATTAGACAAAAGTTTTTTCAATTATTCACGTTCGCATGAAAGTTAACAATTGAAAAACTTAGGTAATTCCGTGACAATCGCGATTGTTGCATGTGAGTTGAATTTTAAGTTAATATGGATCAGGTAAACGCAGACTTCGAAATATTCGATTATTACTTTTTAAAATACTTTATAGGTTTGACCGTTTGACCACTATCACAATTGACGGTCAGTAACGAAGATGTAATCAAGATAGACCTAGAATATTTTACTGGCTCTTATGGACTGCAGCCTGAACACACTAGGTACCTAAGTGTTTGATGACAGTTTTTCAAGCTTGAGGGTGGTAGCTAGCCAGGCGGGTACTCGAAAGTATCATTCTGGGAATACTGATACGGTGTCAGCTGAACCGGAAGCTCAAGAGGTACCGCTTATAGAGGTATAGATAAATAGCAGTCTCACTTACGGAGGTCTATGAGGGAAAAACGACTCTCTCTTACAGAGGTTTCTGTTTCTCGCTAATAGAGGTTTTGGGAGCTTAAAATGACGGGTCCTGGCTATTACTCTCACTTATACAGTTTTCTCACTTATCCAGTTCTCACTTACCCAGGTTTGACTGTAATTATAAATGTGTCTGTTATAAGACTCACCTATGAAGACGGCGAGAGCGCTGGCCGCCTGGTGCGCGCACTCGGCGTGTAGCGGCGCGTGCGCGTGCGCATTCCACACAGCGCGCGCCAGGAGCGCTGCCGTCGCTGCGTCCTGCGCGCTCGCAGCCGCTTGCAGCGCTGCAGCCGCCAGCGAGCCGGCGCGCTCGCTGTCGGCGCCCGCGCCGCAAACATTCACGAGCACGCCCGCCGCTGAGCAACGGACCGATGCATCTTCTGTATACGACGACACAACGTTAGTTTGGGTCTCAGAAGTTGACTGGATATAGCTATTTTAGGGTCTTACTGACTAGCTCATATATAACTGCCTCGCCTATG
This sequence comes from Apeira syringaria, assembly GCA_934044485.1. Lineage (NCBI taxonomy): Eukaryota > Metazoa > Arthropoda > Insecta > Lepidoptera > Geometridae > Apeira > Apeira syringaria. Next base: position 4,750,337 of record OW203656.1, on the reverse strand, counting down.
TTCCACTCTCGCTTATTATGCTCGATGCAGCTCAGCATCTAAAGAGGTCAAATAAGGGCACCCGCCCCGTGCGGCAGTTACAGAAAGCGCCAAAATCATAATGCTTGTAAATACAAAAGTTTACTCTACAATGCTCCATACGTTAGAGCGTATTAATATAAAATTTAAAAAAATATTTTTAAATTAACACTAGAGAGAACGCCACAACTTTCAGAGAAAAAGGTGGGACGATATATACCAATAGTTCTAATTTTCAAATTAATAATAATTAAATACAAAACCATGAAACCAGGTTGTGTATATGTTTATTTTGTTGCTTATCCCACGGGAACAGCAATTATTATGGTGATGAAAAGTAGCATATGTGTAAATGTAGGATCTAAACTATCTCCATACCAAATTTCATCGAAATCAGTTCAGCCGTTTGAGCATGAAGTAGTAACAAACACGCAATCTTCCGGTTTTATAACATTAGTGCGATGGGATGTACCCTATACCCTACTCGGATCACTTTGTTAGACTCGTTACTAAAGTTGACAGGAAAATATCGCATTCAGCTATAAATCCGCCCTTTGAACAGTATTGTTAGATGTAAGATTCTCTGTACACTCTCCTATTGTGTACAACATTGTGATGAGTGTGTGAAGCATTACCGTGTTGAAGGAAGGGCGCGAGCGAGTCCAGAGCCCCCTCCAGCACGAGGTACTGCGCGGCGCGCGGCGCGCGGGACACATTCCCGAGCGCGCGCGCAGCCTCGCACGCCGCGCTGCCCTGCCCGGCACTCTTCAGCCATCTACACGTCACTATCCAACATCAATCACTGTCAATACGTTCACTGTTGCACTCCTCTTGCTCAAAAAGTCCGTCATTGTGGCGTACCTAGGGGCTAAATTGCACATTCAGCTCTAAAGGCTTAAGTATACTTTTATTTATGACTGACCCCCTGAGGTAAAGTGTCGACGGGGTCTAAGCTAGCGCTCGCAAGCCTAGAAGGTACGTATTCACTCGTGACTTGAAGACTCGAGGATTGTACGTATCGGGAAACAGACTCTGAAGTTCGCATTAAGAAAGTTGAAGCCAAACGCTTCGTACGCATAGGCGGTATGTGTACCATAGCTATATAATCATAATATTCCAATACCTTTACAGATTCTGTCAAGAGTATCATCCAGAGGGTCCGGAGGCTCTGGCGGGTCCCTGTAGAAGGTGATGTTGTTGAGCGTGGCCAGCGCGGCCGTGGCGAGCTCCTCGCGACGCTCCGACAAGCTCACCTGATCCTCTTCTGAGAAATCCTGACGAAGAAATCACGATATATCGTGAGCCATTATGAAGGCTCTTTTAAAAAAATACCAAAAAAATGGAACCGACTTAAATTCTCAAAAGTGTGAAATAACTTGTTGAAGTCTTGTTGAAGTTGAGACCGTGATAGTGCAAAAGTAACTGTTATCAAAATATTGTGCTCATGGTACCGACTTCGAAAAGTTATTTCACACTTTTGAGTGTTGATGTCGGTTTCATTTTTTGGAAATAATTTTTTTTTGCACCCTTTTCAGTGGCTTTTGCTTTTTGCAGTGGCGGGATCAATTATCATTGTGTATGTTCTCCGATGTCTTCACTCACAACTATAATGTCATCCACGTATGCGTAGCACTTTTCAGTTATTGGAGTGTAACACAAAAACCGCTTGTACGATTTGTTTCTGTTTTACTGAACTTTAAATGGGACCACACGAGAAGCACCAACTTTCAAATAAAAAAAGAATCATCAAAATTCGTTGTGCCTACACATAGAATTAAAATGATGACGTTTTTTTTTATTGAAACAATAAAATCTTTCCGCTTTATAATATCGGCGTTTTGATAACCGACCTCAATAATACTTTTAAGAAAAACGACTTTATCAAATAAACGTAGGTACAAACGAAAATGTTCCTTATTCGTTACCCACTTAAGTTTAAATTTCAACGGCGGTTTACTCTCCCTCCGTCGTACGAATTCCATGACGTCACAGTCCTGACGCGAGTTTAATTTTTTTTCCCAATACAAAAGTGCACAACTAAAGAAGATGTCACTTTAAAAAAATAACGCTCACATTACGGCTGTGTGACAATCGAGCTAAAAACCGGCCGAGATAATGAATGTATAACTGCCTCGCTCACTCTCTTACGTTTGTTTGATCGTCCTGTCTCGCTCGGCTCATAATATAGTGGCAGGATATAAATAATTTTAGAGATTTTTGAAGGAAAAAAAATTCGGCTACTACCGGTATTTGAACCCACGACTACAGTATACCGTCCCGTCGCTTTGCCATCTAAGCCACTCTACTATCAATCCGAATTTATTCCTTCAATTTACATCTGAGGGGATGTTTTTCTTACCGCCATCTACCTTTAATAGTATGAACTATTAATAGCACTGATAGACCAACATTGCAGTGGAAGTATGAAGATGTGTGCCAAGAAAAGGTGATATATCAACTAAGCACAAGTTGTATTGTCATCTGTCTGTGATTTTCATTATCTTTAGATATGGCCGGTTGGCGCAGTTGGTAGTACTCTGAGCCGCTGGTCCCGGGTTTGATTCACGGACAGGTCAAACAATTGTGTGTATGAACATGTCTGTTTGACCTGTGTCTGGGTGTGTATATGTATATAAATATATATGTCGGTTATTTGGTTACCATAGTAAAAACAAAAAAAAAGGGTTTTTTCCAGTAAATAATTATTGTATCAGTTTACCATGTGTTCTGTAGATCTGTCAGCAAGTTCGAGACAGCCCAGTAACGCCTTCACTGTCCTCTCGGCGTACGTGGCCGCCAATCCTCTGCCCGCCCTCTCGGCCAAGCAGAGATTAGCCACTACCCGCACTGTCTGAAAATATTAAATGTACACTGTATGTACAATGTACAGTGACCGGCGATGAGATCTATTATTATCTATGCTAATATTGAACAGGCTTCAAGTCTTCCCTTCTCCTTCCCATTTCCAACGTCATATCCTAATTCAAATCTTCGCGCCACTACCCCTACCAACACACAAAAGAACAATCAGTGCGCATCTAGCTGTCGAATCGTGAACTGTGTCCGCCACCTTCAACAAAAATGTAGCAAGTCCCGCGGGCAGCAATAACGGTATAAATATATGTATACATAAACTCAAAAACAAGGACAAAGCGAAGTGTGTGGTGAATCCTGGTGATAGACTGTGAGTACCCAACTATTTCTTCCATCCATCTGATCCTGACAAAGCCTCACATCTCATCTCAATAACTTAGCATTTATTATAAAGAGAAAAGATTTGACTGTTTTTCCGAAACTACTGAACCGATTTGAAAAACTTTTTCACTGTTAGTAAGCTACACTATCTCCGGGTGACATAGGCTATATTATATTTTAAAAAAACTAGGGATCCTCATAATTTTGGAAATTAGGTTGGGGTCGAAAGGGTCTCGACTGGAGACCACGGACTGGCAAGCGCAGCATAGGACGGCCACCGACCAGGCTTAGACGACCTGACTAAGATCGCAGGCAAAGGCTGGATGCGGGCCGCTTCCCACCGGTCCTTGTGGAAATCAATGGGGGAGGCATATGTCCAGTAGTGGACGTTCTATGGCTGAGATGATGATGATGAGGATGATGATAATTACCATATTGAATGTTTTTACTAGTGCGAAGCCGGGGCTGATCGCTAGTATAATAAAAGCTTTTACCTTAATGAGAACATCTTCATTGGAACCATCTGATCCTCCAAGATCTGTACCTGAAAAGAAATGATTTACGCTTTAATATTATAAACGCGAAAGTTTGTGTGTATGCGTGTTTGTAACCTCTTCGTTCCTTCACGGCTCGATAGATTTGAATGTAATTTGGAATGTAGGTACCTTATAACCTGGATTAACAATAATGTAAATAAATAAAAAAAAACATATACGCTATTTTCTCTACAGAAAAATATGATAGTTCCTTTGGGATACCAGAAAAACCAAATCCCACTAATATTATAAATGTGAAAGTTTGGATGGATGGATGGATGTTTGTTACTCAATCACGCCAGAACTGCTGGACGGATTTGGATGAAATTTTGTATGTAGATATTTCAGGTCCCGGAATAACACATAGGCTACTTTTCATCACCACAATCATCATCACGCGGGTAAAACCGCGGGGCGCAGCTAGTTATATTATAAACTTGAAAGTAACACTATCGGTTACGTTTTCACGCCTAAACAGCAGAACCAATTTTGATGAATTTTGGTATAAAGATAGATAGGATCGCGGAGAAGTACATAGGGATACTTTTTATTCTGAAAAAGTACGGTTCCCGTCAGTCGACGCAGGTGAATCAGCGGAGCGCAGCTAGTGTATTGTAACTATTAAAATTTTGTTTGTACTTAGGTAGGCTTTCAGGCACAATACGGTGAAGTTACGATAGTTAGGTATAAAACTTAAACTCATATACACACCACACAGAACGCCTAAATTTAAATTAGTATGAATAAATGTTTACAGTTTTTCTTACTGACTGTCTCCTAATTAATACTAAATCTGGTTACAGAGTTAAGCCTAACAATTGCAAATAAATGCAAAAATGCTTGGTTTGGCAGACTTACTTCTGCTGCCTATACGTAAAATAATAAATTAACGACCACACTTAAGGCTCGCCTAGTTTACTTTGCTTATTGCCATAGTGTAGTGCTATATGGGTTATTGCTGTGGGGTAACATATACGCACACTTACTAATACACATACATACCTACGAGATGAAAATCAGGATCGATGTCTGGATCTTTGGGTTCATAATCATTGCGCTTGGTGTAGGACTCTAGAATCGTCAGCAGGACGTCAATGCCGCCTTCTTCGTTGTAAATCTGCAAAGTATTACTTACATAGCTTGATGAATACGAAACATGAATTTTAAAAAACGCGAAGGAAATATTTGAATTCATCTTTGCGTTACATTTGGCGAAGTAAAGTATGAAAACAATTTTAGTGAAACGGGTCTCATTGGTTTTTCTCTCGAAATAATTCGGAGAACACCTACCATATTTCACGGTCATTTTAAAATGTTTTGTCCATGAAGACTAGCGCTTTCTATTCTCTTAACGTCACGTTATGCCATCTATTGATGACGATAAATAAATAAGTTATATCATATAGTATCTGTTAATGAGCACAAATTACAAATTTGTATGTATTATAAAAGCTACCAACGGTCAGCAGCTTGTTTGTCTAAGGAAGGTATATTTTAGAGATGACTTTAAAAAGCAAAATATTATCATTCTTAATTTTCATTCAAATCGTTAGAATCAATAAAGAGATTTAGTGCATTCAGTGGTACAGCAGGTCGCGGCGAGAGGTGAGTAGGTGGACTTACATTGTTCCTCGCCCGTTCGTCCGCGGCGGCCATGTTACCCAGCGTGTACGCGAGCCGCACCGCGAGCGGGGCGCGCGCGCCGCACGCGGCCAGCGCGCGGAGGAGCGCGCGCGCGCTACCCGCATTCCCACACAACCACTCGCAACAGCACTCTTGCACTGACAGCACGCTGGAATATATTTTTTTTCACTCACACCCCCGCACTTGGATACCCTATGTCGGGGGAGGCATAGACACACACAACCACAATACACAAACATTCAAGACCCGAGAACAAACATCTTTGCTCATCACAGAAATGTTTGCCCCGGCCGGGATTCAAACCCGGGGTCGCGGTTCCAAAGTCAGGGTCGCTGATCACTGAGCCACGACGACCGTCAACCCCACCGGTTTTCGAACCCGCTACACACTTTTCAAACTGTCACAGTATTTAACATCTGAGATGACTTCGGGAACGTGATATTTACCATGTATTTTTGATGTTTATGCCTGTCGATATTTCGGCACTGTTTCAAGCGCCATCATCGCAAGTAAACTGGAGCCTTACTATCAGCTATGTAAAAACCATGCAAGTTCCGAGCAGTTGTAAAACCTGGCTAAAACATGCCAGAGACAACAATAACCGTTCACCTTTGAGGATATCAACGTTCAAACCGTCCACCTAAAAGAGCGTGATGCCGTGGTGATGGTATGATTTCACACTAAGCGGTTTAAGCCAGGTTTTAGCTCGGAACTTGCATGGTTTTTACAAAGCTGATAGTAAGGCCCCTGATCGCAGATCACTTGGGATAATGGTTACGAGCGAAAGACAGTAAAATTACACTGTAGGTGAATATCCCGCTCCTAACTCGTGCTGTTTGCTTCTACCGGCGTTTACAGCTTCGCCTTGGCGGGCGTGGAACCGTCCTAGGGAAGCGAAAGCGGTGAGGTATCACCAGAGATGCCGCTAAAAAGCAGTTTGCGACTGGCTAGGACACAACTATGGTGTGAACCACAGACCACGACTTATAGTTAAGACAGTCGTTAAAGGAAAAAAATTCTAAAGAAGAAATAAGATCTGTAGAATAAGAAAAGCCACAGACATAGCCCAACGGATCAGCAAGTCGAAATGGCCGTGGGCAGGGCACACGGCTCGAATAACTGATGGCTGATGGAGTTCTCGGACACCACTGTTTGGCAAACGCAGCATAGGATGACCACTGACAAGGTGGACAGACAACCTGACCAAGATCGCAGGAAGAATCTGGATTCGGGCTTCTTCCAATCGGTTCTTGTGGAAATCAATATGGCTTATGTCCAGCGGTGGACGTCCTATGGCTGAGATGATGATGATGATAATAATAACTATGAAGTTGGTTAGAGAAACATGTGTGTATAGTAAGGGCGGTGTGGGCACAGACCTGAGACAGCGCGCGACGTTGGTGAGCACATCGCGGTCCGTGTGGTGCAGCAGCGCGTCGAGCAGCGCCCCGAGCGCGCCGCTGCGCACGAACGCGACCCCGCTCCGCTCCGCACCCCCGCTCCCGCCCGCCAGCACACGCAGCGCGCCCGTCAGCTGGTACAGCGCGTGCGTGCACTGCTCCCCCATCGAACGGGGGCTCTCCGCTTTCTGTGTCCAAACGTTCCGTCAGTGTGATGATTTCCCCCATGTCGTTTTCGACAACGGCGACCTGTTTCTACTTGTTGACCTGACTCAGATACGACTTGCCAAGCCAAACTATGATTTAAATATATGGCCGCATATGTTGCAGTACAGCTTACCGGCGCCGTTGTAGGTTTAGTTGTTGGATAGCTTTGGTCGAATTGACTTATAGCTAACGTGACCATACGTCCCGCTTTGAGCGGGACAGTCCCGCTTTCAGCCAGACTGTCCCAGTGTCCCCAGCGAGGTCGACATAGCCCCGCTTTTGCAAACAGTTGAAAAGATTATTTAAAATGTATTTTTCCCGCTCGAAGAGACAACACAAACTGCAACTTTGGGGGAAATAAATTCACGCCACTAATGGGATTTAAAAGGTCGTGCTTATTTAACTAGGTATTTTGTGTTTAGTGCTTTGATTAATTTGTGTTATTCTGTCTTTTATAATAAAAATGTTGTAAAACACTAATAACTTATTTTTAAATTTATAATTCTGCAAATGTCCCGCACTGGCAAAAAAAATAAATGGTCACGTTACTTATAGCGCGCTTGACATCGAGATCTTTTGGACGTGTATTAAAAAAAAAAAAAAAAATTCTAGTAATACTGAAGCGCCACTTTTGTCTCATTCTCTCTTCTATTTGAGAATTATTCCTCCGACATATTAATATCATATGCATGGATGTGATGTCGCTTGGGCACGTTGTCTTCTATCCGAAGAGTGCGCGAGTGCTGGGTTGAGAGCTGATAGAGCAAGGTGGAAAAAAATACCATGTTGTGGCGCATACACTTAGTGCTGGAACTGAAATTAGAAGAGGAGGAAGAAGAAAACTTTCTCGTTTCCTCGTCATCGCCTAGCGTCAGAACCTCAAAGAAAGAAAAATTATATCCTGATCAGTGAAAGCGCTCGCATAGTTGCAATGGATGCGCGGCGATCCCGTCCCTGCCGTGAGTACCGGTGCTCCCCGGGAACACGATACTCACGGGAGCGTGGAGCAGCTCCCCGTGTGTGTGGGAACACCGTCGGCAAGGTACTCACGGCTGTGTTGAGCAGCTGCAGGTGTATCGCGGCGAGATGCACGGCGCCGGCGCAGTGCGCGCGCGCGCACAGGCGCGGCTCCAGCGCCAGCACGCGCACCGCGCCCGCGCCGTACACGCAGCACTCGCTCTCCGACACGGGGTCCGCGCGCCCGCAGCCCTCCACTAACAGTTCTGTACAAAACCACCACGGTATTACGGAAGGTTAAAATCCATTCAGATTGTATCGTTTAGAATGACAAAGAGGAGTTTAAAAAGTATGCAAGCCCTTGTCGTTTTAAATATAATTATTATTTGTTAATAATTTGAAAGTATTCTATTATTATTAATGTACACCCTATACCTTTTATCACTTTGTGTGACTCCTTACTAAGGTTGACTGGAAGAGATCGCTTTCAGCGATCAGTCCGCCCTTTGTACTGTATTGTTGGATTTAAGATGTATTTTTGTATGTGTTTCTTTGTGTGTACAATAAAGTGTTTTGTATTGTATTGTATTATATTAAATGAAACTTTGTAAATTAATAATTCTACTAAAATTATAAATGCAAAAGTTTGTGTGTATATGTGCATATGTGTATATATATGTGTAAGTGTGTATGTTTGTTACTTCTTCACGCTCAAACGGCTACAGCGATTACGATGAAAATTAGTTTGGAGATAGTGTATCTGGATTAACACATAGGCTACTTTTATCCCGGAAAAAGTATAGTTCCCGTGGGATAGTGTTGAGGTAGCGGGAAAACAGTAATCCACGCGAGTGAAACCGCGGCGCGCTTCTAGTAAAATACAAAAAGGTTCCTTCCTAATTCTAATAAAACCAACACATTTACAGTGCCACATAGAAGAGTTTGGTACGATGTTATTATACAACACTAGCCCAATACGGGTTGGACCCTTATCGTATAATATCGTAATATCGTATATCCATTATTTCTTCGACGTCATAAAGGTAATAATACTTTTTTTTTAATATCATACTCAGACCCCCGCACTAGGATTCCCTGTGTCGCGGGAGGCATGGACACACACAATCACAACACACAAACACCCAAGACCCGGGATAAACATCTACACTCATCGCACAAGTGTATGCCCCTGAACCCAGGGTTCTGGAGACACAGAAGTCATATCACTGACAGTAGCCACTGCGCCACCGCGACCTTACCTAGCAAATTGGTGTCCCTGAAGAAATGGTCGTTCTTGTCGTTCCGGGCTATCTTAAACACTAACTTGCACGCAGCAGCCAAATGGTTTCCTGTCACGCGCATCTGTAAGTTAAGTAGATATTACTTTATAGCAGTTCGAGCGAATCTCAGTAAAATCTCAATCTTCACTTTTATTTGCTACTCATATAATTGTTGGCCGGTTGGCGCGGTTGGTAGTACTCTGCCTTCTGAGCCGCTGGTCCCGGGTTCGATTCCCGGACAAGTCAAACATTTGTGTGTATGATCATGCCTGTTTGATCAGTGTCTGGGTGTGTATATGTATATAAGTACATATATCACTCATCAGGTTACCATAGCACAGGCTCTGCCTAGTTTGGGACCTGAAGACCTTGTGTGAAAGTTAATAAATAAATAAATAATAAATGAATTCTTGTTTTTCTATGTATATTTCATATAATTGCTGGAACTCTATGTTACTTATTTCGGACTGGGGCGTTGGCATCTGTGACACAGTTTTACACTACTGCAGGTGTCATCGATGTTAAACTATGTATTGCATTATTTTTAGTTCTGATTAAATAAATAAACTTGTAACTTGAATCTAATCTGTCCCACTTATAATATGAAGGCGAAAGTTGTATGTATGTTTGTTACTTCTCCACTCTTAAGCGGCTGCACCAATTTCGATGAAATTTGGTATGGAGATAGTTAAGACACTCGATTAACACATAGACGACTTTTTATGCCGAATATAATTGCTGTATCCATGGAATGCGCAAAAACGTCTGTCACTCCTTCATGCTCAAGCGGCTATACCGATTTCTATGAAACTTGGTGTGAAGATAGCTTAGACCTTATATTAACACATAGGCTACTTTCATCCCGAGAAAAATGCTGTTTCCGTGGGATAAGCAATTAATTCAAAAACCTTTGTTACTCCTTCAAACCCAAACGACTGTATAGATTGTGATGAAATTTAGTATGCAGATAGGTTGGACCCTGGAATAACACGCTACTTTTATCCAGGAAAAAGTATAGTTCCCGTGCGATAATTGAGGTAGCGGGAAAACCTTAATCCACGCGGGTGAAACCGCGGGGCGCTACTAGTAATATATAAAATTCTCGTGTCGCGGTGTTCAAAACGGCTCGACCAGTTGTAATGATGTTTTTTGTATAGTTGGCAGGTATAACAATGGGTCGTAATTACGTATTAATCTAGTATACGGTATTTAGAATTATAGCCCGGTGTCCACAGTGGGATTCCCTGTGCGTAGTTACCGTGAGCAAGCCCCTCGCGATGGCGACGAGCACGCGCGCGTCGTCAGTGTCGATGTGGGCGTAGAGCGCGCGCACCACCAGCTCCCGGAGGCTGGGCGCGGGCACGCCCACCTCCAGACGTTGCTGGAGACTCTCCATGAGGACGAGGACGCGCTCCACGTCGCCGCTCGGGTGGGACAGGGCGTCGGATAACTCCAGAATGCTCATACTGGATCAAATAGTTACTTAATTAATAGTCCTTATGTATTTCACCGTTTCGTTACATTGCATAACATTGGCACGTCAAGATAACATACAAATAACAACATAATGAAGCGATCACTGGTTCGATCCCCAACAGCAGCTTGAGCTTCCGGTGAAGGTAACACCGTTATCAAATTGCCAGCCCTACCTAGGGAAAGTACCCTACCACCATGTTAGGGTACTTTCGAGTACCCGCCTGCCACCCTCAAGTTTGAAAAACGTCACCAAACACATTGTGTACTCAGGCAGCAGTCCTTGGGAGCCAGGGAGAATTCTAGATCTAGCGTGATAACATCTTCGACCACATCGTCATTGACCACCAAGTGAGATAGTGTTTAAACGCTAGATCTATACAGTATATTAAAAAAAATGTTTTGACACGTTTGACATTGTGAACATTAAAAATTTCCGTTTCACATATTATCATTTTAAGTAACAATACGTGTTTGGAAAAAAAAACTTTACGAAAATTATATAACATACTGTTGAGTGGACCTATTGAATTGTTTAAAAAGAAAAAAAACTTTTTACACACACACACATTTAAGTATTTTATATATGAAAACTAGTATTTCGGGTGGTGCGCGGGCTGCGAGCAGCCCGCGTTATTGATGTGCATTAGTATTATTAACAAAAATGTCATTGCAGTTAAAAAAATTATATAAAATTCTCATACAAGTCGAGTAAGTGACAGTTTCTTCTAGTTCAGTACAAAGTGTGAAAGGGGTTACCATGTGCAAGTTGATTTTTTTGATAAAATTTTAGTCGCTGTAAAATCGCACCAAGATTGTAAACGACTTTTGTTAAGGGACTATACCTCTAAGTGCAGTGGTTAACGTGGGCAGTTGCCTCGGAGACCAGCTCGAGATGTGGAAAAAAAACTCCCCACTCGGGACTCGGCCTTCGGCCTCGTTAGTGACTCTCCTAAGGAATGTAAACGCGTAACACCCCATTCGTAAGTGACTAAAACGGCTCGGCCTACGGCCTCGCGGAGGCCACGCTCGGCCTTCGGCCTCGCGAGCCGAAAGCTCGGCCTTCGGCCTCGCAGGTTTGAAGCTCGGCCTGCGGCCTCGCAACCGTGGCGTTGTATCGCCAGCGAAAATCCCCATCCAGTAAATTAAAAATTCTCATGCAAGTCGAACAACTGACAGATACTTTTAGTTCCCGTGAGCGGTTGCATCAAACACCAGCTCGCGATGTGGAAAAAACTCCCCATCCGGGACTCGGCCTTCGGCCTCGTTAGCGACTTCCATAGGATGCGTTAATGAGGTACACCCCATTCGGAACTCGGCCTTCGGCCTCGTAAGTTACTAACACGGCTCGGCCTACGGCCTCGCGGAGGCCACGCTCGGCCTTCGGCCTCGTGGGCCGAAAGCTCGGCCTCCGGCCTCGCAGGTTTGAAGCTCGTCCTTCGGCCTCGCGGTGTTTAAGGCTCGGCCTGCGGCCTCGCAAGTTACAAAGGGAATGTTTTTAAGCTGTTCCCAATGACGGCCAGCTCGGCCTTCGGCCTCGCAGGCCTACAGCTCGGCCTCCGGCCTCGCTAAGGTGGAGCTCGGCCTTCGGCCTCGCCTCCACAGCTCGGCCTGCGGCCTCGCTCGATTGCAGCTCGGCCTACGGCCTCGCAAAGGGAATGTGGATTCGCCACCAAAATTCCGCATCCCGTAAAAAAAAAACAAATGACGTCATCAAAAAACTTTTTTCATATTTCGAATCAGGGACCCCAAATCTCCCTAAATACTTAATTTCAGACAGATCAGAGCAACTTGGATTTTGGTATCCGGTTCGAAGGACCAATTTGCAATTTTTGACAAAAACCCCAAATTTCCCTACAAAACCTCTATAACATTTGTTCGAACCCCCCATAGCTACCTATAACGGTTCCGGAGCTGCGGTCGTTTTAAATTTGTATGGGGAAACCTCTTTTTTAATAGGTAGGGTAAATTTATTCATTTTTCCAAAAGGTTCCCAGGGTTTTAGTCATTTTTAGTTTTGACACCTACCCCCCATCGCTTATGGTTTTCGAGATCCGTACACCAGTTCCATGATGGAAACCAAAAATGACACTTTTCGGATTTTTCTGGTGGTCACGTGGGCACTCTCTATACAGTCCACACCATAATTTCAACCCAAAAATACTCCTTCTGGGAGAACAATTCTGTCAGTGAGTCAATCAGTGGTAATGCAGCTTTATATATTATAATAACTAGTATTTCGGGTGGTGCGCGGGCTGCGAGCAGCCCGCGTTATCGATGTGCGTTTGTATTTATTTCAAGATTGTAATTGCAGTTAAAAATATATATAAAAATTCTCATACAAGTCGAGAAAGGGACAGTTTCTTCTAGTTCAGTACAAAGTGTGAGCAGGGTTACCATGTGCAAGTTGATTTTTTTGATAAAATTTTAGTCGCTGTAAAATCGCACCAAGATTCTAAACGACTTTTGTTAAGGGACCATACCTCTAAGTGCAGTGGTTAACGTGGGCCGTTGCCTCGGAGACCAGCTCGAGATGTGGAAAAAGCTCCCCATTCGGGACTCGGCCTTCGGCCTCGTTAGTGACTCTCCTAAGGAATGTAAACGCGTAACACCCCTTTCGTAAGTGACTAACACAGCTCGGCCTACGGCCTCGCGGAGGCCACGCTCGGCCTTCGGCCTCGCGGGCCGAAAGCTCGGCCTTCGGCTTCGCAGGTTCGAAGCTCGGCCTGCGGCCTCGCAACCGTGGCGTTGTATCGTCAGCGCATTCGGAACTCGGCCTTCGGCCTCGTAAGTTACTAACACGGCTCGGCCTACGGCCTCGCGGAGGCCACGCTCGGCCTTCGGCCTCGCGGGCCGAAAGCTCGGCCTCCGGCCTCGCAGGTTTGAAGCTCGGCCTTCGGCCTCGCGGTGTTTAAAGCTCGGCCTGCGGCCTCGCAAGTTACAAAGGGAATGATTTTAAGCTGTTCCCAATGACGGCCAGCTCGGCCTTCGGCCTCGCAGGCCTACAGCTCGGCCTCCGGCCTCGCTAGGGTGGAGCTCGGCCTTCGGCCTCGCCTCCACAGCTCGGCCTGCGGCCTCGCTCGATTACAGCTCGGCCTACGGCCTCGCAAAGAGAATGTGGTTTCGCCACCAAAAATCCGCATCCAGTAAAAAAAAAACTAATGACGTCATCCAAAAACTTTTTTCATATTTCGAATCAGGGACCCCAAATCTCCCTAAATACTTAATTTCAGTCAGATCGGAGCAACTTGAATTTTCGTATCCGGTTCGAAGGACCAATTTCAAGTTTTGGACAAAATCCCCAAATTTCCCTACAAACCCTCTATAACATTTGTTCAAACTCCCCATACCTACCTAAAACGGTTCCGGAGTTGCGATCGTTTTAATTTTGTATGGGAGAACCTCTTTTTTAATAGGTAGGGTAATTTTTTTTAACTTTCCAAAAGGGTCCCAGGGTTTTAGTCATTTTTAGTTTTGACACCTACCCTCCATCGGTTATGGTTTCCGAGATCCGTACACCTGTTCCATGAAGGAAACCATAAATGCCACTTTTCGGATTTTTCTGGGGGTCACGTGGGCTTTCTCTATACAGTCCACTATATAATTTCAACCCAAAAACACTCCTTCTGGGAGAACAATTCTGTCAGTGAGTCAATCAGTGGTAATGCAGCTTTATATATTATAACTAGTATTTGCGTGGCGCGCGGGCTGCGAGCAGCCCGCGTTATCGATGTGCATTAGTATTATTAACAAAAATGTCATTGCAGTTAAAAAAAAATATATATAATTCTCATACAAGTCGAATCAATGACAGTTTCTTCTAAATCAGTACAAAGTGTGGCAGGGTTACCATGTGCAAGTTGATTTTTTTGATAACATTTTAGTCGCTGTAAAATCGCACCAAGATTGTAAACGACTATTGTTAAGGGACCATACCTCTAAGTGCAGTGGTTAACGTGGGCAGTTGCCTCGGAGACCAGCTCGAGATGTGGAATAAACTCCCCATTCGGGACTCGGCCTTCGGCCTCGTTAGTGACTCGACTAAGGAATGTAAACGCGTAACACCCCATTCGTAAGTGACTAACACGGCTCGGCCTACGGCCTCGCGGAGGCCACGCTCGGCCTTCGGCCTCGCGGGCCGAAAGCTCGGCCTTCGGCCTCGCAGGTTTTAAGCTCGGCCTGCGGCCTCGCAACCGTGGCGTTGTATCGCCAGCGAAAATCCCCATCCAGTAAATTTAAAAATTCTCATGCAAGTCGAACAACTGACAGATACTTTTAGTTCCCGTGAGCGGTTGCATCAAAGACCAGCTCGAGATGTGGAAAAAACTCCCCATTCGGGACTCGGCCTTCGGCCTCGTTAGCGACTTCCATATGATGCGTTAATGAGGTACACCCCATTCGGAACTCGGCCTTCGGCCTCGTAAGTTACTAACACGGCTCGGCCTACGGCCTCGCGGGGGCCACGCTCGGCCTTCGGCCTCGCGGGCCGAAAGCTCGGCCTCCGGCCTCGCAGGTTTGAAGCTCGGCCTTCGGCCTCGCGGTGTATAAGGCTCGGCCTGCGGCCTCGCAAGTTACAAAGGGAATGTTTTTAAGCTGTTCCCAATGACGGCCAGCTCGGCCTTCGGCCTCGCAGGCCTACAGCTCGGCCTCCGGCCTCGCCAGGGTGGAGCTCGGCCTTCGGCCTCGCCTCCACAGCTCGGCCTGCGGCCTAGCTCGATTGTAGCTCGGCCTACGGCCTCGCAAAGAGAATGTGGTTTCGCCACCAAAAATCCGCATCCAGTAAAAAAAAAACAAATGACGTCATCGAAAAACTTTTTTCATTTTTCGAATCAGGAACCCCAAATCTACCTAAATACCAAATTTCAGCCAAATCGAAGAAACTTGGATTTTTGTATCCGGTTCGAAGGACCAATTTGCAATTTTTAACAAAATACCCAAATTTCCCTACAAACCCTCTATGACATTTGTTCAAACCCTCCATACCTATCTATAACGGTTTAGGAGTTGCGATCGTTTTAAATTTGTATGGGAGAACCTCTTTTTTGTTCAGGAGGGTAATTTTTTTTCAATTTTCCAAAAGGGTCCCAAGGTTTTAGTCATTTTTAGTTTTGACACCTACCCCCCATCGATTATGGTTTTCGAGATCCCTACACCAGTTCCATCAAGGAAACCAAAAATGACACTTTTCGGATTTTTCCCTAGGTCACGTGGGCACTCCCTATACAGTCCATTATATAATTTTAACCCAAAAACACTCTTTCTAGGAGAACAATGATGTCAGTGAGTCAGTCAATCAGTGGTAGAGCAGCTTTATATATTATAATATAACTAGGTGTTGGGTGGTGCGCGGGCTGCGAGCAGCCCGCGTTATCGATGTGCATTTGTATTTTTAATTGAAGTTTTAGTTGCAGTTTATAAATTGTATAAAACTGTCATACAAGTCGAGTAAGTGACAGTTTCTTCTAGTTCAGTACAAAGTGTGGGGAGTGTTACCATGTGCAAGTTGATTTTTTTGATAAAATTTTAGTCGCTGTAAAATCGCCCCAAGATTGTAATCGAGTTTTGTTAAGGGACCATACCTCTAAGTGCAGTGGTTAACATGGGCAGTTGCCTCGGAGACCAGCTCGAGAAGTAAAAAAAAACTCCCCATTCGGGACTCGGCCTTCGGCCTCGTTAGTGACTCTCCTAAGGAATGTAAATGCGTAACACCCCATTCGGAACTCAGCCTTCGGCCTCGTAAGTGACTAACATGGCTCGGCCTACGGCCTCGTGGAGGCCACGCTCGGCCTTCGGCCTCGCGGGCCGAAAGCTCGGCCTTCGGCCTCGCCCTGGAAGCTCGGCCTTCGGCCTCGCAGGTTTGAAGCTCGGCCTGCGGCCTCGCAGCCGTGGCGTTGTATCGCCAGCGAAAATCCCCATCCAGTAAAAAAAAAAAAAATGACGTCATCCAAAAAAATTTTTTATATTTAAAATCAGGGACCCCCAATCTCCCTAAATACCAAATTTCAGCTAGATCAGACAAACTTGGATTTTGGTATCCGGGTCGAAGGACCAATTTTTAATTTTTGACAGAAACCTCGAATTCCCCTACAAACCCTCTATAACATTTGTTCGATACCCCCATACCTACCTATAACGGTTCCGGAGTTGCGATCGTTTTAATTTTGTATGGGAGAACCTCTTTTTTGTTCGGGAGGGTAATTTTTTTTCAACTTTTTAAAAGGATCCCAGGGTTTTAGTCATTTTTAGTTTTGACACCAACCCCTCATCGATTATAGTTTCCGAGATCCCTACACCAGTTCCATGATGGAAACCAAAAATGACACTTTTCGGATTTTTCTGGAGGTCACGGGAACTTTCTCTACACTTTTTCCCTACATCACAAACACCCCCCATAGCTCCTTCTAGGAGAACAATTATGTCAATCAGTCAGTCAGTCAGTGAGTGAGTCAGTGGTAATCGAGCTTTATATATATAACTAGTATTTCGGGTGGTGCGCGGGCTGCGAGCAGCCCGCGTTATCGATGTGCATTAGTAATATTTATCAAGATTTGTAGTTGCAGTTTATAAAAATATATAAAATTCTCATTCAAGTCGAGTAAGTGACAGTTTCTTCTAGTTCAGTACAAGGTGTCGGCAGGGTTACCATGTGCAAGTTGATTTTTTTGATAAAATTTTAGTCGCTGTAAGATCGCACCAAGATTGTTAACGACTTTTGTTAAGGAACCATACCTCTAAGTGCAGTGGTTAACGTGGGCCGTTGCCTCGGAGACCAGCTCGAGATGTGGAAAAAAAACTCCCCATTCGGGACTCGGCCTTCGGCCTCGTTAGTGACTCTCCTAAGGAATGTAAACGCGTAACAGCCCATTCGTAAGTGACTAACACGGCTCGGCCTACGGCCTCGCGGAGGCCACGCTCGGCCTTCGGCCTCGCGGGCCGAAAGCTCGGCCTTCGGCCTCGCAGGTTTGAAGCTCGGCCTGCGGCCTCGCAACCGTGGCGTTGTATCGCCAGCGAAAATCCCCATCCAGTAAATAAAAAGATTTAAAAATTCTCATGCAAGTCGAACAACTGACAGATACTTTTAGTTCCCGTGAGCGCATGCATCAAAGACAAGCTCGAGATGTGGAAAAAAAATTCCCCATTCGGGACTCGGCCTTCGGCCTCGTTAGTGACTCTCCTAAGGAATGTAAATGCGTAACACCCCATTCGGAACTCGGCCTTCGGCCTCGTAAGTGACTAACACGGCTCGGCCTACGGCCTCGCGGAGGCCACGCTCGGCCTTCGGCCTCGCGGGCCGAAAGCTCGGCCTCCGGCCTCGCCCTCGAAGCTCGGCCTTCGGCCTCGCAGGTTTGAAGCTCGGCCTGCGGCCTCGCAAATAAGAAGTGGTTTCGCCATCAAAAATCCCCATCCAGTAAAAAAAAAACAAATGACGTCATCCAAAAATTTTTTTCATATTTGGATTCAGGGACCCCCAATCTCCCTAAATACCAAATTTCAGCCAGATCGGAGCAACTTGGATTTTGGTATCCGGGTCGAAGGACCAATTTTCAATTTTCGACTAAAACCCCAAATTCTCCTACAAAGTCTCTATAACATTTGTTCAAACCCCCCATACCCACCTATAACGGTTCGGGAGCTGCGGTCGTTTTAAATTTGTATGGGAGAACCTCTTTTTTGTTCGGGAGGGTAATTTTTTTTCAACTTTCCAAAAAGGTCCCAGGGTTTTAGTCATTTTTAGTTTTGACACCTACCCCCCATCGATTATGGTTTCCGAGATCCGTACACCAGTTCCATCAAGGAAACCAAAAATGACACTTTTCGGATTTTTCTGGTGGTCACAGGAACATCCTCTACACTTTTCCCCTACATCACAAACACCTCCCATCGCTCCTTCTAGGAAAACAATGATGTCAATCAGTCAGTCAGTCAGTCAGTCAGTCAGTCAGTGAGTGGTAATCGAACTTTATATATTATAACTAGGTGTTGGGTGGTGCGCGGGCTGCGAGCAGCCCGCGTTATCGATGTGCATTTGTATTTTTAATTGAAGTTTTAGTTGCAGTTTATAAATTATATAAAACTGTCATACAAGTCGAGTAAGTGACAGTTTCTTCTAGTTCAGTACAAAGTGTGGGCAGTGTTACCATGTGCAAGTTGATTTTTTTGATAAAATTTTAGTCACTGTAAGATCGCACCAAGATTGTTAACGACTTTTGTTAAGGAACCATACCTCTAAGTGCAGTGGTTGACGTAGGCCGTTGCCTCGGAGACCAGCTCGAGATGTGGAAAAAACCCCATATTTGGGACTCGGCCTTCGGCCTCGTTAGCGACTCACCTGAGGGACGTTAATTCGTTACACCCCATTCGGAACTCGGCCTTTGGCCTCGTAAGTGACTAACACGGCTCGGCCTACGGCCTCGCAGGTTTGAAGCTCGGCCTGCGGCCTCGCAACCGTGGCGTTGTATCGCCAGCGAAAATCCCCATCCAGTAAATAAAAAGATTTAAAAATTCTCATGCAAGTCGAACAACTGACAGATACTTTTAGTTCCCGTGAGCGGTTGCATCAAAGACCAGCTCGAGATGTGGATAAAAAACTCCCCATTCAGGACTCGGCCTTCGGCCTCGTAAGTGACTCTCCTAAGGAATGTAAATGCGTAACACCCCATTCGGAACTCGGCCTTCGGCCTCGTAAGTGACTAACACGGCTCGGCCTGCGGCCTCGCGTAGGCCACGCTCGGCCTTCGGCCTCGCGGGCCGAAAGCTCGGCCTTCGGCCTCGCCCTCGAAGCACGGCCTTCGGCCTCGCAGGTTTGAAGCTCGGCCTGCGGCCTCGCAGCCGTGGCGTTGTATCGCCAGCGAAAATCCCCATCCAGTAAAAAAAAAACAAATGACGTCATCCAAAATTTTTTTTTATATTTGGAATCAGGGACTCCCAATGTCCCTAAATACCAAATTTCAGCCAGATCAGACAAATTTGGATTTTGGTATCCGGGTCGAAGGACCAATTTTTAATTTTTGACAGAAACCTCGAATTCCCCTACAAACCCTCTATAACATTTGTTCGATACCCCCATACCTACCTATAACGGTTCCGGAGTTGCGATCGTTTTAATTTTGTATGGGAGAACCTCTTTTTTGTTCGGGAGGGTAATTTTTTTTCAACTTTTTAAAAGGATCCCAGGGTTTTAGTCATTTTTAGTTTTGACACCAACCCCTCATCGATTATAGTTTCCGAGATCCCTACACCAGTTCCATGATGGAAACCAAAAATGACACTTTTCGGATTTTTCTGGAGGTCACGGGAACTTTCTCTACACTTTTTCCCTACATCACAAACACCCCCCATAGCTCCTTCTAGGAGAACAATTATGTCAATCAGTCAGTCAGTCAGTGAGTGAGTCAGTGGTAATCGAGCTTTATATATATAACTAGGTGTTGGGTGGTGCGCGGGCTGCGAGCAGCCCGCGTTATCGATGTGCATTAGTAACTTTTATCAAACTGGTAATTGCAGTTAAAAAAATATATAAAATTCTCATACAAATCGAGTAAGTGACAGTTTCTTCTAGTTCAGTACAAAGTGTGAGCAGGGTTACCATGTGCAAGTTGATTTTTTTGATAAAATTTTAGTTGCTGTAAAATCGCACCAAGATTGTAAACGACTTTTGTTAAGGGACCATACCTCTAAGTGCAGTGGTTAACGTGGGCAGTTGCCTCGGAGACCAGCTCGAGATGTGGAAAAAAAACTCCCCATTCGGGACTCGGCCTTCGGCCTCGTTAGCGACTCACCTGAGGGACGTTGATTCGTTACACCCCATTCGGAACTCGGCCTTCGGCCTCGTAAGTGACTAACACGGCTCGGCCTACGGCCTCGCGGAGGCCACGCTCGGCCTTCGGCCTCGCGGGCCGAAAGCTCGGCCTTCGGCCTCGCCCTCTAAGCTCGGCCTTCGGCCTCGCAGGTTTGAAGCTCGGCCTGCGGCCTCGCAGCCGTAGCGTTGTATCGCCAGCGAAAATCCCCATCCAGTAAAAAAAAAAACAAATGACGTCATCCAAAATTTTTTTTTATATTTGGAATCAGGGACTCCCAATGTCCCTAAATACCAAATTTCAGCCAGATCAGACAAATTTGGATTTTGGTATCCGGGTCGAAGGACCAATTTTTAATTTTTGACAGAAACCTCGAATTCCCCTACAAACCCTCTATAACATTTGTTCGATACCCCCATACCTACCTATAACGGTTCCGGAGTTGCGATCGTTTTAATTTTGTATGGGAGAACCTCTTTTTTGTTCGGGAGGGTAATTTTTTTTCAACTTTTTAAAAGGATCCCAGGGTTTTAGTCATTTTTAGTTTTGACACCAACCCCTCATCGATTATAGTTTCCGAGATCCCTACACCAGTTCCATGATGGAAACCAAAAATGACACTTTTCGGATTTTTCTGGAGGTCACGGGAACTTTCTCTACACTTTTTCCCTACATCACAAACACCCCCCATAGCTCCTTCTAGGAGAACAATTATGTCAATCAGTCAGTCAGTCAGTGAGTGAGTCAGTGGTAATCGAGCTTTATATATATAACTAGTATTTCGGGTGGTGCGCGGGCTGCGAGCAGCCCGCGTTATCGATGTGCATTTGTATATTTTTTTAAATTTTAGTTGCAGTTGAAAAAAATATTTAAAAATTCTCATACAAGTCGAGAAAGGGACAGTTTCTTCTAGTTCAGTACTAAGTGTGAACAGGGTTACCATGTGCAAGTTGATTTTTTCAATAAAACTTTAGTCGATGTAAAATCGCCCCAAGATTGTAATCGAGTTTTGTTAGGGGACCATACCTCTAAGTGCAGTGGTTAACGTGGGCCGTTGCCTCGGAGACCAGCTCGAGACGTGAAAAAAGCTCCCCATTCGGGACTCGGCCTTCGGCCTCGTTAGTGACTCTCCTAAGGAATATAAACGCGTAACACCCCATTCGTAAGTGTCTAACACGGCTCGGCCTACGGCCTCGCGGAGGCCACGCTCGGCCTTCGGCCTCGCGGGCCGAAAGCTCGGCCTTCGGCCTCGCAGGTTTGAAGCTCGGCCTGCGGCCTCGCAACCGTGGCGTTGTATCGCCAGCGAAAATACCCATCCAGTAAATTAAAAGATTTAAAAATTCTCATGCAAGTCGAACAACTGACAGATACTTGTAGTTCCCGTGAGCGGTTGCATCAAAGACCAGCTCGAGATGTGGAAAAAACTTCCCATACGGGACTCGGCCTTCGGCCTCGTTAGTGACTCTCCTAAGGAATGTAAATGCGTAACACCCCATTCGGAACTCGGCCTTCGGCCTCGTAAGTGACTAACACGGCTCGGCCTGCGGCCTCGCGGAGGCCACGCTCGGCCTTCGGCCTCGCGGGCCGAAAGCTCGGCCTTCGGCCTCGCCCTGGAAGCTCGGCCTTCGGCCTCGCAGGTTTGAAGCTCGGCCTGCGGCCTCGCAAATAAAAAGTGGTTTCGCCATCAAAAATCCCCATCCAGTAAAAAAAAAACAAATGACGTCATCCAAAAAATATTTTCATATTTAGAATCAGGGACCCCCAATCTCCCTAAATACCAAATTTCAGCCAGATCAGAACAATTTGAATTTTGGTATCCGGGTCGAAGGACCAATTTTCAATTTTCGACTAAAACCCCAAATTCTCCTACAAACCCTCTATAACATTTGTTTAAACCCCCCATACCCACCTATAACGGTTCGGGAGCAGCGGTCGTTTTAAATTTGTATGGGAGAACCTCTTTTTTGTTCGGGAGGGTAACTTTTTTTCATTTTTCCAAAAAGGTCCCAGGGTTTTAGTCATTTTTAGTTTTGACACCTACCCCCCATCGAATATGGTTTCCGAGATCCGTACACCAGTTCCATCAAGGAAACCAAAAATGACACTTTTCGGATTTTTCTGGTGGTCATAGGAACCTCCTCTACACTTTTCCCCTACATCACAAATACCCCCCATCGCTCCTTCTGGGAGAACAATGATGTCAATGAGTCAGTCAGTGAGTGAGTCAGTCAGTGGTAATCGAACTTTATATAATATAACTAGTATTTCGGGTGGTGCGCGGGCTGCGAGCAGCCCGCGTTATCGATGTGCATTAGTAATATTTATCAAGATTTGTAGTTGCAGTTGAAAAAATATATAAAAATTCTCATACAAGTCGAGAAAGGGACAGTTTCTTCTAGTTCAGTACAAAGCGTGAGCAGGGTTACCATGTGCAAGTTGATTTTTTTGATAAAATTTTAGTCGCTGTAAAATCGCCCCAAGATTGTAATCGAGTTTTGTTGAGGGACCATACCTCTAAGTGCAGTGGTTAACGTGGGCCGTTGCCTCGGAGACCAGCTCGAGATGTGGAAAAAGCTCCCCATTCGGGACTCGGCCTTCGGCCTCGTTAGTGACTCTCCTAAGGAATGTAAACGCGTAACACCCCATTCGTAAGTGACTAACACGGCTCGGCCTACGGCCTCGCGGAGGCCACGCTCGGCCTTCGGCCTCGCGGGCCGAAAGCTCGGCCTTCGGCCTCGCAGGTTTGAAGCTCGGCCTGCGGCCTCGCAACCGTGACGTTGTATCGTCAGCGAAAATCCCCATCCAGTAAATTTTTTAAAAATTCTCATGCAAGACGAACAACTGACACATACTTTTAGTTCCCGTGAGCGGTTGCATCAAAGACCAGCTCGAGATGAGGAAAAAAAACTCCCCATCCGGGACTCGGCCTTCGGCCTCGTTAGCGACTCACCTGAGGGTCGTTAATTCGTTACACCCCATTCGGAACTCGGCCTTCGGCCTCGTAAGTGACTAACACGGCTCGGCCTGCGGCCTCGCGGAGGCCACGCTCGGCCTTCGGCCTCGCGGGCCGAAAGCTCGGCCTTCGGCCTCGCCCTGGAAGCTCGGCCTTCGGCCTCGCAGGTTTGAAGCTCGGCCTGCGGCCTCGCAAATAAGAAGTGGTTTCGCCATCAAAAATCCCCATCCAGTAAAAAAAAAACAAATGACGTCATCCAAAAATTTTTTTCATATTTGGAATCAGGGACCCCCAATCTCCCTAAATACCAAATTTCAGCCAGATCGGAGCAACTTGAATTTTGGTATCCGGTTCGAAGGACCAATTTTTAATTTTTGACTAAAAGCCCAAATTCTCCTACAAACCCTCTATAACATTTGTTCAAACCCCCCATACCCACCTATAACGGTTCGGGAGCTGCGTTCGTTTTAAATTTGTATGGGAGAACCTCTTTTTTGTTCGGGAGGGTAATTTTTTTTCATTTTTCCAAAAGGGTCCCAGGGTTTTAGTCATTTTTAGTTTTGACACCTACCCCCCATCGATTATGGTTTCCGAGATCCGTACACCAGTTCCATCAAGGAAACCAAAAATGACACTTTTCGGATTTTTCTGGTGGTCACAGGAACCTCCTCTACACTTTTCCCCTACATCACAAACACCCCCCATCGCTCCTTCTGGGAGAACAATGATGTCAATGAGTGAGTCAGTGAGTCAGTGGTAATCGAGCTTTATATAATATAACTAGGTGTTGGGTGGTGCGCGGGCTGCGAGAAGCCCGCGTTATCGATGTGCATTTGTATTGTTATCAAAATTTTAGTTGCAGTTTAAAAAATATACATAAAATTCTCATACAAGTCGAGTAAGTGACAGTTTCTTCTAGTTCAGTACAAAGTGTGGGCAGGGTTACCATGTGCAAGTTGATTTTTTTGATAAAATTTTAGTCGCTGTAAAATCGCACCAAGATTATAAACGACTTTTGTTAAGGGACCATACCTCTAAGTGCAGTGGTTAACGGGGGCAGTTGCCTCGGAGACCAGCTCGAGATGTGGAAAAAAACTCCCCATTCGGGACTCGGCCTTCGGCCTCGTTAGTGACTCTCCTAAGGAATGTAAACGCGTAACACTCCATTCGTAATTGACTTACACGGCTCGGCCTACAGCCTCGCGGAGGCCACGCTCGGCCTTCGGCCTCGCGGGCCGAAAGCTCGGCCTTCGGCCTCGCAGGTTTAAAGCTCGGTAATGCGGCCTCGCAACCTTGGCGTTGTATCGCCAGCAAAAATCCCCATCCAGTAAATAAAAAGATTTAAAAATTCTCATGCAAGTCGAACAACTGACAGATACTTTTAGTTCCCGTGAGCGGTTGCATCAAAGACCAGCTCGAGATGTGGAAAAAAAACTCCCCATTCGGGACTCGGCCTTCGGCCTCGTTAGTGACTCTCCTAAGGAATGTAAATGCGTAACACCCCATTCGGAACTCGGCCTTCGGCCTCGTAAGTGACTAACACGGCTCGGCCTGCGGCCTCGCGGAGACCACGCTCGGCCTTCGGCCTCGCGGGCCGAAAGCTCGGCCTTCGGCCTCGCCCTCGAAGCTCGGCCTTCGGCCTCGCAGGTTTGAAGCTCGGCCTGCGGCCTCGCAGCCGTGGCGTTGTATCGCCAGCGAAAATCCCCATCCAGTAAAAAAAAAAAAAATGACGTCATCCAAAAAAATTTTTTATATTTAAAATCAGGGACCCCCAATCTCCCTAAATATTAAATTTCAGCCAGATCGAAGAAACTTGGATTTTTGTATCCGGTTCGAAGGACCAATTTGCAATTTTCGACAAAATCCCCATATTTCCCTACAAACCTTCTATGACATTTGTTTGAACCCTCCATACCTATCTATAACGGTTTAGGAGTTGCGATCGTTTTAATTTTGTATGGGAGAACCTCTTTTTTGTTAGGGAGGGTAATTTTTTTTCATCTTTCCAAAAGAATCCCAGGGTTTTAGTCATTTTTAGTTTTGACACCTACCCCCCATCGCTTATGGTTTTCGAGATCCGTACACCAGTTCCATGATGGAAACCAAAAATGACACTTTTCGGATTTTTCTGGAGGTCACGTGGGCACTCTCTATACAGTCCACTATATATTTCTAACCCAAAAACACTCCTTCTGGGAGAACAATTCTGTCAGTGAGTCAATCAGTGGTAGTGCAGCTTTATATATTATAATAACTAGGTGTTGGGTGGTGCGCGGGCTGCGAGCAGCCCGCGTTATCGATGTGCATTAGTAATATTTATCAATATTTGTAGTTGCAGTTTATAAAAATATATATAAAATTCTCATTCAAGTCGAGTAAGTGACAGTTTCTTCTAGTTCAGTACAAGGTGTCGGCAGGGTTACCATGTGCAAGTTGATTTTTTTGATAAAATTTTAGTCACTGTAAAATCGCACCAAGATTGTTAACGACTTTTGTTAAGGGACCATACCTCTAAGTGCAGTGGTTAACGTGGGCAGTTGCATCGGAGACCAGCTCGAGATGTGGAAAAAAAACTCCCCATTCGGGACTCGGCCTTCGGCCTCGTAAGTGACTCTCCTAAGGAATGTAAACGCGTAACACCCCATTCGTAAGTGACTAACACGGCTCGGCCTACGGCGTCGCGGAGGCCACGCTCGGCCTTCGGCCTCGCGGGCCGAAAGCTCGGCCTTCGGCCTCGCAGGTTTGAAGCTCGGCCTGCGGCCTCGCAACCGTGGCGTTGTATCGCCATCGAAAATCCCCATCCAGTAAATAAAAAGATTTAAAAATTCTCATGCAAGTCGAACAACTGACAGATACTTTTAGTTCCCGTGAGCGGTTGCATCAAAGACCAGCTCGAGATGTGGAAAAAAAACTCCCCATTCGGGACTCGGCCTTCGGCCTCGTTAGTGACTCTCCTAAGAAATGTAAATGCGTAACACCCCATTCGGAACTCGGCCTTCGGCCTCGTTAGTGACTAACACGGCTCGGCCTACGGCCTCGCGGAGGCCACGCTCGGCCTTCGGCCTCGCGGGCCGAAAGCTCGGCCTTCGGCCTCGCCCTCGAAGCTCGGCCTTCGGCCTCGCAGGTTTGAAGCTCGGCCTGCGGCCTCGCAAATAAGAAGTGGTTTCGCCATCAAAAATCCCCATCCAGTAAAAAAAAAACAAATGACGTCATCCAAAAATTTTTTTTATATTTAGAATCAGGGACCCCAAATCTCCCTAAATACCAAATTTCAGCCAGATCGGAGTAACTTGGATTTTGGTATCCGGGTCGAAGGACCAATTTGCAATTTTTGACTAAAAACCCAAATTCTCCTACAAACCCTCTATAATATTTGTTTAAACCCCCCATACCCACCTATAATGGTTCCGGAGCTGCGGTCGTTTTAAATTTGTATGGGAGAACCTCTTTTTTGTTCGGGAGGGTAATTTTTTTTCAACTTTGAAAAAGGATCCCAGGGTTTTAGTCATTTTTAGTTTTGGCACCTACCCCCTATCTATTATAGTTTCCGAGATCCCTACACCAGTTCCACGAAGGAAACCAAAAATGGCACTTTTCGGATTTTTCTGGAGGTCACAGGAACCTCCTCTCCACTTTTCCCCTACATTACAGACACCCCCCATAGCTCCTTCTAGGAGAACAATTATGTCAATCAGTCAGTGAGTGAGTGAGTCAGTCAGTGGTAATCGAGCTTTATATATATAACTAGGTGTTGGGTGGTGCGCGGGCTGCGAGCAGCCCGCGTTATCGATGTGCATTTGTATTTTTAATTGAAGTTTTAGTTGCAGTTTATAAATTATATAAAACTGTCATACAAGTCGAGTAAGTGACAGTTTCTTCTAGTTCAGTACAAAGTGTGGGCAGTGTTACCATGTGCAAGTTGATTTTTTTGATAAAATTTTAGTCGCTGTAAAATCGCCCCAAGATTGTAATCGAGTTTTGTTAATGACCATACCTCTAAGTGCAGTGGTTAACGTGGGCAGTTGCCTCGGAGACCAGCTCGAGAAGTAAAAAAAAACTCCCCATTCGGGACTCGGCCTTCGGCCTCGTTAGTGACTCTCCTAAGGAATGTAAATGCGTAACACCCCATTCGGAACTCGGCCTTCGGCCTCGTAAGTGACTAACATGGCTCGGCCTACGGCCTCGTGGAGGCCACGCTCGGCCTTCGGCCTCGCGGGCCGAAAGCTCGGCCTTCGGCCTCGCCCTGGAAGCTCGGCCTTCGGCCTCGCAGGTTTGAAGCTCGGCCTGCGGCCTCGCAGCCGTGGCGTTGTATCGCCAGCGAAAATCCCCATACAGTAAAAAAAAAAAAAATGACGTCATCCAAAAAATTTTTTTATATTTAAAATCAGGGACCCCCAATCTCCCTAAATACCAAATTTCAGCCAGATCAGACAAACTTGGATTTTGGTATCCGGGTCGAAGGACCAATTTGCAATTTTTGACTAAAAACCCAAATTCTCCTACAAACCCTCTATAATATTTGTTCAAACCCCCCATACCCACCTATAATGGTTCCGGAGCTGCGGTCGTTTTAAATTTGTATGGGAGAACCTCTTTTTTGTTCGGGAGGGTAATTTTTTTTCAACTTTTAAAAAGGATCCCAGGGTTTTAGTCATTTTTAGTTTTGGCACCTACCCCCTATCTATTATAGTTTCCGAGATCCCTACACCAGTTCCACGAAGGAAACCAAAAATGGCACTTTTCGGATTTTTCTGGAGGTCACAGAAACCTTCTCTCCACTTTTTCCCTACATCACAAACACCCCCCATCGCTCCTTCTAGGAGAACAATTCTGTCAATCAGTGAGTGAGTGAGTGAGTGAGTGAATCAGTGGTAATCGAGCTTTATATATATAACTAGTATTTCGGGTGGTGCGCGGGCTGCGAGCAGCCCGCGTTATCGATGTGCATTTGTATTTATTTCAAATTTGTAATTGCAGTTGAAAAAATATATATAATTCTCATACAAGTAGAGTAAGTGACAGTTTGTTCTAGTTCAGTACAAAGTGTGGGCAGGGTTACCATGTGCAAGTTGTTTTTTTTGATAAAATTTTAGTCGCTGTAAAATCGCCCCAAGATTGTAATCGAGTTTTGTTAAGGGACCATACCTCTAATTGCAGTGGTTATCGTGGGCAGTTGCCTTGGAGCCAGCTCGAGATGTGAAAAAAACTCCCCATTCGGGACTCGGCCTTCGGCCTCGTTAGTGACTCTCTTAAGGAATGTAAACGCGTAACACCCCATTCGTAAGTGACTAACACGGCTCGGCCTACGGCCTCGCGGAGGCCACGCTCGGCCTTCGGCCTCGCGGGCCGAAAGCTCGGCCTTCGGCCTCGCAGGTTTGAAGCTCGGCCTGCGGCATCGCAACCGTGGCGTTGTATCGCCAGCGAAAATCCCCATCCAGTAAATAAAAAGATTAAAAATTCTCATGCAAGTCGGACAACTGACAGATACTTTTAGTTCCCGTGAGCGGTTGCATCAAAGACCAGCTCGAGATGTGGAAAAAACTCCCCATCCGGGACTCGGCCTTCGGCCTCGTTAGCGACTTCCATAGGATGCGTTAATGAGGTACACCCCATTCGGAACTCGGCCTTCGGCCTCGTAAGTTACTAAAACGGCTCGGCCTACGGCCTCGCGGAGGCCACGCTCGGCCTTCGGCCTCGCGGGCCGAAAGCTCGGCCTCCGGCCTCCCAGGTTTGAAGCTCGGCCTTCGGCCTCGCGGTGTTTAAGGCTCGGCCTGCGGCCTCGCAAGTTACAAAGGCAATGTTTTTAAGCTGTTCCCAATGACGGCCAGCTCGGCCTTCGGCCTCGCAGGCCTACAGCTCGGCCTCAAGCCTCGCTAGGGTGGAGCTCGGCCTTCGGCCTCGCCTCCACAGCTCGGCCTGCGGCCTCGCTCGATTGCAGCTCGGCCTACGGCCTCGCAAAGGGAATGTGGTTTCGCCCCCAAAATTCCGCATCCCGTAAAAAAAAAACAAATGACGTCATCAAAAAACTTTTTTCATATTTCGAATCAGGGACCCCAAATCTCCCTAAATACCTCATTTCAGCCAGATCGGAGCAACTTGAATTTTGGTATCCGGTTCGAAGGACCAATTTCAAGTTTTGGACAAAATCCCCACATTTCCCTACAAACCCTCTATGACATTTGTTCAAACCCTCCATACCTATCTATAACGGTTTAGGAGTTGCGATCGTTTTAAATTTGTATGGGAGAACCTCTTTTTTGTTCGGGAGGGTAATTTTTTTTCAATTTTCCAAAAGGGTCCCAGGGTTTTAGTCATTTTTAGTTTTGACACCTACCCCTCATCGATTATGGTTTTCGAGATCCCTACACCAGTTCCATCAAGGAAACCAAAAATGACACTTTTCGGATTTTTCCCTAGGTCACGTGGGCACTCCCTATACAGTCCATTATATAATTTTAACCCAAAAATACTCTTTCTAGGAGAACAATGATGTCAGTGAGTCAGTCAATCAGTGGTAGAGCAGCTTTATATATTATAACTAGTATTTCGGGTGGTGCGCGGGCTGCGAGCAGCCCGCGTTATCGATGTGCATTAGTATTATTAACAAAAATGTCATTGCAGTTAAAAAAAATATATATAATTCTCATACAAGTCGAATCAATGACAGTTTCTTCTGAATCAGTACAAAGTGTGGCAGGGTTACCATGTGCAAGTTGATTTTTTTGATAAAATTTTAGTCGCTGTAAAATCGCACCAAGATTGTAAACGACTATTGTTAAGGGACCATACCTCTAAGTGCAGTGGTTAACGTGGGCAGTTGCCTCGGAGACCAGCTCGAGATGTGGAATAAACTCCCCATTGGGGACTCGGCCTTCGGCCTCGTTAGTGACTCGACTAAGGAATGTAAACGCGTAACACCCCATTCGTAAGTGACTAACACGGCTCGGCCTACGGCCTCGCGGAGGCCACGCTCGGCCTTCGGCCTCGCGGGCCGAAAGCTCGGCCTTCGGCCTCGCAGGTTTGAAGCTCGGCGTGCGGCCTCGCAACCGTGGCGTTGTATCGCCAGCGAAAATCCCCATCCAGTAAATTTAAAAATTCTCATGCAAGTCGAACAACTAACAGATACTTTTAGTTCCCGTGAGCGGTTGCATCAAAGACCAGCTCGAGATGTGGAAAAAACTCCCCATCCGGGACTCGGCCTTC
This sequence comes from Apeira syringaria, assembly GCA_934044485.1. Classification (NCBI taxonomy): domain Eukaryota; kingdom Metazoa; phylum Arthropoda; class Insecta; order Lepidoptera; family Geometridae; genus Apeira; species Apeira syringaria. The sequence goes on along the minus strand of OW203656.1, from coordinate 4,719,674 downwards.
GGCCTCGTTAGCGACTTCCATAGGATGCGTTAATGAGGTACACCCCATTCGGAACTCGGCCTTCGGCCTCGTAAGTTACTAACACGGCTCGGCCTACGGCCTCGCGGAGGCCACGCTCGGCCTTCGGCCTCGCGGGCCGAAAGCTCGGCCTCCGGCCTCGCAGGTTTGAAGCTCGGCCTTCGGCCTCGCGGTGTTTAAGGCTCGGCCTGCGGCCTCGCAAGTTACAAAGGGAATGTTTTTAAGCTGTTCCCAATGACGGCCAGCTCGGCCTTCGGCCTCGCAGGCCTACAGCTCGGCCTCCGGCCTCGCTAGGGTGGAGCTCGGCCTTCGGCCTCGCCTCCACAGCTCGGCCTGCGGCCTCGCTCGATTGCAGCTCGGCCTACGGCCTCGCAAAGAGAATGTGGTTTCGCCACCAAAAATCCGCATCCAGTAAAAAAAAAACGAATGACGTCATCGAAAAACATTTTTCATTTTTCGAATCAGGAACCCCAAATCTACCTAAATACCAAATTTCAGCCAAATCGAAGAAACTTGGATTTTTGTATCCGGTTCGAAGGACCAATTTGCAATTTTTAACAAAATACCCAAATTTCCCTACAAACCCTCTATGACATTTGTTCAAACCCTCCATACCTATCTATAACGGTTTAGGAGTTGCGATCGTTTTAAATTTGTATGGGAGAACCTCTTTTTTGTTCAGGAGGGTAATTTTTTTTCAATTTTCCAAAAGGGTCCCAAGGTTTTAGTCATTTTTAGTTTTGACACCTACCCCCCATCGATTATGGTTTTCGAGATCCCTACACCAGTTCCATCAAGGAAACCAAAAATGACACTTTTCGGATTTTTCCCTAGGTCACGTGGGCACTCCCTATACAGTCCATTATATAATTTTAACCCAAAAATACTCTTTCTAGGAGAACAATGATGTCAGTGAGTCAGTCAATCAGTGGTAGAGCAGCTTTATATATTATAACTAGTATTTGGGTGGCGCGCGGGCTGCGAGCAGCCCGCGTTATCGATGTGCATTAGTATTATTAACAAAAATGTCGTTGCATTTGCTAAAAAGATATAAAATTCTCATGCAAATCGAATAACTCACAGTTTCATCTATTTCAGTAGAAAGTGTGAGCAGGGTTACCATGTGCAAGTTGATTTTTAAAAAAAAATTTTAGTCGCGGTAAAACCGGACCAAGATTGTAAACGACTTTTGTTAAGGGACCCCACCTCTAAGTGCAGTGGTTAACGTGGGCAGTTGCCTCGGAGACCAGCTCGATATGTGAAAATACTCGTTATCCGGAACTCGGCCTTCGGCCTCGTTAGTGACTCCCATAAGGTACGTTGATGCGTTACACCTCATTCGAGCTCGGCCTTCGGCCTCGCAGATTTGAAGCTCGGCCTTCGGCCTCGCAGGTTTGAAGCTCGGCCTTCGGCCTCGCGGTGGTAAAGACAGCTTCTTCAAGTTCAGTACAAAGTGAGAACAGAGTTACCATATGCAAGTTTATTTTTTTCATTAATATTTTAGTCGGGGTAAAATCGCACAAAGAATTTAAACGACTTTTGTTAAGGGACCCTACCTCTAATTGTAGTAAATAACGCGGGCAGTTGCATTGGAGACCAGCTCGAGATGTGGAAAAAACTCCCCATCCGGGACTCGGCCTTCGGCCTCGTTAGCGACTTCCATAGGATGCGTTAATGAGGTACACCCCATTCGGAACTCGGCCTTCGGCCTCGTAAGTTACTAACACGGCTCGGCCTACGGCCTCGCGGAGGCCACGCTCGGCCTTCGGCCTCGCGGGCCGAAAGCTCGGCCTCCGGCCTCGCAGGTTTGAAGCTCGGCCTTCGGCCTCGCGGTGTTTAAAGCTCGGCCTGCGGCCTCGCAAGTTACAAAGGGAATGATTTTAAGCTGTTCCCAATGACGGCCAGCTCGGCCTTCGGCCTCGCAGGCCTACAGCTCGGCCTCCGGCCTCGCTAGGGTGGAGCTCGGCCTTCGGCCTCGCCTCCACAGCTCGGCCTGCGGCCTCGCTCGATTTCAGCTCGGCCTACGGCCTCGCAAAGAGAATGTGGTTTCGCCACCAAAAATCCGCATCCAGTAAAAAAAAAACTAATGACGTCATCAAAAAACTTTTTTCATATTTCGAATCAGGGACCCCAAATCTCCCTAAATACTTAATTTCAGTCAGATCGGAGCAACTTGAATTTTGGTATCCGGTTCGAAGGACCAATTTCAAGTTTTGGACAAAATCCCCAAATTTCCCTACAAACCCTCTATAACATTTGTTCAAACTCCCCATACCTACCTAAAACGGTTCCGGAGTTGCGATCGTTTTAATTTTGTATGGGAGAACCTCTTTTTTAATAGGTAGGGTAATTTTTTTCAACTTTCCAAAAGGGTCCCAGGGTTTTAGTCATTTTTAGTTTTGACACCTACCCTCCATCGGTTATGGTTTCCGAGATCCGTACACCTGTTCCATGAAGAAAACCAAAAATGCCACTTTTCGGATTTTTCTGGGGGTCACGTGGGCACTCTCTATACAGTCCACTATATAATTTCAACCCAAAAACACTCCTTCTGGGAGAACAATTCTGTCAGTGAGTCAATCAGTGGTAATGCAGCTTTATATATTATAACTAGGTGTTGGGTGGTGCGCGGGCTGCGAGCAGCCCGCGTTATCGATGTGCATTTGTATATTTTTTAAAATTTTATTTGCAGTTTATAAAAATATATAAAATTCTCATACAAGTCGAGTAAGTGACAGTTTCTTCTAGTTCAGTACAAAGTGTGAGCAGGGTTACCATGTGCAAGTTGATTTTTTCGATAAAATTTTAGTCGATGTAAAATCGCCCTAAGATTGTAATCGAGTTTTGTTAAGGGACCATACCTCTAAGTGCAGTGGTTAACGTGGGCCGTTGCCTCGGAGACCAGCTCGAGAAGTAAAAAAAAAACTCCTCATTTGGGACTCGGCCTTCGGCCTCGTTAGTGACTCTCCTAAGGAATGTAAATGCGTAACGCCACATTCGGAACTCGGCCTTCGGCCTCGTAAGTGACTAACATGGCTCGGCCTACGGCCTCGCGGAGGCCACGCTCGGCCTTCGGCCTCGCGGGCCGAAAGCTCGGCCTTCGGCCTCGCCCTGGAAGCTCGGCCTTCGGCCTCGCAGGTTTGAAGCTCGGCCTGCGGCCTCGCAGCCGTGGCGTTGTATCGCCAGCGAAAATCCCCATCCAGTAAAAAAAAAAAAAAATGACGTCATCCAAAAAATTTTTTTATATTTAGAATCAGGGACCCCCAATCTCCCTAAATACTACATTTCAGCCAGATCAGACAAACTTGGATTTTGGTATCCGGGTCGAAGGACCAATTTTTTATTTTTGACAAAAACCCCATATTCCCCTACAAACCCTCTATAATATTTGTTTGAAACCCCCATACCCACCTATAACGGTTTCGGAGCTGCAGTCGTTTTAAATTTGTATGGGAGAACCTCTTTTTTGTTTGGGAGGGTAAATTTTTTTCAACTTTCCAAAAAGGTCCCAGGGTTTTAGCCATTTTTAGTTTTGGCACCTACCCCCCATCTATTATAGTTTCCGAGATCCCTACACCAGTTCCACGAAGGAAACCAAAAATGGCACTTTTCGGATTTTTCTGGAGGTCACAGGAACCTCCTCTCCACTTTTCCCCTACATTACAGACACCCCCCATAGCTCCTTCTAGGAGAACAATTATGTCAATCAGTCAGTGAGTGAGTGAGTCAGTCAGTGGTAATCGAGCTTTATATATATAACTAGTATTTGGGTGGCGCGCGGGCTGCGAGCAGCCCGCGTTTTCGATGTGCATTAGTATTATTACCAAAAATGTCGTTGCAGTTGCTAAAAAGATATAAAATTCTCATGCAAATCGAATAACTCACAGCTTCATCTATTACAGTAGAAAGTGTGAGCAGGGTTACCATGTGCAAGTTGATTTTTTCGATAAAATTTTAGTCGATGTAAAATCGCCCCAAGATTGTAATCGAGTTTTGTTAAGGGACCATACCTCTAACTGCAGTGGTTAACGTGGGCCGTTGCGTCGGAGACCAGCTCGAGATGTGGAAAAAGCTCCCCATTCGGGACTCGGCCTTCGGCCTCGTTAGTGACTCTCCTAAGGAATGTAAACGCGTAACACCCCTTTCGTAAGTGACTAACACGGCTCGGCCTACGGCCTCGCGGAGGCCACGCTCGGCCTTCGGCCTCGCGGGCCGAAAGCTCGGCCTTCGGCCTCGCAGGTTTAAAGCTCGGCCTGCGGCCTCGCAACCGTGGCGTTGTATCGTCAGCGAAAATCCCCATCCAGTATATAAAAAGATTTAAAAATTTCCATGCAAGTCGAACAACTGACAGTTACTTTTAGTTCCCGTGAGCGGTTGCATCAAAGACCAGCTCGAGATGTGGTAAAAACTCCTCATTCTGAACTCGGCCTTCGGCCTCGTTAGTGACTCTCCTAAGGAATGTAAATGCGTAACACCCCATTCGGAACTCGGCCTTCGGCCTCGTAAGTGACTAACACGGCTCGGCCTACGGCCTCGCGGAGGCCACGCTCGGCCTTCGGCCTCGCGGGCCGAAAGCTCGGCCTTCGGCCTCGCCCTCGAAGCTCGGCCTTCGGCCTCGCAGGTTTGAAGCTCGGCCTGCGGCCTCGCAAATAAGAAGTGGTTTCGCCATCAAAAATCCCCATTCAGTAAAAAAAAAACAAATGACGTCATCCAAAAACTTTTTTCATAATCGGAATCAGGGACCCCCAATCTCCCTAAATACTAAATTTCAGCCAGATCAGAGCAACTTGGATTTTGGTATCCGGGTCGAAGGACCAATTTTTAATTTTTGACAGAAACCTCAAATTCCCCTACAAACCCTCTATAACATTTGTTTGAACCCCCCATACCCACCTATAACGGTTCCGGAGTTGCGGTCGTTTTAAATTTGTATGGGAGAACCTCTTTTTTGTTCGGGAGGGTAATTTTTTTTCAACTTTCGAAAAGAGTCCCAAGGTTTTAGTCATTTTTAGTTTTGGCACCTACCCCCCATCGATTATGGTTTCCGAGATCCGTACACCAGTTCCATCAAGGAAACCAAAAATGACACTTTTCGGATTTTTCTGGTGGTCATAGGAACCTCCTCTACACTTTTCCCCTACATCACAAACACCCCTCATCGCTCCTTCTGGGAGAACAATGATGTCAATGAGTCAGTGAGTGAGTGAGTCAGTGGTAATCGAACTTTATATAATATAATAACTAGTATTTCGGGTGGTGCGCGGGCTGCGAGCAGCCCGCGTTATCGATGTGCATTTGTATTTTTAATTAAAGTTTTAGTTGCAGTTGGCAAAAATATATAAAATTCTCATACAAGTAGAGTAAGTGACAGTTTCTTCTAGTTCAGTACAAAGTGTGGGCAGGGTTACCATGTGCAAGTTGATTTTTTTGATAAAATTTTAGTCGCTGTAAAATCGCACCAAGATTGTAAACGACTTTTGTTAAGGGACCATACCTCTAAGTGCAGTGGTTAACGTGGGCAGTTGTCTCGGAGACCAGCTCGAGATGTGGAAAAAGCTCCCCATTCGGGACTCGGCCTTCGGCCTCGTTAGTGACTCTCCTAAGGAATGTAAACGCGTAACACCCCATTCGTAAGTGACTAACACGGCTCGGCCTACGGCCTCGCGGAGGCCACGCTCGGCCTTCGGCCTCGCGGGCCGAAAGCTCGGCCTTCGGCCTCGCAGGTTTGAAGCTCGGCCTGCGGCCTCGCAACTGTGGCGTTATATCGCCAGCGAAAATCCCCATCCAGTAAATAAACAGATTTAAAAATTTTTATGCAAGTCGAACAACTGACAGATACTTTTAGTTCCCGTGAGCGGTTGCATCAAAGACCAGCTCGAGATGTGAAAAAAAAACTCCCCATTCGGGACTCGGCCTTCGGCCTCGTTAGTGACTCTCCTAAGGAAAGAAAATGCGTAACACCCCATTCGGAACTCGGCCTTCGGCCTCGTAAGTGACTAACACGGCTCGGCCTGCGGCCTCGCGGAGGCCACGCTCGGCCTTCGGCCTCGCGGGCCGAAAGCTCGGCCTACGGCCTCGCCCTCGAAGCTCGGCCTTCGGCCTCGCAGGTTTGAAGCTCGGCCTGCGGCCTCGCAAATAAGAAGTGGTTTCGCCATCAAAAATCCCCATCCAGTAAAAAAAAAACAAATGACGTCATCAAAAAAATTTTTTCATATTTGGAATCAGGGACCCCCAATCTCCCTAAATACTAATTTTTAGCAAGATCAGAGCAACTTGGATTTTGGTATCCGGGTCGAAGGACCAATTTTTAATTTTTGACAGAAACCTCCAATTCCCCTACAAACCCTCTATAACATATGTTCAAACCCCCCATACCCACCTATAACGGTTCGGGAGCTGCGGTCGTTTTAAATTTGTATGGGAGAACCTCTTTTTTGTTCGGGAGGGTAATTTTTTTTCAACTTTCCAAAAAGGTCCCAGGGTTTTAGTCATTTTTAGTTTTGACACCTACCCCCCATCGATTATAGTTTCCGAGATCCGTACACCAGTTCCATCAAGGAAACCAAAAATGACACTTTTCAGATTTTTCTGGTGGTCATGGGAACCTCCTCTACACTTTTCCCCTACATCACAAACACCCCCCATCGCTCCTTCTGGGAGAACAATGATGTCAATGAGTCAGTGAGTGAGTGAGTCAGTGGTAATCGAACTTTATATAATATAACTAGTATCTGGGTGGTGCGCGGGCTGCGAGCAGCCCGCGTTATCGATGTGCATTTGTATGTTTTATTAAAGTTTTAGTTGCAGTTTAAAAAATATATATAAAATTCTCATACCAGTCGAGAAAGGGACAGTTTCTTCTAGTTCAGTACAAAGTGTGAGCAGGGTTACCATGTGCAAGTTGATTTTTTTATTAAATTTTAGTCGCTGTAAAATCGCCCCAAGATTGTTAACGACTTTTGTTCAGGGACCATACCTCTAAGTGCAGTGGTTAACGTGGGCCGTTGCCTCGGAGACCAGCTCGAGATGTGGAAAAAAAACTCCCCATTCGGGACTCGGCCTTCGGCCTCGTTAGTGACTCTCCTAAGGAATGTAAACGCGTAACACCCCATTCGTAAGTGACTAACACGGCTCGGCCTACGGCCTCGCGGAGGCCACGCTCGGCCTTCGGCCTCGCGGGCCGAAAGCTCGGCCTTCGGCCTCGCAGGTTTGAAGCTCGGCCTGCGGCCTCGCAACCGTGGCGTTGTATCGCCAGCGAAAATCCCCATCCAGTAAATAAAAAGATTAAAAAATTCTCATGCAAGTCGAACAACTGACAGATACTTTTAGTTCCCGTGAGCGGTTGCATCAAAGACCAGCTCAAGATGTGGGAAAAACCCCCCATTCGGGTCTCGGCCTTCGGCCTCGTTAGTGACTCTCCTAAGGAATGTAAATGCGTAACACCCCATTCGGAACTCGGCCTTCGGCCTCGTAAGTGACTAACACGGCTCGGCCTGCGGCCTCGCGGAGGCCACGCTCGGCCTTCGGCCTCGCGGGCCGAAAGCTCGGCCTTCGGCCTCGCCCTCGAAGCTCGGCCTTCGGCCTCGCAGGTTTGAAGCTCGGCCTGCGGCCTCGCAGCCGTGGCGTTGTTTCGCCATCAAAAATCCCCATCCAGTAAAAAAAAAACAAATGACGTCATCCAAAAAATTTTTTCATATTTGGAATCAACGACCCCCAATCTCCCTAAATACCAAATTTCAGCCAGATCGGAGCAACTTGGATTTTGGTATCCGGGTCGAAGGACCAATTTTCAATTTTCGACTAAAACCCCAAATTCTCCTACAAACCCTCTATAACATTTGTTCAAACCCCCCATACCCACCTATAACGGTTCGGGAGCTGCGGTCGTTTTAAATTTGTATGGGAGAACCTCTTTTTTGTTCGGGAGGGTAATTTTTTTTCAACTTTCCAAAAGGGTCCCAGGGTTTAAGTCATTTTTAGTTTTGACACCTACCCCCCATCGATTATGGTTTCCGAGATCCGTACACCAGTTCCATCAAGGAAACCAAAAATGACACTTTTCGGATTTTTCTGGTGGTCATAGGAACATCCTCTACACTTTTCCCCTACATCACAAATACCCCCCATCGCTCCTTCTGGGAGAACAATGATGTCAATGAGTGAGTCAGTCAGTCAGTGAGTGGTAATCGAGCTTTATATATTATAACTAGTATTTCGGGTGGTGCGCGGGCTGCGAGCAGCCCGCGTTATCGATGTGCATTAGTAATATTTATCAAGATTTGTAGTTGCAGTTGAAAAAAATATTTAAAAATTCTCATACAAGTCGAGAAAGGGACAGTTTCTTCTAGTTCAGTACAAAGTGTGAGCAGGGTTACCATGTGCAAGTTGATTTTTTCGATAAAATTTTAGTCGATGTAAAATCGCCCCAAGATTGTAATCGAGTTTTGTTAAGGGACCATACCTCTAAGTGCAGTGGTTAACGTGGGCCGTTGCCTCGGAGACCAGCTCGAGATGTGGAAAAAGCTCCCCATTCGGGACTCGGCCTTCGGCCTCGTTAGTGACTCTCCTAAGGAATGTAAACGCGTAACACCCAATTCGTAAGTGATTAACACAGCTCGGCCTACGGCCTCGCGGAGGCCACGCTCGGCCTTCGGCCTCGCGGGCCGAAAACTCGGCCTTCGGCCTCGCAGGTTCGAAGCTCGGCCTGCGGCCTCGCAACCGTGGCGTTGTATCGTCAGCGAAAATCCCCATCCAGTATATAAAAAGATTTAAAAATTTCCATGCAAGTCGAACAACTGACAGATACTTTTAGTTCCCGTGAGCGGTTGCATCAAAGACCAGCTCGAGATGTGGAAAAAAAACTCCCCATTCGGGACTCGGCCTTCGGCCTCGTTAGTGACTCTCCTAAGGAATGTAAATGCGTAACACCCCATTCGGAACTCGGCCTTCGGCCTCGTAAGTGACTAACACGGCTCGGCCTACGGCCTCGCGGTGGCCACGCTCGGCCTTCGGCCTCACGGGCCGAAAGCTCGGCCTTCGGCCTCGCCCTGGTAGCTCGGCCTTCGGCCTCGCAGGTTTGAAGCTCGGCCTGCGGCCTCGCAAATAAGAAGTGGTTTCGCCATCAAAAATCCCCATCCAGTAAAAAAAAAACAAATGACGTCATCCAAAAAATTTTTTTATATTTGGAATCAGGGACCCCCAATCTCCCTAAATACCAAATTTCAGCCAGATCAGACAAACTTGAATTTTGGTATCCGGGTCGAAGGACCAATTTTCAATTTTCGACTAAAACCCCAAATTCTCCTACAAACCCTCTATAACATTTGTTCAAACCCCCCATACCCACCTATAACGGTTCCGGAGTTGCGGTCGTTTTAAATTTGTATGGGAGAACCTCTTTTTTGTTCGGGAGGGTAATTTTTTTCCAATTTTCCAAAAAGGTCCCAGGATTTTAGTCATTTTTAGTTTTGGCACCTACCCCCCATCGATTATGGTTTCCGAGATCCGTACACCAGTTCCATCAAGGAAACCAAAAATGACACTTTTCGGATTTTTCTGGTGGTCATAGGAACCTCCTCTACACTTTTCCCCTACACCACAAACACCCCCCATCGCTCCTTCTGGGAGAACAATGATGTCAATGAGTGAGTCAGTCAGTCAGTGAGTGGTAATCGAACTTTATATAATATAACTAGTATTTCGGGTGGTGCGCGGGCTGCGAGCAGCCCGCGTTATCGATGTGCATTAGTAATATTTATCAAGATTTGTAGTTGCAGTTAAAAAATATTTAAAATTCTCATACAAGTCGAGTAGGTGACAGTTTCTTCTAGTTCAGTACAAAGTGTGAGCAGGGTTACCATGTGCAAGTTGTTTTTTTTGATAAAAATTTAGTCGCTGTAAAATCGCACCAAGATTGTAAACGACTTTTGTTAAGGGACCATACCTCTAAGTGCAGTGGTTAACGTGGGCAGTTGCCTCGGAGACCAGCTCGAGATGTTTAAAAAGCTCCCCATTCGAGACTCGGCCTTCGGCCTCGTTAGTGACTCTCCTAAGGAATGTAAACGCGTAACACCCCTTTCGTAAGTGACTAACACAGCTCGGCCTACGGCCTCGCGGAGGCCACGCTCGGCCTTCGGCCTCGCGGGCCGAAAGCTCGGCCTTCGGCCTCGCGGGCCGAAAGCTCGGCCTTCGGCCTCGCAGGTTTGAAGCTCGGCCTGCGGCCTCGCAACCGTGGCGTTGTATCGCCAGCGAAAATCCCCATCCAGTAAATAAAAAGATTAAAATATTCTCATACAAGTCGAACAACTGACAGATACTTTTAGTTCCCGTGAGCGGTTGCATCAAAGACCAGCTCGAGTTGTGGAAAAAAAACTCCCTATTCGTGACTCGGCCTTCGGCCTCGTTAGTGACTTTCCTAAGGAATGTAAATGCGTAACACCTCATACAGAACTCGGCCTTCGGCCTCGTAAGTGACTAAAACGGCTCGGCCTGCGGCCTCGCGGAGGCCACGCTCGGCCTTCGGCCTCGCGGGCCGAAAGCTCGGCCTTCGGCCTCGCCCTCGAAGCTCGGCCTTCGGCCTCGCGGGTTTGAAGCTCGGCCTGCGGCCTCGCAAATAAAAAGTGGTTTCGCCATCAAAAATCCCCATCCAGTAAAAAAAAACAAATGACGTCATCCAAAAAATTTTTTCATATTTGGAATCAGGGACTCCCAATCTCCCTAAATACCAAATTTCAGCCAGATCGGAGCAACTTGGATTTTGGTATCCGGGTCGAAGGACCAATTTTCAATTTTCGACTAAAACCCCAAATTTTTCTACAAACCCTCTATAACATTTGTTCAAACCCCCCATACCCACCTATAACGGTTCGGGAGCTGCGGTCGTTTTAAATTTGTATGGGAGAACCTCTTTTTTGTTCGGGAGGGTAATTTTTTTTCAACTTTCCAAAAAGGTCCCAGGGTTTTAGTCATTTTTAGTTTTGACACCTACCCCCCATCGATTATGGTTTCCGAGATCCGTACACCAGTTCCATCAAGGAAACCAAAAATGACACTTTTCGGATTTTTCTGGAGGTCACAGGAACCTCCTCTACGTTTTTCCCCTACATCACAAACACCCCCCATCGCTCCTTCTGGGAGAACAATGATGTCAATGAGTCAGTGAGTCAGTGAGTGGTAATCGAACTTTATATAATATAACTAGGTGTTGGGTGGTGCGCGGGCTGCGAGCAGCCCGCGTTATCGATGTGCATTAGTAACTATTATCAAACTGGTAATTGCAGTTAAAAAAATATATAAAATTCTCATACAAGTCGAGTAAGTGACAGTTTCTTCTAGTTCAGTACAAAGTGTGAGCAGGGTTACCATGTGCAAGTTGATTTTTTTGATAAAATTTTAGTCGCTGTAAAATCGCACCAATATTGTAAACGATTTTTGTTAAGGGACCATACCTCTAAGTGCAGTGGTTAACGTGGGCAGTTGCCTCGGAGACCAGCTCGAGATGTGGAAAAAAAACTCCCCATTCGGGACTCGGCCTTCGGCCTCGTTAGTGCCTCTCCTAAGGAATGTAAACGCGTAACATCCCATTCGTAAGTGACTAACACGGTGACTAACACGTTGATGCGTTACACCTCATTCGAGCTCGGCCTTCGGCCTCGCAGATTTGAAGCTCGGCCTTCGGCCTCGCAGGTTTGAAGCTCGGCCTTCGGCCTCGCGGTGGTAAAGACAGCTTCTTCAAGTTCAGTACAAAGTGAGAACAGAGTTACCATATGCAAGTTTATTTTTTTCATTAATATTTTAGTCGGGGTAAAATCGCACAAAGAATTTAAACGACTTTTGTTAAGGGACCCTACCTCTAATTGTAGTAAATAACGCGGGCAGTTGCATTGGAGACCAGCTCGAGATGTGGAAAAAACTCCCCATCCGGGACTCGGCCTTCGGCCTCGTTAGCGACTTCCATAGGATGCGTTAATGAGGTACACCCCATTCGGAACTCGGCCTTCGGCCTCGTAAGTTACTAACACGGCTCGGCCTACGGCCTCGCGGAGGCCACGCTCGGCCTTCGGCCTCGCGGGCCGAAAGCTCGGCCTCCGGCCTCGCAGGTTTGAAGCTCGGCCTTCGGCCTCGCGGTGTTTAAAGCTCGGCCTGCGGCCTCGCAAGTTACAAAGGGAATGATTTTAAGCTGTTCCCAATGACGGCCAGCTCGGCCTTCGGCCTCGCAGGCCTACAGCTCGGCCTCCGGCCTCGCTAGGGTGGAGCTCGGCCTTCGGCCTCGCCTCCACAGCTCGGCCTGCGGCCTCGCTCGATTTCAGCTCGGCCTACGGCCTCGCAAAGAGAATGTGGTTTCGCCACCAAAAATCCGCATCCAGTAAAAAAAAAAACTAATGACGTCATCAAAAAACTTTTTTCATATTTCGAATCAGGGACCCCAAATCTCCCTAAATACTTAATTTCAGTCAGATCGGAGCAACTTGAATTTTGGTATCCGGTTCGAAGGACCAATTTCAAGTTTTGGACAAAATCCCCAAATTTCCCTACAAACCCTCTATAACATTTGTTCAAACTCCCCATACCTACCTAAAACGGTTCCGGAGTTGCGATCGTTTTAATTTTGTATGGGAGAACCTCTTTTTTAATAGGTAGGGTAATTTTTTTCAACTTTCCAAAAGGGTCCCAGGGTTTTAGTCATTTTTAGTTTTGACACCTACCCTCCATCGGTTATGGTTTCCGAGATCCGTACACCTGTTCCATGAAGAAAACCAAAAATGCCACTTTTCGGATTTTTCTGGGGGTCACGTGGGCACTCTCTATACAGTCCACTATATAATTTCAACCCAAAAACACTCCTTCTGGGAGAACAATTCTGTCAGTGAGTCAATCAGTGGTAATGCAGCTTTATATATTATAACTAGGTGTTGGGTGGTGCGCGGGCTGCGAGCAGCCCGCGTTATCGATGTGCATTAGTAATATTTATCAAGATTTGTAGTTGCAGTTGAAAAAAATATTTAAAAATTCTCATACAAGTCGAGAAAGGGACAGTTTCTTCTAGTTCAGTACAAAGTGTGAGCAGGGTTACCATGTGCAAGTTGATTTTTTCGATAAAATTTTAGTCGATGTAAAATCGCCCCAAGATTGTAATCGAGTTTTGTTAAGGGACCATACCTCTAAGTGCAGTGGTTAACGTGGGCCGTTGCCTCGGAGACCAGCTCGAGATGTGGAAAAAGCTCCCCATTCGGGACTCGGCCTTCGGCCTCGTTAGTGACTCTCCTAAGGAATGTAAACGCGTAACACCCCTTTCGTAAGTGACTAACACAGCTCGGCCTACGGCCTCGCGGAGGCCACGCTCGGCCTTCGGCCTCGCGGGCCGAAAGCTCGGCCTTCGGCTTCGCAGGTTCGAAGCTCGGCCTGCGGCCTCGCAACCGTGGCGTTGTATCGTCAGCGCATTCGGAACTCGGCCTTCGGCCTCGTAAGTTACTAACACGGCTCGGCCTCCGGCCTCGCAGGTTTGAAGCTCGGCCTTCGGCCTCGCGGTGTTTAAAGCTCGGCCTGCGGCCTCGCAAGTTACAAAGGGAATGATTTTAAGCTGTTCCCAATGACGGCCAGCTCGGCCTTCGGCCTCGCAGGCCTACAGCTCGGCCTCCGGCCTCGCTAGGGTGGAGCTCGGCCTTCGGCCTCGCCTCCACAGCTCGGCCTGCGGCCTCGCTCGATTACAGCTCGGCCTACGGCCTCGCAAAGAGAATGTGGTTTCGCCACCAAAAATCCGCATCCAGTAAAAAAAAAACTAATGACGTCATCCAAAAACTTTTTTCATATTTCGAATCAGGGACCCCAAATCTCCCTAAATACTTAATTTCAGTCAGATCGGAGCAACTTGAATTTTCGTATCCGGTTCGAAGGACCAATTTCAAGTTTTGGACAAAATCCCCAAATTTCCCTACAAACCCTCTATAACATTTGTTCAAACTCCCCATACCTACCTAAAACGGTTCCGGAGTTGCGATCGTTTTAATTTTGTATGGGAGAACCTCTTTTTTAATAGGTAGGGTAATTTTTTTTAACTTTCCAAAAGGGTCCCAGGGTTTTAGTCATTTTTAGTTTTGACACCTACCCTCCATCGGTTATGGTTTCCGAGATCCGTACACCTGTTCCATGAAGGAAACCATAAATGCCACTTTTCGGATTTTTCTGGGGGTCACGTGGGCTTTCTCTATACAGTCCACTATATAATTTCAACCCAAAAACACTCCTTCTGGGAGAACAATTCTGTCAGTGAGTCAATCAGTGGTAATGCAGCTTTATATATTATAACTAGTATTTGGGTGGCGCGCGGGCTGCGAGCAGCCCGCGTTATCTATGTGCATTAGTATTATTAACAAAAATGTCGTTGCAGTTGCTAAAAAGATATAAAATTCTCATGCAAATCGAATAACTCACAGTTTCATCTATTTCAGTAGAAAGTGTGAGCAGGGATACCATGTGCAAGTTGATTTTTTTAATTAAATTTTAATCGCGGTAAAACCGGAACAAGATTGTAAACGACTTTTGTTAAGGGACCATACCTCTAAGTGCAGTGGTTAACGTGGGCAGTTGCCTCGGAGACCAGCTCGATATGTGAAAATACTCGTTATCCGGAACTCGGCCTTCGGCCTCGTAAGTGACTCCCATATGGTACGTTAAAGCGTTATACCTCATTCGAGCTCGGCCTTCGGCCTCGCAGATTTGAAGCTCGGCCTTCGGCCTCGCAGGTTTGAAGCTCGGCCTTCGGCCTCGCGGTGGTAAAGACAGCTTCTTCAAGTTCAGTACAAAGTGTGAGCAGGGTTACCATGTGCAAGTTGATTTTTCTGATAAAATTTTAGTCGCTGTAAAATTGCACCAAGATTGTAAACGACTTTTGTTAAGGGACCATACCTCTCAGTGCAGTGGTTAACGTGGGCAGTTCCTTTGGAGACCAGCTCGAGATGTGAAAAAAACTCCCCATCCGGGACTCGGCCTTCGGCCTCGTTAGTGACTTCCATAGGATGCGTTAATGAGGTACACCCCATTCGGAACTCGGCCTTCGGCCTCGTAAGTTACTAACACGGCTCGGCCTACGGCCTCGCGGAGGCCACGCTCGGCCTTCGGCCTCGCGGGCCGAAAGCTCGGCCTCCGGCCTCGCAGGATTGAAGCTCGGCCTTCGGCCTCGCGGTGTTTATGGCTCGGCCTGCGGCCTCGCAAGTTACAAAGGGAATGTTTTTAAGCTGTTCCCAATGACGGCCAGCTCGGCCTTCGGCCTCGCAGGCCTACAGCTCGGCCTCCGGCCTCGCTAAGGTGGAGCTCGGCCTTCGGCCTCGCCTCCACAGCTCGGCCTGCGGCCTCGCTCGATTGCAGCTCGGCCTACGGCCTCGCGAAGAGAATGTGATATCGCCACCAAAAATCCGCATCCAGTAAAAAAAAAACAAATGACGTCAGCAAAAAACTTTTTTCATATTTCGAATCAGGGACCCCAAATCTCCTTAACTACCTAATTTCAGCCCGATCGGAGCAACTTGGATTTTGGTATCCGGTTCGAAGGACCAATTTCAAGTTTTGGACAAACTCCCCAAATTTCCCTACAAATCCTCTATGACATTTGTTTGAACCCCCCATACCCACCTATAACGGTTCCGGAGCTGCGGTCGTTTTAAATTTGTATGGGAGAACCTCTTTTTTGTTCGGGAGGGTAATTTTTTTTTATCTTTTCAAAAGGTTCCCAGGGTTTTAGTCATTTTTAGTTTTGACACCTACCCCCCATCGATTATGGTTTCCGAGATCCGTACACCTGTTCCATGAAGGAAACCAAAAATGCCACTTTTCGGATTTTTCTGGGGGTCACGTGACTACTCTCTATACAGTTCACACCATAATTTTAACCCAAAAATACTCCTTCTGGGAGAACAATGATGTCAGTGAGTCAATGAGTGGGTCTTCAGCTTTATATATTATAACTAGTATTTGGGTAGCGCGCGGGCTGCGAGCAGCCCGCGTTATCGATGTGCATTAGTATTATTAACAAAAATGTCATTGCAGTTAAAAAAATATATATATAATTCTCATACAAGTCGAATCAATGACAGTTTCTTCTAAATCAGTACAAAGTGTGGCAGGGTTACCATGTGCAAGTTGATTTTTTTGATAAAATTTTAGTCGCTGTAAAATCGCACCAAGATTGTAAACGACTATTGTTAAGGGACCATACCTCTAAGTGCAGTGGTTAACGTGGGCAGTTGCCTCGGAGACCAGCTCGAGATGTGGAATAAACTCCCCATTCGGGACTCGGCCTTCGGCCTCGTAAGTGACTCGACTAAGGAATGTAAACGCGTAACACCCCATTTGTAAGCGACTAACACGGCTCGGCATACGGCCTCGCGGAGGCCACGCTCGGCCTTCGGCCTCGCGGGCCGAAAGCTCGGCCTTCGGCCTCGCAGGTTTGAAGCTCGGCCTGCGGCCTCGCAACCGTGGCATTGTATCGCCAGCGAAAATCCCCATCCAGTAAATAAAAAGATTTAAAAATTCTCATGCAAGTCGAACAACTGACAAAAACTTTTAGTTCCCGTGAGCGGTTGCATCAAAGACCAGCTCGAGATGTGGAAAAAACTCCCCATTCGGGACTCGGCCTTCGGCCTCGTTAGCGACTTCCATAGGATGCGTTAATGAGGTACACCCCATTCGGAACTCGGCCTTCGGCCTCGTAAGTTACTAACACGGCTCGGCCTGCGGCCTCGCGGAGGCCACGCTCGGCCTTCGGCCTCGCGGGCCGAAAGCTCGGCCTCCGGCCTCGCAGGTTTGAAGCTCGGCCTTCGGCCTCGCGGTGTTTAAGGCTCGGCCTGCGGCCTCGCAAGTTACAAAGGGAATGTTTTTAAGCTGTTCCCAATGACGGCCAGCTCGGCCTTCGGCCTCGCAGGCCTACAGCTCGGCCTCCGGCCTCGCTAGGGTGGAGCTCGGCCTTCGGCCTCGCCTCCATAGCTCGGCCTGCGGCCTCGCTCGATTGCAGCTCGGCCTACGGCCTCGCAAAGAGAATATGGTTTCGCCACCAAAAATCCGCATCCAGTAAAAAAAAAACTAATGACGTCATCAAAAAACTTTTTTCATATTTCGAATCAGGGACTCCAAATCTCCCTAAATACTAAATTTCAGCCAGATCGGAGCAACTTGAATTTTGGTATCCGGTTCGAAGGACCAATTTGCAATTTTTGACAAAAACCCCAAATTTCCCTACAAAACCTCTATGACATTTGTTCGAACCCCCCATACCTATCGATAACGGTTCCGGAGCTGCGATCGTTTTAAATTTGTATGGGAGAACCTCTTTTTTGTTCGGGAGGGTAATTTTTTTTTAATTTTCCAAAAGGGTCCCAGGATTATAGTCATTTTTAGTTTTGACACCTACCCCCCATCGATTATGGTTTTCGAGATCCCTACACCAGTTCCATCAAGGAAACCAAAAATGACACTTTTCGGATTTTTCCCTAAGTCACGTGGGCACTCCTTATACAGTCCATTATATAATTTAAACCCAAAAACACTCCTTCTGGGAGAACAATGATGTCAGTCAGTCAGTCAATCAGTGGTAGAGCAGCTTTATATATTATAATAACTAGGTGTTGGGTGGTGCGCGGGCTGCGAGCAGCCCGCGTTATCGATGTGCATTTGTATTTTTAATTAAAGTTTTAGTTGCAGTTGGTAAAAATATATAAAATTCTCATACATGTCGAGTAAGTGACAGTTTCTTCTAGTTCAGTACAAAGTGTGAGCAGGGTTACCATGTGCAAGTTGATTTTTTTGATAAAATTTTAAACGATGTAAAATCGCACCAAGATTGTAAACGACTTTTGTTAAGGGACCATACCTCTAAGTGCAGTGGTTAACGTGGGCAGTTGCCTCGGAGACCAGCTCGAGATGTGGAAAAAAAACTCCCCATTCGGGACTCGGCCTTCGGCCTCGTTAGTGACTTTCCTAAGGAATGTAAACGCGTAACACCCCATTCGTAAGTGACTAACACGGCTCGGCCTTCGGCCTCGCGGAGGCCACGCTCGGCCTTCGGCCTCGCGGGCCGAAAGCTCGGCCTTCGGCCTCGCAGAATTGAAGCTCGGCCTGCGGCCTCGCAACCGTGGCGTTGTATCGGCAGCGAAAATCCCCATCCAGTATATAAAAACATTTTAAAATTCTCATGCAAGTCGAACAACTGACAGATACTTTTAGTTCCCGTGAGCGGTTGCATCAAAGACCAGCTCGAGATGTGGTTAAAACTCCCCATCCGGGACTCGGCCTTCGGCCTCGTTAGCGACTTCCATAGGATGCGTTAATGAGGTACACCCCATTCGGAACTCGGCCTTCGGCCTCGTAAGTTACTAACACGGCTCGGCCTACGGCCTCGCGGAGGCCACGCTCGGCCTTCGGCCTCGCGGGCCGAAAGCTCGGCCTCCGGCCTCGCAGGTTTGAAGCTCGGCCTTCGGCCTCGCGGTGTTTAAGGCTCGGCCTGCGGCCTCGCAAGTTACAAAGGGAATGTTTTTAAGCTGTTCCCAAAGACGGCCAGCTCGGCCTTCGGCCTCGCAGGCCTACAGCTCGGCCTCCGGCCTCGCTAGGGTGGAGCTCGGCCTTCGGCCTCGCCTACACAGCTCGGCCTGCGGCCTCGCTCGATTGCAGCTCGGCCTACGGCCTCGCAAAGAGAATGTGGTTTCGCCACCAAAAATCCGCATCCAGTAAAAAAAAAAACAAATGACGTCATCAAAAAACTTTTTTCATATTTTGAATCAGGGACCCCAAATCTCCCTAAATACCAAATTTCAGCCGGATCGAAGCAACTTGGATTTTTGTATCCGGTTCGAAGGACCAATTTGCAATTTTTGACAAAATCCCCAAATTTCCCTATAAACCCTCTATGACATTTGTTCAAACTCCCCATACCTATCGATAACGGTTTAGGAGTTGCGATCGTTTTAAATTTGTATGGGAGAACCTCTTTTTTGTTTGGGAGGGTAATTTTTTTTTAATTTTCCAAAAGGGTCCCAGGGTTTTAGTCATTTTTAGTTTTGACACCTACCCCCCATCGATTATGGTTTTCGAGATCCGTACACCAGTTCCATCAAGGAAACCAAAAATGACACTTTTCGGATTTTTCCCTAAGTCACGTGGGCACTCCCTATACAGTCTACTATATAATTTTAACCCAAAAACACTCCTTCTGGGAGAACAATGATGTCAGTCAGTCAGTCAATCAGTGGTAGAGCAGCTTTATATATTATAACTAGTATTTGGGTGGCGCGCGGGCTGCGAGCAGCCCGCGTTATTGATGTGCATTAGTATTATTAACAAAAATGTCGTTGCAGTTGCTAAAAAGATATAAAATTCTCATGCAAATCGAATAACTCACAGTTTCATCTATTTCAGTAGAAAGTGTGAGCAGGGTTACCATGTGCAAGTTGATTTTTTAAATTAAATTGTAGTTGCGGTAAAACCGGACCAAGATTGTAAACGACTTTTGTTAAAGGACTCCACCTCTAAGTGCAGTGGTTAACGTGGGCAGTTGCCTCGGAGACCAGCTCGATATGTGAAAATACTCGTTATCCGGAACTCGGCCTTCGGCCTCGTTAGTGACTCCCATAAGGTGTGTTGATGCGTTACACCTTGTTCGAGCTCGGCCTTCGGCCTCGCAGATTTGAAGCTCGGCCTTCGGCCTCGCAGGTTTGAAGCTCGGCCTTCGGCCTCGCGGTGGTAAAGACAGCTTCTTCAAGTTCAGTACAAAGTGAGAACAGAGTTACCATATGCAAGTTTTATTTTTTTCAATAAAATTTTAGTCGGGGTAAAATCGCACAAAGAATTTAAACGACTTTTGTTAAGAGACCCTACCTCTAATTGTAGTAAATAACGTGGGCAGTTGCATTAGAGACCAGCTCGAGATGTGGAAAAAACTCCCCATCCGGGACTCGGCCTTCGGCCTCGTTAGCGACTTCCATAGGATGCGTTAATAAGGTACACCCCATTCGGAACTCGGCCTTCGGCCTCGTAAGTTACTAACACGGCTCGGCCTGCGGCCTCGCGGAGGCCACGCTCGGCCTTCGGCCTCGCGGGCCGAAAGCTCGGCCTCCGGCCTCGCAGGTTTGAAGCTCGGCCTTCGGCCTCGCGGTGTTTAAGGCTCGGCCTGCGGCCTCGCAAGTTACAAAGGGAATGTTTTTAAGCTGTTCCCAATGACGGCCAGCTCGGCCTTCGGCCTCGCAGGCCTACAGCTCGGCCTCCGGCCTCGCTAGGGTGGAGCTCGGCCTTCGGCCTCGCCTCCACAGCTCGGCCTGCGGCCTCGCTCGATTGCAGCTCGGCCTACGGCCTCGCAAAGAGGATGTGGTTTCGCCACAAAAAATCCGCATCCAGTAAAAAAAAAACAAATGACGTCATCAAAAAACTTTTTTCATATATCAAATTAGGGACCCCAAATCTCCCTAAATACTTCATTTTAGCCAGATCGGAGCAACTTGGATTTTGGTATCCGGTTCGAAGGACCAATTTCAAGTTTTGGACAAAATTCCCAAATTTCCCTACAAACCCTCTATAACATTTGTTCAAACTCCCCATACCTACCTAAAACGGTTCCGGAGTTGCGATCGTTTTAATTTTGTATGGGAGAACCTCTTTTTTAATAGGTAGGGTAATTTTTTTCAACTTTTTAAAAGGGTCCCAGGGTTTTAGTCATTTTTAGTTTTGACACCTACCCCCCATCGCTTATGGTTTCCGAGATCCGTACACCAGTTCCATGAAGGAAACCAAAAATGACACTTTTCGGATTTTTCTGGAGGTCACGTGGGCACTCGCTATACAGTCCACACCATAATTTCAACCCAAAAATACTCCTTCTAGGAGAACAATGATGTCAGTGAGTCAATGAGTGGGTCTTCAGCTTTATATATTATAAATAATAATAATAATAATAATTACAAGATGACAAAAGAATTCCTGCATTTCACTAGTACTTGTAATTGAACTGGCAGTAAGACGGCTTTAAGAGCAAAAGAACACTGTGATGATCCAAGACAGAAGAGAGCCAGTGATTATGGGAACCGGTATTTACACGAAAATATATTGCTGACATCGCCTTGCGAATTTGGTTGGGGTTTACCCCTTAATCAGCAATATTCATTGTGTAACAATACGAAGTTATCCGGAAGGAAATTAAAAGTAACCCAGTAGACGGTAGTTAAACAAAACCTTGGCCAAAAAATAAATAAAAATGGTGCTAATATGGTATTTAATGGTCACCTGTCCAGCTGGTAAGATGTATTAGGAAGCTGCACCGCCAGGTGTTTCACTCCAATATCTCCGAGTGCCTTTCGGTTGATACTGTTATCATACGACAACGATTTGGTGACGGCGAACTGTTTCCTTCTAGACCCAGTTCCAGGGCTCAAGGCTAAAAGGAAGAAAGTTTATATAACTGTTACCCGATTACCGAAGATAGCTCCAGTAAATAAGACAAGTAAGTAAGACCAAAGGGACATACTTCGTGGATACATGTGGAGAGGTAAGGGGGATGTTTAGGGGTGAGGGCTCAAGCAAAGCCTCACCCAATCTCTGGACAAATATCACATGAACGAACTATGAACAAAAAAAGAATTCAGAGAATCGGTCCAAAAATGGGGAAATGGGGAGAAATCGGTGAACATACATAAAAAAATACAGTGAAACATATAACCTCCCCCTTATTTGAAGTCAGTTAAAAATTATGAACATTTTATTTTTTAATAAACCCGGTAGAATCAATCACATTATTAATTACTTAAAATATATGAATCTTTAAAAATCTCCCGTATGATTATGGTTGGGGGGGCATCTCACTAAGAGGTGGGGGTCAAAAAATCCAAGTCCCTAATGTTTAAAAGAACGCGCAGTTGTTAGAGACTCACGTTGGAGGCGCAGTTGGAACTCCTAAGAAGGTCAAAAAAATCGACTATTCAACCAACGTAGTAGCTTCATAGATTATGTCCAATTGTTCTTAAACCCGGGGTGGAGGCTTTATTCCAGCAAAAAAACGTAGGGCACGTGTGTGGACAAATTGCTTATAATGACAAATGTCCAAAATGGTTCAGTTGCAGTTGCAGGGCCCAACAGTCACGTTTTGTATAATGGTGTAGTGGAGTAGATGAGTTTGCGAATGGGTACAAAAATGAAATATCTGTCATATTGACAGCTGACTGGTTTGAGCCCTACCCTTGCACGGCAACCGTCCCTCTCGCAATATGCTATCACAAACTATAATGCCAAGGCAGTCCTGGGTATCAATTCTACTAACACATTGCTCATAGATTGTCAATGAATCGTCGTGTTTTCTAGTCTTGCTATTCTACTTGGAGTAAAATTGTAATGGCTACACAGATCTAATTTCTACCGCAATTCTACTTCTACTCTATGTCTACAATGCAATCGAATGCAATTGCTATTTTAGCGGAATATTAAGTTTATTTATGATAACATTTGAACGATTATTGCATTGTTTATGAATGGATTATCTTAATAAATAAGAGAATTGGGAACCTGAATTCAAACGACTTCTTCAAAGTTGGGGCTCAGGCAGAGACGTGGTACCCAACTTCATAGTCTTGATGAGGAGTCCAAACTGCTAGAGAAACCATACAACCTTCATGCTACTTACATTTGCTCGAAGGCAGCTGCGGTTGAACATTGAAGGCGTCACGGCTGACGTCACCGTCTATGCCTTCCAAAGGTCGCGTTATTGATATGGCTTGTGCCAACATTGTTTCTGGTTTTGTAACTGCAAAATACAAAGTGTGTTATGTGTGGTTTTAGGTTGTCGACATCTTGGAACCCAGTGATTTATAGTTGTTTGCGTCGCGGCGGTTTTCACCCTGAAAAAACTAAAGATACTGTCAGTGTTGTGTGTCGTGACAACCCTGTGCTTTTGCAGGGCTGTGACAGCCCTACAGTTTAATAAGATCAAAAGTGGGTAGTTGGCGAAACTACGCGCTCTCGCCGATATTGTCACCCGCATTTCTCCAGGCTTCTCGTGACCACGACCAATGCAGCTTGGTCGAAACGTCGAGGTAAATATATCACTAAATGTTTTTTTTCTCGCGATCAAGCCCCGTTTGATTTAATAACAAAGTGTGTTATGTTAATATGTCTTCATTCTTTTGATACCAAATAAATATGATAAATTAAAAACAGCTAGGTTAGTAAGACGATCGCACGGATTTGCTCGGAAAAGCTTGACTAAGGTGATTCTTGGAGGTTCTAGAATATATTGAAAGATGAGCTAAAAATCTCATCGACATCGACTTTCTAGTTGTGTTAAGACTTCAAACTTAAAAAGACCGACACAAGGTCTCTAGATTATTTGTTTTCTAAGTTCATTTTACCTCGTACAAAGCGTTTAGCTTTCATTACCTAATTCAATTCCTTGAAGATTATAATAATAATAATAATAATATGGGACAACATTCACACAAGGTCTTCAGAACCCAAACTAGGCAGAGCCTGTACTATGGTAACCTGATGACTGATATATATACTCAAATACATACTTATATACATATACACACCCAGACACAGGTCAAACAGACATGTTCATACACACAAATGTTTGACCTGTCCGGGAATCGAACCCGGGACCAGCGGCTCAGAAGGCAGAGTGCTACCAACTGCGCCAACCGGCCAGTCGAAGATTCTGCTACATGAGATAAATGCCTAATGATCTCAGCCAGCTGTTATCAAATGCCCCTCGAAATTTTGGCTCTAGTTTGTAGGGTGAAACTTGAGTCGGTAAGCGCTAAGACTATCCGTAGAAAATAGAAGACAACCAGATTTTCATGGTTACCTTCAGTGTACGTCTGTGTAGTGTTGCGTTTATGTAGAGGCTTTGCCCGTCCGCTGAGGTGTGGCAACTTAGGGAACGCACTCCAGCCATCGCCTGAACGCTCCTGGACCGAGCGACTCGGATTCCGCAACTAAATATAAGATGAGAAAATTAGATTTTATTCTTTTTTTTTTGAAGTGAATTAATCTTTAGCGGCGTTGTTCATTTTTGTATGGGGAAAAAAGTCTCGCGTCAAGGATACCTCGCGTCAGAACGTCAGGACGTGACGTCATCAAATTCGTAAGACAGAGGGAGAGTAGACCGCTGTTGAAATTAAGGAACATTTTCGTTTGTTGGTAGTTTTATTTGATAAAGTCGTTTTGTTAAAAGTATTATTGAGTTCAGTTCAATCAAAACGCCGATATTATAAAGAGAAAGATTTCATAGTTAACAAAATCATCATGTTATTTCTATGTGTCAGACTAATATTATAAATGTGAAAGTTGGATGGATGAATGTTTGTTACTCAATCACGCCAGAACGTCTGAACGGATTTGAATGAAATTTGGTATGTAGATACATCATGTCACGGAA
Source organism: Apeira syringaria (assembly GCA_934044485.1). Classification (NCBI taxonomy): domain Eukaryota; kingdom Metazoa; phylum Arthropoda; class Insecta; order Lepidoptera; family Geometridae; genus Apeira; species Apeira syringaria. Next base: position 4,695,253 of record OW203656.1, on the reverse strand, counting down.
TAACACATAGTCTACTTTTCATCATCATCATCATCATTCACGTACAAGTTTTCACTTCTGCCGGCACTATCGGAGTGCAACCGGTTTATTTAAATCAACTGAACATAGAAATGCCACTTTTTGGCCTTTCTTATGTTTCTTTTTCTACCAGTATTATGATATATATAAACACCCCCTCTATTAGCATTGAAGAAATAATTTCGGACAGCTAGTTGAATGCTACTATAGCTCAGTTGGCAAAGCGACAAGATGGGGTTCTGTAGTCGTGGGTTCAAAAATAGAAGCCGGGTTTTAAAAAAGTTGAACATTGTAAATATGTTGAAGGTTAGTTTTGTTCTGACCGAAGGCTTTTTCCTGTTACTGGTCTGATTGGAGTCAGGTAGCATGACATTGTGGAGGATGTCGTCATCGACCCCGACCACGCGTGCACCCATCGTCATCAGCGCCTCTTCGCTGCTCTCCGATAGACTCAAGTATTTGAGGCTGTTGAAAGAGGATAATATAGTTACAAATTGTCCAATAACTTGAGGGATTAACTCGCCCCCGCCCTTAATGACATATGAATGATATATAATAGAATAATTATTCATTTGCAATAAAAATTGAGTACCTACATAGCAAATAGTGATACATACTATAAATATTTACCGGTATATTTCTTTAAGACAGCCTTTTTGACGTGATAATGTTTTATAAATTGATGAATGCCAAAATGAAAAATAGTAACGTTCCGCGTAACGGTGAATGGTCAATGGTCAATGGTCAATGGTCAATAGTCAATGTCAATGTCAATGTCAATTTCAATTTCAATTTCAATTTCAATTTCAATTTCAATGTCAATGTCAATGTCAATGTCAATGTCAATGTCAATGTCAATGTCAATGTCAAAGTCAAAGTCATACATGATTATGTCGTTATCACGTAAATCTATCGTCCGTAAACCGACTTTACAGACAACCAATTTTTTTTTATCTAGCAAATAAAACATACAGAAAAACAACAGAACACATTCATTAAACATTTTTTTCTTTTAAAAAGTACAATCTGGGTAACATTTGGTCGTAATTCTCAATGATGTTTTACTAAAGATGACGTATATTCATACTGCGCGGTGCTCAGATTTTGTTCCTTTACGATATAAACGTGCTTACTGCGACAGGTAATACGGTACAATATAGAAAAGGATAGCTATATGTTTAGACTTGCGCTTGAAATACGCGTCGTAATCAAAATTACTACTTAGTTTCCGCGCGCTTGTGCGACATCTACCTCATTTATACTTACAATATCATTGGTAATTCTTTTAACCACGAAAACTAGCAAAAAGTCTCTGAAATGCCTTCTATTCTTTTCGCATTATAATTCAAATTCGTATAATTCCTTTAAAAACTATCTCTAATATAATACGATTTTTATTTCATTGCGGGTGGTTTTACTCGGCGCGAAATAACGCGACGACTTATTTTACATAAAACTACTCGCATTTTTTTGTCATTCATAAGTAACATACCAATTTAGACTTTATAGTACCCGTATTGTATATCGTTTATTTTATGTATTGATATTGTAATACCCATCTTATTTTTTACCATTTTAGTTAGTTTGATTGAATAACATAATAAAAAGGCATACATTATACATATAATTATATAAAGGTAAAATTGGTAGTTTAAATATACCTACCTCTCAAGTCCCGAAGATATTTAAGCGACATGCGTTACCTTACGAAAGTGGCCCAATCAAAAGTAGATTGTATAGAACTAGTTTCTATGCTAGGATTAAAAGTTCCACCGAGACCCCAAAACCGGCAACTGAGTAATCTCCTTCATGCCCCTAGCGCACGCACCAACTATCGCCAAAATTCATTTTTTATACGCTCAATAATGGCTCTCAACGATACTCTCAAACTTAATCCAACTATCGACTTATTTGCGAGTAGTTCGGCGTCAATACACACGGCACTAACCAACACTCTGGTTGTACCTTACGACATTAGTTAGTTTTTTGTATTGTAAATTGTATCTATTTTTTCTAGTACTTTATGTACTATTACTGTATCTCCATTATCTGTGGAGGCTTGTAAATGACTCCTTATTCCTTATAACAGACACAGGTCAAACAGACACGTTCATACACACAAATGTTTGACCTGTCCGGGAATCGAACCCGGGACCAGCGGCTCAGAAGGCAGAGTGCTACCAACTGCGCCAACCGGCCAGTCGTTATAAAATAATATGTTACTGGTTTTATCACCGGCTTAATTATATTATAATAAATAAAGGATACGACTGTGCCACACACCATGTCTATAATTCATTATGTTACTAGGTCTCACACGACAAATCAGTCTCCATAATATAAAATTGTTAGTTCTTTAAACGAAGGTTTTTAAAGTACATTTAATTCGTCATTTTGTACCATTGACTGCGAGTAAAATCTGGGGTATATAATCTGTGTTGTATACATATATAACTACAAATGAAAAAGAAAATGAGAAGTTGAAATATATATTTCAGCAATAGTTAGTTGACGGTCGCCGCGGCGCAGTGGTCAGTGTCAGTGACATGACCTCTGTGTCTCCGGGACCCTGGGAGTATAGATGTTTGTCCCAGGTCTTGGTTGTTTGTGTGTTGTGATTGTGTGTGTCCATGCCTCCCGCGACACAGGGAATCCTAGTGCGGGGGTCAGAGTGTGATTAAAAAAAACCGTGTTCGCGGTAAAGCAGAGGTTACCAATGGTATCTTCAATGTATACAGTGAACAAAAAGAAAATTGTGATACTTGTGTCAGTGAACTTACTCAAAGGCACTGGGCGGTCTAGTGTCCTTCTTGTGTCCATCCCGACGTTCGGCGAAGAGGGTGCGTTGGGGCTCGCGCGGCGTGAAGGGTCGTCGAGTGCGCAGCGGGCGTAACGCGCCCCCTACGCCGCCGCCCGCTGCGCTCGACGCCCCGCTCATTTCTGTCGACAAAACACATTGGCATACTAATTGTATCAAGTGATTATTGCCACACATATTTTCACGTAACCTACATAACCGTCAAATATTCAACCTACGATATAATGTTTTATATATTATTGCATACTCTTTTCTGCTAGCTGGATTTATTTGTATTCCACCCTAGAGGCATATTTTTTAACAATTAGGTAGCTTTTTTAATCGTTTTTTATGCACCAAATTTTATTATTTGGTGCATAAAAACGAGTAAAAAAGCTAACTAGTTGTTAAACTTCTCTTTTTAAAAGGACAACATTACTTACGTTACTTATTTTGACCCCCAATTGGAGCAAAAACGTATTTAGTATAATTGGTCGATTACCTTTAAACCACAAATTGCATTAATGATGGATAAATAAATCAAACAAAAACTTAACTAATCAAAGTAAATTTCCGTTAAGTAGATATTAACTGTATTGACACTCTTTTGTCATGTTATTATCGTTTAACGGTGTAGGTAACATAGTTATCGAATCCGCAGTTTGTTGACAGGATACTTTCCAGGACCGTCTGACTAAGCATTCAACGTTCCTTAGCGTGTCCCTTAGCATGATTCCACCTCCGACCCCATCATCTTTGACCATGAAGTGAGATAGTGTGAAGGCTACACCTATAAAGCGGACATTGTATCAAACATAGCCACTGAAATATACTCAACGAATTACATTATTATTGCTGGGCACATAAAGACAATCATTAAAATTAATTAAAATAAATATTTTTTTTTAAATATTTTTTCTTTTTTTTTTTTTTTTTTTTTCACACAAGGTCTTCAGGCCCCAAACTAGGCAGTGCCTGTACTATGGTAACCTGATGACTGATATATACTTATACACATACTTATATATATACTTATATACACACCCAAACACAGGTCAAACAGACATGTTCATACACACAAATGTTTGACCTGTCCGGGAATCGAACCCGGGACCAGCGGCTCAGAAGGCAGAGTGCTACCAACTGCGCCAACCGGCCAGTCAAACAAATTGTTGAAAACTTAATAAAATAATGAATAAGGTTTGTGATTGAACTCCTTTGTAATACATTACTAGTTGCGACCCGCGCTGTTACTCGCGGTGAAATGGTACGTGGTACTGAAGATATTTGTGTCTTCCTGTCATCCCACGGGAACATTAAATAATTTCGGGATAAGAAGTAATTTGTAATTCCACGGTATATGCTATCTTCATTCCAAATTCCATGCAAATTAAAGGTGTAGCAAGTATATATATCTCCGGCTACTTTATGATTACCTATTAATATTGATGATAATTATGTCCGTCGATGCAGTTCATCCATCGACGGACAATTCACGAACAAACATCGATACATCCATACCTACAAATGTGTATGTATGGATAATAATATAATTTATATGGATCTGACTGGCCGGTTGGCGCAGTTGGTAGCACTCTGCCTTCTGAGCCGCTGGTCCCGGGTTCGATTCCCGGACAGGTCAAACATTTGTGTGTATGAACATGTCCGTTTGACCTGTGTCTGGGTGTGTATATGTATATAAGTATATATGTAAGTATGTATTTAAGTATATATATCAGTCATTAGGTGACCATATTACAGGCTCTGCCTAGTTTGGGAACTGAAGACCTTGTGTGAATGTTGTTCCTTATTATTATATATAAATTCGCGAAACCCGAAACTAGAAACCACGATTATGAATGTATAAAACACGGGAATTACCTACTCACGTAATAAGTCAGAGGCGTAGTAAGTCAGCACTAGGCGAACTGCGACCTCGTCCGCGAGCGCCCCGTATTCTCCTTGAAAAAGACCACCGAATGTGGTTGGAACTATAGTCGGAACCCTCTGACTTATTACGTAAGTAACTCCCGAGTTTTATACATTCATAATGTGTCAAAACCACGTCAGTTTTAGAAATCACGAATTCAGAAATCATTTGTTTTTTAACTAATCAATGATTGATAGATGAAAGTACGCGGGTCGCTTCCAACCTTCCACCGAACAGTCCTCGTGGAGAACAATGGCTGAGTTGATGATGATGAGTCAATGATTGTTACAAAAAGAACGACATACGCTAAGGTTCGCTATGAACGTCTTATTTCAAATGTTCTTTGTTCTTGGTAAATATATTAAATTACCAAAGAACAAAGAAACTTTAATCAGTACCCCGAAAGGTTGGAGCCAGTCACGGTAAACACGTCAATCGCGTGCAATGACCTAATGACAGGCATTCGTCCTAGATACGGACTCTTCATTATACCACGAACGAACGGGGAAACGTAGGGCGTAAACCTCCAAGCCAGTGTGTGGAGTATTCAAACATCTTCTCTCAGCCATGTGCGTTCACTGCTGGACATATGCCTCCCCCATATAGGGGGGATTTGCCAATACTCGCCACGCCTGGCAGGCGGGTTGGCGAGCGCAGTATGATTTCCAATCCTCAGAAGGCGCTGCTCCCCACCTTCTGGTATGTGATTAGCCTTAGCCGACTCTTTCGGCACCCGCGGGAAGAGATGGGGGAGTACTATTCTAGGCCGGTACCACCACGGCACTAATTGATGATACATTGATAACAATACTATATAGAACGTAATAGTTCTAGAAATGCTGATCCTAAGCAAAGGCGCACATAAGGCGGCACGCGACAGCGACAGTTCGGCGACTAGACGCGACGACAGGCTGCGGCCGATAATTTTCATAGCGTTTAATGAAGCGGACGCCAGAAACTAACAAAGCGGTACTAGTTTTATCGGCCTTCCCAGACTTGATATCATCGCGTAACCCTTCCGCTGCCGTAAACAAAAACGTTTTCGGAAAACCTTTATCGAATTCACCTTGGGCAATATTGAGTGTCGTTGCATTAGTTACCCACGTGACTTGTCTTCTCTACTGGGCAATGCACAACGCGCATATCAAACGACGCGCTAAGGGTTTATTCTAGCCACCGCTTATTAGAAAGAAAGACAGAAAACACGTTTATTTATGACACACACCCACAAAACAAAACAATTAAATCACGTTCTAAACGGTTCAAACCCTTAAAATACTGCTGAATCGGGACCATTTCGTGTAAAAGTTAGCTATTAAAACTAATAGATACGCCGATACATTGCGTGTGATGTGTAAGTATGTAACAAGAGTTCTCCTTGGCAACGGTGTAAATACACTGCTTGACCGGCCGACCCCGGTTCAGAGTTGAATCACCTTGAGAAACCGACTTCAACTAGTTCTACATTATTTAGGTATGGATGAACTGATTTGTATCAAATTCTTAAAACATGATCATGGATGTTTACATATTATAATGGTAAATTATCGTCTACATACGTATTTAATAAACACGTTTATTTATGACACACACCCACAAAACAAAACAATTAAATCACGTCCTAAACGGTTCAAACCCTTAAAATACTGCTGAATCGGAAACATTTCGTGTAAAAGTTAGCTATTAAAACTAATAGATACGCCGATACATTGCGTGTGATGTGTAAGTATGTAACAAGAGTTCTCCTTGGCAACGGTGTAATACACTGCTTGACCGGCCGACCCCGGTTCAGAGTTGAATCACCTTGAGAAACCGACTTCAACTAGTTCTACAATATTTAGGTATGGATGAACTGATTTGTATCAAATTCTTAAAACATGATCATGGATGTTTACATATTATAATGGTAAATTATCGTCTATATACGTATTTAATAAACACAAGCCATGTATAAAATTAGTTGTGGTTAGGTACTTATTTGAACCGGGATTCGAGTCACACAGTACGTGTGGACTCTTCGCATTATCGGATCTTTTGTATTGTAATTAGCATGGTGGTGGTAGGGTACTTTCGAATACCCACCTGGCTAGCTACCACCCTCAAGTTAGAAAAACTGTCACCAAGAACATAGTGTGTTCAGGCAGCAGTCCTTGAGAGCCAGTGAGATCTAGCGTGATAACATCTTCGACCACATCATCACTGACCATCAAGTGGTCAAACGGTATATACAGTATAAATAAAACACGCAGTGTGAACACACTGCTATTTTTTGTTTGATAGAGTAATTTTCGTGATGGTCCCATTTAAATTTCATCAAAATCTGACAAGCGGTTTTTGAGTTACACTTCAATAACTGAAAAGTGCTACGCATATATCGACGATATTATAGTTGCGGTTGAAGACATCGGAGAACATACACAAGTAGTAGTAGTAGCAAAGGTCACTGAAAAGATTGAAAAAAAATCTTACCAAAAAATGGAACCGACTTCAGCACTCAAGAGTGTCCCAACAATGTCCAATTTATCTTTAGGAAGTAAAAGATTTAAAAAACATTACCATATGAAATGTTTTAGTACTTAGCAGCAGCGTACCAGGATAACCTGTGTTACACTGCATTGAAATTTCATTTCATAGTTACATAGTTTGAAGTTCATGTACTGTCCTATGCGTACGTGTCAGTGATTTCGGCTTTGCGTGACTCTGCGACATTTCCTGACGATTTCACGTCGCTGAATGACGGTGCGATCTGATGTAATGTCGTGTAAATTAACTTTTCCGAGAATTGAGAAAGCCTCACCAATTCATTATGATAAATTATCAATAAAGCTTTTTAGGGTTCCTTACCTCAAAAGGAAAAAACGGAACCCTTATAGGTTCACTTTGTTGTCCGTCTGTCTGTCTGTCAAGACCTTTTTCTCAGGAATACGTAGAGGTATCAAGCTGAAATTCATATCAAATACTCAAGTCTATTGTCCCTTAGAGCTGTGAAAAAATCAAACTTCTAAGCCAACGCAATCAAAGATACAGCCGTTTATGCTGCAAATTTTCGACACTCTCAAGGGAATCAAAACCTACAAGGTACATCCCGTGAAATCAGGATCTTGAAATTTGGTACGAAGCAACGTCTTATAGCATAGATAAAGGAATAATTGCGAAAAGCATAATGTTTTAGTTACATCATATAATAAAAATATTTTTATTAATTTTAAACTTACTACCCCTTTCTTTTGTACGGAACCCTCGATGCGCGGTACCGGCTCGCATTTGGCCAGTTTTTTAAAATATTCCTTTATTAAATAGTTGAAGGCTATCTGCAGAATGTACAGAATACCTAGAATATATGACATAACAAAAGTATAGAATAATAGCATAGTAAAAAAATACATAATATTTAAACCTTAACTTGTAGCGGCAAGAGTTTCCGATTATATCGACCAAACCGGTTAAACTTAATCACCGTTACCTGAGTGATAATCGGATTCGATAAATTGTTATCGATTTTTAATCTAATTACCACCGAATCCATAGGCCACAAAAGTACTTCATGTAGGTATACTCTACAGATAACAAATCAAAGTGCAAAATACAATGTATTCAGCCCCTAACAAGCCAATAACCACACCAGCGATGCATATGAAAGCCAACACGGCACAAAAACCGCACGCGTCATGTTTTTTAAACCGACTTTAAAAAAGGAGGTTACTCAATTCAAACGTATATATTTTTTTATATGTCTTCGCGGATAGATTCATCGCTTATGAACCAATCTTGATGGTTCTTTTTGTTTTAACTTATGAGTATCAAAACTATTTTAATATGAAAGAAAGAAAGAAAGAAAGAGATACAAAATCTATCTTATAAATATTAGTTTGTTAGTGTTACCTCCATAAATAGCAGCTCTAGCTTCGCTGATGATTTCCGCAGAAGTCTTCCGTCGTGGCGGCGCATAGAAAGGGGCTCCACCACCACGACGCGCGCCTTTCTCACCCATCTATAAAGATAAACTACACTGGAACTATCTTAAGATAAATACTATCTTATTAAACTGCTGGACGTTCTAAAGCTTGCTAGAATGACCTGCAGTTTCGTTCCATATAACAGCAGTTAGGAAAACAATGGAAGAAAAAAGAGAAAATCACTAGAGTCTTGCTTTTGACCACTGTCTCACCTGATGATAAGTGTTGGCCCGGTCTATAGGTACACAAGCCTAGAAGGTACCTGTGCACTCGTGACTTGAAGACTCCAGGATTGCACATACCTATCATCATCATTTATGATCATATTATGAAATAATAACATATAATCCCACCTAACTACTCTTGAACGTTGTATTCTATAAACTAATACAAATATAAAATATATCTACTGTGACATATACTTAAATAATACGTCTTCTATTCAAATTAAAATCTAGGACGGTCGTCGTGGCTTAGTGATCAGTGACACCTATTTAAGAGTTGCGATCCCGGGTTCGAATCCCGGCTGGCGAAAACATTTCTGTGATGTGCATAGATATATCTTCTCGGGTCTTGGATATTTGTGATTTTGTGTGTCCATGCTTGAGTGAAATAAAATAATTGTGGCCTGATTTCAATCTGGGTTTGGTTTGAACAGAGTTTAAGGTCCGCAGGTCACGTCTGCGGGCACGGCCAAGTAGGACCCGCATTTTGCGATGCATTTGTTTTTATAGTTCGTTTATTCTTTAAAATCTCGGAGTACACCTGGAAGCAAGTCTCTTCATTGCTTCGGAAATGGGGACCATAAAAGATTTCTGATGCAGACAAAGAAATGAGAGATGCGGCCAATTTGTATGAAAAACATGAAATTGTACGATTAGATTCGTCATAATGATAAATAGGGATAACAAGAAGGTATTAAATTTTTTTTCTTCGCTCTATGGACTGTTTTGTGAGAACTCAAGAAAGCCTGAAAGGCATATGACACGTTGATTCTATTCTATACTAAAGCCAGTCCGTTGCTGCCTTTGTGGAATACGTTTAGAGTGGCAGTTATCGAGCGTTTGAATTTTTGCACCTTAGTTATTCAACCTCGACGGGAATATCGAACGCAAGCATAATTTATTAATGGTATTTTTTTTAAGTGCAGGTGTTCTGGGAATACCTTTGATTATAAGTATTGATCAATAGCTTTTTTATTTAGAGAAATTTGAATCGCTTGATGGTTGGCACACATTTGTTCAAAAGAACGCTAGACCTAGATGACTATATATTTTTATAATGTACTAGTAACGACCCGCGGTTTTACCCGCGTGGTGATGATGATGATGATGAAAAGTAGCCTATGTGTTAATCCAGAGTCTAAGCTATCTCCATACCAAATTATATCGAAATCGGTATAGCCGTTTGAGCGCGAAGAAGTAACATACGTACACACAAGTATGTATGTGTATGTAAACACTAGCTTTCGCATTTATAATATTAGTATATGGGTTAAAAATAAATAATAGCCTTTGTCACTCGAAATGATGTATGTATTCCAAAGATACCTACAACATAAAAAAATCTATGCAGACATTTTCAAAGTTATGGTGGAATAAAGAAACTCACGCATGAGTTATGAAAACATAACACTATTTTGGCCAGTCATGTGATAAACAATTGATATTACTATACAATCAACCGTTATCGAATCCTTGACAGCTTACGATCTATCCTTGTTTTGTCCACGTAGAGAAATATGAATACGATGCACATCGACCTACTTCCGAAGCCCTCGCATTATTATTTGTTAATGCTGTCTATGTTAACACGCAAACAGATAGCACGAGCATTCTAGATCTAGCGTGATAACATCTTCGACCACATCGTCACTGACCATCAAGTGAGATAGTGGTCAAACGGTAGATCTATACAGTATAAAAAAGATACAATTTATTTAACCGACTTCAAAAAAGGAGGAGGTTCTCAATTCACCCCGTATGTTGTTTTTTTTTATGTTTGTTACTTCAGAACTTTCGACTGCGTGAACCGATTTTGATGATTCTTTTTTTTATTTGAAAGCTGGTGCTTCCCGTATCCAACCAAATTTCATCAAAATCGGTCAAGCTATTTTTGAGTTACACTCCAATAATTGAAAAGTGTTACGTAAGCGTCTACTTCGACGACAAAATTGCGGTTAAAGAAATCAATGAACATACACAATGACAATTGATCACGTAAGTAGCAAACCTCACTGAAAATGGTGAAAGAAATCCCTTAGCCGACTCTTACGGCACCCACGGATAGAGATGGGGGAGTGCTATTCTAGGCCGGTGCATCCACGGTATATACTGTCCTCTCAATGGTGGTTAATTTCTCCATCGATAAGAATATAGAACAGAAAATAACTGAAAAGTGCGTGTTTATACCTAGACGATATTATAGTACCGGGTGAAGACATCCGTGAACATACCTACACCACAAAATACAATTGATCCCATGAGTAACAAAAGGTCACTAAAAAGAGTGAAAAATAAATTTTTTACCAAAAAATGGAACCGACTTCAACACTCAAAGGTGTGAAATAACTTATCGAAGTCGATACCTTGAGCACAATATTTTGATAATAGTTACTCTTGAACTATCATTATACCGACTTCGACAAGTTATATATTTCACAATTTTGAGAGTTGAAGTCCGTTCCATTTTATGGTAAAATATTTTTATCAACTCGTGTCCATAGAGTTTGCATTAAGATAAACACAAAAATTGTCTGTTTAATATAAGACATTACATAACTAACGCAAACCCCAAAATTACAATCGATAATTTTTACACAATATTGACGGTCGCCGTGACTCAGTCGCGAATCGCATCATTTCTGGTCCCTGGGGCCCTGGATTCGAATCCCGTAAGGGGCAAACATTATGTAACGAGCGTGGATGTTTTTCCCGGGTCTTGGATGTTTGTTGTGATGTCATTATAATTTGTTCATGCCTTCCGCGACACAGTAATGCTATAGTGCGGGCTATGAGTGTGTTAGAAAACACAAAAAGTAATAATAATAATCATACACCATAACAAGACAATATTTGTACGCCTATTATGGGCAAAACATGACGAACTGCAAATGTTATGGAAATGACAACCTATATCCTTATATATGTACCTTGTGTGTGTCATCATCATCATCATCTCAGCCATAGGACGTCCACTGCTGGACATAGGCCTCCCCCATTGATTTCCACAAGGACCTGTTGGAAGCGGCCCGCATCCAGCCCTTGCCTGCGATCTTAGTCAGGTCGTCTGTCCACCTGGTCGGTGGCCGTCCTATGCTGCGCTTGCCAGTCCGTGGTCTCCACTCGAGAACCTTTCCACCCCAACGGCCATCGGTTCTTCGAGCTATGTGCCCTGCCCACTGCCACTTCAACTTGCTAATCCGCTGGGCTATGTCGGTAACTTTTGTTCTTCTACGGATCTCCTCATTTCTGATTCGATCGCGTAGAGAAACTCCGAGCACTGTGTGTGTGTGTGTATAATACTCATTGTTCATGCAAATAATAATAATAATAATAATAATAATAAAGAAAATAAAGAGATAATAATAAAAAAAAACAGTAAGAGAGTTGTTTTCGTTATTCATTACACGAAATAGATTATAATCTTCCAACCATTGTCCCATTAACATAGAATCGACACAATATTTTTTCACCAACAACACACTGTAGAACATATAAAAGTAGAAAATCATAGGGATACAAAAAATACTACAACATACGTACTACAACACCGTACAATATGCATAAGTCGTAGCATTATACAAATAAAGGCAATTAGTAAATTGTAGCAACTTACTTAATCAGCTTACACGACAAAAGTAGCTCGTAGCATTCGTTGCTACGAAGTGCGGGCGGATCGCAGCGCGCCCTACGCGGTACTGGCGCGGTATTCACGTGTTCTACGATCGGTCTACGTAGAATCTTAGGTGCGTAGCAAATCGTAGCGGAGCTTCTGCAAAATATACACCATGTCCGTTCGATTAAAAAAAATTACATAAGAAATAGAAAAAGTATATTTGACAAAAATAAATACAATAATGAAAATAATTACTTCAATAAATTTAACAGCTCATTGCTTGTAACATTTAGATTGAATTAGAATATAAGCAACACGGCATTTCTCCTTGTGTTATTTTTACTTAACTTGCGTTTGACAACTTATTAATCTTACCTAATGTTAAGTGATGAAGATGTTAAGGATGTAGTACGCAAACTTAGTAGGTACCCATTCACTCGTGATTTGAAGACTCCGGGATTGTACGTATCGGGAAACGAGACGCGCGGTTTGGAGATCTCCCCAGTAATGGACCCGCGTGGGTGCCGCACTATTCGCGTGTAAGCCATGTCTGAATGAGCGCTTACTGTCGAATTTTATCGAGTCGAAGTTCCATACTCGCACTGCAGAACTCTTGACCTTTCAGCTATAACTCACACTTAACACATAGAAAGCAGTAGCTGAAGACTCGAAAGCGCCTGTACTGAGGCATCTCGTGCGTACGATGATTTCTCACGAGATCCCTCGTAGAAACCAATTTTTGTAAGCCATCACACTAACCATAGTTTATAAGTTTTATGTCTAAGTTCACTAACAAAATGGATCAATTGTTATCTGAAATAAACACATTTCAATTTGAATTTGAATAGTGTGTTCGGCCAACTGTTCTTAAGAGACAGCTAATATTCTAGGCATAGCGTGATTCCACGTTTGGATACATCGCCCCTGACCATCAGGTGAGATAGATGTCAAACGCTGGACTCATAAACTAAAAACAAAGATTCAATCGTTTAATAAGTCTTTTGCATAGATTTATGTGATGAGTGTAGATATTTGTCCCGGGTCTTGGATCTTTTTTTTATATAATTATGAGCTTGCATGTGACCGTTGTGTTGCCTCCTATGACAGAGGTAATCGTAAATAGGGGGTTTGAGTATGAAAAAAGAAATAAAAAAATATTCAAACTCACGGAAACGCCTAGTTGAAAATGTCAATATAGTGTATATTACATATTAGTGTATACTATTATACACAAGGTGTGTCTCTTAAACTAGTTAAACGATTGATTATAGTATATGGAATTTCCCTAAAAGTGCTTCTATTAAGCTTTTACATACATACTTATATTCATTAGAAGATTTTTATCAGTGCCTACCCGCATAAAACCTGAAGTCGTTTACAGATATTTTATAATTAGACAAAAATTAAGTTTTGAAGCGATGATAGCTCGGCGGTGGGAGCGTCGGCTGTAAAACTGACGGGCACTGGATTGATCCCCACCAAAGGCTTGAGCTTCCCCAGTATTTTTGATATAATTTTATTCATTTAATAAGCCACAATGTATCACTTATCGAAGTGACCGCTTACGTCGGCGATCGATCGAATCTGGACAAAATGTTGTTCTGCTCGTAGTAACTATTAACTAACCTGCCAAGGCGTTCGGCTCGATAGTCGTCTAGGATACCAAGGTACAAACACTGACGAAATCGCCAAAATATTCCAAAGCTATATCATGTTTTATAACCGACTTAAAAATATATATATATATATATATATATATATATGTTTATTATGTGAGTTCGCGGATAACTTTAAGGACCTTTTAGGACTTTAAGGACCACCTCGAAAATATATTGTATCAAACAAAAAAAGAGTCATCAAAATCGATTCATAAATGACAAAGTTATCCGCGAACTCACATAAAATATATAACTATTAAATTTCATCAAAACGACCAGGCGGTTTTTGAGTTGCACTGTAATAACTGAAAAGTGTTACGCATACTTTGCGGGTGGAGAAATCGGTGAACATACACAGTAGCTTAGGGCACGGAAAAAGTAAAATATTTTTTTTAACAAAAAATGGAACTGACTTCAACACTCAAAAGCGTGAAATTACTTGTCAAAGTCCATGAGCACAATATTGTGATGATAGTTACTTTTGTGAACTGGGTATACATAAAGCTAACGACTTCAAGAAGTTATTTTGTTCACACCTTAGAGTGTTGAAGTCGGTTCCATTTTCTGGTAGTTTTTTATTATTTATTTATAGGTTTTACCTTCCTCTCACCATCAGGTGACCAGTATGATGAAGGTCGAAGGTCGAAGATCACGCCACGCCTAGACTGTTTACTGTCTAGGACAACTGAACACAATGTGTGTTTGGTAACAGATTTTCAAATTGGAGGGTGGTAATTAATATACGTAAAGTATCCGGCATTATTATAATCGAAAAATTAGCACGCGTTGATAAGTAAGTTGAATCGTCTGTTGTACCCGAACTAAAATTGATCATACAACAAACAAAAATAGATTTCGTTTTTTAACACAAAAGTAGGTAATACAAGTAGTACATCAAGCAGTGCAAATAAAAAGCACCAGAAAAGATCACTATTATAAGATTCAAATTTTATATAAACCACAAGTTATTTCATAAATAAAATATTTATATTTCAAGTTCCAGCCAAAGAGTATAATGTGTAGTTAGTAAAATAAACAAAATCTATTTTATTCTTTTTTATTCTTAGATCTTATATATATTAGGTAAGGTATTTTTTAAATTAAAAACGAGTCACTGTGGTTACGGCACATGAATGGGATGTTATTAGTATTATCCGGCTTTACTCACGTTTAAAGTCGAAGTTTCGACCTAGGTTTCTGGCATATCCATTATTTTGTCGATCTATTAATGTGTCAAACTCACGAGATTTTCCAATAAAAAAAAATGGAATGTTATTAATAATTTACCTTGAAAAACAATTTATGGACGATCTACGAAAAACACATTATCAATATTTTTAAAATCAAAACACTGCTGGTAGAACTGCACAAAAAGCTAACTTCACTAAGTTACTGAGCATTTCGTATTTTAAAATAAGTGTAGCGACAACGGAATAGAAAACTATGATTAATTATTTGATTTTATTTTCATTTCATGATTGTTTTATACACGTAACTAAAAAAATAATTTAATCATCTATCTATGATAAATAAATTTCAAATTTTCAAAACGGTGCCGCTCCTAGAGAATAGATAATAGAATACGTCATAAAAACGTCTAGAATACATGAATACGCGCCGCTCTCTGGCACAGAATCAATATTATAATGGAAGCGTTCCATTCGCAATAATTTTCAATATATATCTTTAGTTTTGAAACATATTCCGTGTCCTTTTTATGCAGATTATGTGCGCAAAAATAACGAAATTATTCATACTGCGTGATTAGGCTACTAGTTAGGAAATTACCTATTGTATGTGTCATAGCATCTATCTACGAGTCGTAGTAGTCATAGGCTTTGAAGCCAGCCAACTTTAGCGAGAACGTGTAGAGGGGGGCTTGAGATATAGAACGATTTATTTTTAATACGCTTGACAGTTTATTTCATCTAGCTTCATTTCACTTCACGATAGTATCCATCGAGTATTTTAATCTCTAGGATTTCATCACAGTAGTTGCGAATGGAACGGTATACGAATAAAAAAGTAAGTACAACGGAGTGATTACATATTCATTGAAAGTAGGTTTGTAAAGTTTTTGCAAATTGAATGCACCACTGATCCAAAGAGATTACAAGATTACAATACAAAGGGATACACAAAAAATTTACATTACAATTGTAATTTCTAATTGTGGTATTTCTATTTTGTGGATTTGAAAACGATATAGTATTTAAATTTACAATTTATCTGTATACCTACATTAATTTTCAGGAAGTTTTCTGCTGACAGTGCTGACCACTGAATGCCCAAATTGGGAAGAAATAATGCCAGAAAGAATACCTCATTCTTTACAAGTAAGTGGTCATTACATACATGTTCACGAACACAAGTATACAAATAACGGATACAAATCCTAAAATCACATTGAATCTCCAGCCATTTAGGAGCCTGAACTGTTCGTACCATCGAATTTTGGTGTCAATTTACACTTAAAAAGACAGCATAAAATTTCAGTTCGTGGAAATTATTAGAGTAAAAGTTTAATGTTTCATTAAAAATAAATAATAATATAAATGTACTCCCCCTTTGCCTCTGAACTCCTGCCCTATCGAGGGCACGTATCTTTTTTTAAAAAAAAATATAAGCTTGCGTTTTACCATTGTTTCACCTGATGTTAAGCGACGACGCCGTCTAAGGTGGAGCACGCAAACTTAGAGGGAACCTATTCACTCGTGAGGATATTTTCTATATTATATTATTCTATCTTTGAGGAGACATTGGATTTTGGGTGCCCTATACATAATCATCCTCAGCAAAATACAGAATACCATCCTGATGCTTTGTCCACTATCTTTGTAAAGTCAGAATCGGTAGGATTTACATCTCTAGCCCCTTTGACAAAACGAGGAACTTTTACATGCTGTAGCTGCTGAGTAGTTACTGCTGAAGGAAGTGACCTAACAGCACAAGGTGCATAGGTAAATCACTAACCTAGTCTACTTTTATTAAAGTATACTTTTGTTTAATTGACATGGAGGTGGATGGAGGCAAATAGGGGAGACGGAGTAGTTTCCTCTTGATAAACAAATGCTATGAGCAGTTTAATGTTTGTATTATAAAACTCAGGAATATTTGAAAAATTCTTAATAAAAGGAGAAGTCTCCTTATAGAAATGGTTGAGGGAATTGTGATCCTCTTCCTTGCCCCTCGTGTTAACTCCCATGCTCTAAAATTTTATGAATGTCATAGGGTACTCATATATTTGCAGTGGTTTAAAATTCAGATTATTCACTATATTTGAATTATTCATGCTAGAAGGCAGTTCAAAATATGACAATGTCCATACATGTTTGTGGTGTGATGTCTTGTAGCATTCTTATAGCGTGAATACGATGTTCAAAAAAACGAGGTACTGCAGCGTGTGTGCTAACATCAAATTCAATTGACCAATTGACATTCGCCATTTGATGGTGGTCTATCAAAACAAAGTTTTCAACTTTTATTGTTCAGGGAATAGATAGTTACGCAGTGTTTTCCTAAGTTGCCCTTATCGATTTAAACAAAAATCACTATTTCAAACTTCATCAAAATACTTAATCTTAGCAAAAATTTACAACCAGCTGATTTCTCTGACATTAGCACACAAAAGCGTACAATTTGTGGTTTATTTTTGGTAGCGTGTATATAACGTTATGTCGGTGAATACAATTTTAAACCGGGCGTATTCACTGAGAGCACTGTATTCAAATACTCCAAAAAATAAACCACACTAATTATTCCCGTATCAATAAAATGCTTTTAATTGAGAAATTGTAGTAAGTGTATTTTGCCTTTTGTTTCAGGTTCTTTGAAGTTATGAAGTTCTCAAATAACTACTTTATGTGTTATATGTTGCTGGGTAATAGGTAAACTTTGGATATTATCCAGTAATGATGGAAAATGCAATATATCTATTGTATGATTTATGCAGGCTCTGTCTTGATGAGCCTGGTATACATAATATATTTGAAAGTGATACATTGATCCAAGATATATTTACATACACTGAGATACTGCATGTAGGTGAAATCTGAACATTACTTATTTTAGAATAACCATAATAAGTAAAATTAATTAATTAATTATTTAATGGTCACATCCAAGTTGGCCTATGATTTTCAAAAATAATGAGGACATTTATATCATGACTCAGAGATGCTTGGAATATTTATTGTGATCTGCACCATGCTGCTATGTATGTATAATTTAAGTCAGTAAGTAAATAATTTAAACAACACATCCTTAAAAGGCAGGAAAGGTGCAGATTTGAAGGTACTATTATTTGAAATAATCTAATTTTACTAATGCTATTTTCTTGAATATTCCAAAGAACGGAATACTAAACTGCCAGTTATGATCAAAGTAGGTAGTAATAAGCCAAATGAGAAGGTAGTAAGAGACCCGACAAGTAGTTGTCATAGCTTATTATTTATTGTTCATAAAAACAATAAATAATAAGCTCACTATCAACTTAAGTATCAAAGATGCACTTATGAATGTCAATAAAACAATTAATATTAAAATATTCACCAACACCATATTCACAAATAAATAGAGCCACACTACTTACTTTCAGGTAAAATAAGTCGCCACTTATTTGGTGCCGACTTAAACTATCCGTGATTGGCCAGCAATTTAATAAAACTTGTTTATTATTAGACATACCATTGTATGGAGTTATACAAATTTTAAGTATAGAATGATTTATTCTAAAATTACATAAATTGCATAATACTATTTCATTTTGAAGGATTATAGCTAGTTCAAGTGATTATCAGAATTAAGGCAGTCAAAATATAGAATAATTTTTTACATTTAGCTATATATCATGGAAAACATAATATGCAGGTTGGTTTTTCAGTAAATCCTTTACAGATTAAAAACTATTGCTAATAGGTTTTACAATGGTAGTGATTCGCTTATTCAACTGAACTATACGAAAATTTTGGAAAACTAAATCAGTTCTTACGGTTACGATAAAGTCTAAATTAGTATGAGACTTATCAATAACATTACTAAAATTAAAATATATTTATTAAATTTGCGGGTAGTTTTAGCGAAATTAAGTTGCCATTTATTTGGTGCCTACTAAAACTACCCGCAATTGGCCAACAGTTGAATAAAACTCGTCTAATATTAGTGTGAGCGTTGTATAGAGTTATACGAATTTGAATTTTAGCTTAAATAGAATACGAGCTATTTCAATTTGAGAATTTTAGTGAATTTTAGCTAGGTTATGTGATTAAAGGGCCAAAATGTGTACCTAATATGTTGACTTGGCAGAGGTGAAACATATCAAGTTGGTAATTTAAACCACTCTTTGTAGCGGATGTGAAATAATGACTTGCCTTTATCAGTTTAGTTAATAATGTGATCATTTTTTTCAGGTATCCTGCAACGATAAGTTGCCTAGAACCATATGTGCAAATTGTAAGCATAAAATAGAAGCTGCTAAAGATCTCAAAGATTATGCAACTAGAAATTATTTATATATGAGATCTCTGTTGGACAATGGCAAACAGACTGGACTTGAGGTAATCAATCATCATCATCTCAGCCATAGAACATAGACATATACCTCTTCCCTATCTTGTGAGCGAGCGCAGTATGTTGATCTTATTGCAGAAGGCACTCTTATTGCTGACCACCTTTTGGTACATGATTTTTTTTATTGGGAATAGGCAGGCGTTTGACCACTATCTCACCTGATGTTAAGTGATGATGCGATCTACGATAGAGCACGCCTGCCTAGAAGATACCTGTTCACTCGTGACTTGAAGATACCCAGGTTGTATTTTTGGCAATGAGTTCCATTCGTTAGCTGTATGCACTATGAATGTGGAAGCAAAATGCTTCGTGCGACAGGTTGGAACGTCTACCATGTATGGATGTCGCATTGCAGTGACATGATGTATAGCTGATTCTACTGCACCCATGAATATTTGGGAGCATATTATACAATTCTAGGCCTGTACCCGTAGCAAGGAGGCTATCAATATTGTAATGAAAGTCTCAGAAGGTTGTATTGAATGAAACATTTGTGTTAATGTTTCTTTTTTTTTTGCTTGAGGTGAGGCAAATGTTAACAAGTTTATATACAACCAATTTTCCTTAAATTTTTGTACGCTTCATGGATTTCGCATTCGCCACTATCTCACATAATGCTTGGTGATGAAGTCATGGAAGTTGGAATCAAACTAGAATATTGACTTGCTCTGAAAGACCGTAAATAAGTCGTTATATTTTTTTAAACTACTTGGTTAACATATAAAGGTTTGTAAATCTATGCCTAGGATTTGCAGGAATGGAGGTTCATTGCAATACTTTAATCAATAAAAAACATAACTTTTTTTGTCTAATGTTACAGACTGCACGACCAAAAGTATTGCTGAAACCTATGGAAGAAGTTGTAGTAAGTAAAGAAAGGAAGCTTAAAAATCCTAATATGCCAGTGGCAGTATTGGCAATTTATTTTAATACTATATGGATCTAGCTTAAGATACTTAAGGATACTTTAGACCACTATCTCATTCTATGGTCAGTGACGATATTGTCGAAAATGTTATCAGGTCAGACATAAAAATTCTTACTGGCTCTCAAGGATTGCTACCTGAACACACTATCATGACGGTCGCCGTGGCGCAGTGGTTAGTGTCATTGACATGACTTCTGTGTCTCCGAGACCCTGGGTTCGAATCCCGGCAGGGGCAAACATTCGTGCGATGAGTGTAGATGTTTGCCCCGGGTCTTGGATGTTTGTGTGCTGTGATTGTGTGTCCATGCCTCCCGCGATACAGAAAATCCTAATGCGGGGGTCTAAGTGTGTTAAAAAAACTGATTGTTGACAGTTTTTCAAACTTCAGGGTGCTAACTACCCAGAAGGGTACTCAAAAGTGCTTTAACACCATTCTGGGTATTTGATAACGGTGCTACCTTCACCGAAAGCTCAAGCCGTTGGTGGGGATCGAACCAGCGTCCGTCAGTTTGACGATGCTCCCACCTGTTAACTATCATCGCTTCAAAACAGTATAAAATCTTAATAAATATGTTACAATGTGTCCTGAATGTTTGTTTTGGGTTTGTGTAGAATGTGTAGTCTCTTCGGTTTCCTCGCTCTCATTAGTGAAGGTAAAAAAATGTGAAAAAAAATTAAAGTGCCGGTGCGATTCACGTTCTTCGGGAGAAAGATATATAAAATGTACTTCACTGATTATTTCAGAGTTCGTCATCAGAAAATCAAGCCAGGTCGTCCACAACTGAGGAAGCAATACCAAAAGATACCGATGTCAATACTCAAACAGTAAGTGGATATCTTCATAATTTACACTGCATCTTGTTCACAGCGGGGGATGCAAATCGTTCTCGGCTATTTGTCCAGGCGATCTTGGCAAGACAAAACACATTCCATTTATGTTTATTCATCTTTTGACAGTTACATGTCCTCAGATGATGTCAATTCACACTGTTCAGTCTCCTTATTCCTATTTGAATTAGGGGTGCTGAGTCCTGCAGTGACGTCCCGCTTGGGGCGTTTTGTTCATCCCCCCGCCAGCCACTACCCGAGCCATCCTAGTCATAGTCATAGCTCCTTTATATAACGGAGCACGGCCCTGGGTCGCTGGCAAAGCTGCTCCAGTGGTGTACAATGTACATACGCCACTGGAGCAGCTTTTATTATGGCCAATTTTTATGTAATTTTTTTTTTTGCTATTTATTCTGATTGTCCTGTATTGCATTTTAGTTATAATTATGTCTATAAGTGATAAACCTACCTAAATATTATACTATACCTATAAATATGTGTTGTAATACAGGTTTCGAGAGCAAAAAGCCCAATCATACAACCAGAAGATGCAGATGTAAGTAAAAAATTAATGCTATTACTAAGCGCATTCACTTTTGTGACGTTTTTGTTATTTTTGGTAGAAAAATGTAATATAGAAATCTTATTTCAAATAAAATTGCGCACTTGTATAATTTCCTTGAAATAACTTTAGCTAGACATTCTAAACCAGGCGCTTATTAATGCGTAATTGGGTTTTAAACTTTTAGTAGTTCAGAAAATCCTCCAAAATTCTCATCAAACATTCCGCACGCGACGTTATTATTGTAACTGTCAAATTTACATTTCGACAATGTAATCCTTAGGGTAGGCTTAAACTGCGATTGCCACTATGTTCCATACACATTTGAATATATATAATTTCGGAGAAAACTTTTGTTAACGGTGTTCCAAGGTTTATTAACTTGTGCTATAAAACGTCGATAATCGTGAAGATCCTGGCAAGGATAAGTGTACAAACTATTTGAATTAATGCATTGTCATCGGTCGTTGATACATTTGCGAAGTTTCAAATGAATCAGACGTTTCGAAGGGGCAAAGATTCCTTTCCATACATACAGGCGAAGCTAATAAAAGCGCGTTTAAAAAGTTAAATTAAAATGTTCAATCTAATTTTTCTAGATCGCAAGGCCCAAAATATCCATAAGATCATTAGACGACATCAATTCTGGAAGATCATCTTCAGTAGTGGTGAGTAAAATTGCCGGGAGTCCATATCTGGATCAAACAAAGTACTTACCTGATTGTTTTTTTTTCATTTTTGCAGACTTCATCAGATAAAGATACCACTACTACCCAGCATAAAAGAGCAAAGAGATCGAACAGCGTTCCAGATGTAGATAAGAAATCGGAAGATAACACAGAACATACGTGTGACGTAAGTTTATTGTTTATAAGAAACATAATAGCGGCCCGCCCCGGCTTCGCACGGGTCCGCTCGTCGCCTAGTGTTAGATATGTAATAACTAGGAATACGTATCGGGCGCGACCCTTGAGAAAATGCTCGTTGATTGTACACTGATTTTATAACAAAACGAAAGGGCGCGGGCGCAGCCGCTTGACAATAAAATAGTTTAGATGTATAACATACATAGGTATTTAATAATAAAGAACTTCACACTCTTAGCAGACTTTCCATACAGAGAACACTTGATCATTGAAACAATTTTTTTTTTGGCTGGCCGGTTGGCACAGTTGGTAGCACTCTGCCTTCTGAGCCGCTGGTCCCGGGTTCGATTCCCGGACAGGTCAAACATTTGTGTGTATGAACATGTCTGTTTGACCTGTGTCTGGGTGTTTATATGTATATAAGTATATATATATCAGTCATCAGGTTACCATAGTACAGTAGTAGTTAGGGACCTCAAGACCTTGTGTGAATGTTAATAAAAAAAATATAATAATTCAGATAAAAACTGGCTAAGTCAAATCTAGCCTACTTTAAGATCTCAAATTTTATAAAAAAAAAAAAAAAAAAAAAAAGTCCATCCGTTTGAGATCTATGATGCGACAGACCCGCAGACAATGTGAACCCGCAGAATATGTGTGACATGTGTGTGGCTCTGTTGCTATAAGCTTGACTTATGGGTCTGTGTACACATCCCTCACTTTTTGTGTCGAGCCTTAAGGCCGTGTGTTAGAACAAAATGCAATAAAAAAACCTCGTTATTAAAGGATTCCAGGCACTGGGAGAGACTTAGACCATAAGGCTTTTGACTATATGGGCATCATCCATTTGGTCAAAACATAAAGCTTACTTACTTCTCTTCTTAACTTACTGTCCTATGTTTTATTTTGCAAACTACAAACAAAGCCAGGTGCTTTTGTATCATAGTTACTCACCAGGCTGCTGCACGAGATACAATATAACTTAGTACAATAGATTCAAACCGTTCACCTAAAGGAGCGTGATAACGTGGTGATGGATTGGTTTCACACTAAGCGGTTTTAGCCAGGTTTTAGAACTGCTCGGAATTTGCATGGTTTTTTACAAAGCTCATAGTGAGGCCTCTGTAACCGTGTTTTGAATCCTAATCATGCATATATACTGAATCAAAAAAGAAATAGAAATATTTCTTCTATTTTTTATTCCGCCAGCGCCAATTCGCTTTACATTCGGCCGTTGACCTCGGACTCGAAGTTGAACCTACACTGATTACACTGATTGTTGAATAATTTTGTATGGTAAACTTTCAGCATTGCGGTAAATGGTTTTCGACGTCAAAAAAGTTGTACCTTCACCAGCGGTCGCATTCCAAGACCCTACATTGCCCTTTGGACGCATGCGGTAAGAGGTTCGCAACGAAAGGCGATCTTCAGAAGCACGTCCGCTCGCACACCGGCGAGAAACCGTACCAGTGCGACTTGTGCGATAAACGGTTTGCACAAAACGTCACGCTCAAATCTCATAAAGAGGCGGTGCACGAGGCGAAAACGTAAGTTCACATGATTAGCTTGAAAATCCTTTTCTATGTTCATTTCCATCATTTAAAATATAATACATAGTTTGTATGTAATTAATGTAAGGGATAAGATTTGTGTGTATAAGTTTTATTTGTGATGAGTAAACTGAACAGATACTGTTTTATACGGTTTGTTTTGTTTTTTAATACTATGCTAACCACATAATAATTTTGTTTAAATTAAAAGTTTATTTATTAACATTCACACAAGGTCTTCAGGTCCCAAACTAGGCAGAGCCTGTGCTATGGTAACCTGATGACAGATATATATACTTATATAGATATACACACCCAGACACAGGTCAAACAATCATGTTCATACACACAAATGTTTGACCCGTTGACAGAATTGTTTGTTGTACACAGGGAATCCTGGTGCGGAGGTCTGAGTGTGATAATAAAAAAATATTATATTAGTTTATATTCATATATGGTTGAAATACATTTGTTTTCAGTGTATATATGACGCTGGTAGGGTATAGCAATGTGGACAGACCAATTTATTTAATAATTATAAAATTTATAATTGGATAACTAATAATAAACTATTTTACTACATTATTTAGGATAACTCAAAAACTAGTAAACTAACAAAATCGGTCCACTTGGGTAATAGCTCTAAAATACATATCAAAAAATTAGTACTTAACAGGATGACTACAAGATTGTATATGTTTTTTTATACTGTATAAATCTAGCGTTTGACCACTATCTTACTTAATGGTCAGTGACAATATGGTCGAAGATTTTATCCCGCTAGACCTAGAATGCTTGGTATATATTAATAATTACTGTTAAGAGAAATCTTTAAAAGTAAAAATGTATACGTTAACCATTAAGTGGCGATATTGTCTACTAAAATAGCAAAAATCCCGGAAAACCTTTTAATTTAGGTTATGTTATTAATGTTATATTGAATACAATAAGTTCTTAAATAAAAGTTTTAAATAATACATCCTTGCTTCCATAAAATAGTTTAATATCCATAACATTCTTACTATGTACATATTATCTATAATACAATAAGTTTATTATACACTGAATAAAATAAATAAAAACAGCTTTGTGTTTAATATAAAAGTATTGTAAATATTTAATATCCCTACTGAAAGTTTTAAATAAGAGCTAAAATGCCAACTTGCTCAAAACCGTCTTACTTCAAATAATACATTCTATTTAGGAATCAAAGCCTCATTAAGATGACAATAATTAATATCATCTGTTTATGTGATATCGGAATTACGTCATGGGTCTCGAAAGCAAACTCAATGGCACAGGACAAACTATTGAGAGAGCCACACTGAAAATGGTATTATTATTGGGAAACAAAATGGGACCCCTGTGTATTCAATAAAGGTGGTCTAAAGGCCGAGTTTTTGCTCCATAGTTAAGGCCACCAATGGTTCATGAAGACGAATTGACAAAAACTCCAGGGTTTTATCTACGTTGATATAATCCCATGTTAAAGACATGAAAATAAAAAAGTTTACAAACAATATGAAACAACAAATATACCATTCTGAATATATCAACTAAGACTGTCTTCCTGAGATCACGGTTACAGAAATCGGAAAAGTCTCCGTAGAAACAGTACTAAAAAGAATACAACTTGACTGTTCCATTCCGTTTAAATAAGTGATTATTCAGATTTGGAAGTGACAGTTGTGCGAACACATAAATTAACACGCAAAAGTGTCGGCTGATGAGGCCAAAAACTTTTCGAGTAGTACTATGAATCACCGAACTCAGCCATATTTTTTAACTACTAGGTTACAAACTTCCGCATGAACCCTAGTAACTAGTTGGGGCCGAAACTTAAATCCGGAATGATAACCGTTGCTTTTAGTTATGCGAATTAGCTAGTTGCAGGGAGCCATATAAATACGTCATAATACAATGGGTCAATGGATGGGTTCTTCTACAAGTCCTTTCAGAGACCGGGACATAGAAGAATAAAAAATCTCAGGAAGAAGCTGGCTTAAGGCCAGAACCAAATGGTCCATTTTATGGGCTGAAATTATGATACAAGAATTATCATTATTATCGGTATATTTGCCATGTATTTCATGTTTATTTGCTTAAATATCATGGTAACTAACCCGATAATAATGTTAATTTTTGTATTAGTGACCATGAAATTATGATGAAGTAATCAAGACAATTTTCGTACACAATGATTAGAAAATTTGGGTTACAAAATTTAAAAAATATAGTTCTATCCTTAGCACGAATTCTCTGTCCCTACAGGGTCACACAAACCGATGCTATCCTATGTCAATGTAATATCCTACTACTTCAATGGAATGCGTAGAGGAGAAGCAGGAATGTACAGACGGCAACAACGAGGCCAAGTATCAGCGAGTCACGACGTTTGCGCGCGTTTATTCGGTACATCAGGCTGTTGAGCATTGGGAACCTGTAGGCAGAATAAGCACGCATATAATAATATATTAATAATGTAAGCTTGGTCACACTTCCGTGTTTTCCTCTATATACATGTTGATTATGATTTGAGTATATGCCCGTGGATGGTAACTTTAGCGCTAGGAAAAATTATCCCCTCACATGTATCTGCAATGAAGGAATAAATTACTACTAGTGTACTAGGACTGCTAGTGGAGTGCTACTGTAGCTTAGTTGTTAAAACGACAGGACATTATTCTGTGCTCGTGGGTTCAAATGCTACAAGTAGCCGAAGTATTCCTGAAAAATCTGAACGAAGATAACCTCGTTAAGTATTTCGTTGTGTATCAAGATTAACTAATACATACAGTTCCTACTACAAAAACAGCAAAATGAAGTTAGGTAGATATTTTGTGATTTTTTCTGAATCTAGAAAGCCTTTGGATACACAATTCAGGTACTGAAGGCAGATGTATTTTTTTATCGTTGATAACGTGCCATATGCCATGCCAATGCCATAATTTATTGTAGGTCTAGTGATCTACTAACGTCGGTCGCATCATAATCATAAAGCGTCGGCATCATATACCTGTTAGCTATATTATTGAACGTGGTCTGCATCCGCTTGAAGGCCTGCCGCTGCGACGCGAGGTGATCGCGCGCCTCCATTGCTATGTTTATCTGTTCGTCCACCAGTATGTGAGAGCTGAAACACCAAAAATACTAACTTAAGACATTGACACAAGTTTAAATATAGCTTCATATGTGTTATAATCGCGTTAGCGTTTAGGGCTAGTGAACAACTCTATTGTCAGTTTTCAGGAGTTGAGCGCGAACCTTATTAAATGATGATAATAATTTATTTATTTCACAGTGTGCAATGGTGCTCAAAATTAAAAAAAAGAAAGGGGAGATGACCTCACTGGAGGTCACACCCAAGAAGCCAAACCA
Organism: Apeira syringaria; assembly: GCA_934044485.1. NCBI lineage: Eukaryota > Metazoa > Arthropoda > Insecta > Lepidoptera > Geometridae > Apeira > Apeira syringaria. The sequence continues at coordinate 4,667,377 of OW203656.1, read as the reverse complement.
CCCACAGCACATCTGCTGAAAGTAAACACTGATAGTAGATAAACGCAGAAAAAAAATAATAATTTCACAGTGTTTCCAAAAATCATTTAGTTTATCTTAGATTAAAACAATGCTTATGATTATTTGCTGCTGAAATAGGCTCAACACTCATGCTTCAGCATACAGCGCTCAACCCCATGCGTTCGACTACATCTAGTATTGTGTTAAAAACGTAATATCAATTGTACATAACACAGTACTAAGGGCTCCTAGGGCAGCCTACTTATGCTATCTTAACTCAACTGGGTTAAGCAACAGAGAGATCATTATAAATATTGGATTATTTTACATACCTATCTAGTAAGCAACCTCGTGCAAATTATAAATCCATATATTACTACTGGTAATATATAGATTTATAAATGCACAGTTACATGCAATTTATAAATCTTAGTTATAAAATGGCGCAGCTGGTAATCTGCTAGCTGCACCTCGCGGTGATATAGTACGTGGTATTGACGATCTTTGTTTCTTTCCGTCATCCTAAATCCTGAATCTTGCTATAGATCATGGCGATTAAATAAGATGTAATTGGACAAGACATATTATACAGTCAATGATTTTTTAATTGACAAGGAATTGATAAAAGATGTTAAATTATTCATTATTATTCAAAATTAATCATTATGTTGATATTCCAAATTAATAGTAAATTGCATGATTGTATTATTTTGTGTAATTACGAATTATATACTATTAATTAAATTGTAATTTTCAAATAATTATATAGCTCTGTTTATGTACATCATTGCATGATGCTATATTATATGTTTATTCTAATGTATGCTTGTATGCTGATGAGAGCATCTAGGGAACATATATGAAATTTATGAACAACACTCATTTATCATTAGTCATTGTGGCAAGTCCATGCTGTGATAAATAATAATTGAAAACAAAAATTGGCATTTCCCGTCTCTGCATATACATTCTTGTATTCGCTTATCAACAAGGTCGTAGGTCATTCTTAAGAGCCATCGTGTCGCAATAAAACAAATGTATATTCGTACCGCTTCGGGAGTTTCGATTTCATAGCATGCGAAAATATAACGAAAGATATATATACGATTTTAGACTTGTGTTTTGATTTTTATCAAAATTATCTATGAATAGGAGGACAAATTATAATACACAATTTGTTTTTCAATTCTTGGCATAATTACTCAATATAGTGTTCAAAACTATTGAACCATCCTGTCATTTCATGTCAAGTAGTTAAATTATAAATGGTTTCGAAAGCCCAAATTAATGGAAGACTGTATGCTCTTATTTGTGCAATTAATTCTGCTATCCATATAAGTGTTGATCAACACATCTAGGAGGCAAATATTTTTTGCGGTCAGATGGTTCAATTTTCAATAGTTTTCCCCACCATATACGTCATCGTAATTATTATTTCAAACTTTAGCTATGACCGCAAATCATCATACCTATATCGACTTACACTGCTAGTATGACTAGTGTCCTCTTAAACATAACTCCATTTGTGCATCATAATTACGTATATGCTTGAATTGATACTCACGGTTCGACAGCGCTTATCAATATGAGGTCATGTTTTATCCCAGAGTTATAATTATGTATATGTACACACATCTTCATAGTTAGCAAATAGTTGGAATATATAGGACGTATAGTTAGTATTGAGAAATTGACTGGAAGAGAAGCATATCGTTTATGCGTATTGATGCATAAACAATAAATCTATAATATAAAATTGTAAATATATACACAATATTTCCTCAACGCATTTAAAACTTCTAGGCTTCTTGATTGGTAAGTGATATTAAATTAGCATCTTTTGTGAAAATGTGAATGTATTTAATAATAATCATATCTTGTGACTAGATAATAAACACTTGAAGGAAAACAGCAAGACTGCAGGCCGCCATTAAGTGTATTTTAAAAGATGATGTAAAAAAAATGTCAAACCTATAAAGCGGAGTGTGAATATGATAGTCTAAAAATAATTTAAAAACAACACTTATACCAAGACCGCGATATCTTAAGATATACCTGATTTTAAGCACAACTTAAAAGTTAAAAGACAAGGCTCCTGGGAGCGTATGTTCTTTGAAAGTGACTTGGCAAGTCACCAAATCGACTCGACTTCTTTCCGTAATTGAATACAATTCTGCTGTTAAGCTACCAACATTAATTCTTCGATGAGTTATATTGCCCATGTATTTCAAGATAGTGATATTTTGTTTACGGCAGCGAAAGGGTATTGGTACTTTTATGAATCATGTCATAATGACCTAAATTAATACGAATAAAAAAAACCGGAAACTTTAAAAAGTTTACTTTAATATACTAATAAATATCATTAATATACCTTATGAATGTATAAAACACGGGAATTACTCACGTAATAAGTCAGGGGGTTCAGACTATAGTTTCAGTCACATTCGGTGGTCTTTGCAAGGGGAATACTGGGCGCTCGCGGACGCGGTCGCGGATCGCCTAGTACCCCTTACCCCTATTACGTGAGTAATTCCCGTGTTTTATGCATTCATAATGTATCAAAACCACGTCAGTTTTAATAACATTAGTATACCATTAAACCTGTAGTTTTTCTCTAGAAGTATAAAAGTAAAATAAACTGTATGATATATCCCATTGCATCAGAATTTATTAATAAATATGATATTAATATCCATCCTGCCGCTATACATATATATTTTGGATTTCCGCAAAATGTAAATATGAATCTGATCAATTGGATGACTAAGCACTTTATGTCTCATTTATACGAAGAACATACGGGTGTTTCAGGAATATTAATTTTGATTAACATTTGTGTTGGTCGGCGTTTTCGCTTCATATACAAAATTATATTATAAATACCTTTATAAAAAATGTTAACGTTTTAAGCAAGCCATCTCTTATTTTCATTTACAGATCTACTATGGTACCACCGCTTATGGGTTATACCCTCGGGGAGAGGCAGAAGTGTTACAACCAATTGGTAAAAGAAGCCATTACAAACAAGACAGAAACAACAAGAAATCTAACATATATAAATTATGAAGAAACCGACGTTGCTAACATGATGAAAATAGACATAGCCTGCTTCGACAGAAATGTGGATTACGTTCTAGAAGTGTTTAAGTGCGAGGATATGCTCTATGTGACAAGAGCGATTAACAAAAGCACGTGGCTAATCACAGACGCGCAGTACGCGCACATCATCAACCCCAAGTATCTACACAGCGAACTGGGGGCCTACCACCAACTCTTATAGCAGTATTATTGTAATCTTACTTTGAATTTTCGTACCACAAGGCCACATAAGCAATGTTACTTTAATGTTGTTTAGACTAAGCAGTTTTGTGATGTAAACCTCTATTTCGTTCACTCAAAGCGTACCATGAGCCAGCGCCAACGAAAGCGACAACGCTATATGAAAATATAATGTTGTCTCGCTTGCCCTTACAGCAGGAATGTTTCTTCGTTCATTCTACACGTCACTGAGCGATAATAAAACAATAATGTTTTAAGACGTTCATGGTACGAATCTGAGCATTATTACTTTAAGCTTGAAGTATGACGTTCTTGAAACATGATGGTTTTGTAAAAGTTGATGGTACGGCCCCTGTTCCCTCAAATGAACGCCAAAGCAGTTACAAAACTAATGCTTCATATAAGACGACACCTTAAAGATGAAGGCTTTCTATAGATATGTTAATGAAAAATCTCCAAACACGGCTCTGCGTTGGTTAGATAATTGTCCATTAAAGTTTGTTGAAACAGTTGTCGCTGCACGTGCCGACGACATCCCCGTTAAAGTGTTAAAAAGACTATGTAGAAAATCTCTCAATATTCTGCGCGTTTGGTCGCAAAGCCAGGAGAATTACCGTCATATTATTTGGGACGTATATCCACAAACGAATTCTTTTTTAAAACACCGTGAAACGGCGGAAGAGTATTTGAGTATTATCACTAACTACAGTGCATTTTTCGGTATGAATTTTAACAATAAATATACACGTATATTGTTGAAAAATTGTCACCAAATAATCATGGACGAGTTTGGAAAATACATAAATCACATCGATATATCCACTTTAGCGAAATCTTTAAAACCGAATGAAATCAAACCATTTTTGTTCAACAACTTTCCGTGTGTTAAAAGTTTCGAAATAATAGCACCCTTTTTAGAAAATATGCCTCGAGAAGAAATATTTGACTTCTTAAAAGAATTGTATAGAGTTGATTTGGAAAATACTGGCAACTTCGATAGAAGCCAGTTTGAAAAACTGTTTTATGCGATCGAATGTGGAGATAATCAATATAATGAATTCAGCAGCATCTACCGGTGGTACCAATTTGCGCCTTTTAACGCAGCGCTCCGTGATATCGGCAAATTTATTTCTTCCGAGTCTTCGCCCGAGAAAAGACATTCAATGCTCAAGGTACTTCTGAATTGCGCTGGTAATAACATGGAAAATGTAAAAACGGTTTTGCAATATTATCACGATAACCATATTAATGAACCTTATCTCCATAAAATTACCTTCATTAATAGTTTAATCGCACAACATGACACGTTCAGATTCGATGACGTAACTTGGAATATGTTAAATAGAATTTTCCATAGCTTAGAAGTATATATTAAATCCAACAATAAGGTACAAGCTTGCTTGACTTCTATTATTCTTCGTCATGTTTTACATGATGAGCCTGTTCCTGAGGTTGTGGAGGAAAAATTCAATACGGTCACTCTTGTAGAAATCAAAGATAACCTAAGCATTCAAGAACAGGATAAGGTTTTCAATTATCTGCATAAAATATTGGTGATCATGCTTAGCAAACAAAGCCTAGAGAATGAGACAGGATATCACAATGCTATAAAATTGCTTCAAAATATTTGGTACTTACTAAAAGACTGGAATAAACAAGCAACCCATCATAAGTTTGTTATCGACAAAATCGCAGAGCTTTCAGAAATTATACGGTCGTGTTCATGGATTTCACAAACACAGATATGTAACCGAAAACGCAGATCGAAGAAACATTACAGAAGTAATCGAGTTAGATCGACTCACAAAAACTCAGAATCGTACATAAATATTAATTCAATATATCAAATTGTACAGTCTTATCGAAAAGACTTGTTTGAAAAGTCGATTATATTGCATCCCAGTGATGAAGTTTGCTTAAACGCGCTTAAACACGATCCAGGATTGCTGACACGATACAAAAGTGAAGTGGATGACTTGCGTTGTAATGAAGAAATTTCTCTCAAAAAGTTCTTATGCAAACTGAGAGTATATTGGCCAGAGTCATTAGCGTCAGAGTGGGCGAACACAAATATGATATATATTCAGGAATGTAAAGGACACAGAGCACTTATGCGTGGTATTCTTACACTGTTACCACACAAAGAACTATTGAATTATGTCAAGATTAACGCACCTGATGATACTAAAATACATTGGAGTGAAGTAAATGAAACTAAACTGAGCGTGCAGAGGCATATCGCTAAGCATATGCACATTGCTCGACCACAGTTACCTCCAGAAGTAGTTCTGTGGTATGCAAAAGGGGACTATCTGCAGTATGCGCTTCTCTCTTTAAATACCATGTACTACAACCTGAGATCCAACGACATTAAGGAATACATTAATATTATGCTGAATGCGCCAGTTTCTTTACAAAAACACGGTATACGCTTGGCGTTTAATAAATATAAAATTGACGAAATTATAAACGTTGTCCCAAAAATTTGGAAAAATACTAAAAACTCTACTATCAGAGCTGAACTTTTTACTGCGATGTTTAAATCGCTCTGTAAAGAGAAAATAATGACGAGACTAAAAGCTATATGGAACATTATTAGCTCATTCATAGATGATCTGAATGATCAAGAAAACAAAGCCATTTATGTTGTCTTCGGAACAATGTCGGATGTACCACTGGCTGTCATCGGGGAATGTTATCAGAAAACGTTCTTCTCTTTCTCTTCGGGTGGTAAATTTTTAAAGAATAAAAATTTACCACCCCAAGCGGATTCAGTCCGCATATTTGAACATGTCTTAGATTGTGCCCCGCAATTCATGGAATATCTGAATTCAGACTTTGTTGAAAATTCTTTACTAGACTCTGTTTATGATAAAATTTCTCATCGAAAAACAGCTTATCTAAAGGTACTCTCGGCTTACTTATTATATTCAAGAGATGTAACGGTACAAACGCAAAAGTACAATAACGTATTGAAACCTGTCATTGACCAATGCACTCCGAAGTGGGTCGACGGTAAGAAAGACTTGTTAGATGGATTCGACGACTTATTGAGTCTCATTTGCAACGATGTACCAAATTACGTAATTGTCAAGAAAATGGAAATGCCTTGTCATTTTTTATCTAATATTGAAGACGTTTATCATAAATCTTTGTGTGTTAAAGAACATTATGGACGTATTCGTCGTTGGTTATTAACTTTAAACTATCTAGACATGCTTAAATACCACAGTGAGATGCTCGACGATATATCTGTTCCTTACACATGGGAAAGTCTCCGCACCAAAACATCACGAAATCTAGGGCAACTGAGTGCAAACCTGCTAGCTAGAGACCTGAACGAATCTTATGAATTCACTACTTTATACTTGGTATTTGAAGATGCGTTCAAAAATGTGTTACGAGATTTTGGCATGCAAAACGCTGATTTACTAAGATTATTATACAAAATGCTTGAATGGAAATTACATCCGGGTGTGTATCTGCTAGTACTAAAAGTGATGCCAACATATACGTATCATTGGTACGGTGATTGCTCAGAGAAGCTAGAGGCTATAAAAAGGGAAATATATTTGTACAAATCGGATGAAGTTAGATTACAATACTTCCAAAAATTTTCCGATAAGTACAGGGAGGATGACGGAAAAGCTTATGATGATGCTAGTGATGATGGTGACAAGGATGATTTCCGTAGCGAGGGTTCTTATTCATCGATAGACATAGCCAAAACAGAAAATTGTTACACTGTGCCCTGCCATTGTCGAGACCATAAAGTACCCACAACCAATGAGTGGTTGGATGTGAATGAAAATCAGGCAGATAAATAAAATATTTACGGATATGTCGCGGCCAGATCTTAAAATTGAAAATAGTATGACGTGCCCATATTTAGTAATAAAGACATTTCCTGGCAAAGACCAGTATCTGCTGGCCACATCCATTGATAGTCAACGAACGATATGACAAACTATAAGAATAACTTTATTTCAGCGGTCACAAAGATATTAATATAAAAACAATCTTAAAATAAGTACTAATCTAGTTGGTAACACTAAGTAGTGGCTTAGATTCTGGTCTCCACACTATATAAACAATTACTTTATTTATATTACCTTATGTTTGGACTTTGGACCTAACAACAATCAAGTTGTCAACAGTTATCTTAAGGGCTTCAGAAATGGTCATACAAGTCTAAAAACAAATGACTGAGTGTCATGTCTAAAAACAAATGACTACTGCATATTTTATTATGTAACACGCAATAGTTAACTTTAATTCATAGAAGTAGTATGTACGTTACATAATTAACATTTACACACACATTTAGTTATTTCTACGGAACACTCAGTACGTTCTAAGAGATAAGAAAGAGATCAAATTGTACTAATGTGGCGGCCTTAATTATTACTAGTTAGATGATACATATTCATGACAATACATTAATTATAAACAATTACGGTTTCAGAATATTTATTATCTCAAAAGAATTACATTCACTTACTGAGATATATAATAAGCTGCGACATAAAATTAAGCCTATTCATCAGTTTTCAATTAACAAGTATTCCTGTAGTCTTGTTAAAAATATGCTTTGTTATAATCAATATAGTGAAGTTAAATAAATATGTATTTTTTTGTTTCATTCAATGCCTATATATATCTAATGCTACCAAAATGCTTCCCCATCTTCACAAGAACACGTCGGAAATGGCCTGTAACCGGCTTCTACGATACTAAGTTTTATTTATTTATTAAGGTACAAAATATAGTTAACAAATGTCAACTTATATAAGAAAAATTAGTAAATTTGCTAACTCAAACATTGTACACAGCGTTCATAAGATATAAAACAGGCAGGTATGATATACAGGCTGTATAATATACAGGCTAAGCCATTAAGCTGGGTCACTTCATGTTGGTTATCATCGGTGCTTCAAACACGGACCATCAATGATAATAGAGATGTACTTCATTTAATGAGATTTGTTGGATGAAAGGACCAATAAGAATGGAGATAAAGTGACATTTCATAATGAGTACGATTCCCCGTAAAGTCGCTGTTTCTAGGAACCGTGTCACAGATTTCAGTGAAAAAAAACTAAATCAATATATAAATAATGAAATAGCATAAAAAACTTTTTCTTCAAAACGACCGGGCTCGAACTCTAAACCGAGCACAAGTTTTTTTTAAACTATAAAAGACGACTTTTAGCGGCCTGGCCATTAGATAAAATTTGGTATAAAGATATATGGGAGCTTGGAGAAAGACATATTTACTATCGTGACTTGAAGACTCCAGGATTGTAACTTTCTGATTACTATATTCCTTGGCATTACGCATTAAAAAAGTAGAAGCAATATGCTTCGTACGCGTATATATAGCGTTTGGTGGACGGGTGACAAAATGGGAATGGCCCAATTCAATTGTGTAAATCCAATGCACATTATACACATCTAAATATTATTTTATATTATATATATTTTATTTTATTATTATTTTATATATTTGACGGTCGCCGTGGCGCAGTAGTTAGTGTCAGTGACATGACTACTGTGTCTCCGGGACCCTGGGTTCGAATCCCGGCAGGGGCAAACATTTGTGCGATGGGTGTAGGTGTTTGTCCCGGGTCTTGGATGTTTGTGTGCTGTAAATGTCTGTGTCCAAGCCTCCCGCGATACAGGGAATCCTAGTGCGGGGGTTTAAGTGTGATAAAAAAAAAAAAAAAAAAATCACAGTGTTTGTAAACGAACTCATCCGAAGCGGCTTGACCAGTTTTTATGAAATCTTGGGTCGATAAATATTTTTCAACCCCCATCATTTTAATCGTGATTTTAGTATATTTGTATGAACAAAGATTTACTGTCGTGGAGTAACTTAAATTAAGTGTCATTTTGGCATGTCGCTAATATATTATGGCAGAACAAAATTTGCCAGACATCTAGTAAGTCTAGAGTGATACCATCTTTGTCCACATCGTCACTGACCATCCAGTGAGATAGTGGTCAAACGCTAGATCAAAACAAAAAAAAAAATTGGTTGTCTGTAAAGTCGGTTTACGGACGATAGATTTACGTGATAACGACATAATCATGTATGACTTTGACATTGACATTTGACTTTTGACATTTGACTTTTGACTTTTTTGACTATTGACTTTGACTTGACATTTGACTTTTGACTTGACTTTTGACATTTGACTTGACTTTTGACTTTTGACATTTGACAATTGACAATTGACAATTGACTTTGACATTGACCATTGACTTTGACTTTGACCTTGACTTTGACTTTGATTATTACTTATATTACCGTTACTATTTTTCATTTTGGCATTCATCAATTTATAAAACGTTATCACGTCAAAAATGTTATGCAGCACATAATTGAAATTGTTTACACAGTTTATCAGTATGAGGTCATGTTTTTTCCCCACAACTATATGTAGAAATAATCTACATATTAAGTACCTACAATGCATTTAGGTATATAGTTTTGTATTTTACTTCAGTATTGTGTTGACTAAGAGAGGAGAGGCTATTAGTGCTTTTAGTTCGGTAATAAGCGCGCGTGTCGAACTCAGATAAAGCATTTCGGTGTAGAACTATACCCCGGTGGTCGTCTGAGATACATTTATTTATCTAATATACAATAGTAACTTTTTACACACAAACATTACGACATTTTCTAGGCAGGCGTGAATCATCAGTAGACCGCATCATCACTTAACATCAGGTGAGATAGTGGTCAAACGCCTGCCTATTGTGAATAAAAAAATATGTGTTTGTAACTTCTAAACTATTTGCTAGGTAAGTGAAGATTTATATTTGAATATTTTCGTTACCAACTTCACTGGGATACCTTTTATTTTTAAGGCGGGTGTTTGCACCATTTGTTTAGTTTCATTTTTATGATGATTGGGAGTCATCAGCTCAGCCATAGGGACGCCCATAACTGGACAATCTTTTCAATGGCCTATCCATTGATCCATACCCCATTGATTTCCACAAGTACCGGTTGTAAGCGGCCCGTATCCAGCCTTTTCCTGCGATTTTAGTCAGGGCGTCTGTGCACCTTGGCGGTGGCCGTCCTTTGTTTTTTTTTTTGTGTAAATTTAATTCAAAATTATTTTCTTTCCTTTTTTTCCTTCGCTAGCCAGTCCGTGTTTCCTTCCAACCTCCAAAGACCATCAGTCTTCGAGCTATGTGTCCTACCAGTTCAACTTACAGTTGCTAATCCGCTGGGCTATGTCGGTGACTTTTGTTCTCTGCGGAACTCTTCATTTATGATTCCATCGCGTAGAGAAGGGGCGTGATTGAATAACAAACATCCATACATCAACACTAACTTTCGCGTTTATAATATTAGTAGGATTTAATAATCAATACATATGGAAGATGTTTAAAAAATCCAAGCTGAAATCCGACTCGGTGCGCGGCACCGGGAAAAAATAATCAATCTTTAACAGACTTCATAAAAAGGAAGAGGTTCTATTGTTTTTTTTTGTTTGTTTTTCTTCTTTTATTAAATTTCCTTGACTTGTAATTTAATCATTATTAATAAAAATGTTTATCTGTTTAACCGACTTCAATAAAAGAAGGAGGTTCTCAAATCGACCCGTATTTTTTTTTGTTTGTTACCGCATAATTTCCGACTGGGTGAACCGATTTTGAACGTTCTTTTTTTATTTGAAAGCTGGTGCTTCCCGTGTGGTCCCATTTAAATTTAATCAAAATCAGGCAAGCGGTTTTTGAGTTACACTCCAAAAACTGAAAAATGCGTGCTTATAGTATACACGATATTATAGTAGCGGGTGAAGACATCGGTGAACATACCTACACCACAATGACAATTGATCACATGAGTAACTCAAAAGAAGTCACTAAAAGGAGTGAAAAAAAAATTTACCCAAAAATGGAACCGACTTCATCACTTTTGAGTGTTTAAGTCGGTTCAACAAATTATTTCACACTTTTGAGTGTTGAAGTCGGCTCCATTTTAGGGTAATTTTTATTTTATTTGAAAAGCGGTGTTTGCCTTATGCTACTATTTAATTATTTTCTGTTCTAATTTTCACCGTGCGCACAATATTTTGATAATAGTTACTTTTTAACTATTATGGTACCGACTTCAACAAGTTACTTCACACTTTTCAGTTTTGAAGTCGGTTCCATTTTTTCGTATTTTTTTCTATTATAATATTTTACTGACCAAACAAAAAAGTGATTTCGGTGCGGTTAAACAATGTTATTTATTGACTTTCTAAATTCTCATACCTAACCATCTAATGCTCTCATACCTTTTGTCAAATATACTATACATACACAGTATCTATTACAATCGAACCTCAAAAGTGTCCCCTCGCCAGTGTTTACTTATACAGGTATACATACCTCTCCAGCTACTATAAAAATAGCTCACAAGTGGATATTATTGCATTTGAATAAATAATTAACCTTAACACCCTCGCAATAGCGTCGTAAAACATTTGTAAGAGTGATTCAACTATAATATAAGAGCAACGTGTTACATTTCAAAATGATGGCACACGTGAATGACGAGCCATTTTTGATTCCTCACAAAAAAAAATGTTTATCTTGCAACAGAACAGTGTCGATTTAAAAGTCTTGTTTTCTTATTTGACCACCACCGGCCAAAAACAAAACTTTTTGGCAGATTAGACTATAGCAGCACTTCGCTGGGCGGTTGTTCGATTTTCGAGAATTTCTATGCTATTCTTTGTATTTACTCATTGTTTTTTTACAATATTTGCTCAACAGTCCCACATCTTCTTTTACAGGTTGACTATGGCGCCACTCAAAGGTTTCACCCTCGGGGAGAGGCAAAAGCATTACAACCAAATAGTAAAAGAAGCAATTACAAACAAGACAGAAAATTTACCCAATATAAGCTTTGCAGACGACGATGTTGCCAACATGATAAAAATAGACATAGCATGCTTCGAGAGAAATGTGGATTACATTCTAGAAGTGTTTAAGTGCGAGGATATGCTCTATGTGACAAGAGCGATTAACAAAAGCACGTGGCTAATCACAGACGCGCAGTACGCGCACATCATCAACCCCAAGTATCTACACAGCGAACTGTTCCCTCAAATGAATGCCAAAGCAGTTACAAAACTAATGCTTCATATAAGACGACACCTTAAGGATGAAGTTCGCTGTAAGGCTTTCTATAAATATGTTCATGAAAAATCTCCAAACACGGCTTTGCGTTGGTTAGATAATTGTCCATCTACATTTGTAGAAAAGACTGTAGCCGCGCGCGCTGAATATATTCCTGTTAAAGTGTTGACAAGACTATGCAGAAAATCTATCAACATTTTACGCGTTTGGGCACAAAGTTGTAACGTCTATAATTATACTGCACGCGATGTTTATCAGAACACAAATTTTTTTTTAAAACGTAAAGAAACGGCTGAAATTTACTTAAGTATTGTCACTAATGCTGCGTATACAACTATCAATTTAAACAATAAGTATACAAATATACTGATGAAACAATGTCCAAATATAATTTTTAAAGATTTTCGTAAATACTTGTCAAATATAGAACTGTCCACGTTTGTGCAATATTTAACGATGACTGATATTAAATCATTTTTGATCGATAATTTCGCGTATATGGATAGATTCGAAATAATAGCACCTTTCTTGGAAAAAATACCTAAAGACGAAATATTCGACTTTTTAAAGGAACTTTATAAAGTTGATTTTGAAAGTGTGAGTAATTCCGATACAAGCCAGTTTGAAAAACTATTTTATACGATCGAATGTACAAAACAGCAGTTTAATGTGTGTAGCAGCATTTACCGATGGTATAGATTCGCGCCCTTCCATATAGCGTTCCGTGATATTAAGCGATTCATTTTCTCAGAGTCTTCACCTGAGGAAAGACACACAATGTTGAATATACTATTAACTTGCGCTGGTAATAACACGGTAAATGTTAAAAAGGTTCTCCAATATTATCACGACAATCATATAAATGAACCTTATCTACACAAAATTACTTTCATTAACAGTCTGCTCGCACAACACGACACGTTCAGATTTGATGACATGACTTGGAACATATTAAATAGACTGTTCCATAGCTTAGAAGTATATATTGAATCCAGCAATAAGGTACAAGCATGTTTGATTGCCATCATACTTCGTAATGTTCTATGTGATCTGCCTGTGCACGAGGTTGTAGAGAAAAAATTCAATGTCGTTACTCTTGTAGACATCAGAAACAAACTGAACGATCAAGAACAGGATAAAATTTTTAACTTCTTGTACAGCAGTTCGCTTAAAAAACTTAGCAAGCAACGCCGAGATAGCGAAACAGGATTGCACAATGCCATCAAATTACTCAAAAATATATGGTGCCTGCTGGAAGACTGGAATAAAGTAGAAACGCACCGTACTTTTGTAATGGACAAAATCTCAGAGCTTGGGGACACTAAGAGGTCGTATGCCTGGATTTCAGAAATACAAACAAGTCGCCGTAAACGCAGAACAAAGAGACCTAACAGGGATTATAATGTTAGGCTGACAATTAAAAACCCTGAACCATACATAAATATTCCTTCAATTTATAAGATGTTAAAATCCCACCGAAAAGAATTGATGGAAATGTCGGTTATCTTGAATCCCAGTGAAGAGGTTTGCTTAAACGCCCTTAAACACGACCCAGGATTGCTGACACGATACAAAAATGAAATAGATGACTTACGTTTTAACGAAGAACTCTCACTTAACAGGTTCTTATGCAAACTGAGAGTATATTGGCCACATACATTAGCATTAGAATGGACAAATACAAATATTACATATATTCACAAATGTAAAGGCCACAGAGCACTAATTCGAGGTATTCTCACACTTTTACCGCGCAAAGAATTATTAAATTACGTTAAGATTAACGCACCTGATGATACTAAAATACATTGGAGTGAAGTAAATGAAACTGAACTGAGCGTGCAGAAGCACATCGCTAAGCATATGCACATAGCTCGACCACAGCTGCCGGCAGAAGTAGTTCTGTGGTATGCTAAAGGGGACTATCTACAGTATGCACTTCTCTCTTTAAATACCATGTACTACAACCTGAGATCCAACGACATTAAGGAATACATTAATATTATGCTGAATGCGCCAGTTTCTTTACAAAAACACGGTATACGCTTAGCGTTTACAAGATATAAAACTGATGAAATAATAAACATTGTCCCAAAAGTGTGGGCTAATACTAAAAACACTTCAATAAGAGCAGAACTTTTTACTGCAACATTTAAATGTCTCTGTAAAGAGAAGAAAACTATGTCAATAAAAGCGTTATGGACAATTCTCAGCTCATTTATTGATGATCTAAACGATAAGGAAAACAAAGCCATCTATACTGTTTTTAAAAAAATATGTGACGTACCCCTGGCAGTCATAGGAGAATGTTACAAGAAAATGTTTTTATTCCTTAAAAACTTACCACCACAAACGAATTCAGTCCGCATATTTGAGCATGTAACTCATTATGGTTCCCAATTCGTGGAATATCTGGATTCTGATTTCGTTGAAAATTTCTTACTAGACTCTGTTTATGATAACATTGCCAATTGGGATCACATTCACTTAGAAATACTCGCAGTTTACTTACTCAATTCAAAAGATGTGACAATACAAATGCAAAAGTACAATAACGTATTGAAACCAGTCATTGATCAATGTGCTCCCATGTGGGCCGATGGTAAGAAAGACTTGTTAGACGGACTTCAAGAGCTCTTGAGTCTTATATGTAGCTATATACCGCAATACGTGATTGGTAAGAAAATGGTAATGCCTTGTGATCTTTTGGTCAAAATTGCTAACGTCTATAACCAATCATTGAGTGTTAAAGAACATTATGGACAAATTCGTCGTTGGTTATTAACTATAAAATATCTGGAGCACCTTAGAGACGAAATCAAGGCCTTTGATGAATCATTTGATTCTTACACATGGGAAAGTCTCCGCACCAAAACAACAAGAGCTCTAGGAAAATTGAGCGCAAGCATGCTGGCTGCAGACCTGAACCATCCTTCTTATTCATTCACAACTATATACTTGGTATTCAAAGATGCATTCAAAAGTGTCTTACGAGATTTTAAAATAGAAAACCATGATTTACTAAGAGTATTATATAAAATGCTTGAATGGAAATTACATCCGGGTGTGTATCTACTTGTACTTAAAATTATGCCAGCACATAGGCGTAGATGGGATGATTATTACACAAGGAAGATGGAGGCTATAAAAAGGAAATTATATTGTTATGATTCCGATGAAGTTTCTATACAATACTTCCAAAAATTCAGTGATAAGTACAATGAAAATGACGAAGGTATTTATGATAATGAAAGTGAAGATGATGATTATGAATCTGATGATGATAGCTGTAGCGATGATTCCTATTTATCGTCAGACAGTAGAGAAACGGAAGATTTTGACACTGGGCCTCAACATTGTCGTGATCATAACGTGCCGAGTAGCAAAGTGACGACCGAGAACAGATACTCAAAAATATATTGTTCAATAGTATAAAACTTCTTTAGCTAATCTCATACTGATATATAAAGATTAAATTCAAAAAAAGAATTTGAATTTATAGACAATATATCGAAATAAATTTAAAAAGTTAACATTTCGATACAGCTCTATGACAACTGTATCGAAATGTTAACTTGTTTACCATTAAGATACAACTTTAGCTGGACCAAGAAGGTTGCAATGCCGTTTTTCTTTTTAGTTTTTCTACATATAGTCTATGGACGCGGCGCAACACGCATGCGCGACCAGTAAACGGATTTTGGCGCTAAACGTTTACAAATAAATGCAAACATATGCTGTGATTTTACGTAAATTTATCTATTTAATGAGATTAGATAAAGTAGTTTATGAAACTGCACACAATTTGGTCTTAAACACAAGTGTAATGCTATAAAAAAACTCGTCTATGGCTCGTTCCTATAACACACACTCATGTTTTAAGAACCCTTATTATGATACAGTTTCATAAACTATTATTTTAATAATTTATAGGTCTAGTTTGACTTCTTGATGTTCAGTGACGGTGCCGTCGAAGTTGGAATCACGCTAGATCCAGAATGTTAACTAGCCCTCAAGGACTGCTGCGTGAGCGAACTGTGTTTGGTGACAGTATTATAAACCCGAGGGTGATACCTAGCTCGACAGGTACTAAAAATCACTCTACCTGCTATGGACATAATAATGATGTTACCTAAATCGGAAGCTCAAGTCGGCCCCGATATCGAACTAGCGCCCGTCATATTGACAGCAGACGCTCACACCGCTAGGCTATCATCTATCATCTCTCCATTTAGTTTATTTTTCGCCAAAATTCTGTTTTGTAGGTATCATGTATAATCATAAATTACATAAAGAACTAATTACGTCTTAACAAATTATGCCGCCAACATTATGTTCTTAGAAAGTACTCTAGTATGTCAATGACAGTCATGATGTTATTCAGGTATTTGGTGTTTGGGAATAATCTTAAAAATCTGAATTCGTCTCATATTGTAATTTTTATAATTCTTTGTAATATTAAATAAACATGTACCTTTACTTTTGATTAATTTATTTTTTATGGGATAAGGTGACGGGACCAGCAATATGCCCACAGGGTATTAAGTGGTAACCTCTGCCTATTCGTAAAGAAATGCACTATGGGCCCGTCACCCTGAGACATGAAGTTCGTATATCTCAAGTGCCTGTTTTAATGCGAACACTACTGCCTGGCGGTAGAAATAAATCCACTGACAATGCAAGCACTTGCACCAAAATTTTGCTTTTCAATCTTTTTTAAAAGTTTACATATACTTACGCTTGACCGCTGTCTCACCTGATGTTAGATGAGGACGCGGTCTAAGGTGTAGCACGCAAACTTAGAAGATACCTATTCACTCGCGACTTGAAGACTCCGGGGTTGTACCTATCGGGAAACACAGACTCAGGCAGTGAGTTCCACTCCCTGGCAGTACGCATTATTTTATTTATTTATTTTATTTTTAAAGGAGGATGGCAGAACCAGCCTTGCTCCCGAAAAACGAAATGATAACCCGTTCATGTATTATTTATATATGAAAATTTAGATTATATTTTTGTGGATTCCGTGAATAATTTGCATTATTTATAAAGTTGGGAATCAGAAGTACTTTTATTTTTCGAACGCCTCCTATACTTCTCATTATGTTTGTTGCATTCGAATACTTACGCTCTGACATTCTAATCTAGTAATTGTTATTGTTACTCTATAATCTGTAGTCAGCTGCTCTGTAGACCCAGACTGCGTTCATAAACACACCCATCCTTATTTTATTCCAGAATCTATTAAGTAATCTGTATCTGTAGCGCAATCCATGCAATATTGCTTTCTCTGTCTACGATGCTATAGATGGATAGCGATCCATTGAATGGTTCGCATATGAACGTGTGCTTAGTATACTGATACAGATGGTTTTCCATGATAACTTTTTACTCCCAACTTCTAGGAAAATGATTGAATATTCAATATACAATGTATTTATTGCTCCATCGAAACGTATAAGTTTCATTCATGAACGCGGTTTTTTTCTTCTAGGCTGCAAATGTATGGGAGTCTGCCATCCTCCTTTTAGGGAAATTAACAGCTAGCCGATAAAACGTGATAAATAAACATTCACTGAAAGCCAATTATAAATTTCCACAAATAGCCAAATTAGTTAACAAAACAAAAGTTAATGGACGACATCTAGATGTGTGGAGTAAATATATATAATTATAAATACAAATAAATATAAGTTATCTATACATAGAGGCATATTTAGCTTTCAAAAAACTTACAACTAAGTGCATGTTTCAATTTTGCAGAAATGGTGTGAAACATATCAATATCGAGTTTATTGGATATATCGTTAAAGCATCTTCACGCCCGATTGAAGAACGAATTCTGCCTGTAGTTAGTCTTTACAAACGGTACGTCGAGTAGCTTTGGATTCCTATAGATCCTATCAGTAGTGCGGAGTCCGAGGTGACTAAGTAGATCCGGGCAGTCAACTAAACCATTCGCTATTCCCAAGATATACGTGAGATCAGCCATGCTTCTCCTCTCACGAAGTGGTAGAAAATGAAATTTGCGACATCTCGCGTTATAATCCGGTAAAAAGATAATTATGAAAGTGGAAGCAAAACGCTTCGTGCGTAACGGTGATATATGTACCATATAGCGGTGGCGCACAGTCGTAGGGTTGACCGATGATAGAATGGAGATGGTGGAATTAAATTGTGTAATTGCAGTGCACATTCGCTGAAATGTATCCTATAGAAAACCGATAGGCAAGCAACTCTACGCCGGTGTTCAAGGCTCTGAAGCCTATGTTCGACCAGAAAATCTACCAATGATCGTATTAACATGCCTTTCTAGTCTTCGCGGAGAATAAGGATATATTTCGCCTTTATATCCTTAACCGAAAAATGGACTGAAGGTTGTATTAAGAAATTTACTTTAAGGATGAACTAAGGTCTAAAAAAAATTACTGATCTCACGACTTTATTCTCTTTATTTTCATTTCTTCTGGTGTAAGAAACAGCTCGAGCGCACTTACCGTTACCGCGAGAATTTTAGGTAAAAGAAAAATATGGTCGCATAACAAAAAAAAATTACTAATAAATTCGAGCAAATGAAACAAAATTAGGTTTCAATTAAAATTGAGCTGAATGAACAGTTCTCATAACTGGTATTTTTTTTGGTAAAAAATAAGCTGACTCAAAATTGTCGATTTAGCCTTAAACGGCGTATTCCGGTCATCACTTTGACAGATGACCTCTAGCGGCGTTTTCAACTGAGTGCTTCCATGCTTCGGAGGGTCCGATATGCTGCCGGTTTTGCCTTAGGATAACAGGCTTTAGACCACGTGGATGGTCTAATGATGGTCTTGACCTTAGGTGGTCTGAAATTTCCGATATTGGGGTAGACACTATTAAGATAGTGTCTACCCCAATATCGGAAATTTCAGACCACCTAAGGCTTATGCCACATTGGCGAGCCTATTTGGATGACCAATAGTCTTCTTGGAGAGACACGCCCGTGTCTCAGCAGTGGTATCGTAATGGGCTGATGCATGCACAACTAACTCTGTAACTAGGTGACTCCTATGATGGTACTTAAAGTAGTACACACTACACATCTAAGATGTCAACTTGTACTCAGATGTACAGGTATACCGGCGGTGATTATCGCACATCAGCGACGCGCTTTTGGCGACAACTGGAATCAGCGCGGTGGCAGGATCTTAAATTTCCTTCGGTCTATGTGTTTAGTGTTGTACCATAGCGATTCCTTGCCCGCTGCCGGTCACAACGCGCCTGTCGATCCTGCTGTGCGAGTATGGATCGTCGACTCGATAAAATTCGACAGTAAGTGCTTGTTCAAATATTGTGCTTGTATAAGGTTATTATTTATTGATTTAACTACTTCTGTTTCTCTGTTAAAATGCAATATTGACTCAGAGGCAGATCGAGACATTAATTAAATATTGGTCGACCAATATTTCATTGACCCAGCAAAACCGCACTGATATAACTCTTCACATATGCACATTGAATCAAACACGTCAAGAATTCTTTTTCAGGAGCCTGCAATCATTAGTAAAGCTAGTAATAAAAATACCTGTGTAAATGGTTGGCCTCCTTGGTATATTGGTCTCGGCGGCTGAGCCCGCCAACACCGGCCGGGGTGGGGCTGCCGCCGCGCAGCAACTCTTCGCGTTCACGTCTCGCACTCACGCGGGCTGATGTCTTCGAGAACTCTTGTTGGTAGTCCTGAAAGTACAATTCTGTATAAATTGTTTACAGTTTACAATACAGTACAAAAGCGCTTTGTACACAAGAAAATGTATACATAAAAGTGTGTAAGCTAATAAATAGTATGAAGTGCGGACTTGTGTACATCGTCTACACAAGACGGGAGCTACAGATAGTCTCCATACCAGGGATGCAAGCAGAAAAACGAAACTGTGGAACACATGCTACTATATTAGAGAATTTTGCTATTTGAACTAGAGTATCAAACAAAACATAATAAAATACATTGAAATATACGAGATACAAATGTTGTAAAGTAATGGAAATACGAACATAAAATATTTAAAAAAATAATAATTAAGTAATGCATTTTTTATATTTTACTTCAAATAACAAAATACTCACTTGCGATCACGCTAGACCTAAATTGTTTACGGACATTGCCTGAAGACAATGTGTATTTGGTAAATTAGGTTAGAGTTTTTGCAACTTGTCTGTTTTACACATATCGAGAAACCACATTCAATATCCAAGTAGACAGATGTCGAATGGTTATCATAAGATAAAACAGATTGACAATTGTTATTTATACTTGGTGACGACATGGAAGCAGCATGGCGACTCGTTTTTAGAACATATTTTAGAACACTGTTATGTGGTCACTATTACTTGTCATATAAATATTTCTCTCACCGAAAGAAAAAGGGTAAAGCTGGGATGACACGATAAATGTCTGCTCGGACGCCGTGCACTCGGATTATTACTCGAACGCTGCTCGTTTCGTGTAATTATATAAAACGAGCGCCCACTTACTCTGGTATCCAATCCGAGTGGACTCGGAATGTGCTCCATTTTTTCAGTTGACTCTGATCAAAATTAATAAAAGAAAATAGCGTATTCTAAAAAAAGTTGAATGAACGAGACACTGTGAGGTTTGTAGAGCTATAGGAAAAGGAGAAAGTGTTGTGGAACGTGAGAAATAAATGCTATAAAAACATAGATGCCAGAAATGTCCTAAGTAATCTCTTCTTCTGTTGCTTCTTTTTGGCTTGTTATGGTTAAACTCTTATTAGCATATATGCAACAAATGCGACACCCTTTAACAGCAGATCAGACTATTCCGTGTAGAGCGGGTCAGTCTTTTCCGTGAGTTGTTTGATGTAGAATGAACATGGAATTGAGTCCACTCTGAAGTGTTTAAGTCACTATATAAGTACACTCGTATGAAGCTTCGGACGAGTGGACGCCATCGTGACTCGGTCCGAGCAGACTCTTATCGTGTCAACCAGGGTTTAGGCTGGGTGTTTAAAAAGTAGCAAGAGCAATTATGCACAAGTTTCAGTTTCACGAAATTATTTTATAAACATACCCAATACATTTCTTGAAAATGGAAGTAGAACAGTTAAACTTATATAATATATTTTTTTAATTATACTAACCATTAATATTTCTCTGTGCCTCTTTATGGTGTGCATAGTGGCCGTTCCACTCGGTGCTAGGTCAGCCATTTTATCATTGATTGATATTAACTGAAATTATTATTTTTAAAATTATAGGTAAATAAAGCAAAACAGAGACAGACAATTATAGCTGTAAAGTTAACAAATTGATATATATGGCATACAACAAAATTTGTAGGTAAGCATACAAGTAGTTGTTTTATCTACATAGCAACTCTAAACCTAATTGGACCCAATCAAGGGCTGCTGAGGCAGATCATCAAGTGAGATATCTAATTATACTTTATTTACATATTTACACATTATATGAGCTGCGCCCTCCGGTTTTCCCGTTACCGAACCATCTCCAACATATTAGTAAACCTTAAAAAAAATGAATTAAATAAGTGAATTCATTCTCAAGTTATGGCATGACCAAGGGAAATAGGGATTCATTTTTATATTCTTGCGATGTTAAAATCTACTTAACCTGAAACGAAACACGCTTTCGTTCGATGGCGGCTTGGGAAATTGAAAATTCCCTTGTTTTATTTGACACTTGAGTTTGTTTCTTATTAGTTCGAATCAATAAATAGTTAAAAATGCCTGGTGGAAGACAGAAGATTTGGCTGTATTTTTTTTATAGAATATGTGGGGCCACGAACACTGAGTGTAAAAAAACAGTAAGTTATGTAAAAAAGAAATTCAAGGAGTTGTAGCGAGAATGAAGACTTATTATAAGGAGTGAAGAATATGGGAACAGCCACTATTGAAAATATGAAGATAAGCAAAGCGAAATATACCCCATTATGAGATAATTATTTGGAGACATTGTCGGCATCAGTACAAAGGGTCTTTTCCACCTTTGTACATCCTTAAATCATCAGACAAATTAGGAACAGAAAAGGTTAGATAATTGGTGTTTTAATTTATGTATTATCCTACTAATATTATAAAAGGGAAAGTTTGTGTGTATATTTTTGTTAAGTCTTCACGCTTAAACGGCTGGACGAATTCTTGTAATTTTAGACTTGCCTATAGTGACCCAACTAAATGGCAGACCCTGTATAGTTTAATATAGCTTGATCAATGGAATGGACAAACATACATAGGGCACTCAAGTACTCGTAGTATTAGTACATGCTGTGTACTTATGTGTATTATCTTTCAATAAGGATAATTTGGTAGCCTCATAGATTGCTAAAAGGAACAGAAGTTAAAGGCAAAGCTCACACTGGACTGTGTTTATTATCATCAGTCCTACTAATACTATAATAATCTAGTTGTGACATTGGCCCTAATTCTGTTAATCACTCAAACTAGCTAAAATTCACTAAAATTCTTCAAAAAGAAATAACTCGTATTATATTTATGCTAAAATACGAATCCGTATATCCATTTAGTGCTATCCTTAATATTAGACGAGTTGTATTTAATTGCTGCCCAATTACAGCTAGCTTTAGTGGGCACAAAAGTGGCGAATTATTTTACGTATAATTTAATAATTTTAATAAATACATCTAATTTTAGTGCTGTTATGGAGAAGTGTCATACTGATTTGGACTTTATCGTAACCATATAAGTACTTATCTTACATATCATAGTTTAGAGAATTTTAATTAAGTTTAGTTGAACAAGAGAATTACTACCATTACCTTATTTAGTAGCTGTTGCAACTCCATGGACATGGTATCGAACATGTCATCACTACTTATTAGTGGAACATTCTCAGAACTGAGACTTGAAGTGGCAGGACTTATACCAAGTTTGCTGAATGCCACCAATTTAACATCTATGTCATTTTCGAGATGGCGGGCTTGCTTACGAAATTCTGTAAATAATTAACATGAGGTACATATTAATATTTATTTATACTTATACTCATAATAGTGACTATGACACATTTTAAAATAAAAGGATTACATGAAAGTTATTACTGATGGCAGGCAAGAGATTATCAATAGTTATAATTATATTTTGTCAGCATGTGTTAAGATATCCTGAGGGAATAGATGGCATTGAATATAAAGTATGGATTTGACTAGGTATTGCTTGTATTTGATTGGTTGACTGAGTAGAGGTAGGTAACATCAGCTAACATGTGGTATTCAATTTGGGGCTATGGGCGAGGTTGGTTTATAAATAGAGTAAGTGGTTGAAGACCTGGTCCCAACTAATACTCTAGGTTTGGAAGCAATACCGAACAGAAATTCTCATCCAAGTCCAAGAGGTACTTTGTCAACCATGAAGTGCTACTATCAAATGGGAGTCTGGTCACCATACTGGAAGGTGAAGGTTGGAAATGTAGCTCAATATTTGTGAGTAATCTATTGTCACTGTTAGATAACCTATAATTTTATTTCCTCTGTTATGTGTGCTATCTTCTGTGCTTTAATTAGAGGAACTTAAGAAACAGAAGTGAAGAGAGTGTTGGCGGGACATTACCATTCCTGCTAGGCTATGGCCTTGATAATGATACCATCCTGACCATGACCGCCACCACCTTGGCAACTTATGATCCGACATGTATATGTAAATATGAATGGTAACTCCTCTTAGTTCACAATTACAAAGGAAGGACATAATATTATATATGTTTGTTTTGGATTGTTTTCCCTGGAAGATTTTAGTGAGAAGAGAAATCCAGCATTCTTTTAACATTTTCAAATAGACAGCAATGCATCAAAGCTTGTTCAAAGGACAGGTAAGATTCACATTTCTTTCAAGTATATGATACTTGATAAGCACAATTGAGTGAATAGATACCTTCTTCATACAAAAGTTTTCAATTTTTATAGACATCATGTAAATACCAATCATAACAGAGTTTTTTTAGGTATGCCATTTTCCATATACATGCTTTTGTATATAATTTAAGTATACCAATATTATACACCCATATTCGTAAACCGTGAATGCTATTATATTTTATGACAATACAGATTTTACAATAAATTAATTTCCACTATATTCTTGCCTAAGATGACACACCACACACCATTAATAAACAAAATGCAGTGTCAACAAGCAATGATGCTCTAGGATGGCTGGACTATTTAAATAATTAAACTTAAGATATTAGAAAAACAATAAGTTTGGTCATGCTGCTTTTGAATTTAAGCTCTGGGCTTTAATTCAGCTGTTCACAAGCATTTTAGTTGACATAATAGATAATACTAATTTGAACATAACATTTTGAGCAAACTTTTCCAGCTGTTTGCTATCTAGAGGATTGGTTACTATTATTTAGCTATTTATCTCGAGTATCAGCTTTATGATATACCAAGATGATGTTGTTATAGTGGTATCCCATCCCACTTATCCATTCGAAATTTCAGTCCAATATTTAAAGAATTGTATGCTTTACGGTGTGTAAGAAAAATGTAACAGCGTCTAATCGCAAGTGCCCAATCCAATCAATTTTAGAATCTGGACTACGAGAAAACAAGCAGAGCACTACATAAAAGAAATAGTTTAATGATTTCAATTTGGCTACGTCACGAAGCCTTACGAAGCCCGCAGCAGTTTAAGTTATAAGAGCAGATGTACTTACCTTCCCACGAAGAACCCGACATCGTAGACATTATAAATTTAGAACTTGAATTAACAATAATAATAAATAACAAAACAGTTGTTGTGTATCCAATGAATTCTACGTATCTAGCATTTATATATAATACAATGTATTCAGTGCGCTAGTGAGTATTATGAAAGTCTGATTCGAAGATAACAATATTAATTAAATATTATTAATATCGGTCAGTATTTAATATTTAAAAGTAAGAATTAATTTTGGATTGCATTCCACTATGGACCATCAGTAATACGTAGTAGCTACTACAACGATATACTTTAAATAAAAAAATATAAACGAAAGATAATATCAAAAGGGATGCCAACTTCTAAAAAATATTCCTCATATAAATCCTTTTTTATATTATGTAGTTGGTTGTAGCCGCGATTTAATTGCACGAAGAACGAATAATTATGTTCCAAAATCTTGGATATTTTACACCTCTGCGAGAATCTACGTACACCAAGGGGATAAGAGTACAAACAATATCTTTTATAGGTAATAGTTGTTCGGGACGGCCTAATTATGGTATAAAAAAAGACGTGTGGCACTCGGAGACTGCCGCGGTAAATCTATTGCAAAGCATTTTTATTAACTTATGCAATTCATATATTAATAACTTATGCAGTAACGCCGATACAACCAATGCCACCTAGAGGCGAGTTGCTGAACTAAACAGAGAGGCGTGATATTTCAAAAAAGTCATTAAAAGTTCTGCTATTCATTGATAGATGGCAAAACTAAAAAGTATCACCGCAGGGGGGTGTTAGGTTATTTTCGTTACGGAATTTCTGGATTCGGTCTCCACGCTCAAGGCCCGCGATAGAAGCTATGCAACAGGTTTAAAAATATGATAATGTGTAAAATTACAGTGCGAGTGCCTGAAGGAATTAGTTAATAATTAAGTAATATTTCGTAGGGTCATGAGCCATTGTTATCCTTAGCTGCCTTAGGGAACATAAACCACAGTTTTATTAAACTAGTTTGATATTAATGTGATATTTTGCACAGACGAAAGCAGATGAATTTACTTTAGTAGGTGTTTAGTTCTCTCCAAAATACTACCAAATTTAAATAGTTGACTTAGTGATTTTAATAAGAGAATCGGTACAAACATCTATACTCATCGGACAAATATTTGCCCCTGCCGGATTTTGAACCCAGGGTCCCGGAGGCGCAGTAGTTAGTGTCAGTGACCTGACTTCTATGTCATAGAAGTCAGGTCACTGACACTAACTACTGCGCCACGGCGACCGGCTTTAAAGAACATATAATAGAAACGCTTAGTGATAAAAATAACCATATGAGTCGATGGATAATCCTGCACTATGTAGTAATATTGAGTTTATTATTTTAAATGATACTAACATACATTAGTAGTTTATGAAACGGTATTATAATAAGACTAAATTGTGTGCCGTTTCATACGCTACTTTATTTTATCTCATAAAATGGATAATGAAATGTAGAAAAACTGCATTGCAACCTCCTTGGTCCAGCTGAAGTTGTATCATAATGTTAAAAAAGTTAACATTTCGATACAGTTGTCAAAGAGCTGTATAGAAATGTTAACATTATAAATGTAATTCGTTAAATTGTCTATAAAGACTGTCATTCAAGTTCGGTTTTTGATTTTTTTAATCTTTATATTTCAGATTTCAGAGATCAGACGTAGTAAACCTATAGTAAGATACCTTTTCGCTTTGTCATTAAAATAATGCCTCATTTTCAATTTATACT
This sequence comes from Apeira syringaria, assembly GCA_934044485.1. NCBI lineage: Eukaryota > Metazoa > Arthropoda > Insecta > Lepidoptera > Geometridae > Apeira > Apeira syringaria. Next base: position 4,640,503 of record OW203656.1, on the reverse strand, counting down.
ATACCATGATTCATGCTACAAGATGAAAAGATGGAAATTCAAATTGATTACAACTTGAAAACCTAAACATTTAATTATTTTAACGTCTACTTGTTATCCAAATTAATGACAGTCGCCATGGCTTAGTGGTCAGTATGATTTCTGGTCCACGGGGCTGGGCTTCACTTACAAAATAAACATTTATCTGATGAGCATGGATGCTTGCTTTGTTGTTCGACGTTTGTACGTCAATGCCTCACGCGACATAAGGAACTCTATTGTGGGAGTGTAAGTTTATATAAATTTAATAAAAAATACATGGGTATTTTGGTACATGGTATTGTAGGAGAAAGTGTTGTATGTAATCTAGTTTATCGCATTTCGTATTCGAAATTACAGAAAATAATTTAACTGGCAATGTCAGAAATAATACATTTTGCTTAAACGCTTCCATAAGTATGCAGCCAAAAAAGGGGCTACAAATCGCGAGAGCGAGATCACTATAATTATGAATGCCAAAATATTTAAATGAAACATTATAAAGTTAAGGACCCTAGGGATCCCCAGGATCAGAAGGTACTTAAACAGTAAAGTCGAAATCCAACTCTTTATATATCTATTGTTTTATACAAATATACTTAGTCTCTTAGGGAGAGAGCTGTTGATAATATAATTAAGATATAATAAAACATTCTGTTTTCTTTTATTTTGTAGATAAATTAATGTTGTCTCATTCGTACACATTGTGAAGAAACATTTGAAGAGCGAGATAGCGTTATCCTTTGTTTGTTTTGGTTCAGTTTTATATATTTTCGTCTGTTATCCAGGATATGGTTAAAATGATCAAAGTACAATATTCAATTGTGTTTATATGTCCCACACGTAATAATAATAATTTAATATACTGGATATATATAAAATATTTGTGTGCATCTGGTACTCCTGTACTCCTTTAATTTATAAACAAATAAAAGGCCGGGCTAAAATGTACTTTAAAGTTAAGATGTGAAGGATAATATTGGCTACTGTTAACAATGATAAATGACATCTTTCTATGGGACACTCTTAAAGTAGCTATCTCGCTTGCGCAACAAAATATTATATATCCTATTCTGCTCACTCATTTTACATCACCCCACCCGGTGTCATTATTTTTTTGGTTGGATTGGATTGGAATTTGATTTCGCAAGAAGTGAAGGCGGTGAAACAGCTAGTGTTAAGGTCTTTGGTGTTATATTATTTTGTTTTACTCACGTATTACGGATATATTACTGTTCGCGATTTCATATTGTTATTTTAGTGTTTATATTACAAATAAGATGTGTAGTAATTGAATATTAAATATTTAGTTCATAAATTGTCTGGAGCTAACTATTGAACAACTGGGACAAAAACTACTCGGCGCTCGGGTCGGCAGTTCAGCGCAGCTCAAAATGGCTGAAACAGCTGCGGTCAATAACAAATTAAAGCAATTGAAGTTTGACAAAATATGTCGCGCATGTTTGGAGACAAAGAGAGATATGAGACCACTCTTCGAGCAGCTGACTGCGACGATGTTGATGGGCATTTCGAAAGTGCAGGTGAGATGACAATGACAAAATTAATGAGATATTTTGGAATATGTTTTTGTCTCTGTTACACTCGTAGGTTCTTCCTAACGCTTTTGTCAGTCCCCCATCGCGTCATCTTTGTTTAGTTAAAAGTCATTGAGTTGAAAATTTTGTTTTCGAGGTTCTTCTCTTCAGGTAGCTTCGAGCAGAGTAATTCTCGAAATTCGGTTGAGAATTGTTATACTGTCCTTTTCACGCGTTCGCACTCGCACGGGGGTTTGAGATAATAAATTGCATAGGTACGTATCAGATGGATGACCGAGATAGGTATTGAGATAAAAGTAGAGATGGTTGCAAAATGTGATGATATATTTTTCGCGGGTAAAGTTTACGCTTTTGCTTAAATTATCTGCACTTTACCTAATTGAGTGATGTACTTATAGAAACTTTTTGCTGCCGTTTAGATATAAAACATAAACTTGGGTAAGTTTATAGAAACATGTAAATTAAGTTTGAAAGTAATTGTGTGCATTGTGTAAACAGTTTGTTGAATTTTATTCCATATACTTTTTCTGGAATTTTCTATGGAAATATTTGTCACCATCATCTCAGCCATAGGACTTCATCGCTGGACTTATGCCTCCCCCATATTGCTACCACCACAAGGACAGTTGGAAGAGGCCCGCATTCATAAATATCTGCATAAACTTCTCCTTTTTTAAGTCATTATTAGTAGTTACACAACAATGATTAGCAAGAAATTTATTGAGATAATTGTGAAAAGTTTGAAATAAAATTAAAACCCATTTTATCTTCTAATATGATGATGATCATTATATAGGTACTAGCGAAAGCTAAAGTATCTCTCTCTATCTACAGTACGCTACTAGCTGAACTGGCAAACATTGTTCTGCCATATAAATTATCTAAATTTCAAAGTGTCACAATACTAGATTTCAATGATAATAGGTACTTCACATCAATTATAACTCTAAAATTATTTCCATATTTGTTCATAGAAAAATACTCAAATAGTTATAAATAAATGGGGGGTGGGGGTAGGAGAGTAAAAAATATTTTATGACTTTCTTTCAGTTATACCAAACACACAAAAAAATCATTAAGATCAGGCAAGCCTTCTCGGAGGAGCTTGATAAAAAACACTATAATATGAGATTTCATATATTAAGAGACAGTAGCTGATCTGCCAAATATTGTTCTGGCCTATGAACAAGTAATAAATTAATAAATGTTACTGCTTTCAAAAAATTACGCAGCCTATGTTGTGTCCAAGGTGTGTCCTGCTCACTATCGCACCAGACATGCACAACATTTTTCTTGAAAGTGAGCACACATCAAGCCTTCGCATACATTTTAATTTTTTTTCATTGCAAACTACAGCTGTGATCATCATGCCACCATGTAATGTGAAGTGGTGCAGGAGCCATACAATATTAATATGGCCAGGGATCACTTTTTGCTAAGTATGTAATAGCAAAATTATAGCTATATTCTCAGATGTACAAATGCATTAGCAAACCGAGATGGTCATTACACTGCAAAATAAAGTCACTACATTTTTGATATGATTCAAAAGGTATTGAATATTGATGGATTATTAAAAGTGAATTACTAAACTAACTAAAACTTGGTAAGTTTTTGCTTATTTTGTTTTCTTTTAGTTTCCCTGCTGATCCAATTCAACAATAAAAGTGGACAGCTGCAGTTGACCTAGGATGATATGACTGGATGCCTGTGAAAACCAGCAATCTAATTATATACTCCGTTAATTTGCCAAAAAAATTTTTTTTATTTCATTAATCCCACTAATATTATAAATGTGAAAGTTTGGATGGATGTATGTTTGTTAGTCTATCACGCTCAAACGGCTGGACGGATTTGCATGAAATTTGGTATGTAGAGACAGAGGGAGACTTCAGGTCCCGGAATAACACATAGGCTACTTTTCATCATCATCATCATCGTCAATCATCACCACGCGGTTAAACCCGCGGGGCGCACCTAGTAGGATATAAAATGTTAGACAAAACTACAGCACCCGTTTTTACACCTACTACTTTATTATTGACTAGCTGCGCCCCGCGGTTTTACCCGCGTGGTGATGAAAAACGGTGATGATGGTGATGATGAAAATAAGCCTATGTGTTAATCCAGGGTATAAGCTATCCCCATCATCTAGATCCGTTCAGCCATTCTGGCGTGATTGAGTAACAAACATCCATCCATTCATCCATCGTAACTTTTACATTTATAATATTAGTATTGATATAATTATTTTTATCAAATCCGAGTTTAGCTGTTATCTAAGCAGATGGTTGGATATCAACATCTTTAAGATAAAATAGAAAAAAAGAAATAAATAAATAATAATGGATATTTACAGTTAGCATGTATTGTATGTTTTTGGACTTGTGAGAGTAAGAAGAGAGTAAGAGGAGAGTAAAACAGAAGAGGAGAATTGCATAGTGTTTAAAAATGTTGGACAGCACTTGATTGGCAGAAACTCGAATGAGTAATCTGTCAGTAATATTAACACATAATCTAAATAATTGTTAATGAAGATATTCTGCACCCAGTAACAATCACCAGGCAAAAATGACCATTACAGTTTTTGTTATAGAATGTATAGTTGTTGAATTTCTGAGAATCTGTCCTCACTACATTTCAAAGAAAGATTCTCTTTTGATGTCTTCTATCCAAAAACTTAAATCATTATATTTAGTAACGTTTACGTTAATAAACGTTGCGCGATTCATTTGTATATTTGTTCATACAATTATTTAAAAGAAACAAAAAACCCGACTGCGTCAATATCTGCCATGTTTATTAAATTCATTTTAGAATATTTCACTACTATAAGCAATTCCTATTCTAAACTCCAATAAAACATATAAGTTAAATATATATATATATATATATATGTTCGTAATCACCAATAAAAAACTCTTTATTTTGATACCACACTCCGTGTAGGTATTTTGAAAACATTTAACATTTTTATGAATACATTTGGAGGTAAAACGTATTTTAAAAAAATCTTGATTTACCCAGTGTCACTTTAACGACTAAGGCGAATCTATTGACACCACTCACATAAAAATACGACAAGCCGTTTAGGCTCGTCAGGACGTACCAAAGAAATATACATATATATATACATGAATCACCAAACTCTTCTTCTTTCGCAGTCGGGTAAAAATAGGGAGGATAGGGAGGTCGGGATAGACAGTGAAAAATAAGAACTACTCATATTCTGAGACCAGCCAAACATGCACAAAAACATCCCTTGGAAGACCAAAGATTTCTTGTCCGTAACACAGAAACGGAAAAAAAATGTGACCAAGTTACTCATTAGAAAGAGATGTCGTAGATAACTCGCCACACTTTAACTTTGCAAATTTCTCATCTTCTTCCTTTCTAACTTTGAATGCTTCGCGAAAGAACTTCCTGGATCTTTGAGATAAATATTCCGGAAATTCTATTTGGAAACGCATAATCAAATTCCCTTTCGCCTTGTTAGGGCACGCTGGCACTGGCAGACCTTCGTCTTCGATAATTTTCTCATACGTTGGAGTTATCACGTCGTCGATTTTGATTCGTAAAACTCGATCGTCCAGAGTCTTTAGCGTTACAGTAACACCACACAGTGCTTCTTCCAAAGTAACAGTATGTACCGATAAGAGATCGCTCAAACCGGATCGTAGAAAAGTTTCGTGAGGTCTGTCCTCTGTTATGAAGATTACATCAGCTGGGATCCTAGTAGGTCCTTGATCACCCTCTTCCTTAAATCTTACCTCGGTGTTTGGATAAATGCCTGGTTTTATTGGTATTGACAATACTTTTTCGCGGAGTTTCAACTCTGAGCAGGTTTCGTCAGTGAATACTAGTCTCTGTATCTTCATTTTCTTAAGACCTCCTTTATAAACCTCTTCAAGAGATAAAGCCAAAGTACGTATAATAGTCTGATCTTTCTCTTTGTAGCCCTTCCCTAAAGGTGACTCAAACATCGGGGGTGGATTTTCGTAGTAATCCAGCAGGTCAGCGTAAGGATTACTGGTTCCAAAGAACTCTTGGAAGGTCCTCAAAGGCTCTCCATGGTATGAATAAGGTTGAATGTATTCAGTGGGTCCTGGCACACCTCTTTTCAGGCCTTCTTCTCCGTATTGATCGTATACGGCTCTGCGTTTGTGATCTACTAACACTTCGTAAGCTTCCGCAATTAGAGCGAAAATTCGCTTAATGTTCTCGTCGTGGTCATGTTTCTCGGGATTGTATTTGAGAGCTAGGCGGCGGTAAGCTTGTTTGACTTCTAGTTGAGTGCATGACCGTTTCACTCCTAAGATTCCGTAATAGTCGAAACCCATAGCTATTAGGGTAGCATAAAGTATAAAAACGGATGCTCACAAAAATGATTAATAATACTAGCAATGGCTCACAAACCTTGGGAGAGCCGAGCTTTAAGAAATTTGTAATGAATTTCTTTCTAATCAGTATCAGCACAAACTAAAAAGAAGTATCAGTATCAGTGGTATCAGTCAGTATCAGTGATGAATTTTGACTGTTTTGAGTGTCACTTTGGCGTTGATTAAATAGGTGTAATGTCATGTAATAAAATTAATAATAAAAAGTTTTTAATTCCGTGTCCATTGTCCATATCATTGTCAAATATTTAAATACGTATATCTTTATCATATTTCAAACTGAAAGTTATATCTTAAGAGATTTTATTGTGTATCGCATTAACGCTATGCTAGGCAGAACTTCAGTTCAAATATTTGGAGGAAAAAATTCGGCTGCTAGTGGGACTTGAACCCACGACTACAGAATACCGTCCTGTTGTTATATGAAGGTTATATCGATACAGGAATACCAACTAAACTAATACAACATAGCCACATCTGAAAACTAATCAATTGTCTTTTATATGTAGGTAACAGCTATCCACACTCACCCGCAACTCGACCCATTTATCAAGCAGTCGTCTACTATATTTTTTATTATCACACTCAGACCCCGCACTAGGATTCCCTGTATCGCGGGAGGCACACATGGACTCACAATCACAGCACAAACATCCAAGAGCCTGGACAAACATCTACACTCATCGCACAAATGTTTGCTCCTGCCAGGTTTCGGACCCAGGGTCCCGGAGCTACACTAACCACTGCGCCACGGTGACCGTCAAACTATTGAACTCGCAGAGCAGCCCCCCTCTAGTGATGGCGTAGGTGGAGTCACTGGCGTCCCCCCGCCCGCAGACCACGTCACAAAACTCGTTATCCTTCTGCTCATTTGCACATTTAGATTTTGTTCTGTGTTTATTCTATCGTTGGGTGAAGAGTTAAACGAAACATGATTATTTAAGTATTATATACCCACTTATAGAAATTCACAAACTAAATATATGCGTTAGCATCATATTATAATTTGTGCTAAATAAATTACTGCGCATACTAAGTAAAACCACGTGAACTATCGATTTTCTGACATTTTGAGTCCTCATATAAAAAATAAGATGCTTAACATGAAAGTTTCCACTTTTATATATATTTAAATAAGAAAATCCATGAAGGTATCATCCATGTCCCTTATTGACACGATTTAACATGATTAATAATCCGCCTTTTTTAACAATTAAACGTTAAACTTTAAGCTGCACTTACAACGGAAGTTCTATTTAGGTATAGTTTATAATCAGACACCACTGTCTCTTCAGTACCTTCATTATAGGCGCTATGAACACCGTTCCCGAGGAGACTGTAGGTATCCAGGCTCAGTCTTTAGCAAGGTTTGAGCTACGCCTCTTGGATCTGCACGACCAAACTTCAACCACATCGTCTCAGTGACGTTACCACACTAGACCTAGTATGGTTACTGGCTGTCTCAACACACCATGTGCTAGGTGACTATAATATGCGTAATATAATATTTTCATCAGGTTTCTGTAGGCGATGGGCTGCCTTCTCAGTTGTGCTTGCAATGCGTGCACCAGATATCGCGTTGCCATGCCTTCAAGGACCTCGTGGAACGCAACGACATCGCGCTCCGAGAACATGCCAAGTATCTGGCTGAGGAGGCACTTAAGAAGGAAAGGGAAGAGGTAAGGCAGATTTTTTTCCGCACTAGAATTCCCTGTGTCGCGGGAGGCATGGACACACACGCAAACACCCAAGTCCCGGTACAAACATCTACACTCATCGCATAAATGTTTTGCCCCTGCCGGGTTTCGAACCTGGGGTCCCGGAGACACAGAAGTCATGTCACTGACCACTGCGCCACGGTGACAGTCGAATTGGCAGTGATTGCATCGCTTGGAATGGCTGACACATGACTTTGTAAGATTTCGTTAGTCTCCCGTTTACATAGTTAAATAAAAAAACTTAGTAGATATTACATATTAGACCTAGAAAAATTCATCGTCTTCGTCTCATTCCGATCTTTGATTGACTGATGATATTATACCTCAGTATCAGAGAAGACGCCGCGAAGGAGAGTTCTACGCTCTTGTCGCCGCTCGGACCTGAACCACTGAAGATGTAGACCGCAGTGATCGACGAAACGTCTGGAACACAAGTTTCACATAGACCACGGCCAAACAGCCCGGAAGAAATACATACAACATGCAACGCCGGCCGTGAAAGCCTTAGAGTTTACATAACTTTAAGTCCTATTTATATTTTCATTTTCAGAAAGAGAAGTTGCTGAGCCTCAACTGCGCTAACAACTATATTACCTACATGGACGTGCAGCTGACCACTCCTGGACAGATCCTCGACGGGTTCTTCGGTCCTGTTACCACTCCTGACCAGGAAGACATTTCCAAGGAGCAAGAAGTGAAGGATACCTTTGAAGTTAAGGTAATTTGCTGACACCAATAGAGTGTTGCATAATTTAATATTTAGATATATTATTCAAAGCGTACCTATCTAAAGTGCTATCAAAAAAAAATACTCTCTCTCTCTAATAAAGACCACGTTTCGGTTACATAATTATATTATTATGTTATCACTGGCAATGATGTTTTACTAAAGATGACGTATATTCATACTGCGCGGTGCTCAGATTTTGTTCCTTTACGACATAAACATGCTTACTGCGACAGATAATACGGTACAAATAATATAGAAAAGGATAGCTATATGTTTAGACTTGCGCTTGAAATACGCGTCGTAATGAAAATTACTACAATTGACTTAATTTTGCCGCCTCAGTTTCCGCGCGCTTGTGCGACATCTACCTCATACGAACATGTAATATCATTGATCACTGGCAACACACTGATCGAAGACCTTCGTCTTCAGGCTTTGTGGTATTTTCTGGTATTTTAGACGAGAACTACATGTCATGGTTATTTTTAAACATTGTCCGACTTAAATCACAATTATAGTGAGTATATCGACCTAGGTTTCGGTTTAGTCAAATTATGTCATTCAAATTTCAAATTTTATCAGGAACCGGAAATTACGGCGGTGGCTTCAACATCTGTCAAAGATGAAGAGGCCCTCAATTCTGACGAAGAGAACTACCTACAGCTGGTCGCCTTTCAAGCGGCATCCACCGTGTCTCCAGGGAGACACGTCTGCAATCTCTGTCATAAGGAGTTCAAAAATGCTAGATGGCTGAAGCAGCACATGAGATCTCACAGTAACTGGATCAAGGCGAACTGCAAAAAGCCTCCGATGTGCCCTATTTGTGAAAGGACGTTCAAGGTAAACAATCATTTATATCCAAACTACACATATGCATACCTATTGCATACTTATGTACATACATAGCTGCTACTTTTAGCACTTTAACGTCACATTCATGAGAAAGAACTTTGTTCCAGCAGTTTATTTATTAGCTAGGCTCACACAATCAGAACACGCTATGTCGTCACTCGTCACACAGTGTGTTGTAGTCGCAGTTTTCTGTTCTTGACACCTGTAATAATTTATAGAATTTATATATATGTATAATATACTTAATATAGAATATATTAAGCCGGTAAGCATTTACGAAGTTTCATAACCTTTATTAAATCTTTTTTCTGGCCTCCAAGATACAGGCATCGCCCAATATAATATACACCAAAAAAGTGTATAATCTTCTTTTTAGTCACATACTTCATTACTGAAGGTCCCTGAAAGGCCTGATGGCCTTCATAGCTTTATAGATAATATTTTTTCATTCTGTTCGGTTTCTGCTTCTCGCGGTTGTGACAGAGAGGTCAGCACAGACGGTGCTCAGTCCGGTATTTGTGCGGGCGCAAAAGGCGCACCGCATATCCGGCACTCTATTTATGTAAAACTCTAAGACTGGGAAGGACCTGTAACCCTGTAACACAGTCAATACTAGTACAGGGTTCAGGGCTATCCGATAGTGAGAAGTATAGTCATTCTATGAACCTTTTATTGTTAGATATAAGAATTTGTATATGTGAATGATTGTACACTGTATTTAGTTGAAATACATTATTATTATTATATTATAACTCTACTGAGCGCTTGCTTTTATAAGTGAAAAAAAATGAAAATTGAAAATAAGTTTATTTCTAAATGTGAATTACAGTGGATTATTTAGGCAGATTAACCTAACATTTCCTTATGAATGAATGGCGGCCCCACACTAGGCTCAAGGATCGTGGCGTCCACGACACAGGCCTTGAGCCTAGTGTGGGGCCAGTTTGAGTCGATTTACAATCAATCAAGCTGGTAGTGGGGATCGACGTTCCCTGTGATTGGCTAATTCTATACTATTTTATTTATGTATACTATTTATTTAAACACATGACGGCACAGATATAAATAAATTGTACAACACTGCTAATAATTATAATACTCGTACTAAGAGCTTGTGGCCTATGATTGGTTCAGCTAACAATGCTTTTATTTACTTATTTTTGTCTCGTATTCATTTACTAACCCTTGATTGTCTACTGTGTGGGTAAACAATAGAAGTCTGATACTAACATCTCTCTCTCTCAGCCATGTGCTTCCACTGCTGGACATATGCCTCCCCCATATAGGGGGGATTTGCCAATACTCGCCACGCTTGGCAGGCGGGTTGGCGAGCGCAGTAGGATTTCCAATCCTCAGAAGGCGCTGTTGGCTACCTTTTGGTACGTGATCCCTTAGCTGACTCTTACGGCACCCTCGGGAAGAGATGGGGGAGTACTATTCTAGGCCGGTACCACCACGGCAATACTAACATATATTTGTTTAATATTGAACAGGGCCCAGGCATGCTGAAAATGCACATGCGAACCCACGAGCAACGCCCGCCGAAACAGCCCACGTGCTCCGTCTGCCAGCGCCAGTTCCCCACCAAGACGCTCCTGTACCGCCACAGACAGACGCACTTTGAGCAGAAGACGCACCAATGCACCGTTTGTGAGAAGCGGTTCTTCAGCGGATATGCTCTCCGGTCACACATGGCTCGACACAGGGGAGAGAGGCCTTACATCTGTTCCAATTGCAACAAAAGTTTCTATAACCCAACAGATTTGAAAGTGAGTATCTGAAATAGTACATGAAATAAATCTACTATCTCTTCAGAACCAGAATTGGAAACAGAAAAATATTCTCTTCATATTTCGTAATGTCTACTATAATTTCTATCTCATAAGGTTCACTTCCGGCTGCACACTGGCGAGAAACCATTGAAATGTACCGAATGCAACAAGACATTCCGTCGCCACTCCACACTCTGCCAGCACATGAAGAAACACAAGGGCATCAGGAACCACGTGTGTACGGTCTGCAACAAAGGGTTCTATGAAATCTCCAAACTGAACGCCCATATGAGAGTACATACTGGTGAGTAATTTTATTTCAAATTTCTTGTTATCCTTACCCTATGTGGGGTATAAGTCTTGCACTGATTGCGTGTATTGTTCATTTCCCCAGCCAACTACCCTAGCTATTAGCTGCCCTTATACTCTAGAACTTACGTCCAAATTATTTGAAGAAAAAAATTCGGCTACTTTGGCTTAGTGGGACAAAGCGACTTGACGGTATTCTGTAGTCGTGGGTTCAAATCCCACTGGTAGCCGAATTTTTCCTTCAAATAATTTGAAAGTATATCTTTAAGTTGCAGTCACTGTATTAAACTGCTCAGTTTTAGGCCATTAGGTGATTCATGATAATATTATAATTACTTTTCATAAACATAGCCACCGTTTGACAGAACTTGTCATAAACAGAGTTACAAAATGGCGGCGATTGCATTATGAATATGTATGTAAGTAATGGGGCTGTTCTTACATTTTTAGAATTGCTTTTATTTTATAGTTAAAATCTATAAACATGACATCGCAATTTATATTAGTTTTATTTAGTTTAACACAAATAATTAGGTTTTAGAAAATATGATAGGTTTTTAAATATTGCATTTAATGTGTATTATTGTCGCGTAACATAACATATGCCAACATGGGTACGATTATATTAATTAATTGGCATCATCACTTAACATCAGGTGAGATAGAGCTCAAACGCCTGTCTATAGTAAATAGAAAAAAAAAATTTATTAACAAAAAATGCAACCGACTTCAACACTCAAAAGTGTGAAATAACTTGTTGAAGTCGGTACCATGATAGTTCACACAAAAGTAACTATCATCACAATATTGTGCTCATGGTACCGACTTCGACAAGTTATTTCACACTTTTGAGTGTTGAAGTCGGTTGCATTTTTTGTTAATAAATATTTTTTTCACCCTTTTCAGTGACCTTTGCTACTCACGGGATCAATTAGTTGTGTTGTGTTAAGTGTGATCTGCGATGTCTTCAACCGCGACAATAATATCATCAAGATACGCGTAGCACTTTTCAGTTATTGGTATATAACTCAAAAACCGCTGGTCCGATTTTGATTAAATTGAATAAATGGGACCCCCACAGAAGTAAACTCTATCTAACAAAAAAAGAATCATCAAAATCGGTTCATAAACGACGAAGTTATACACACATAAAAAAAACAACATGTATACGGTCGAATTGAGTAACTTTTGAAGTTGGTTAAAAATAATAAAAAAAAACGATGTAATGTTGTATGTGAAGGCGAGCGGCCGTTTGAGTGTCCGTTCTGCGCGCGCCGGTTCGCGCAGCAGTCGGCGCTGATCTACCACCGTCGCACGCACACCGGGGAGAAGCCCTTCTCCTGCAAGATGTGCTCCGCCAAGTTCTCCACCTCCTCCTCCAGGAACAACCATATGATCACACACACTGGGAACAAGAGGTAACTCTTTAACCGACTAACAAAGAAGAAGCGATGATAGCTCAGCGGGGGGATCGTCGCCTGTTAAGCTGACGGACACTGGTTCGATCCCCAACAACAACTTGACCTTCCGGTGAAGGTAACACCGTTACCAAATTCCCAGAATGGTGGTAGGGTACTTTCAAATACCCGCCTGGCTAGCTACCATCCTCGAGTTTGAAAAACTGATCTCAAGCACATAGTGTGTTCAGGCATTCTTGAGAGCCAGTGGGCATTCTAGGTCTAGCGTGATAAGAACTTGGACCACATCATCACTGACCATCAAGTGAGATAGTGGTTAAACGCTAGATGTATGCAGTTTAAATTTTAATTAATTAATTAAATTTAGCATTATATGAAAAAATATTTATTATACAACACGATGCAACTACATGGTAAAATTCCCAACGGGCCCAAACTAGGCATAGCCTGTATCTTGGAATATAGTTTTTATATTTACTCAGCGGTGAAATAGTATGGGGTATTGATGATTTTTGTGTGTTCCCGTGATCCTACGGGTCCAACAGTCCATATTTTAGAGATAAAAGTATTCCACGTGTTATTCCAGGGTATAAGCTATCTTCATTCCGAATTTCAGTCAAATTCGCTCAGACGTTCCAGCGTGAAGGAGTAACAGATAGACAAACGACCAACTTTCGCCTCGATATTATTAGTGTAGCGAGTACTGCGGTATCAACCTCAGAACTCTCATTAACGAACTAATTTGGAAAATTACTTTTCATCTGTAAGAGTATGTTTTCTCGCTTAAAGCGATCTCTTTCAAGCAACCATTTGACGGAAATAATATATTAGGAGTCTGGAAGGTCGGTGATGCAAAAAACAACATGTCTAATATAATAAACATGGCATTTTATAGTTAAAAATAAATATTTATTCTCATAATGAGAAATGAAAATGAATAAAAATTATTGCCGTGGGTGCCAAGTGTCAGCTAAGGGATCACGTACCAGAAGGTGAGCAGCAGCGTCATACTGGCAGTCCCTTCACCACCCCCTCCCTTCTCTCCACCAACCCCCCCCCCCACTATCACTGCCCCTCTCACCCCAAAACCCACACATCTCCCCTCCCCCCTTCTCCCCCCATCTCCCCCCATCTCCCCCTTCTCATCACCCCCCCTCTTCTCCCCTAATTTTTATATACAATTATTATTTTCGCATAAGTATACGGGCTTGTCAACATCCATGTGTCAACATCCCTATTATACAGGATTAAAACCACTTTAAGTTGTTGCATTCCAAGAAATTCTGTTCTAAATGATGCACCTCTATACCAGGTTCGTGTGCCCAATATGCTTCAAAGGCTGCATGTCCCGTTCAGAGCTGCGAGTGCACGCTACCAAGCACACGGGGGAGAAACTGTTCGAATGCGGCATCTGTTCCCAGCGGTTCAGCTCTGCGTCGTACCTCGCGGTGCATCGCCGATACCACACCGGCGAGAGGAAGTACCACTGCAACGTCTGTGGCAAAGGTTTCATAATCATCACTCATTTATACTGAACCATAGATACTCAAACTGAAAGAATGAAAGCTCAGTCCCTTGGACATGATTTTAAATTATTATTTAAATTTGCAGCGTTTTAGGAAGAGGATTTCTATAACAAAGACTGCGCACACGAGATTTTTATACATTAGATTAATGATATTTTATTTAAAGTTTATGCTGCAAATGTATATGATTATTATTTAATTTTACATATTTTTTTACTTGTAATGTAAATCTATCGCCATTAAAATATTTCTGGGTGTCAAGCCTACTAATTTCATATTGAGAATCAAACCGGTGCGAGGCCGACTTGATGCCAATAAGACAACGTCTTTTGACGTTGTCTTATTGGCATCAAGTCGGCCGCTCCGCAGTCTGCTAAGTTCATAGCGGTCTGAATCTATAGAATAGAATAGAATGTTTTATTTGCATAAAATGTTGGTACATAAAGGTGGCTTAATTATTGTACAATGCAGATCTACAACATTTTACTGGACACCAGCGTGCAAATATTTATGGTTATATTGGACGTTTAACTAGAGCAGGAAAAAAAAATACAATAATTATTTATATCAATAAAATCATAAAACTAATAATAATTACCTATGTCGAACCTATGCTTGGCCTATGTCGGTTTTGTACCAAATTGACAAGTCGAACGCTAACAGGCTACAAAAAACTGCGTGCTACGTCACTGAATCTAGAATTGAATCGAGATTGATTCAATATGTACGAATTAAAAATAGCGGACTACCGAAGCTTTCAAAGTCTCCCATTGTGATCATACTGCCATATTGAATAGACCCTGAATTTTATTCAAACAGTGGTTTGGGAGAACGGTTAAAATATAAGATTTTCAACTGACTTTCGGGTGATTAAAAGAATTAGGGCCAATGACCCTAACTAAAATTAACCAAAAACTAGCTACAATTCACTTAAATTCTTCAAAAAGAAATAGCTCCGTTTAAGCTAAAATTCAAATTCTTATATCCCCATTTATTAATGCTATTTTTAATTATTTTTTTTAATATTCGCCTTGTTTTATTGTTAGAAATATAGAATAGAAATATCCTTAATTTTAGACGAGTTCTATTCAATTGCTGGCCTATTGCAGGTAGTTTTAGTGGGCACCGAATAAGTGGCGACTTATTTTACGTAAAACTACCCGCAATTTTAGTAAATATATCTAATTTTAGCGCTTTTATGGATAAGTGTCATACTGACATATCATATTTCCCAGAATTTTAATTTAGTTCAACAAGAGAATCACTACCATTATCCTTACTACAAGAATCAACTTTATTATCGGGGTATTTAGAGTGTGTGTCAATTGTTTTCAAATTTCAACGCTCACAAGAGTTTTCACTTCGACAGGGTACATCGAATCCAACTCATTCAAGAAACACATGAAAACTCACGAAGCAAAAACAGACACAGAGTGTGCAACCTCGGACAACAGTCAAGAACAAGATGTGGGCAAAGATGATGGGCAGGCTGTAGAGACTCAGGCGGCAAGTGGTGGGGAAGAAGGCGAGGTTCAGACTCTAGGTAATATGACCGTAACCGGACTGACCGGTTGGCGCAGTTGGTAGCACTCTGCCTTCTGAGCCGCTGGTCCCGGGTTCGATTCCCGGACAGTTCAAACTTTTGTGTGTATGAACATGTCTGTTTGACCTGTGTCTGGGTGTGTATATGTATATAAGTATATATAAGTATGTATTTAAGTATATATGTCAGTCATCAGGTTACAATAGTACAGGCTCTGCCTAGTTTGGGACCTGAAGACCTTGTGTAAATGTTAATATTCTTCCTAGGCCAGTCAAACGGCAAAATTGTACCTAGCGTGGAGTTATATTGGTAAGACCCTACCTAGGTTGAAGTCAAGCTTTTAAGTTACTATCAAGGCCAAGCTAGTGAAGATCCATTGTTAATAATATGTATTAGTATATACTTATTGATTATTTATGTATTAGAATTTATATCAAGACATTAAAATTTTATCCAATTACGTTGCACCACCGATTACTTCTGTTCTTTAAGATACTGTCCATCCAAAGGTTGTCTGGAAGAAATCGCTTTAAGCGATAAGACCGCCCATTGTACTACCTAGATTAAGAGTAATTTTGTAATAACTTATAAGTACATTCATGGTAAAGTGCAATAAAGAATAATTGTATTGTAATGTATCCATGTAGTTACATTAGAAAACTCTGTAACAAAGTTTCACTAATCAAGTTAGTATTCTACTGAGGTTGAAGCTTGGAGTAATGTTAGTATACTCCATTTCAGAATATTAAATATTTTATGTAAACAAAGGGGATAACAGTGCAAAAAAATATCTTTTACAATGGTTGTTTACTAAATTTTCCCACAAGACTATTTAAATACTTGTTTCTAGTCGTAATCCTCTCAATTATGAAATAAAGATCGTTTTGTACTATTTACCTCTACGTAATATCTGTACTATGCAATGTTATGATAAATAAAATTATTAATCTTACTAATATTATAAATGCGAAAGTTTGTGTGTATGTTTGTTACTTCTTCACGCTCAAACGGCTACACAGATTTCGATGAAATTTGGTATGGAGATAGTTTATACCCTGGATTAACACATAGGCTTCTTTTATCCCGGAAAAAGTATAGTTCCCGTGGGATAATTTAGATAGCGGGAAAACCGTAATCCGGGCATATTGGTAGGACTACATAGATTCTAAACATTTTTGTAAGTGTGTATGTTTGTTACCTCTTTACGCTCAAAGGGCTACCCCGTTCTCAATGAAATTTGGTACTGAGATAGCTTATACCCTGCATTATATAGGCGTAGTTTCATCATCACCATTAACACCAGTTTTCATCACCACACGGGACAACCGCGGGGCACAGCTAGTTGATCATATATTAACGATAGATTTATTATAAATAGTAACAAATCGTGCTTTAAATCAGGCTGTTTTTTCAGTTCAACCCCAAGATCAAGCTCAAGTTCAAGAACAATTACAATCGCCGCCACCAACTCCGGAACAGCCCCCAGTGCAGCAGAAGCGGTACAAGTGCGGAGTCTGCGTCAAAACTTATATGTATTTGCATAGTTTGAAGAAACACATGATGACACATTTACAGGTAAAGACCTCGGGCAATAAAACACGGGAATTACTCACGTAGTAAGTCAGAGGGTTCTGACTATATACAGTACTAGGCTTAGGCAAAACGGGACCGTGTCCGCGAGCGCCCCGTATTCTCCTTAAAAAGACCACTGAATATGGTCAAAACTATACTCGGAATTGCTACGTGAGTCACTCCCGTGTTTTATACATTCATAATGTGTCAAAACCACGTCAGTTTTAATAATTAAAAACCTCGGGCAATCGTAATACTTTTATGAATGCTTTGACATTATAAAAGTTTGGGTGGATATTTGTTTCTCAATTACGCCAAGACGTCTGAACTTTTCTCGATCAAATTACGCACCGACAAATGTGCGGTTACTGTGAAACAATAAAATAACGGGAAACAGTTGAATAACTGTTTCCCGTTATTTTAATGTTTCACAGTAACCGCAAAACATTAACGTGAAACATTAAAATAACGGGAAACAGTTGAATAACTGTTTCCCGTTATTTTAATGTTTCACAGTAACCGCAAAACATTAACGTGAAACATTAAAATAACGGGAAACAGTTGAATAACTATTTCCCGTTATTTTAATGTTTCACAGTATCCGCAAAACATTAACGTGAAACAATAAAATAACGGGAAACAGTTGAATAACTGTTTCCCGTTATTTTAATGTTTCACAGTAACCGCAAAACATTAACGTGAAACAATAAAATAACGGGAAACAGTTGAATAACTGTTTCCCGTTATTTTAATGTTTCACAGTAACCGCAAAACATTAACGTGAAACAATAAAATAACGGGAAACAGTTGAATAACTGTTTCCCGTTATTTTAATGTTTCACAGTAACCGCAAAACATTAACGTGAAACAATAAAATAACGGGAAACAGTTGAATAACTGTTTCCCGTTATTTTAATGTTTCACAGTACTACTAGGCACATGTAGTATCAATATAAATTGATGATGATGAAAATTTTATTTAATAAAAAAAAGGCACTTGTTCAGTTGAAAAAGCGTCATTGCGCCTGTGCATTGCCATGCCACACAACAAACTAAATTCAAAGTCTGAATGAATGATTTGTAAGATGAGTACTTATGTGGTTACGAAAAAAGTCCAAATCAGTATGACACTTATCTATAACAACATTAATATTAGATGTGTTTATTAAAATTGCGGGTAGTTTTACGTGAATGAAATCGCCACTTATTTGGTGACCACTAAAACTACCCGCAATTGGCCAGCAATTTAATAGAACTCGTCTAATATGAGGGATGGCATTAGATGGAGTTATACGAATTTGAATCTTACCGTCAATATAATACGATCTACGTATTTATTTTTGAAGTCTTTTGAAGTGAATTTTAGCTAGTTCGAGCGACGAACAGTATTAGGGTCAGTATACATTTAAAAAAAATGGTCTGTTGCGTCTTTTACACAGTGTAATTACTAACAGGGGCTTCAAACTTAAGTATGTAGATAAAAGAGTACCTTCTAATTACTTTGTTAATTAATTATTCTTTAATCAACTATCAGACAAAGAACATGACAATTACACTATAATATATGTAAGATAGTGTAATTAATATCTCTTGAAATCATTTAAAGTGACGTTACGATTTAGCTTCAGCAAACACAACAACAGCAGCAACAACAACAACAACAGCAGCAGCAACAACAACAACAACAACAGCAGCAGCAGCAGCAGCAGCAGCAACAACAACAACAACAACAACAACAACAACAACAACAACATCAACAGCAAGTCGTCCAACATCAGCTGAGTCAGCAGCAGACTCAGCACATACAACAACAGCAAATACAACAACTACAGCAGCAGGTATTTGTGTATTGTGCACATACAGTTTAACCGATTGTATGAAAGGTCTGACGAGCGGGTATAAAGCGAAGCAAGTGTGTCGCGATCGTGGTCTCTGCCTACCCCTGCGGGAAAAAGACGTGAATGTATGTATGTAATATGTATGTATTCAATTTTAGGTCTCCCATTAAAATTACATTCTAGTTAGACGACCCAATGAGTAATTTGTTTTTATCATATTGCTAAGTGGTCAATTATATAAAGTGATCAATTATATAAAGTTGTCAATTATATAAAGCGGTCAATTATATAAAGTGGTCAATTATATAAAGTTGTCAATTATATAAAGCGGTCAATTATATAAAGCGGTCAATTATATAAAGTGGTCAATTATATAAAGTGATGGTAATGTCAATATTTTAGATGTTTGATATAAAGGATTGCAATTATCTGTCGGTTTTAAATTAAAAGTAGCTCTTATACACCTATTCTATGTTTGAATGGCAATATATTTATCTATCGCATTGTCCCAATAATGACTCCGTAGCGCATGATAGGAGCGACCAATCGTTAATACGCTGTTATCGATGATTTCGAGTTAAGTACTGCATCTAATTTAAACATTGCACAGGAACTAATTTTTTATTTAACTGTTCAATGTGCCCTCAAGTTTTTCTTACTACATTTTTCTGTGATCTGTGAATTGATATCCTTATGATAAGCGCTACCTTCTCGCTACATAGCATAAAATAAAGTCGCTTTCTCTGTCCATATATCCCTATGTATGCTTAAATCTTTAAAACTACGCAACGGATTTTGATGCGGTTTTTTTAAATAGATAGAGTGATTGAAGAGGAAGGTTTATATGTATAATAACATCCATAAATGATAAGGGCTATATATTTTATACCCGTGCGAAGCCGGAGCGGGCCGCTAGTATTATCTAAACTCTGGTTACTGAACTGTTGCCGCTTCGCAAGTATCAATACTAATATTATAAAGAGGAAAGATTTCATTGTTTGTTTGTTTGCATTGGCTCCGAAACTACTGAACCGATTTGAAAAATTATTTCACTGTTTGGAAGCTACACTATTCCCGGGTGACATAGGCTATATTATATTTAAAAAAAAATAGGGATCATTATAATTTTTAATTTTAACATTTTTTACCTGTGCGAAGCCTGTGGTATAAATAATACTATACGTATTATATACATATAATATGTACTTATAGTACTTAAAAGACACGAGAAAATCGAGATGTGATTATTGAGGTTGTGTGTGGGTGTGGTACAGATGCAGCAGCAGGTGGTGCAGGTGAGCGGCGTGCAGCAGTTACAGGCGGTGCCGCTGCACGCGCACCACGTGCCGCACGGGATCGCGCTCAACGGGGTGCAGGTACGGAACGGGGGCGGGGGCATGGGCGGGGGCGCTGGGGCCGGGAGGGGTGGGGGGGGGGGGGGGGGGAAGCGTAATTTATTATATTATTTTAAACCAAACATCCATAGCAGTGCAATTATGTTTGCCATCGACAGGATTATATTAATTTTATATTTAATTACATTAGTCAACTTCTTATCTCTTCAGTTTTTCCAATTTTTGGATAATTCGAAGCGATGAAAGCTCAGCGGTGGGGGCGTCGGTTGTCAATCTGATGGACGCTAGTTCGATCCCCGCCAATCGCTTGAGCTACAGGTGAAAGTAACACCGTTATCAAATTCCCAGTTTGGTGGTAGGTTACTTTCGAGTACCTGCCTGTCTAGCTGCGACCCTCAAGTTTGAAACAATTTTAACAAAAACGCACGTGTTCAGGAAGCAGACTTTGAAAGCCAGTAAACATTCTAGGTCTGGCGTGATTACACCTTAAACCACGTCTCCACTCACCATCAAATGAGATAGTGGTCAAAGGCTTGGCATAATTAATTTTACGATTATAAAAACTTAAATTGGAATATGTTAATTCATGTCCAGCTCCAAAGCGTAGTAGATTGCTTAGAAATAATCCCATTTCGGCCTCAACTGCGCTGCCGTCTACGATTCACTGTTGTATCGTGTTCCAACGATACGTACGATACCGTTACGATAACGATACGATGGCGTGATTAACGTTACGATAACGTTAATCACGCCATAGTACTATATCATCCTCAGCAACAGAGTGGTTCACAACTGGAACAGGTTGCCAGAGGAAGTGGTCAGTGCTACATCGGTCAACAGCTTTAAAAACCGGCTCGATGGCTGGCTGCAGAAAAGTAAAAAATCTCTTGGTAACCTGTGACCAATGCAGTGCAATTTCGAGACAGTGTGATATAGGCACATCAGCTTAATGCTGCTCGCCTATTAAACACATAAATAAATAATTTTTTTTTTTTTATCTTATATATTATTGTCAATTCAAAAACTCTCCGGCCCGTGCTGCCACAGTGTAAGTCTGCTCTAGACTTCCAGTTTCCATTCAATATTTTAATAAGGGTAATGTAATTTCGCAGCAGGGCGGGCAACACACATATCCAGTGATATCGTCGGTGCAATCCCTCCAGTTGCAGCAAACGCAACAGGTTAACACGGTACTTGTTCTTGATGTTGTTCTCTACTACTTCTACTCCTTTAATAATAACTATCTATACATACTATGCTTTGTCTTAATCTCTTAATAAAAAGAAAAGTACTCGAATGGAGACCACGGACTGGCAAGCGCAGTATAGGACGGCCACCGACCAGGTGGACAGACGACCTGACTAAGATCGCAGGCAAGGGCTGGATGCGCGCATGCCGTTTCCAAACGGTCCAAATGGGAGAGGCTATGTCTTGTGGCTGACATGATGATATATAGAGTATCGTTAAATTTAATAACGAAATTTTCTGATGCAGTCATGTGACACAGTATAATACACAGTATAATATTCTTAAAGTTGTATTGTTCACTCGAAAAGTATACATAAACTACAACACAAGAAACTTATGTCTTAGTTCTGTGCATATTATTTTCGCTGTTTTTATTAGCTCTGTATATTCTATTTAGTGAAGGCAATTACCGGTATCAGTTAGGATATTGTTTTTGTCTTTTATTGTAACATCTGTACTCGCATATAATGTCTTAGTCTTTGTCGTAACAAGGAGACTACACAGTTAGGTACTCAAATCTACATTATTTGCCTGTCTCCACCTATACTTTAAATTATTATGATGTCAAGACAACGTTAACTCATGTATCGTCTATATTGTAAGCATCATCATCACCATCATCATCATCATCATCTCCATCATCTCAGCCATAGGACGTCCACTGCTGAACAAAGGCCTCCCCCATTGATTTCCACAAGGACCGGTTGGAAGCGGCACGCATCCAGCCCTTGCCTGCGATCTTAGTCAGGTCGTCTGTCCTATTATATTATATTATATCATATTTGTAAGCATACCTACTCGATATGATTAATTAATTTATTTTCTTTTATAACTTCTTTCTTTTTTCTTTTTTTTTTTTAATAATATACATATTATTACGGCCATTCTATATGATGTATTGTGAGGAACGGATGAGACTTGAGTCCCACAACACGGGATTTATCCTAGTGTAGAATTCTGAGCACATGGCAATGTATTTGTATATTATTGTATTATGTATATGTTATATTGTATTATGTAGTTGTATATTTGTATTTGTATATTTGTATTTGTATATTACTCGCATGTTATTAAGTCAGGAAAGAAATAAACTATTACTATTGTTACTATATCTATTCATATAATTACATTGAACACAGTTTTTAGTTTGAAAATAAATTGTACATTTAATTAAAATTAATTATTTATAGATTTAAACAAATAAATAGGCATGGGTGACTAAAAAGCTGGCGTTTACGGCGGCCAACGAATAAGTCTGTCTATTCAACGAAGTCATGCTGCCAGCTTTGTGGGAACTTTACCTGCTGACAGTAATTGGAATGTCGATTTTTATTTATAGTTCTGATTTTGTACATAGTTTGTTATTTTTATAGATTTTTTAATATTAGTTGTGACAAATATGTTTCCTTCTAAATGTTACTTCGGGCAAATGTTTTTGTGTATTTGTTGATGGGCCTTAGTATAAACTCTATCTCTCTTAGGCTTTTTGTAATTTTAAGTTTTGAGTGAAGACTAGAATTGTACAAATATTTATGAGATGTTACGGTTCAATTTTCAGTCATCAGGTTACCATAGTACAGGCTCTGCCTAGTTTGGGGCCTGAAGACCTTGTGTGAATGTTAATAATTAATTTATTTTTTAAAAATTGTGGGAAAAACCATCGACTTTAGGCATTGCTCCAGAACCCAATACTAAACATGGCCCAACACGCTTCGCTTTACATTTTAAGTATTTTATTTTTATTTTAAACAAGAGTAAGTATGTATATATTTTCTTCATTTCAGCAACCGCAACAAGTACACGTGCAGACAATCCAAATCCACCCTCAGCAACAACACCAGCCGATTCAGATCCATGTGAGTATGCGAAAACTATCAGTCATTCATCATCGTCCTAGCCATTGGACGTCCACTGCTGGACATATGCCTCCTTCATATAAGGAGAATTTGCAATCGTATACACTCCACGCTTGGCAGGCGAGTTGGCGAGCGCAGTATATTTTCTGATCCTCAGCAGGCGCTGCTGCCCAACTCCTGGTATGTGATCCCTTAGCCGACTCTTTCAGCACCCACGGGAAGAGATGGGGGAGTACTATTCCAGGCCGGTACCACCACGGCACTATCAGTAACACTGCACGCTGTCAGTAATCATTGCTTATTTTAAAAACTCTCCTTCTTGTCCTTGTTTGGTTGAAGCATAGACTAATAGTATATTAAGTCTTAGGTCTACGGTTGAAGGTACCTAAGCTATGTTTTATACGTCTATACACAGCAGGCGCTAAATTTGCTACTTATAAATGCTACATTTCAAAGTATAACTATAAAATGAGGAAGTTACTGGCCAAAACATACTAATGACAGTGAAATGTACGTTAGACAGTTGTGCGAGTGAAGCTCGTAAAAGAAAATGTACTTACGAATTCAATGACTTATTCTAACACTATTAATTAATAAATAATTAACCTCTTTTAGGCACTCTCAGTTTTTCCACTTTAGCAATTTTTTATATCAGAATTAAGGCCGTCTTGAGTTCTAATGCTACAGCTTTTTTAAAATTGGCAATTGACAATTGTTGCCCGCTATCTCACCTGATGTTAAGCGACGATGGACTGTGAGTAGTGAACCTATTATATTTTTTTTATAAACCGCAATATTTTATGATATATAATTCCAGGCCGTGGGAGTCCAGCAGGTGCAGCAGCAACAGCTGCATGTGGCCACGTCCACCTGTCAGACCATGCTGCCTAACATTCTACAGGTATGCTAAGAATCCAGCACCAGGTGGACACACGACCTGACTAAGATCGCAGGCAAGGACTGGATGCGGGCCGCTTCCAACCGGTCCTTATGGAAATCAATGGGAGGCCTATATCCAGCGAATCTTAACTCGCACTCTTTGTTAAAGTTGCTGTGCCCGAAGGAACGAATGTAATATTCATTCATCTCGTAGAATTGTATAATATGTTTTTTATTTTGTTTTACCATTAATCCTTACGTTCTTATTTATTTATTATAAGCTTATTATTGTAATTTTGACTTGCCCAGTGTAACGATCATGTTATAAGGCCAATAAAGATTCTTATTCTTATTCTTAAAGGGGTCTCTAATAAACTGTAATTATTGTGTAATTGTACTACCTACACTTGTACTAATAGAGATGGCAATTAAAAATGGAATTCAAAATATTACATTGTCTTCTTAGGGTTGATCATCATTTGACAAAACAACAAGGTTGATTTTCCCGAACAATACTATCCTGACAGTTAAATAGGTTCAACCTTATCACTATTGTCATTAAATAAACTTTTGTCAAAACTGGGTGTCAAGTCTACTAATTCAAAGTTCATATTCAGTCTGCTGCGAGGCCGAGCCGATGCCAATAAGACAACGTCAAAAATTCGTAGTCTGCTAAGTCATAGCTGCCTAAGTCTATGTTTAATATATGCTCGGCCCATGTCGATTTAGGAGGGCATTTGACATTTAATGTGCTAACAGACTACGAAAAAAAACGCGCTGTGTCATTGAATCTAGAATTGAATCAAGATTGATTCAATATGAACGACATAAAAATAGCGGACTACCAAAGCTGTCAAATTCACCAATTGTGAGCCGATCATATTGCCATATTGAATAGTAGACTTAGGCCCCTGGTATACGATTTTTGACAATAGTTTCTCATAATATCTATAAAAATCGATCAGTATGCTTACATATAATTTGTATGTTACAGTTACAACCAGCGACCGTGGTGTCCGGACTGGGGCAGCAAGAGCTGGGTGGAGTCGCACACAGAATCATTCTCCAACCGCAGCCGCAGAACTCCCATCCCGCCGTGTATACGATACATCACTGAGCCTCAACTATTAAACATAGCTTAACGATCGGTTCTTAAGGCAACCAAATTTCATCAAAATCGGTACAGCCGTTTGAGCGTGAAGAAGTAACAAACATACACACAAACTTTCGCCTATAATATCACAAATATAATAACATATAAATAAGTAAATATAGCGTATTGAAATAATTTATGCTTCGCTCATATTGGTCGTGGCGTGATGTTAAGGCCTAAAGCCTTACTCGATAAAAGTACTATCCAACTAAAGAATATTTATTAGTTCCAACCAGTAGTTCCTGATATTAGCGCCTACAAACAAACTTCAGCTTTATAATGTTAGTTCAGATATTTGAGAAAATAAATTATTCATTCATTCATTCGTTCATTCATACATTCAATGACGGGCTATCAATGAAACAAACTTCAGCTTTATAATATTAGTTTAGATTTTCAGCAAATAAATTATTCATTCATTCATTCGTTCATTCATACATCAATGACGGGCTATCAATGAAACAAACTTCAGCTTTATAATATTAGTTTAGATTTTCAGCAAATACATTATTCATTCATTCATTCGTTCATTCATACATTCATTCGTTCATTCATACATTCAATGACGGGCTATCAATGAAACAAACTTCAGCTTTATAATATTAGTTTAGATTTGCAAAAATAAATTATTCATTCATTCATTCGTTCATTCAAACATTCATTCGTTCATTCATACATTCATTCGTTCATTCATACATTCAATGACGGGCATTCAATCAAACAAACTTCAGCTTTATAATATTAGTTTAGATTTTCAGCAAATAAATTATTCATTCATTCATTCGTTCATTCATACATTCAATTCAAAGGACACGGTCATAAGTACGGCATCGGTCCTATTAAGTATGGGTATTACACTACTTTTATTGCCTGGAGTTATTCTAATCAATTTATCACCGTTTAGTAGTTAAGTTGAACCAACTGTCTATTATTACGTTAATTTTGGTATGTCGTCCAATGGTTGTATATAGTTTAGCGTACCTGACACTTTGTATATAGCCAGTTATATAAGCATATTAGTATTAGATTTATTGGTTACTTGTGTACACTCACTGCAATTTTGTTGTACTTTTGTTTAACATCATATTTGATCTTAATAAATATATTTTATCTGTTGAACTGTGTTTTTTAAAGTAGAGCCCATATAATTCGGTTGACGGTATCCGGTGACGGTATTCTTTAGAATACAACAATAAAAATATTGAATACGAAATATATTATGAGCATGGTAGCAATAAAAAAAGAACGATCAAAATCGGTTCACCCAGTCGAAAGTTCTGAGGTAACAAAAATAAAAAATAAACATACTGGTCGAATTGAGAACCTCCTTTTCTATAGTAAAGAAAAAAAGAAAGAAACCACATTTATTCAAGAATAGTATTAGTATTTACGACGAAGCGTCTTATTTGTCTACAAAACAGAAATTTTGCGTTACATACTGTGGCTGCAAGCGGGCGCGTGGGGTTTGAAGCGGCGGGATGGTGGGATTTAATAAAGGCCTTTATTAAAATAAAACACTAATCACTAATTACAATACTAAACCTACTACAAAAACATTTGAGGAATCCACTAGCTATTGTCAGCTTATAGATAACTCAAATGCTCTCACCCGCTACCAATTGGCAGCGTGCCCAAAGTTGTCAGCGTTGTCAAAAGTTGAATAGTGCCCACGTTGCGCTCTGTCGACTAATTGGGAAGCTTCCTTAGAGCTTTGAGCATAAATATGGTCATATTGTTTGTTAAAATGTTGCTCTATTGTAAAAATTTTCTCATCCGTAAACAAAATTGTTCTGTGACCTACCTTTCGTACCGCATCAGTAGTTGTTTCGATTTTATCACCCTATTCTTTTTTAAATTATCACGCGCGTAAAATACGTAAACATTTGGTATAAGAGAGCCTTAAGAAATAACTGAAATGAGTCTCTTATAGGCTGCAAGTCCTAAATCATCCTTAAAAATACGCGACATGGTTCTAGGTGCTATCTTCATCACACGAAATATTTTTTTTGCTTTCGGACAGGGTATCAATTCTACTAACACATGGCTCGTAGATTGTCAATGAATCGTCGTTTTTTCCAGTTTTGCTATATTACTTGGAGTATAATTGTAATGGCTACACAGATCTAATTTCTGCCGCAATTCAATTGTCTACAATGCAATCGAGATGCAATTGTTATTTTAGCGGAATATTAAGTTTATTTATGATAACATTTGAACGACTATTGCATTACTTATGAATGGATTGTCTTAATAAATAAGAGAATTCGCCCCAGGATTTCTTCGAATACTTTCCCTTAGGTACTGCTTTGACCATCTTTTTCGTACGAACACTACCTGGACGGCCAGATCTTTTTGTCACAAACAGAGGTCAAACATTTTACTAATGGAAAGGGTATGGAGAGTTTAAAGATTGCATTTGGCTCCGTACCTACTTTGTGCAAAGCAACCACAGCGATTCGATTCTCTTTATCACCCCACTCCATTTTAATATCGCAAAATATTTTACAATATTGTTACATTGGCATTTGGCGCCAAAATAAGAAAACTCAATGAACAATCATATAAATATGACAGATTCCAAATTCAAATGTAATATTTTGTTTATTTTTAAATTGTAACAGTAAGTATTTATGGCCAGACTAAGTACTTACTTTATCAGTGCAGACTATCAATACTACACAACTATTTAAGTAAGCGTTGGAAACAGATAGTTGACAGCCTTGTGATAATTCCGAGCCTTTTAAGATGGATGCATTAGTTCGTGTGGTCTGTGGGATTCGCAGCATCCGCCTCCAACATCACATACATTTATTTACTTATAACATTTTAGGAGGACTATCAACTACTTTGCCAGGATAAATAAATGTAAATTAAAAAGTTATTTGTAAGTCTCCACTAATAGATACCGATTAGTTATACCGATACCGATTAGAGAGCCTATTTTTAATTATTCAGAATGCATAAGACTATAGATAGGAATAAAATAGGCTATACCTAAAGAAAATGTGTGTGTGTCGTAAAGAAATTCTTGAAGACATAAGTGGTTTGTAGTAGGTACTTAAAACTTAGGTACTTGTATTTTTGAGGTTGTTTATAATTTAATTCTGTTGTTGAAATATCGTTCGCTCCTAAGACAAGGTTTTACTGCGAACAGTGCAAATAATATGAAGACAAAATGTAGGTAATTTTATTTACTTGTAATATATTAAAATAAAAATTTACATTTTGTTTTGTTTACACTATTTTCGATTTTAATACAATATACATAAGGTATATATTGTATGTACCTAAGGTCGTATTCTACGAATAACAAGCAAGGCTGCACCACAAAAATTTACTTTGAATTAGAATAATTAATAATTTTAAGCGATACTTTGGGTAAACAATGTGAATTGTGTGTTGTATGTATTGCTTCCGGGCTGTTAGGTTAAATGAAAATCGTGTTCCAGACGTTTTGTCGATCACTGCGGTCAACATCTTCAGTGGTTCAAATCCGGGCGACGACAAGAGCGTAGAACTCTCATCAGTAACTGAGAAGACGCCGCGAAGGAGAGTTCTACGCTCTTGTCGCCGCCCGGATTTGAACCACTGAAGATGTCGACCGCAGCGATCGACGAAACGTCTGGAACACAAGTTTCACTTAGACCACGGCCAAACAGCCCGGAAGCAATATGTAACGCCGGCCGTGAAAGCCTAAGAGTTTACAATGTGAATTGTGACATAAGTACATTAGCTTTATAAAAAATAAACTTATTTTTTACAAAAATATTTAGTTGTTAGTAGGTAGTAAAGATAAGGTCACAAAGGTTTTCACATGTAATTACAGTAGTGCAGTAGGCAAATGTAATATGTGTAACTTTGACTCGTTCTGTTTTTAACCGACTTCAAAAAAGGAGGGTCTCCATCGACTCGTACAATTTTTTTATGGGTATGACTTTCGACTGGGTGAACTGAATTTGATAGTTCTTTTTTTTATTAACCAACTTCAAAAAAGGAGGAGGTTCCCAAATCGACCCATATGTTTTTTTATATATATATTTTTATGTTTGTTACCAACTTTTAACAAAACTGGGTGAATCAATTTTGATCGATTTTATTTGAAAGCTGGTGCTTTCCGTGTGGTCTCAATTTAAATTTCATGAAAATCGGTCTAGCGGCTTTTGAGTTACACTCAATAACTGAAAAGTGCTACGTATACGTCGATGATATAGGTAGATGATAGGTGAATATACACATTGACAATTGATTCCGTGAGTAGCCAAAATCGGGGTCCTCTCCTATACTCGGGGACTCGACCCGATAAATATATTTACGAAATGAGAAAAGGAAGTAGAATGCCCTTAATATGTGAAGATCGATTCGGCAATTATTTTTTTGAATCGTGTGGAAACTACTTTTGAGAAAAGATGAATTATTCTCCTTCTAAGATCACACAAGCATATAATTAGAAGCTGAAATTTGGTTCTTCTTCTTCTTCTCAGCAATTGGTCATCCACTGCTGGACATATGCCTCCTCCATATAGGGGGGATTTGCCAATATTCGCCACGCTTGGCAGGCGGGTTGGCGAGCGCAGTATCATTTACTATTCTCAGAAGGCGCTGCTGCCCACCTCCTGGTACGTGATCCCTTAACCGACTCTTACGGCACCCGCGGGCAGAGATGGGGGAGTACTATTCTAGGCCGGTACCACCACGGTTAATTGTTAATTTGGTTAATATGTTGTTGTGATTACAATTCCTTTAAAAAAATAAGAACGAGGAGAAATAGTTATTTTTTAAAGCGTTAAACCGTTTGACTTATACCGATGGCATTACAAAGACTCGCGGAAGTTTATAGGCATTTGTAACATCCCTTCTGCCTTCTGCGTGTTGATTTAAAATATGTCAAGAATGTAAATTACAGATAATCTACCGGCTCAAAAAAACACTTATCGCATTTTGAGACTTTTACTTTCCTTTCTTCTATTGTAAGACAGAGTTCAAGCGCATTTGTATACCGCGTTAGTTTACGATAAATATGATCGCTCCAAAATAATTTTCACTGATAAATTAGCAAATGAAATCAAATTCGCTTCCACCAGAATTAATGTTCATAAACTGTCCTTATAAGTGGATTTTTGAAATAAGCTTGTCAGGCATGTAGGATTTTTAACAAAACGATCTGAAATATTTAATATTGTTTATTTGGCAATTGGGCAAGTTACATTACGTGAAATGCCTTAATGTTTACGTGTTGCATAACTGAATATGTTGACATGTAAATGAAAGCGTTATTTTTTCTAAAAAATCTCATTACCTATTAATTTATACTGGAATTAATTAAAGTTGCGTTTATTTCAATAATTAAACCAGGTATAAATACCCACACACAAAGTTTCAGATCAGTTGAAGTTATATCCTGTTTGTGGAAACACTTCCGTGCCTTTAAATCATGTAAGTAGTTAAATAGCTCATCGATCAGGGAGATGCCTTAAATTTTATTATAGACTCGGGTTGAATTGAGAACCTCCTCCTTTTTTTAAAGTCGGTTAAAAAGTAATAAAATCACCCCACACTTGTACAATACAACTTGTATTTTACACTCGTTAAATTTAATTTATATATTACTAGCATTCCGCCCCGGCTTCGCACGGGTAAAAAATATCAAAATTAAAATTAATAAGGTCCTCTAATTATTTTTGAAAATATTAGCCTATGTCACCCGGTGATAGTGTAGCTTTCCAACAGTGAAATAATTTTTCAAATCGGTTCATTAGAATCGGAGCCTATTCAATGCAAACAAACAAACAATGAAATCTTTCCTCTTTATAATATTAGTATATAATATAATAGATAAATTAATATTATTAAAAAATAATTTCTAGTTACGTTTACAGTTAAATGTTTTTTAGTTTTATTAATTTTTATGTTAATTTTTTCCACTAAAATATGACTAAGTTTTTCAATTTTGGTACACCTCACTGTGATGATATCAGATAATAGGCGCTCCTGTCGCCTTCCTTGGCTTTGATATGATAGCCGCATTTCAAGCCCCCGGAAATATATTTTATACGTGTATTGGCTCAAGACGTTAGTCGCTGTCTTCGGATATGACAGAATCTTTTAGTGGACATTCTCGTGAATTCGACATATAATATAATAAATTAATAATATAAGAAAATCGGTCATCCTGAAAATTCTGGTATATATAAGGGTACAAACTATTTAAATTAATCCTTCATGATCGGGCCTTGATGATAAGTGTGCAAAGTTAGAAAACATATTTTTTCCCCTGGATACAAGAAAAAACTGATCTAATATATAAAAATCTTGTCACAGTGTTGGTTATCAACCTCCTGCGAAACGGCTTGACCGAATTTTTTAACGATTTTTTGTGTATATACATTTATATATGCATTTGTATTTGATAGTTCTGAGAATAGGTCTTCTGTACACTCTGTGTCTTCCGTCATGCTTATACAGCATTAACCTGGAGCATCGTCTGTAAACATAACTCTTAACCAATCTTCTAGAGTCCAATTCTAGTGCTCACTTGCATAACTCTGTCTTGCAATACGATGCTCCCGTTCAAGTTTAGGTCCATTTGCTGGTCTTAATGGCTTCAAATTACCTTCGGCAAGACGTCGCCTTAATGTCCACGCACTTGGGTTGCTTCCTCCAAGACGTACAAATTGATTTCTTAGTTCAACACCCGTGAGAAATCGATTTCTAAGCATTGTTGTGACTAAGTATCGATCTTCACGAGCTGTTGTGCATCTTCTTCTGCCTGTTCTTGGCCGGCAAAGGCTTGACCGAGTTTCTAGAACCGTTGGAGAACACGTCGCCCCGTAGATAACGATACACGCACCATCCTGGCTGTATCACGCTGACTACGCCCGTCTTCCAGCATAGTGAGGATTATTGTACATTCTTCAGGTGTGAGCGATATGATTTGTACTTTCATAATGAATATAGGTATAATGTACACCAGGAAACCCTTTTATAACATTTTTTGTGACAGAAACAAACAAAATCGATACAAATGATTTGAATTCTTAGTTCAATTTTGAAAATAAATCATAATTTTTGTTCTTTCTCTTTTTTTATGTCATTTCTTAAAAAAGGGATATTACTTACATTTACTTTTTTTAATAATAATAAAGCCTTTATTGCTGCTATCTTCCATTTACATAGTAACAATAAAAGTATGCCTAAGGTTTAATATGTAAGGTGATTTCTTTTTTAAATATATAATTTTATACATATCGGCAAACGGTTGTTAGTCGTTGTGTTACTTTTTTATATTCGGCATTAAAAAGGCTTCCTATTGCTTTTATTTGAATAAGCTAGCGTTTATAGTTTGAGAGATATCAGGAGTTTTGTCTCCGACCCTAATTCTTTGCTCTCAAGTGTAGAACAAAAAAAAACTTTCGATATTTGTTTAGCGCTTGATCGAAGCGACGCGTGACCTAAATAATGGTACACTCTTGCTTCAACAAATCAGCATTGCCATTCTGGGTACGCTGCCAACTGGTAGCGAGTTGAAATATTTGAGCTATCTATAGGCCGCCAACTAGCTTGTTCAAATAGCTAACAAACAACCAGTTCATCTAATAGCTGTAGTATTGTAATTAGTATTTTATTTTAATAACGACTAAAGATTTTTTACCATGTTTGAGATGACGGAGGTTAAAAACCTCTGACTACGACATGCCTGTGAATTTGGACTGAAATTCAGTTCTCTTTTTTGTAGTATCCAAACAATGACTCCGCAGCCGCAAGGATGTACGGGATCAGTGATGGTCACGGAACCCTCACAACCACCAAATGGTGAAACTATTGTTATTTCCGGCATGTCGGGTATGTTCCCAATGTCAAGCAGTGTCAAGGATTTATCAACGATACTATACAATAAGGCAAGTATTTATAATTTACACTTCCAAAACTGGTTATATAAGAGGCGTTTTCTTAAAAAGAACCTAGTTTGACAATACCTACTTACTTACTAGATGGCGTAATCATCATCATCATCATCATCATCATCTCAGCCATAGGACGTCCACTGCTGGACATAGGCCTCCTCCATTGATTTCCACAAGGACCGGCTGGAAGCGGCCCGCATCCAGCCCTTGCCTGCGATTTTAGTCAGGTCAGCTGTCCACCTGGTCGGTGATCGTCCTATGCTGTGCTTGCCACTTCGCGGTTGATCACTTAACCTGATGTTAAGTGATGACGTTGTCTAGGATTTAGCACGCAAACCTAGAAGGTACCTATTCACTCTCGACTTGAAGACTAAACTAACTGACTGACATAGTGATCTATCAACGCACAGCCCAAACCACTGGACGGATCGGGCTGAAATTTGGCATGCAGGTAGATGTTATGACGTAGGCATCCGCTAAGAAATGATTTTGAGAATTCCTCTACAAAAGTTTGGTACCCGTGGGATAATTGAGGTAGTGGCAAAATCGTAATCCACGCGGGGTACAGCTAGTTATGAATAAAATTGAATGGACCAATCTCAGACTATAAAATCGAATATAAAACAGATGTCTATAAAACAGATCTTTCAAATCGGTTGATAAGTGCCGGAGTTAAGAGATATCAGACGAAAAACCATAACAGAATTGACGAATTCCTCATTTTTGGAAGTTGGTTGAAAATGATTCGAAAGGGCAAAAAGTTACTGTAGGTTTTCATAATATATTAAACAATATTAATTCATATTCATAATAATATGTATAAAAGTGAAAATTGCAAATAGAGAAAAATATATTGATAACAAACATTACCACAAAAAGGCAGAGAAAATAGCTTCTAAATCACTGTGTATTCTTCTTTTGTGATTTCTAGTTATCGTTTCTCTCAAGACTTGGTTAGGGATATTAATAATTTAGATATATTATTATTACACCCCGCAAGGGGTAAGATCGGGGGAGACACCGGTCAAACGCAAGCTTATAACCTTTAAAAAAGGGCTGTTTTTCTGGGTTACCATTTAGGGAGTTGTATTTTCAAAAATCCATTCCTAGCGGAGACAAATGGGGCAAATTTGGCGCACAAATAATTATCATAAGGCATCCGCTAGGAATGGATTTTTGAAAATACACAGGCAAAAATATCTACACCTTGGTCTATCAACTTTTGTTACCTGGACTATAATATTATATAATCGACTAACAAGAATTTCAGATGCATGGCTTTTACCTCATACTTTGAAACGACGCGCCTTGATCAAAACAAATTAGATTTATTTTAAACGGGGACTTATATTTTCTTTACTGTGCTTTATCTATTTAAAACAGGTGAATCCAGTTAATTCAGATGATATTCGTTGGACGATGAAACATCCTGAAGTTTCGGAGTACACGGGCAAGGTGCCAGAGCTTGACCTTTTCGATTCCCAATTCTTTATGGTACACAATCGCCTCGGCATATATTTTCTTTACTGTGCTTTATCTATTTAAAACAGGTGAATCCAGTTAATTCAGATGATATTCGTTGGACGATGAAACATCCTGAAGTTTCGGAGTACACGGGCAAGGTGCCAGAGCTTGACCTTTTCGATTCCCAATTTTTTATGGTACACAATCGCCTCGGCATATATTTTCTTTACTGTGCTTTATCTATTTAAAACAGGTGAATCCAGTTAATTCAGATGATATTCGTTGGACGATGAAACATCCTGAAGTTTCGGAGTACACGGGCAAGGTGCCAGAGCTAGACCGCTTCGATTCCCAATTCTTCATGGTACACAATCGCCTCGGCAACTCAATGGATCCAATGGCCAGAAAAATTCTAGAACATTCTTATCAAGCGATTTATGACGCTGGCATAAGTCCGAAACAGCTGAAGGGAAAGAAAGTTGGAGTTTATATTGGGTCTGGTTTCTCTGATATGGAAAGTAATGGAATGATCGACTTGGTGGGGAAAACAGGCTATGGTATCACCGGGTTAGTTATCTAAATGTATTTTTATGTAACTTTTAGTCCACCTGCCACTAATACGTTTGACAGATCTTATGTAGAATGTTACTGTAATTAATATCTATGATATTCTCGTACAATAATTATAATATATATTCAGTGGACGCCAGAACAGGAGCTCTCGTTCCGACGACGTCCGCCGAGTCAACATCTCCTGAGTATCGCCTTGGCGATGTTGACTTTACGACCGTGAGGAGACATTGTTTACTAAGCTCCTGTCACGCAATATTGTATATTTCATGTATTTATGTTTTTTTAAATAGGGATAAATCCATATCATATCATAGGCATATGGCCTATGATATGATTTGGATTTCCGTAAAGTTACGCCGAGTCTATAGGAAAACGACATCAAATGAGGAATGATATTGAATTAATTAAATTAGACAAGCATCCCTTCAAGTGTATTGTGTATTTAGAAAAGCGACAGGGACGGTATTCTGTATGTCTGATTCATGTAACAAAAATAATTGAACTTTAGATAATAAAGAACTTATTAATATTATATATTATTAATATATTTTAAAATTTGTAACGTGAATTAATAAATGTTATTTAATTTGCAGATGTAGCAAATCTATGTATGCAAATCGGATATCATACTGGTTGGACGCTAAGGGACCGTCAGTTTCGGTGGATAATGCATGCTGCAGCTCCACGGTAGCCTTGGAAGAGGCATATACTGCTATCAACAGTGGGAGCTGTGAGGCTGCTATAGTTGGTGGCACCAATTTGTATCTGGCCCCATATAGTATGTTGTATTACAGCAGGTATATTTCTTACATTAATATTTTGTAAAATAGTTTCATTGTTATACATATGTAGAGCAGGAGCCCACGATCGCCAGACCTTCGTTATTTTATCAGAACTGAAAATTTCCCAGAACATGTCCCCAACAGGTAAGAGCGCTCAGTGAGTATGGAGTTGGAATCGGAGGAACTTGGGCAGGAATCAGGTAGTAAAGGTGTATAAATTAGTATTTAAATTTCGTTACAGTATAAGACTCAATTTTTTTATATTCTCTTCGGAATAACATTAGAGATTATGTCATCCATTGCCAGACACTTATCACGGTTCCAACCCCCTGCCAGATACCCCTAAACTTTCATAAATTACGATTATATTTACGTCATTGTACAAAGGCTGGATTTTATATATGTTACTTGGGGACACATCAAATAATGTTACCTTAATAGCCCGACAGTTTCAATGGCTTTTGCATCTTGTCAGACACATCGAAAGTCTGTGTCGGTACGATATATGTTCAGGATTTCTGCCCCATTAGTGGACCGATTCGCAATTATTTTTTTGATAGAGTATACTTCCAAGGTGGTCCCATTTAAATTTCAAAATCAAATTCGGTCAAGTGCTTTTTGAGTTACACTCCAATAACTGAAAAGTGTTAATGGATTTTAGATTGTAACTCAGCAATATTGATTCCCAAAATGCTTACGCTACATTTGTTACAGCTTAAGTTTGTCCCATGATTTGGCTTCTTACCTATTCTATAGTTACATTCGACGGTCCCGTGGCGCAGTGGTTTGTGTCATCGACATGACTTCTGTGTCACCGCGACCCTGGGTTCGAATCCCGGCAGGGGCAAACATTTGTGCGATGAGTGTAGATGTTTGTCCCGGGTCTTAGATGTTTGTGTGCTGTTATTGTGTGTGTCCATGCCTCCCGCGATACAGGGAATCCTAGTGCGGGGGTCAGACCCCCGCACTAGGATTCCCTGTATCGCGGCAGGCGTGTGATTTAAAAAAAAAATCAAAATAATTATTATATCTAATTATTGTTCAATCTTGAACAAGTAGAGACCCAGAAGGATCATCTCAGCCATAGGACGTCCACTGCTGCACATATGCCTCCCCCATATAGGAGGAATTTGACAATACTCGCCAGGCTTGTCAGGCGGGTTGGCGAGCGCACTATGATTTCTGATTCTCAGAGGGCGCTGCTGCCCACCTTCTGGTACGTGATCACTTAGCCGACTCTTGCGGCACCCGCGGGAAGTGGGAGTACTATTGTAAGCACAGCTAGTAAATAATAAATGAAAAAACAAATGAATATTACCCGTAATAATATACAACTGTTACAGATGTATAAAAATATCACCGGATGGTACAACGAAGTCGTTTGATGAAAACGCTGCTGGTTGTACGAAGTCTGAAGCCATTAGTGTTGTATTTCTCCAGAAAGTGAAAAATGCAGTAAGGTATGTCATATGGTGATAACTGATAACAGACAAAACTATATCGTGATTCTATGAATCTATATCGTGTACACGTGTCAATCACGTGGAATCATAACCTACAGGGTGTTCCCGTGAACTCAGAATCTTGAAGTTTGGTACGAAGCGCCGACTTATAGCACAGATAAAGGAAAAATTGCGAAAAGCATACATTTTTACTTACCCCTACCAGTTTGAAAAACTGTCACCAAGCACACAGCATGAGTTGAAACAGCTGTCTGTCAGCCAGTTAACATTCCAAGTCTAGCGTGATTTCATTTTTGATCACATCGCCCCTGACCATCACAGAGAGATATTGCCAAACTTTATACACATCTAATATATATAAATCTCGTGTCACAATGTTTGTCCTCAATGGACTCCTAAACCACTTAACCGATTATAATAAAATTCGCACACCATGTGCAGTTCGATCCAACTTGAGAGATAGGATAGTTTAAATCTCAAATTATAGTCGCAATTTTAATTTATTGCTAATTATTTGTCTGTTATTATTTGACAGTCACAATTATCTGTTAACTCCAAATGATTCTAACAGATGTCGATACCTTTCGACTGAGTTGAGTAAGTAATCAATAGATGGCGCTGCTATGGTAAGTTGTCTGTTATTATTTGACAGTCACAATTATCTGTTAACTCCAAATGATTCTAACAGATGTCGATACCTTTCGACTGGGTTGAGTAAGTAATCAATAGATGGCGCCACATGGCCACAGCAACGCGTGGCCGGGTCAGCTAGTATATTATAAAAAAACTCAATCCATAACTACAATATCACCAACTACTAACACTTTTTTGCAACATAAGAAAAATATCAGCTTTAATAATTAAAATAATAATAATAATGTTTAATATTCAAGGGCTTACGCTGAACTAGTCCACGTCAAAAACGAGTTTGTTTCAAATTTGAGTAATGCATCGGGTCAGATGTTTGGTTTTGTTCGTAATCCGGACACAACTGCAACGTTTTTGAAACAGTTTTATGCTGAAACAGGGGTTTCCCCTAATATTGTAAAATACATTGAAGTATGTGGCTCAGGTAAGAATAGTTGAGACTAATTCATTATATTTTTAATTAACTGACTATTATGGATACTATATATTTTCTCTTGTTTTTCAAAGATCATGCTTGCTGTCATATTTCGCTACTTTCTTATTCCTCTAGATTAAAACAATTTGTTAGTCATGGCGCTTCAGTAGATTGATAGAGCGTTAACTTATCACTACTTATCACCTACTACTAAATGCTTAATACGATGATGCATATTACAGCTAATAAAAAAAAAATTGGTTGTCTGTAAAGTCGGTTTACGGACGATAGATTTACGTGATAAGGTCATAATCATTTATGACTTTGACTTTGACTTTGAATTTGACTTTGACTTTGACTTTGACTTTGACTTTGATTATTTTATGTAATACAAAACTCAGGTGGAACGTTACGCGGAACGTTACTATTTTTCATGAGTGTTGCTGGTATTCATCAATTTATAAAACGTTATCACGTCAAAAGTATAAAATACACTAGCTGACATGGCAAACGTTATTCTGCCATTTAAATTATCGAAATGTCAAAGTGACACGCCACTTCATTTAAATTAGGTACTTCACGTCAATAATCGACGGTTAAATTCTTTGGATATGGTCATACAAAATACTAAAATCGAGATAAACAATTGAGAGAACAAGTTTGAAAGATACTTTACAACCTATTCACAGATCTACCAAATATAATCAAAAAAAGATCAGGCGAGCTGTGTCGGAGGAGGTTGACAACATACACTCCGACATGAGATTCTTATATATTATATTTTACAACCAAACTTTGAATAACACGACGGTATTCTGTAGTCGTCAAGTCGCACTAGCGGCATATTGTTCAGGCAATAAACCATAAAACTCTTGAGATAAGGGTAGGGTGCCTTCGTTTGATACGATATCAGTTGTAATGTAATGTTGGTCTATCAGTCCTATTAATTAATTGTTCGTACAATTAAAGGTAGATGGCGCTAATAAAAAAATCCCCTCAGATGTTAAGAGGAAGGAAGTAATTCGGCCCTAGTGGTATAGGCTGCTATAGCTTAGTTGGACAAAGCGACAGGACGGTATTCTGTAGTCGTGGGTTCAAGTCCCACTAGAAGCCGAATTTTTTCCTTCAAATATTTGAACGTAAGTTCCGCCTAGCATGTTGTTAATCCAATAAACCATAATAGTCTTCAAACTTTAACTGTTACCAAATCCATTTGGCAAAGATAAAATTAATTAGTACCTAATTTTTTCCACAACATAGCTGATCTCGAAGCCGATAAAACTGAACTGCAGACTATAGAAAAAGTGTTTATTGGCAACAGAACGGATCCAATTCTGGTTGGAAGTGTCGCATCTAATATTGGCTTCACGGACGCAGCATCAGGAGTTACTGCATTAACAAAGGTAATATCATATTTAACATGTAAATATGTTCTGAATCCTGCCTTCATACAGTTCTGCCAAATAGGGGTTATCTTAGATTTAGGTATTTTGGTAATATCATAAAAAGCTAAAGTTTTTTGTGAGGTTGTAAGGGGGGGGGGGGGGGTAATATCTAGATCTACTGAACCGATTTCGTATTCGCCCAACGGGCACGGGTCAGCTAGTCATACATAAGGCTGTGTCCAGACCTGACGAATGAGCAGCTTGCGCGCTGCATGCGGGCATTTGTTGTTCGGACGCCCAAATATGAAATGCGGCGTGCGAGCTGCGCACTCGTCAGGTCTGTTCACTCCCTAAGATGAAAATTCGGTTGCATACCGTTCTGTGTTATCTTACATTTCGGTACTTAAGGTAAAACGTTGACCTAAAATGAATAACGAATAGTGAAAAAAGTTTATATGGAGAACATACACAGGGAATACTTACATAGATAACTGGTCGATAAATAACTTTTGAGAGAAAATAATATTGGGCTTTTGATGTTACCAGTTTTGGTAGATTAAGAACGAATGTGCATCAGATATTAAGTATCTAATGAAGCCATCGCATAATTATTTGCAGGTGTTACTAGGATATCATAACGGTTTGATAGCTGGCAACCTCCACTGCTCAAATCCAAGGAAGGATATAACGGCGATACAAGAAGGCCGTATGAGCATAGTGACCGATCATGAACCCTTCGATGGTACTCGTACATACGCTGCTCTCAACCTTCTCTCTATCACCGGAGTCAACTCTCATGCTCTTCTGCGTGGATATTCTAAGCCCAAGGTAACCGAAGATTTTAATATGTCGTGTGATAAATAACATCCAAAAAAAATCGGTACAGAAATGAAGGAATATTGGAACGAGTTGTGAGTGACGAGAAGTGGATTCTTTACGATATCCGTAAGCGTAAAATGCAGCGGTTGACTCCAGGTCAAATACCGCAACAGTGCCCTAAAGCAAAGCTTACCCATAAAAAGGTAATGGTAACTGTTTGGTGGCCTCTTCATGGTATTATTTACTAAAGGTTTCTAGTCTGGTCAAGCGATAACAGTAGATGTTTAGTGTGCCGAACTTCGAATAATGATGGCGAAATTGGCAGTGAAACAGCCCAAACTAGTGAATCGATCTGGACCATTTGATTATTGCTCCATTATAGCGCAAGATCTCACACTGCACAAGAAACCGTTGTAACTCTAAAGAAGCTGCAGTTAGAAACCATACGTCATCTTCCATACTCGCCAGACCTTGCTCCAATGGACTATTATATTTTTCGTGATTTGGACAATTTATTCGTGACAAAAAAAAATCTCCCCAAGAGCCAGTGCAAAATGCTATCACACAGTTTGCAAATCTAGATCCCTATAATAATCCTAATTATTCAATCGTAAAGGCATAAATGAACATCCGATTAGGTGGCAGCAATCTTTAGATAATGAGGGTAAATATTTAGGTTAAATAAATATTTTACATCTTAGGAAAGAGTTTTAATTTTTCAGTACAAATCGGTACTTTCATTCTTTAATCCCTTATATAAAACATTATGAACCCACACAAAATCTATTACGATTTCATCTTGTTCACTGCTCCAGTTGACATTAATTTTGTAATAAATTGTACACCATTAAAAAAAACGTTAGAAGACTCTTAAACATCGTAAAGTACGGCCATCATGCAAATGGTCCGCTACTGAAGTTACGGTGTCAGATAAAGCTCTCTAGAAACCACGCCAACTTGTTTTATAGCCAATGTTTCAGTAATGTCATTCAACGCTTTATAGAGACCGCTAAATGTCGCCACCGCTATTGGAGGAAACGAAAGGTTAGTATTGCATATTGACGGAAGAATGCTGCTAGAATTATAGGTACGATTCTAAATGGTAGTAGTTTGACGCATTTGAGCTAACTATAAACTGGCTACAGCTAATAATGGATAAACATGTTATTTAATTTTGTCTAAACAGGACTTATCTCGATACACATCTCCAATTCCAAGATTAGTCACTCTGTCCAGCAGACAAAAAGATTTTTTAGAGCCTATGTTTATGGATTTGAAATCGCGCCCTATTGACGCTGAGGAACATGCATTGTTTCACAACATACATTGTACTAATATATCCGGGCATTTGGGAAGAGGATACATTATTTTAGGTAAGTCTATTTTTATACGTTATTATTTGCTTGCTGATATTATGTGCAATGTACAAAAGGGTATAGAATCGTAACAGTTACACAATTATACTAATAACGTACCATCAGCGTTTTGTATATAATTATATTCACTGATTTTCCCCTTTTTTACGATGGAAATCACTGTTAACACACTCCTTCCCTTGAGAAACAAAGTTGGTCGTGCTGGAGTTGCACCAGTTAATACCCACGGTATTCCGTCCCAGCATCTAAAACCGGGGCCATGAGTACGCTTTCGACTTCCTCCGCGGCGGTGGTCTGTTTTCCGGTCCCCTCCTCGGTAAATGGAGTGACCGCAGACCCCGTCTCCGAATAGCGCGCAGAACACCGCGCGCTCTAGGCCCTCGCTTCCGCCTCAAAGCCTCCAGATACTGTTAAATGGGATACGCCATCAAATACCCCATCATCGCTTCTCGTTGCATCCGGCTCTGCTGCCTTTCCGCAGCATCTTCGCATCCTCTCCGGCCATGAGAATAGCTGATGTCGCGACGACCAATAGCGCGAATGTAGTTGTTTAGAACAAATACACCAAGAGTAACACGGTTGGATTATTAATTTTGTTACGCAGTATTTGACGATAGTAAATTATGAGAAGTAGTTAACGCCTGTACTCTAATGTATCTACTCCGATCGTACCTGAGACAAATAGGGAGGGGAAAAGATAGGGATGGTATCCGTCCATTCGTTTGTAGACATGCCTCGCAAATTTTCGCTGCAGCCTCTCTATCATTATGGCGTACTTGGCCTCCCTCGGATCGCAGACGATTGTACCAAACTCTCACTTACTACGCACAAACGCGTTAAAGAGCATGATAGCAATGCCTACGTCTTGGAATCGTAAAGACGGTCTCATTATGAACCCTGACACTTTGTTTGTTGAGCTGTGGAGATATAGAGCTCCAATTGCGTGCAATTCAGGTGACATACACGTAGCCAGCGATGAAGATTGCCATGATGCGTGTAGGTTTAATATGTTACAAAAATTGACTTTACA
This sequence comes from Apeira syringaria, assembly GCA_934044485.1. Taxonomy (NCBI): domain Eukaryota; kingdom Metazoa; phylum Arthropoda; class Insecta; order Lepidoptera; family Geometridae; genus Apeira; species Apeira syringaria. The sequence goes on along the minus strand of OW203656.1, from coordinate 4,596,907 downwards.
TGTGACCTACCAGAAAAATTACTAATCACAATGCTTTTAAATTTCCTTTCTTCTGGTGTATATAAGACACAGTTCAAGCGCCAAGGAAGAATTTTGTTCCATCAGAATTAACCTTCATGGACTGCTCTCATAAGTGGTATTTATTTGAAGTATATTAGACATGTAGGACTAGCAACCAAATAATCTGAAAATACTCAAAATTGTCTATTTAGCAAATGGTAAAAAGCCTTTAAAAGCACTTTGATCTGTATAAAAGGTGACTTACCAGAGTCACCTTCAAGTAGTAATGGTGCCTATTTGAGACGCTTCGTTTGCTTATACATATATACCATACCCTGTACATCTAGGTATAGTACCTTGTTTACCTGTATAGTATGTATAACGTGCACAATAAGTAATGTTGTTAGCACCCCCAATTAAATCATTTTTATTTCATTATTACACATACATATAACTTAATATGGTAATCATTGTTGGTTGGATTTTGTTGATGATAGTTACAATAAATATACATCAAACTTATAACAAGCGAATTATATTGACAAGTTATTAAGTCTCATCGTCTCTACAAAGACAGACTCTTTCGATACAGATACAGACGAAAAACAAAACACTGTTTCTCTGTCGGAAAAAATGGAATTCTCAGAAGAAACCAATCGTCCTCTTTGGTTCGTGTACAGCGGTATGGGCTCGCAGTGGGCCGGCATGGGCGCGCAACTCATGCGTATACCTATCTTCGCAGATGCCATAGAACGGTAAGCAGTAGTGATATGTCATTTGCAATCATTTTAAGAATATGTAAAGCCAAATATACTGCTGTAGAATCCACCATCATTAGAATCGCTTTGTATTAAAGACTTATAAGTATTTCCTGCCGATCAGATTTCTCGCTTTTTACTATATGTGCCGAAGATTTAAACAGCAAACATACTCATAGACCGGTAATAACTTTTGTTTTTTCAGCTGCCATAAAGTTTTAGCGCCAAAAGGAATCGACATAGTGAATATCATCACATCAGAGGATAAAACGATATTTGACAATGTATTGAACTCCTTTGTAGGAATTGCATCCATTCAAATAGGACTCACGGATATCCTAACAGCTCTAGAACTTCGCCCTGAAAAAGTTATTGGTAAGAAAATTTTTGAATAAATTATCATCATATATCAAATACCATTTATAAAAACCCCTGAAGTTTTTATAAATGGTACGTTGGAGTACCGTATACGTACGAGATGCGTTCGGGAAGCTCCGCGACGTCTTCTCGTCCGAAATACCGCAATGCCTGAAAAAGAAGGTCTTCGAACAGTGAACACGTACACATGCGTTTTAAGTGAAAACTATTCAAGGCTTAAGTAAATTTTTTACCTCAAAATATATTTAGTGACCTTAGTACCTTGTACCTATAGGACACAGTGTCGGGGAGTTGGGTTGTGCGTATGCCGATGGGTGTCTGACGGCGGAAGAAATGATTCTGTCGGCATACAGCCGCGGGCAGGCGTCTAATGAAACGCCTTTGATACGAGGTGCCATGGCTGCAGTTGGCTTGGGATACAATCAGGTAAATATTGTCTTCAGTAACTTTGAAAAAAGCACCGTCCAATTTACTCGGATTGGATGCTGGCGTCCGTGTGCGCTCGGATTACATATTCACAAGATACGAGTAGTCCGTCCGTGGCGTCCAAGCTGTAGTAATCAGAGTGCACTTGATCCAAGCGACTCGTACCGTGTCAACCCGGCTTAAGTGCCACGTTAAACCCATGGCAACAGTATATGGTAATGTAAAGTTTGTCATTCAAAAGTCGATATATTCATATTCGTATTAGCGTTTGTTTAAATTCGGTTCAGAATATTCGAATTAGCATTTAGTATACAAACACCAATATGGGAATTTAACATTCGTAACATCACTGTTATTATCACAGTAATATTTGCAAAACTTGTCTTCTACACCCAAAAGGTCGGTTGCGATTACTTCACGATGCATGAGTATTATATTTCTAGTGTCTTATTTCGGGGATTACATTTTATTTGTTACAGCTTCAAAAGATATGTCCTTCTGATATAGACATTGCGTGTCACAATAGCTCTACTTCGAGCACTATTTCCGGTCCCGAGGAGAGCATACGCACGTTGGTAGAAAATCTCACCGCTGATAGCGTATTTGCAAAGGAAGTTCCATGTGCCAACATCGCATATCACTCACGTTACATAGCTGATGCAGGTAATCTTGATCTGAATAATGTGTTGCCACTACTACTGTACTAATGCCGAAATCGTATAAAAAAGTAAAGATTCCTTTTATTTAGTTTTAAGACGACTTCAAATGAGGAAGATGTTTCTAATTAAGTTGGTATTTTTTGTGTTTTTAACTCAGAACGAAAGGAAAACGAAGGAAAAAAACGACTGCAGGAGCAGCTTCGTTTGTCACTTCGATCTGGTGATCAAGGTGGATAGTTCCATACTCCAACTCCTGTTCCACCGTGGAACCACTGCCGCAGTAACAGCTCAAAGATATGTATGAGGAGGCTACTGTAATAGTAAACACGGCACGTTTATGGTTCCAACACTTTTTTTCTGGAAATATTGACTTACAGAGCAAACCCTGTGGATGGCCAGAGACCCTAGTTGACAATGAGGAATGAAAAGTAATCGTGGAAGCGGATCCATCGCAAACCACATCAGAGTTAGCGGCAAGCTTCGGTGTGAGTGATAATACACTTGAAACGAATTGGACAAAGCTCGAAAATGGGTACCGCATGAACTGAATGAAGCAAACAAATAAACACTAGTCGAGTGCTGCGTTACATTACTCAAATTGAAGCAGTGATAGCTCAGCCGGGGGAGCGTCGCCTGTGAAACTGACGGACACTGGTTCGATCCCCAATAACAGCTTGAGCTTACGGTGAAAGTAATACCGTTATCAAATTCCCAGCATGGTGGTAGGGTACTTTCAAATACCCGCCTGGCTAGCTACCACCCTCAAGTTTGAAAAACTGTCTTCAAGCACATAGTGTGTTCAGGCAGCAGTCCTTGAAAGCCAGTGAGCATCCTAGATCTAGCGTGATAACATTTTCGACCACATTTTCACTGACCATCAGTGAGATAGTGGTCAAACGCTAGCTCTATACAGTATAAAAAAAATGTCACAATAACGAGAAGATATTGAATCGTATCGTTACTTATGACAAAAACTGGGTCCTGTACGATAAACGGAATCGCTCATCACAACGGTTGAACCCAGGAGAACCGGCCAAATCCTGCCAGAAGCGAAAGTTGAATCAAAAAAAGGTGATAAAGTGCCATCATCCAGAGCTTCCTAACATCTGGCCAGAAGAATCCGACAGATCTGTATTGTCAAAAATTGCTAACAATGATGGAAAAGCTAGCCGTAAAACAACCGAGAATGGTAAATTGCTCTAGCCCACTGCTGCTTCAGCACAACGCCAGACCACACTGCACAGCAGACAGTCGCTAAATTATAGGAGCTGCGATTGGAGCCCCCGACACCCACCGTACTCCCCGGACCTTGCTCTAACAGATTATCAGTTTCCCGGAATTTAGGCACCTTCTTGTAAAGAAAAAAAAAGGTCTGATGAGGCTGTCAAAACGGCCTGCAAAGATTTCATTGATTCCCGCTCCCGCAATTTTTTCAGCAAAGGAATCAATGAACTATGTCTAGATCTAGATATAACTATCTCTAGATGTCTAGATGCTATATTGTACGAGCATAAGTTATTTACTTTTTGTAAATGAATAAACTATTCAATTTTAAAAAGTAGTAGTCGTAAATAGCATGTAATAATGTTGTCGATACAGAAAAAAAAATGAAATTGTGTTTTAAATTTACATAATAAATTACTCATACGGTTCTTGTAAATACGTTTCAGCATTACCTACTGAACTTAACAACTATTTATATCTTGTCTTTTGTTAATGTGGTAAGGTCGAGAACTACCCTATAATTTTATCCTAATATTGAAATTGTCTCCCAATGTCACATTTATATTTTTAGTGGGATTTTACTTTTTTGCAAAACTGTTCATAACTACATTTCAGGTCCGAACCTCATTCGCCTCCTTTCGGATATAATCCAAGAGCCGAAACCCCGCAGTGAGCGCTGGCTCTCGACTTCAGTGCCGCAGGAGAAATGGGAAGAACCGATTGCCAAATACTGCTCCCCGGAGTACCTCACCAATAACCTACTGGTACCTATAATTGATTATAATCAATATTATTGTCCTAACCATAGAACATAACCACAATCACAATAGCAGTCATAGTCACTTGTCGTTAAAATCAATGTATTTACTGTTTTCATTACTACTAACTTATACAACATTCCTTTAATCACCACTGGTCATTTTTAGGCGACAAGTACTTTTTGGTTTTTAGAGTCCTCTACACTAATGCCCTACAGGTAAAAACATGAAATGACTAAATGATAATCATTAAACATCACAATCAATAAACAAATAAATATCCTAAGCCAGTTTAAGTATGAAAGAGAAATAAACACCTCCTTGATTTGATGTACTTACCTATCTTTCAAGGGTCATTAACCCCGTTCACGCAGAACACGCGCTATAGCATAGGTAAAATGATATTAAACACACAATAATGAGCGTTAATTCCGCGACTTTAAGTTATTCCTAGCAATCATGCAGTGTGCACCTTCCCGCATACATTCTTTGCATGCAGGACGTTTACAGTTCGATATACACATGCAAAGTTACGTAACCGGAACCTCTTAGATACGTTTTCGTCTCTGCACGAGGCATCCTCAAAAGCTGTTGATTCGTTGAGGGTCGGGACGAGAGTTTGATGAGAGACGTCAACGAGTCAACAGGTCCTAGAATAATTTAAAGTCGCGGAATTAACGGCCCTTCAGTTGATAGCCTGTTTGTAAAGCGCATCGTGACTCCCAACGAAGTAATGACGTCACTCACGATACACACGGATACGGATGTAAGTAGAAAATATGTTTTAAAATTTTACGCGTTACAATTTTTCAACGCGTCCTATTTCTCTTACAGAGTCCGGTGCTTTTCGAAGAGACTAGCGAACTGATACCCAGCAACGCAGTTCTCATAGAGATTGCGCCCCATGGTCTTCTGCAGGCCATCCTGAAACGGTCACTGCCAGAGTCTTGTAATAATGTACCACTCACTCGACGAGGACATACGGACAATGCGCTATTCCTCCTCAATAGTATTGGCCAGTTAGTATCTAATATTCGTATATTATCTTAATAATAAAACAAATATTTTTTAGATTTCTTATCCATTCAAACCTCCAAAGGTTTGAATGGATACATTTTCAAATATTTTTTAAAATGTATTCATAACTTTTTGTCGCATCTTTATATTTTTACTTCTCATAAAATATACAAACTAATGACAAACGCAAACTTATAATATGTAAAAAAAAAAGCGATGACGTAATCTACGCGAGACACTGCGATGTCCACAATTTCCGTGTCTTTGCTCATTCATTTAATGAGAGCTTTCTCTGTAGTTCCTTGGTATTTTTTAAATTTTATTATTTAAACGTTTCATGTGACCATGGATGAGCATGTAAATTGTTCAATCAGTCATTGTATATAAATGTGTTTCTGTCACATGTCATGTCGTTTTCGTTTTGTGTGCTGTTATTGTATTTTTGTAAAATAGTGTACAAGTATAGAGTTTATATATTTGATTATAATAATACGTGGTTTTCTTTCAGACTGTACATTGAAGGTTACACCCCACGAGTACAAGCATTGTATCCTAAAGTGGAATTCCCAGTTTCAACAGGAACTCCGCATCTAGGACATCACGGCAAATGGAACCACTCGGAAAAATGGTAAAAACACATTACGTTAAAAAATATATTGACCCATAAAAACTCCTGTAAAATCAATTTTATTTTTAATTTTGTGAACTGCAAATAAAACAAAATATACTAGTGATATACCTACTTGGTATACATTTTGAAATTATCGCGCTCTGTTATATCCGAGCATGTTTATATGAATAAAACATGCTGCATGCATGCGGTAGGCTTAGTTCTCGAGCAATGTCACACCTAATTGTCAGTGAAGTCGGGTCGGATACAGATTGCTCCTCATCACACAAGGCCAGGGATCGGCCATCTGCGGCTCATAAGCCTCATACGGATCCTTTGATACAAAGTTGCGGCTTCCAGTTTCATAGACAACCATTAAATATTTTAGATTCGAAACGACTCAAAAAAATTTTTTAACAAAAAATGTAAACGACTTCATCACTCAAAAGTGTGAAATAGCTTGTTGAAGTCGGTGTGAACCATGATAGTTCACACAAAAGTAACTATCATCACAATATTGTGCTCATGGTACCGACTTCGACAAGTTATTTCACACTTGAAGTTTGCATTTTTTGTTAAAACATTTTTTTTTCACCCTTTTCAGTGACCTTTGCTACTCACGGGATCAAGTAATGGTCATTGTGTGTTCTGCGATGTCTTCAACCGCGACAATAATATCATCAAGATACGCATAGCACTTTTCAGTTATTGAAGTATAATTCAAAAACCGCTTGTCCGATTTGATTAAATTTAAATGGGACCACCACGGAAGTATATATTCTATCTAACGAAAAAAGAATTATCAAAATCAGTTCATAAACGACGAATTTATCCGCGAACACACATAAAAAGAAAACATATATACGGCCGAATTGAGTAACCTCCTTTTTAAAGTCGGTTAAAAATCGTGCATTTAATTTATGAGCAAGTAGCGTATCTGTCAGCCTTTCCACTCAGGCCTTACACTACTTCCATCTTGAAGTGTTGTTAAACAGAATCAAAAAGTAATAGCTTAAATATGAATTGATTTGACGAAAAGTTTAGTGGCTCTTTGTACACTTAAAAAATGGTAAATTTAAAATTTTGTATCTTCCGTCTGAAATGGTTGCCGACCCCTGCACTAGGCGATGACCACCTAAGCATAATTCAAAACTCTAATGATCTTGTTATTAAAGGTTCATAAAGATAACTGATTTGAATCAGTTAATTTATTTCTGCTTATATTAAATTCGACCACTCATAAATTATTTAAATTTTATGTTCATTCATCGTTCACTCTCCGCTGAGACGCCACGTTCGGCCAGGTAACCTATTAGATACAAATACAAATATACAAATACAAATATATTTATTGGCACAAAACCCTTCAATACATGATAGCTTACTAGAACATGTGGTTATCGATACATACATAATTATGTATGTGAATTATGTATGTGAATACAATATAAAAGGCTTTTAGCAGCCGTGCTAGGGTCACCTGTGTTACGGCTGCTAAGCTGCTTCCTATCATTAAAGCAATAGATAATAATATGCAACGAGCATCCTGATTATTACATACCTAACTTAATAAATATGTTATTAAAACAATATAGAATCAATTAGATCATCACCCGCTCATAATGCCTAGGTATAGGGTGCGCGTAGGTTTTCAGCAATAACTTTAGGATGCTGTTGGTCACAACAGGAACTCTTCTCTGGCAGCATCAGTGACGCGACTTTTCTGCCCACGACGGCATGGAAAGCATCAGCAAAACACCGAAACTCAGTAAAATATCGAAATCTGTATGTGTGTGTGACGATAGTAAGAAGTCAATGGATTACAGATTAACAAGTGAGAACAAAATCATCTTGAAAGTCCAGTCTCCAATATATACATAATTATATTGTATATTAAATTAAAATTATTATTATTACTATTATTCTTCAAGTCGCGAGTGAATAGGTACCTTCTAGGTTTGCGTGTTAAATCCTAGACAACGTCATCACTTAACATCAGGTGAGACAGTTGTCAAACGCAAACTTATAACATGTAAAAAAAAAGAAAAAAAAAAAAAGTATTATTATATTGAGTATTATATTAAATCAGCCACGCGCGAGCAAGCAGTGGACCATCAACGTCAACAAAACAGTATTATGTCATGTTTAAGAAAATACCAAACTGACAAGATTGTTGAAAATATGTTAAAATGTAAGATATAGCGTAACAATATTATTAATGCTTTAGTAATGCGTAATAAATATAAAAAAAATCATATGTATTACGGTTTATTGACATGAATATTTTGATTGTTTCAGGATAATTAAACCGAGAGGATTTCATAATGGTGTAACAAAAGTTGCCTCATTTTGTAAGTTCTTGATAAACCCTCATGAAGACGAGCATATTTATCTAAGAGGGAACGTCGTACAAGGTAGTTACAAAACCTTTATAGTTCTCCTTTTAACGTTTCTGAATGAATACTTTTTTGTTGATATCCTTGCGTGGAACTGTTTTATTACAGCTTTCAAGATAGTGACTTAAATCCTTATTTCACTACCTTTTACTCTCTTGCTTATAACTTGCGTATAACAGTGCATGCGATTGTGCATGACGTATTTCATAGGTATACGGATAGACCACAAGCACACACAGTTTGCTAAAATCTTGTTTTGGCTGTGAGACACCCCAGTTTGGCTTTAAACACACATCCGTTCTTAATAGTAACATTTTGAAAAGTATAATCATTTAAAACGAACTTGAGTAAACGAATTTAATACTCAACAGGCAACTCTGTTCAATTCCACTAAACTACAAGACATCTTTACGAAATGTGTTGTTAAATAGTAACTACTACTAATAGAATACTTAAGGCCAGTAGTGGACATCCTATATATACAAGGCCTCTTTCATCTGCGAGAGATGTTCTAATCAGCGTCATGCATTATTTAGGCATCTTTTTGAGTGGCTAAAGAGTCCAATGCGAGAGCAGCAATCGCAACCGTACTTCTGACAGGAGTGGTGTTGCTGCATCACCCCAGTTGCAAGGGGGAAATTAGCTCGTTCGTGTCTTTTGGCTTGCTTACAGGCCAGTTTATTTAGCCACGCTTCATTACGCTCCGGGAGAGCATCTGCTATAACTTTTTACAGCAGGTACGATCGTCAGCAAGTGTTTCCCAAGGTGTATGTATGGTCTATGCCGAAATCAGTCATGTCACGCTTTATGCTGTTTTTAAATCGCAGCTGAGGACTGCCAACCGGATGCTTCGCATGCGGAATCTCGCCTAAGAGCGTCATTCTGGGCAAGCGAGAAGGTTTCATTCTGAACACATGGCCCAGCCGATGTAACCGTCTCTGCTTCAGCAAAATGGTTATGCTCCAAATGCAACACAATTCCGTGGGTCACTTTGTCCCTCCAAGTAATGCCCAAGATACTCCGAAGGCAGCGCATATGAAACAAGTCGTATTTCCTGTTTCGCGTAAGAAGTCCAGGTCTCAGCCCCGTTGTTCAGGATGCACGTTTGGTATACGATCATCCTGGTTCTGACAGTGAGATGTTTGTTTTCCCATACTCTAGTACGGAGCCTTTCAAACATAGTAGCTGCCCTGCCGATACGACTGCTTGGCTTGGCATCAAGGGACAGATTGTTTAAAATAGTCGACCCCAAGTAACAAAAGCTCTCCACCACTTCTAATGGTAGGTAGACTACTCGGGAAAATATCTGGTTTTTCCGTGCAACCATGCATTAGCACTACGGTCTTCTTAGCGTTTATTGACATAGGAAAAAGCGCACATGATTTGGAAAATTTGTCCAATGGACTTTGCAGTTCTTCCTGAGTATTAGCTACAAAATCGGCATCATCGGCGAAAAAGAGGATATCGACAAAGACATCGTTACGGTGACTGTTAGATTTAAAGATAGTGTGCAAGGCGTCCACTTACATACGAGATCTGACTGCAAACTATTTAACATATCTCTTAAACTTTTCTCAAGGACACTCCGTGCGTGGTTCAGTTCATCATCCACATATTGAGGGTCACAGATCTGTAATGCCCTGTTAATAAGGGTTCGCGATACCGACGCCAGATATGATGGGTGGTGGTAGTATTCTGCCTGTAGATATATATCCGTGTGTGTGGGCGAGTGTGAGCCAGCCTGCCATTTGGCTTCCTAATCACCCGAATATCCAGAATAGACAAACTCACATTTTGTTCTTCCTCCACCGTGAACTGAATTTTCCAGTGTATTGAGTTTAAGTACATGGTGAAATCATAAAATGCCCTTTTTGAAATAATAGCGAAAATGTCATCGACGTACCGCCACCAGTACCTTGGTTTAAGGGTAGCATTGGATAACGCGTTGGATTCAAACCACTCCATGAAAATGTTGGCCACCACTGGAGCTATCGGTGAACCCATGGCCACACCGTCCACTTGTAAGTAGTACTCGCCACGCCAAACGAAGTACCCGCTCTTGAGACAGTACTCCGTCCATTGGATGCACTCAGTCGGTAAATCCGCACCGTGTATTAAATCAGTTATGACTTTCACTGCATCCTCCACTGGTACATTCGTAAATAATAAAGCGACGTCATTACATTACTTCGTCCGGCTACATACATACATCTTCTATTAAGTGGACAAAATGCCCGGAGTCTCTCACGTGGCTACTACTCATGCCCACTAAGGACTGTAGTATCGATGCTAGGTGTCTAGACAACTGGTAAGTAGGGGCATCGATTTGACTCACTATGGGGCGTAATGGCCAATCAAGCTTATGAATTTTCGGCAACCCGTATATCTTTGGTGGGCTAGGATTACGAGGGCGAAGTCGTGTGACCAGATCTTCATCTGATGACTGATGTAATAACTTTAGTACTTTTGCAGTAACCCGAGCGGTAGGGTTGTAGTGGACCTTTTTATAGATAGTGGCGTCACTAACAATCGCCAGGATTTTCAGCTCATACACAAAAGTATCAACCACCACCGTCGCATTGTCACGTGGTTGCGTAAACTCCTAAGGGCTACCATTACTGCTCTGGTCATATTACTATGAGGTCGTCTAAGTTTCCGTAGCATTGTCGCTATATCCTGCCTCAGGCTCTCAGCATCCCGATGTGGAACTTTATTCCGAAACAATGTATCCTCCACACAGGTTATTATGTTGTCATACAGAATTTTGCGAGGTGCAGGTGCAAAGTTTAGGCCTCTGGATAGAACGCGGGTAGCATCGTCACTTAATTCACACGAAGAGAAATTAACGACATTATTATATTCGCTGCGAGGTGTCACATCCCTATTGATATTTGTGGAATGCAGGTAGGATGTGGCGGTATTATTGTGTTGTTGTTTACTTATTAGATTCTTCAACTTTTTATGGTGCCTATGAATCGTATTTAGTTCGAAACTTGCTGTTCTGTTATAGGTCATAGCATCTAGTACTTGCCAAAGATTCTGGTGCAACTTTAGTGACAGCTCAAGATGTAGATTGTACAACTGTTTGTTTGTGTACATAAGTTTTTGTCTTTCCTCAGCAATGACAAGACGAAGTAACTTAATATTAGCCACACGGAAAAGTTCACTACAATCCTGAATACACTGCACTGTTTTCGTCGTTGTGTAAACGTAGGTATTACTCCGCAATCACGACACTGAACTACGTATTTCAAACCGCATTCGAGTTTTTTGCGTTTGATTCTAAGCCGCATGGACTCCTTCACTTTGTTTACTATTACCGCGCTGTAACGCTTAGCAATTTGAGTCTGAGAATTATCGCACGATCATAACTCCCAGATGAAGAACTGCAAATAAGTTCGAAACTGGTCGGAGAGTAATTTTCAAGTGTTTACCACTTGAGTCCTAGTCGGTTTGTTACATTATAACAATGACAGTCTCCGCGATCACCTTGTCCTTTAAAGAGCGTTATTATGTTGGCATCTTGCATATCCTGCGGCACATAATGTCTCGCGCCAATACTTCATAAACAGGTTGTAAAGGATAGGAGGAATCGGCTTTAATTTCAGGAGTTCCGCACAGATTCCGTCAGTTTCTGAACTTTTTCCACATTTAAGCGCTCTAACAGCCATTATGAAACTCTTCAACTGTCGGGACTTCATCAAGTTCGTTCCAAGTAGGCATTCCATTGATCAATCTTATGTAGTGCAGAAGGATGTATGTTAGCGAGCTGTGAATATAGATTAGTGTGATGCTCCACCCGACGGTCTAGCTGACGGCTACTTATGGTGATTACAGCTCCATTTGCCTCCTTTAAAGGAGCTGTCTTTTTAGGGGTTGGACCAGTTGCCATCATAAACCTTAAATGATGACGATGCTGATGATGCTTGTGGAGTGCTACTGTAACTAACAAAAGTGACAGGGTCGGTATCTGTGGTCGTGGTTCCAACTTTTTTTCAACGTCGGCTGAACTTTTTCCTTCATCAATTTGAACGGTCATGAAGTTCCGCCTTGCATGACGTCTTTTCCGTTCTTTTGTTCACTGCAAAAAAAATAAATTAAGTTGTCTAAAATCTGAAAGCTTTAATCTGTTAAAAACTTGTATATGCCTCAACAATGCTATTCCTCATAGTTAGTTTTAGTGATAATTAAAATACTTGACGCCTTACTTGTATGTAAATGTACTCGCAATTTAATAAAAACCTCCGTTATTCGCTAGAGTTATAGCAATTTTTACTTTATGGTAACTGTTTAAAAGTAGATTAAGTATTCTAGGTGATAACACCTTCGATCATATTGTCACTGACCGCCAAGTGAAATAGTGGTCAAACGCTAGATCTATACGAACTGTTAAAGAAATTTGTTATTTTTGTTATTATAAGCTGGTTTGTTTGAACAAGAGAGTTACTACCATTTAGCATATTCACTCACAAACATATAAATCTCTCTCTTTCAAACATTTAATTCGCAAAGATGGGTTTCATGGATGGGTTATATTTATAGCACGTTTCGTCGATGCTAGGTAATTAGTAATAAAATAAAAATTTCAGATAAAATTCTGTATCCATTTGCTGGTGCTCTGGTAGCAGTATGGGATACTATGGTCATGGCTATGGGATTGGAAAAGAAAAAAGTTTCGGTGCGTTTCACTGATGTCCATTTGTACTCTCAGCCGATTGTGCACTATCAGAAACAGCTCAGACTGAACGTGTCTGTGAACAAGGGGAATGGACAGTTTGAGGTAATTAAGTAACAGTTCATTAATTTAAGTTTGAAATTTACTGCGAGTTTCGTCCATCATTATATTCTAAGAACCGGCTAGGACTCAATTTATATTTACTGGAAAATTGCTCTCAAACCAGGGTATTAATTTTACTAAGACATTATACAATGATAAATAAATGATCTATTGCCAAACTTGTTACATCAATGTTTCACATCATAAGTTTGATTGATGAGACATTACTTCATATATAGTATACGTATATTAACATTTGTATCTCAATAATTGCAAGTACGGATGCACAGGTAATTTTGAATCTTTGAGAGTGTAAAATTTAATTGAGTATGAGACTAACAGAATCAATATATTATAAAAGCAGATATAAAGTATATCGACCTGGTTGTCAATCTTAATATTATATACGCTACCAAACTTTTTTTGACTAAACTTTACTAGGGTGTTGGAGCACAACTAAGAGTGAGGACGCACTAGATGCAGTACCTAATCTATACTGCACTCCTCTATTAGAGTCTGTGTGGAAGGAGGACGAAAAATGATACAAGTTACATAATATAAATGGAGTAGTTCGTAATTTACCTACCTAATTATAAAGTATGCAGGAGTTACATAGGTACCTTAAAAATAACAGATCAACAAACAAAATAATAAAAATAATCTAGTCCATTATACCGCAACCAGTGGGAAAAGTTCCTAATTTGATCGCAGCATTGTTACGTTTAATAGCAATGCTTAATGTTTAAGCAAAGCTTAAAGGACAGTATTTGGGTCACGTCGCCACGCTAAAAACAATAAAAATACATCAATACTTGTACTGATAATCAAAATTACATATTATTTCGTTATCTTTCCGGTATTTGAATATAGCTACTAGTTAGAGTATCTAAGTTAACACTATGCTTTCAGGTTTTAGATGGAGACTTCAAATTAGCCACTGGCGGTACCCTCAGAACTTGAACCTAACGACATATCTAGTCCATTATACCGCTACCAGTGGGAAAAGTTTCTAATTTAATCGCAGTATTGTTACGTTTAATAGCAATGCTTAATGTTTAAGCAAAGCCTAAAGGACAGTATTTGGGTCACGTCGTCACGCTAAAAACAATAAAAATACATCAATACTTGTACTGATAATCAAAATTACATATTCTTTCGTTATCTTTCCGGTATTTGAATATAGCTACTAGTTAGAGTATCTAAGTTAACACTATGCTTTCAGGTTTTAGATGGAGACTTCAAATTAGCCACTGGATCCGTTTTCACAGCGGTACCCTCAGAACTTGAACCTAACGACATATGCTCAAACTTTCCTATCAGCTCTGACGAGATATATGAGCATTTTAGCAGCCGAGGGTATTCATATAAGTCAGTATTAGCGTCACTTAAAATCAGGTAAAAAGGAGACATTAGAAAAAGTTATTATAGTTAAACTGTATTTATTTCAGGGACAGCTTTCGAAGCATCCATTCTGCTAGCGAACCTTTAACCAACGCTCAACTTATTTGGGACAATAATTGGGTAACAATGCTCGATGGATTGCTTCAGCTAAATGATTTGAGACAAACGCACAAAGGTGTATCACAACCTACCCAGTTCAGGGAACTTGTCATTGATGTTGAAGAGCATATCAAGAGTACGAAGGAAACACTTGCGAATGGCCAAACAGTTATACAGGCAAAAATTGATGAAATTCTAGATTGGACGAGGTGAGTTTATGAAAATATATTGTAGTCAATTGAATAGGAGGTACGAGGAAATGAGTTTGTAACCGTAAAACACTCACATATCAATACCTTTGTTCATTTTATCTTGTATAGTTCTAGTGCCTATTGATTCTGTGTACTTATTTAACACAAATTTAAATAGTTCTAATCAGAGTTCAATAAGTAAATTAATTAATATAATTTTAAAAATATTTTATGGGGCAAATGACATATATTATTGATCGTGATCAAGAACCACAACTGCTAAGTACTCCGAAATTATACGTGAAACCAAAAAACCAAAAAACAAATTGAAATGTCAATCAGGATGTTGGCTTTGGGCTGGCTCCATCTTACAACACAATGGAATGCATCGCAATTATTACCCTAAAAAATCGAAAGATTCTGGTGGTAATCCTGTTATGTAATCAAATTAGCAGTATAGTATAGTTTTCCTAAGTCAGAAATAATCATCATCATCATCATCATCATCATGCTAGTTATAGGATGTCCACTGCTGGACATAGCCTCCCCCATTGATTTCCACAAGAACCGGTTGGAGGCGGCCCGCATCCAGCTCTTACTTGCGATCTTGGTCAGGTCTTCTGTCCACCTTGTGGGTGGCCGTCCTATGCGTCGTTTGCCAGTCCGTGGTATCCATTCGAGAGCCTTTCGAGCCCAACGGCCATCGGTTCTTCGAGGTATGTGCTCTAATTCTGATAACACTAAAATTCAAATTTGTATAGCTTTTATTAAAGGTATTCCTAATATTAGTTTTTTTAACAGTTTTATTAATTTGAGCGGACACCAAATAACATGTCAACAGGTTAGAAAACGTTTGATCACGAATAAATGAATCAAAAAATATGAGCTTAACATATTTAGATGTTGAACCCGCAATATGATAAAAAATTGAAGTTTAGGATTATTATTCATAACTTTCGTTTCGGAAAGTCTGTCGTAACTGTAGATCTTTCTTTTTTTACCTAGTTGTATTGAATCACTACTACTGTGAGCGTTGTGTATTGAGAAAACCGTATATTATGGTGTTCTGAAGAGCTCTTCAATCTTATACCGGAATCCCGGTTGTACCACCGCACTAGCCGGCACCGCTTAATAGCTCATCCACATATTATTGGTCATGGAAGTCACATACTGTACGATTCCATAGATAGTTTCTGCCATATATCGTTTCATTTTTCATTTTTTCACACATCTGAAAATGTGGAACGAGCTTCCTCCCTCGGTGTTTCCGACTAGCTACAATATGGGACTATTCAGCTAGTGAATTAGAAAAAATTCAACAGACATTTGAAACAGGTCAAAATGTCTGTTTGACCTGTGTCTGGGTGTGTATATGTATATAAGTATATATATCAGTCATCAGGTTACCATAGTACGGGCTCTGCCTAGTTTGGGACCTAAATACCTTGTGTGAATGTTGTCCCATATATTCAAAAGGAGAGTTAACAGTCTTAAAAAGGATCGGCAACGTGTCGTAATGCCCCCAGTATTACAGATATCCATAGGCAACGGTGATCGCCTACCATCAGGCGGTCCGTCTGCTTGTTTGCCACCTATTACAATAAAAAAAAGAAGTTTTTGACGTGATAACGTTTTATAAATTGATGAATACCAGCAACACTCATGAAAAATAGTAACGTTCCGCGTAACGTTCCGCGTAACGTTCCACCTGAGTTTTGTATTACATAAAATAATCAAAGTCAAAGTCAAAGTCAAAGTCAAAGTCAAAGTCAAAGTCAAAGTCAAAGTCAAAGTCAAAGTCAAAGTCAAAGTCAAAGTCAAAGTCAAAGTCAAAGTCAAAGTCAAAGTCAAAGTCAAAGTCAAAGTCAAAGTCAAAGTCAAAGTCAAAGTCAAAGTCAAAGTCAAAGTCAAAGTCAAAGTCAAAGTCAAAGTCAAAGTCGAAGTCGAAGTCGAAGTCAAAGTCATAAATGATTATGACGTTATCACGTAAATCTATCGTCCGTAACCCGACTTTACAGACAACCAATTTTTTTTTATTGTGTATCGCATTAACAACATGCTAGGTAGAACTTAAGTTCAAATATTAGTTGGACAAAGCAACGGGACGGTATTCTGCAGTCGTGGGTTCAAGTCCCACTAGCAGCCGAATTTTTTCCTTCAAATATTTGAACTTAAGTTCTACCTAGCATGTTGTTAATGCGATACACAATAAAAATTCTTAAATAAGGGTAGGGTGCCTTCGTTTGATACGATACCAACTGTAATGTTGGTCTATCAGTCCTATTAATTAATTGTTCATACAATTAAAGGTAGATGGCGCTAATAACATTCCCGCAGATGTTAATAATGAAGGAAGTAATTCGGCCCTAGTGGTATGGGCTGCGATAGCTTAGTTGGACAAAGCGACAGGACGGTATTCTGTAGTCGTGGGTTCAAGTCTCACTAGCAGCCGAATTTTTTCCTTCAAATATTAAAAAAAAAAAAAATGTTTACAAGGCTTTGAAAGACCTAGACGTAGGTTAAGAAACTACGCATCCGCGCCGATGTTTTCATCTCACGTCATTGTTTTCAGATGTGGTGGTGTCATATTAAATAACGTTACGTTTCGTAACATTCCATCAATGAACCAAGGAAAATTCAAATTGATTACGGATTGTGGTTCAAACAAGGAGGTTAAAGTAAGTTTATATTAGGTTTTAATAAAAACAAATGTAAGCAAAAGAAAGAAAAATACGAAATCAAGTATCGGACACATCATCATTATCATCTCAGCCATAGGACGTCCACTGCTGGACATAGGCCTCCCCCATTGATTTCCACAAGGACCGGTTGGAAGCGGCCACATATTGTATCTTAAATAGGAACCGAAAAATAATCCTGATTGTGGATTGTGTTTGATTTTTATGTATTTGCATGGGTATAGTAAATAATTTAAGTGGTTACTTACTAAATGCTCTGACGACGAAATGGGGGGAGTAATTTTTTTTAACGGGCCCATACCTTTATTATAATAAATACAATATAACATTTGAGCAATCCACTAGATGCTGTCAGTGCTGTTCAATAATACTATTGTTTTTTTTATTCTACTAATATTATACATGAAACGAAAGTTTGTGTGTATGTTGGTTACTTCTTCACCCTCAAACGGCTGCACCGATTTCGATCAAATTTGGTGTGGAGATAGCGAATATCCTGGATTAGCACATAGGTTTATTACACGTCACCATCAACACCGTTTTTCATCACGACGCGGGTAAATCCGCGGGGCGCAGCTAGTAAAATATATATTGTCAACGTACAAATTGCGTCATTGTGGCGTTTGATGAAAATGTTTATTTAATTCAAAGATTTATCATTGTTACTGTTTGCGGTACATACCTACGGTTCATCATTCATCATACATTCATCTTCGAATGAATCATTAATTGGAGTTGACTGTGGAATGAGACAGAGTAACGATAATCCTTTTTATATGACGATAAATAATGACCCGTTTTGGAACGCAGCCAAAATAACAAAGTTTAATTTGGTGATTTTCATTCATGGCGATCGACATGCTTAGATGTGTTTACGTTTGGTGTAAACCGATAAGAACGCTGTACTTCTCAAACTGCGACGATCTTGATTTCAACACGAATGTTGATGATATTAAAGTATTCAGTGAAATAATGGTGAGTAAACAGTTTTTAATTGAATTTATAATTTCATTTTTTTAGAATAACGATGTACAGATTCGAAACGGAATTATAACAACTGATAAAATCGTTGCTTTACAAATTAGCAATGTTGGCGATCTTGACAACTTATATTGGAGAGAAACATCGATACCCTCTGGGAGCGGAATCAAAGTAAAGGTAAAGTACAGAGTGAAAATTCTCTTATTTATTAAGAGAACAAATTTTTAAACAATGCAGTAGTAATTCAAATGTAATCATAAATAAGCTTGGTGATTTGATTAATTGGATACAATTGCATTGAGTATAAGTTAGAACTGTGTAGCCATTACAAATATACTCCAAGTAGAATAGTAAAACTAGCGAAACCGACAATTCAATCTATAAGTTATGTGTTTAGGAGAATAGCAATTCTCCTAAACACAGGGTATCAACCCTGATCTTACGTCAAGAGGCATATTCCTTATGAACCATTTAAAATATCAAAACGAATCACAAAAAAGTGCACATGAATGTGTGAAGTTTGGCACAAACATAACAAAAATAGCAACATTAAAAAAAAACCAGTGTGACGGAACTTTGTTTTTTTTTATCATTCGTTCATCATAACTCCTATAGTTAGGTGCAATAGATGTGAAAACGTGCAAAATTATAATTTCTGCTAGTCGAAAATAATTGGTTTCTCTATGACGTTTGTGACCTGAAAATATCTCGAAACCATACAAATAAACGAAAATAGTTGGGCTTTCAACGTAACAATCAGCTGGGTCTTTGCGCCCACTTGTTCTTTAACTTATGACACATGCCATTTTGATTAGTTGTTTATAGTTGTGATTTCTTACAGGTTGAATATGCTGGAATCAATGTTATTGATATGAAAAGAGCCTCCGGAATCATACCATTTGGAGAAGAGGGGAATTGTTTTGGAATAGACTTTAGTGGATTAACTGAAAGGTTAGCAATATACTTAATTAAATCAAAACATAGGACAAAGCGCTTAAGGAAATAAATAGAACTCAGTAAGATGGTCGGAGGAAAACAATAATACCTGACATCGAAACAAAATTATAGTACTTAACTATAGGTACAATTGTATCTTTTGTTTAAGGATTGGACGTGGACGTAGGATTATTTTTGTATAAATGTGTCTGTACTTTTTAGTGAAAGCAAAGAGCAACACACTCCATGGTGTTGACATTCCCTGTGTGTCTGTAATGTGCCTGTAATTTCACCAGAAACCATATTATAGACATAACCTTCATAAACAATTTAATTTTAAAAAACACAGAACGTCCTGAAATACGTACTACAGCCTTTACTAGTTCGGAAAAAGGAGCTCATATGATGAGATAATTTTAGTGATCAAATATTTTAGATCACCAAGATTGCACCAAGCTTTTTACTTACTTACACATGTACACGAATACAACATTTTTTTAAGCTGTTGCATATCTCTTATCGCGGGCATTGAGCGTGGAGACCGAATCCAAAAATTCCGTAACGAAAATAACCTAACACCCCTCACTCCGACCGGCACAGCGGTGATATTTTTTAGTTTTGCCATCTATCGATGAATTGCAGAACTTTTAATGACTTTTTTGAAATATCACGCCTCTCTGTTTAGTTCAGCAACTCGCCTCTAGGTGGCATTGGTTGTATCGGCGTTACTGCATAAGTTATTAATATATTCATTGCATAAGTTGATAAAAACGCTATGCAATAGCGTTACCGCGGCAGTCCCCGAGTGCCACACGTCTTTTTTTGTTACGTCTCTTCATCATCTTAGCCAAAAGACGTCCACCGCTGGTCGTCACATATGCCTCCCCCATTGATTTTCACAGAGACCGGTTGGAAGCGGCCCGTATCAAGCCGTTGCTTGCGAGTCAGTGTTTTATCACCTTAGGTCGTTTGTCCACCTGGTCGGTAGCCGTCCCATCCTGCGCTCGCCAGTCCGTAGTCTCCATTCGAGAACCATTCGACCCCAACGGGTATCAGTTCTTCAAGCTATGTATCTTCATCTCTTAATAGTTGCTAATTATTTAGATTAATTTGGTTTTTGCTAAAGCTATTAATTTTATGACGTCCTCAAAAATATTTATTTTAAATCCAGAGGAGAACGTGTTATGGGCTTGGTGAGGAACGGTGCAGCGAGGACCATGGTGACAGCACTGCCAGAGTTGTTGTGGCCAGTCCCAGCCCATTGGAGCTTAGAGGAAGCAGCCACTGTCCCGCTTGCTTTTGTACAAGCTATCTATTACCTTGTGAGTAAATTGATTTTGTATAATAATTTATTAAATTTAACGTATTTCTCTTAGTATTATTTAAATAACATAAAGAACATGCCAAAAAAATTTAGGTATTTCCTTCAAGTACTTAATTAAGTAGCGCTTAAATTTAATTTAATATAAAAGATATATCAAATATGGCTTAAAGATGAAGAAAAAAAAGAGTAATAATAAAAAACCGCATTTAAATTACTGTCTGCATATTATAATAAAATTATTCCAAAAAAATCCCGTCTCCCTAATATCAGATTTTTCCTTATCTAATTTATTGAATGACACAGTAATAAACATTAATTGCCGTAAGACAAGACAATACGTAAGACAAGAAGCTGCTAGCTTAGAAAACAGTGTATATTCTGCAAAAGTTTGTTTTCTCAATATACTCGAGGAGAGATAAAGAGAACAAATGCTTCATGTGGAGGCTCTGGATACTATGTTGATTGCGCAGGTTCAGAGTTCGACAGCAGGGATTGCGATTCTTGCAACTATATTTTATTTTTAAATTTGACCAAGGTTATTGTAGTTTTTCAACACAAGCATGCTATCAAGTTAAGCGCAAATGTGTAACTAATAATAAATAAGAATTTTTTTTATTTTATTTTTATATTTATATATTTTTTTTTATTAATTATTGTTTTTAAATAGCTATGTAGCCATTCTGAGCGTTTGACATACAATTATATGTACTATAATAAGGGAGAGGCCTTCGGCTCCAAAACACAGTGAAAACTAGTTTGGAGCCAATGGGTTCATGTATTGTTAGACCTATTGTTATGTGAAATAAATATATTTGTATTTCGATTTATAATTGTTTTTTTTTTATATAAAACATTAACAAAATGGTCCATATTTGGTAACTTTTCTCTTTAATATGTACAGTAGACTCTACAATCTACGCACTACTTCACCTTACATCCATACTTCCTACTATCTATATAAACAGGAAAGTTTGTATGGATGTATGGTATAAATTCTCTAAGGGATGTATGGATGTTTGTAACTCCTTCATGCTGAAATGGCTGGACGGATTTGGATAAAATTAGGTATGTTGATACTTCAGGTCCCGGAATAACAACAAGGTTACTTTTTATCATGATCATCATTCATCACCACGCGAGTAAAACCGCGGGGGGCAGCTATTGCTATTATAAATGGTAATGTGAGTGTTACACTCTCACGCTTCTTATGAAATTTGGTATGGAGGTAGCTGACACCTTGGAATAACAAATAGGCTATTTTTCATCATCATCATCATCACCGCCATTTTCATCACCACGCGGGTGAAACCGCGGGGTGCAGCTAGATTAAAATGTCACAAACCATATGTAATCAAATATTTTATAAATATGCATAATTAATTAAAATGAATATAATATTAACAGTGCGTAAAGAAGGAACTTCAAAAAGGATGGAAGGTGCTTGTCCACGGCGCCGCAGGAGCCCTAGGGCAGGCTGCGATATCCGTGGCGCTGGCTCATGGTTGTCAAGTATTTGCGACTGTTGCCGACAGCGCCAAGAAACAGTTCTTACTGAAACTGTTCCCTCAACTAAATGGTATGTTTTGTTTGTACATATTTTTTTTATATGGCTGTGCATATTTTTTGGGTTTTGTATAGTAATTATAATGTGAGGCATCACAATCTTTAGCCCATGACAAAAACGTCGTATGGCACGATGACGATTGTTACATGACGATGTTTTTAAGATTATACTACGACTAGTAAGTTCATTAGTCCTGGGCTTCTTACACTTTTTTATTCAAAATATGTAGAATACTTACTACAATCAAAAACGTGCCAAACTTGATTAAAAGAGTCATTTCCTCTTTTGTACCCAATCTATATACCTGTCTGAATAAAAACATATCTTGTTTTATATAAGTATTAAGGTTTATTATAAGGAGATTAATATACTTTTTTATTGCAGAGGACTTTATTGGTAATTCTCGTGATGATAATTTCGGGGAAATGGTCATAATTGCAACTAACGGGAAAGGTTGTGAGATCGTATTGAGCTGCGTAAAAGAAGATTTGAAAAACGTAAGAATATTAATACACACACGATTAACTCATAAGGCCCACCACTGTCCAAACTCAAGCCAATCTTTTCTAGATATCATATTTGTGTCCTCGTCCCAACATGTTGCCAAGCATGGTCAGTTTGCCACTAACGCTTTTTTATAACACGACCTGATTTTCCTTTCGTACAAAATTCGTCCTCCGAAAGCCAAACCGCAGGCAATTCTTCAGTGGTATTAATCAAGAACAGTTTCTTAACGATGCGCGAAATATTGACTGGGCACCAGTCGAAGATGCTGAACTAGTGGATGACCAAATTGAAAATTTTAAAACATTGATAACTCGACTTTATGATGTGCATGCGTCGTTGAGACCTATCAAAATCAAACATCTTCCTGCACCATGGCTTATCGACAAACATAAGACCTTAATACATAAAAAAGCAGCAGCAAAAGTAAATTTAAAATTGTTACTAGTGCTACCAACGAGGCCAAATACACTCGTACTCAAAATCGGTGTAATACATATTCATCTGTTTGTCTCACATTGATGATTCGAGCAAAACTATATAATGTTCCAACTGACTATGATTCTTTTGTATTTAATCAATACTCTGTATGTGATGTTAGAGAAGTGTTATATCGATAACATTTAATGCTGTTGGTGTAGATGGTATCAGCCGTAATATGATAGTGCCGATCATAGCCGCCAATTTACCTGCTCTATGTCACATTTTAAACACATGTATAGTTAAAAGTGTGTTTCCTACCTTGTGGAAGGAAGCCCAAATTATCTTCCGAAGAAATCGAATCCTAAGTCCTTTGCCGAGTACCGTCTAATCTCTATTCTTCCTTTCCAATCTAATGTCTTGGAACATCTGGTCCACAATCAGCTTTCCAAGTTCCTCTGCAGCCACAATCTACTTAATCCTTAACAATCCGGCTTCCGTCCTGGACACAGTACGGTTACTGCACTGATGAAAATAACGGACAACATACGTTTTCTTATGGAAAAAGGCAAACTAACTGCACTGACATTTTAACACCATCAACTTCGATACTCTTCTAGCCATATATATCAGTAAAATGTAAATCCGTTATTGGCCTTAGGTTTAAGCTACTTGTATAATAATTTGTTTATAAAGGGGCTGTGGATTTTGTAAATAAATAAAAAATAAAAAAATTACGTTCTCTTAACATATCTCCATCAGTAGTTGATTAGTTTCTAAGCTATTTGCATAGACACCGGCAGCGAGTAC
This sequence comes from Apeira syringaria, assembly GCA_934044485.1. Classification (NCBI taxonomy): domain Eukaryota; kingdom Metazoa; phylum Arthropoda; class Insecta; order Lepidoptera; family Geometridae; genus Apeira; species Apeira syringaria. Next base: position 4,572,975 of record OW203656.1, on the reverse strand, counting down.
GCCTTGAAGATTCCTTTTCTTCATGGTACGACATGCCTGCTCAGGTTCCCCAAGCCTTTTCTCTTCTTTTATTTGCAATTATTATAAATTCTGTATCCGTTCATAATAATTCGCCCTAATACTTCTATGCTGACACAAGCCTCTCTCAATGATCTTGGTACTGCAATACATACCACCAATTCTAATTTACTAAAAATTTGTTAATAAAATCCTGGCGCAAGAAAAAGCAAGATTACTCTTCAGAGACTACTATATTATGACCTTTGTATCCCTATTAGAAATGTTTGCATCAAAGTAAATAAACCAACAAAATGGCTGTCACGTGGTATTAAAGTTTGTTGTAAAAACCAGCGGAAACTTTTATGGAAGTTTAGACTACGCCCTACAAAATCAAATAAAACTAAATTTCTCAGTTGTTCTAGACTATTTAAAAAAATAATAACTTTAACTAAGTGTGCACAGAATAAAGGCTTTAAAAAAGCATCTTGCAGAAAAATGTTAATGTAAAATTGTCAATTTTATAGATTTTTGAAAATTTTGTTTCATTCATTTTATTAATTCTTCTGACCCAGCTTTGCTTTGAAATTTAATACCATTATTTTAAATTGACTAAAGATATAAAATTTATTCATGTGTATTGAGTTGCTTGAAATCCTTCTTGGGTACGACTAATTGACGAATGAAATTATATTATTGTTAATTTGATTTAATATTTCTTATTTGTGTTCATTTTTATTATTTTGGCTTGCCATCGCTCGACAAATTTGCACGCCTGAGGGCAAAACACGATCTAAGATCATGAATTATCACTTTTATACCTGTGTTATCCATGTTATGTATGTGTACTCGTGTTTTGGGTAAATAAATTATTCTTATTTTTATTCCTCATTATAGCTGAATGGAGTAAATCCTATCGATTTAAAGTTATTCCCAGCAAAACTGAAGTTATGAGCCTTGGAAGCTCCCGTATGATTGCAAAAGTAAATTGGTTGACGCCCACAGTGGAATTCGATAGAGTCGGTTTACCGCTGTGCAAATCTTGAGAAAACTTTGGAACTTTCTACCTACTGCCACTGATGTTGCGCTCGCGCAGTCTATGCTTCAAAACTTCTGTATTCGATTCATATTTGATTTGCGTAAATAATATGATCATATTTTCCAGTTTCGTACTACGCTCAAGTGGCTTCGTCGGAATACTCATATCCTCTCTCTCTTGTACATTGTCCTGTTTACTCCCTCTGCTCCGCATCATCTCAAGAAACGCTTGGAAATTCCTATGAAATGATCTTTCACTTAGGTCATGAGAAAATTTCGCTATAGGAATTCCTGTGTCCCACAGCACTTTTTATAATAGTTCTTTTTAAGTACAAGCAGTACCTACGCTTATGGAATGCTTTACCAGTTTCTGAAGGCGAGTCAAATGAGTGTTCGCATTATTTGACTAAACCAGTTGGTATTTTGTTCCAAATGTTCGTTTACAATTTGAATCCAGTACTCGCTTTGCGTGCAATTATATTTTATCAATAATTAGGTCTCTTTTTTTAGATGTCACTAAAATGCACTGCGGTTTCTGGAGTAACTATCGACTTGCTACAGATACCAAACCGAGACAAATATGAATATGGAATGTCTTACTTGACAAAGGAAAGGTCTTACGTTGCAGCCGATTTTTATTCTGTACTGGATTCCGGCAACCAAACTGAGCTCAGAGTAAGCACATGGTTTATATTCAATCCTTTTTAGTTTATTAAGTGCTTCTTCAATAATTAATAAAATGTATATTTTACAGAAGTTGCAGAACTTATTGAGTGATGGTATCGCGCGGGGTTTCGTGCGTCCACTGTCACGAGTGACGTACGCGTCTCATGAGGTTCCGCGCGCGTTCCAGCTGCTCGCTGCGAGTCGCCATCGCGGCCGCGTTCTTCTGCAGCTCCGTGACTCCTCCACGCGGGCCATTCCCAGGTATACTTGAACACTGGCTAAGTATATAAGTGCTACATACCAGCTACAGGTCCGGCGGTGATGCCTGCGGGCTACTGCAATCTTGAACTGGAACCTAGAAAACAAACCTAGGTACTACATACATGTACATAAGTACCACGTGATATATAATATGTATCACCTTTTTGTCAAACTTCTGTCAATGGACTTGGTTGGACGTCGTCTAATATGTATCCACTCTTATCTGATGTTTTACTGCCACGCCACGCCGCGCCGTCGCCGCCGGCGCCATGACCCAAACGTCGTGGCTCAGTGATCAGCGACTCTGACTTTGGAACCGCGACCCCGGGTTCGAATCCCGGGCGGGACAAACATTTCTGTGATGAGCAAAGATGTATGTTCTCGGGTATTGGATGTTTGTGTATTCTGAGGGTCTATGCCTCCCGCGACACAGGGTATCCTAGTGCGGGGATGTGAGTGTGTGAAAAAAAAACATCTACCGAAACGGGCCCCCTCATTGATATTTATATTGATATGTATAAGACAAATTAAACTCCAGCCCCCGACTTAGATTGGGATTGGAAGGAAACAACACTTGCAACGAAAGTGACGATTTATTGACCCGACTTACCACGTACAGAGTCCGAGAGAGTCCCGTGGATCGAGTAATTTACAGTCACAGTCACTGAGAACACTCACACTGGTTACTGTTACTGTTCACTTTTTAGGCACTTTTCTTCACTTCTTTATTATTTCTTCCTTATATTTTAGCTCAAATTCAACAGATTTACGGCGGCGTCCAGAGCCCCTTATATACCCCGTAATTTCGATATTCATTTATTTTCGATTGTCTTATTTTCGATCGTCATATTTTCGATCGCCTTTCCTTGAATCTTTCTAGAATCTTCATTTATTTTAGTCATTTGTTTCTCTAGAATTTTCTATACACTTCCCATTCACGAATAATGTTCATCCTGTGTCCAAAACCTTCCACCCAATCCTCAAAACTCACAAAAAGTGCTTCAGCGGTATTGAGGTTTGAAATCGGGGCCGTCGGTATTGCAGGCAGAGCTCTGCCCACTACGCCACGCAGCTATTAGCCGACCCGTCGATTTTCTTAATGCGTTGCTTCGGACTGACTGATTCTTTAACGTGCCATTTATTTGTTTCTATGACGATGCCATGCCGTCACACCACCCCCTCCCAAGACATGCTCGTCCCGAGCATCGTTAGGATTAGAACCATGGAACCGTATTAATCTGTCCACGTGCACAATCTTCGATGGACTTCTTGATGTCTTACGAATTCTGTAAGTAGCATCGTAGTGGAAGACCTTTCATGGACTGCCGTTCTGTATGAGATAAGGAACAACGGAATTTACTCGTCCCAATTTATCTGATGACTTTCCACCACCTTTACCAAGTGTCGCTCCAGAGTTTGGTTAAATCTTTCTACCATTCCATCTGATTGCGGGTGATAAGTACGGCGTGGTCCGAGTTTTGTGAATTCCCATTATTTTGCATGTTTCTTGGAAGACTTGAGACTCAAAATTCCGTCCTTGGTCACTATGAAGCTCAGAGAGTAATTTTCCAGTGTTTACCACGTGAGTCCTTGTCGGTTTGTTACATTACAATTATGGAAGAAACTCGCGATAGTTTTCAGACTCAAACTTCAACATCTCCACACTGCAGAACACCATGTTTAGTGTCAAGCTTGCACTGATGACCCTTAAGAAAGTCTAGGCTAATAGTGCATTCATCTACAATGTCAGCTTTTACTGCCTTTTGCCAGTAGAGCTTGTGTCCGATTTTTATTCCCACTTTCTGTTCTCCTTGTACTGGTATGCGCTGGCCAGTAGCCTTCGTTAGCTGAAGGGATCCATTCCGAGTAACTATTCCGTTTCTATTCAGCTTGGTTCCGATTATCGTAAGTGACGCTCCATTATTCAAAGTTAGTTGGCACATAACTCCATTGACAGTTCCATCCAAGATCAGACTATTCTTATCGTGGTGTGATTTATTTTAACTTCCGGGGCTTCTCGTCTACCGGCCAGCGCCCACCCCACAGCTCTAGCCGAAATTAGTTTTCTTGGTCTTCCGACGCTTTGGACACCAGTGTCGGTCCTCCTTCTATCCTTGACTCTATTTGGGCAGCCACATCTCAGATGTGGCCCTGTTCCCCACAATTGTAGTACCTCGGAGTAAGAGCTCGCCGACCTTCACCTCGCTCTACTTCTGTTGAGGTAATTTCCCTCATGCGGCTGCTCCTAAGGTCCCGACGAACGGCCTCCATTTCCAGAGCGTGAGCAACTGCTTCTTTAATGCTATTGTGGAGACCAAGACGTGCAGCTGCTCTTACTTCCACGTCGTAGATGCCGTCAATGAATGCCTGTAAGAAGCATGCTGTCGACTAATGATGAAGGAGACGTCTGATAAGCTTTCCTCACCAACTTCTCAACTTCCAACGACCACTGCTACAATGACTCATTTGTACGTTGACTGCGATCACGAAGCTAAGCGCGGAACACATGCTCAAAATGAGTCTCTCCATAACGAGATTCCAAGCCTCGGGAGATTCGGCCACAAGGCGTATATATAAACAATTTATATTAATATATTATATTATATAATATATATTATAATATAATAATAAATATATATTATTATATATATTTGTGGCAATAAATGATTTATTATTTATTAAAATATATAAATTATTCTATAAGGCTCAGTATCGTTTGATGAAGGACATTCTACAATTCCACATCTACGTGCACTTGGTCAAAGCATCAATGGGGGTTCAAATCATCATCATCCGTCCCGGGTTCGAGTCGCGGCAGGGGCAAACCGTCTTTGATGTTTGTGTGATATTTTGTGATATTTGACGGTCGCCGTGGCGCACTGGTCAGTGTGTGACATGACTTCTGTGTCTCCGGGACCCTAGGTTCGAATCCCGGCAGGGGCAAACATTTGTGCGATGAGTATAGATGTTTGTCCCGGGTCTTGGTTGTTTGTGTGTGCCCATGCCTCCCGCGACATGACACATGACAGGAATGCTAGTGCAGGGGTCTGTATGATTAAAAATAAATAAATATGATTGTGGGTCTGCTTGCGTCCGGCGACACAGGGAACCCTAGTGCCCCCCGCACTAGCGTTGGGTGGTAATGGTAGTATGAGTGGAAATAGTTTATATATTATATACTATATATATATTGACAAACAATTGATATTAATATATTATATAATATATATTATAATATAATAATAAATATATATTATTATATATATTTGTGGCAATAAATGATTTATTATTTATTAAAAAATATTAATTAGGTAATAAACAAATTAGGGCAGCGAGGTTGTTTTATAAATAATTTTAATAACTCATACATAGGTCACCACCAGATTGATGGAATTCACTTTTCTAGACTGGATACTCAAAGTAGAGAACCGATAAAAGTTATGATAAAAGTAACTAAAAAAGTAAAAATAAAAGATAACTTGCCAAAAATTTATAAATATTTCATCCTTTTACGATGATTGAATTTCGTGAGCAAAAGACATGTAACATCACTTGATTATTATGTGACATACTTAACGTTTAAATATTACTTGAATACCTTAGTATTTCATCTTGAGAAACGGTTATGTTTATAATATTAATTAATAAATCATTTGTTTTCAGAATCGTTTGTGAACCAACGAGAAGCCATTTGATATTTTGGGACGGCAGCTCGTTTGGTCTCCAGCTTGCTGAGAGATTGATAGCTCGAGGAGTTACAAAGCTGCGCATTTATTGTCTAAAATCAACCTCGAAACGTCATTTGATATTACGGTAAAGATAATCGCCCGCTATATTCGTCTAAGATCCGGCTTGAGAAATATATCCCCTCATCTGTTATTTAATTATGAAAAGGTTTAAATGTTTGATATGTAGAGGCATAAAGTGCACATGGGTTGCCGAGCTAAACCCGGGCCTATACTGTCATATAATCCAATAATTATACAAATTCTCTCTGCGTCCTTGTCTCTCACATGGAGTAGCGCGCGCAACGCTGTCGCTCTGTCACTCTCCGTACTCGCATCTAAGCATACATGAATATGACACAGTTTTTAATAGCCAACCTCATACTGTTGTATACGCAATGAAATAAGCTTTCATTTAAAAATAAATCCAGTCAAATAGCACTGTTAAATATTAATGTTAATATTATTAAACAGTGTAGGCACGGGATTTCGCTAGGCAACCCATGTGCAATGTATCAATCTACATATTAATTAACATATAACCAAAGTCACGAGTAAATAACAGATGAAGGGATTTCTTAAGCCATGTCTCGTACTATATGCATATATCAAAGTTTTTAATTCCTGGCCTAGTTTTGGCTACCGTAGTTTAAAGTGCATTTTATAATATTAAATATTCCCATCAAATACTGTATTGCGCATTACTGTATTGCTTAATGTTGTATTACTAATATTATAAAGAGGAAATATTTGATTGTTTGTTTGGGTTGAATAGGCTCCGAAACTACTGAACCGATTTGAAAAGTTCTTCACTATTGGGAAGCTGCACTATCCCCGGGTGATAAAGGCTATATTTTATTTTCCAAAAAATTGGGGATTCTTATAATTTTTAATATTTTAAAGGTATTTTTTAAAGCCGGGGCCGACCGCTAGTCATCAAATAAATGTTTTAACTGAGTAGCTAAAACCACACTTTTGTCTTAACATATTACATAATATATTTGATTACTGAGTCAAAATTGCTATTTCTATCTAGGTGTCTATTTTCCATCAAAAGCTAAATGCTATTTACTAGTCAAAGGAACAATATTTTTTAACAGATTATGGAAAAAAGCGGGCGTTGACGTCGAGATATATTCTGATGTGCTCGCTAACAGCAGTAATGTATTGGAGCTGATCAACGAAACCATTAAGCTTGGTCCTATCGAAGGCATATATGTGACCACGGGGGCTGTCTCGGACTATAACAATAACGAGTCTATAGATCTCGCCACCATCATAAACCATTTAGACAGAGCTTCAAGAAAACTGTGTTCGGATTTGAAGTGAGTATTATAGAGTATTCCTTGTTAAAACTTTTACCAAAAAATGGAACCGACTTCAACATTCAAAAGTGTGAAATACTCGTTCAAGTCGGCACCATGATAGTTCAAAAGTAGCTATTGTCAAAATATTGTAAGCATGGTACCGTCTTCGACAAGTTATTTCACACTTTTGAGTGTTGAAATCAGTTCCATTTTTTGGTAAAAAAATTTTTTCACCCTTTTCAGTGACCTTTGCTATTCACGGGATCAATTTTCCCACGAAAGTATACTCTATCAAACAAAAAAATTTATCAAAATCGGTTCATACACGACAACGATATTCACGAACATACAGAAAAAAATATACGGTCTTATTGACCACCCATCCATGAATACTTTTATTTTACACCAAAGTACATTCGGTCGTTTACAATGACAATGATTGACAGATTAATGCTTGTTCTTGACATTTTGTATTTTCTAACGAAGCTCAATTTAAAGCAATGGTATTGTGCGTTGAAAAATGTTGGTGGCACTTCTTTTACCCCTAAAAAACACCTAAAATTCTATAAAATCCTAAAGCTCTCATATAATCTATGCTCATATTCATAGATGTATCATCAGCATCATCATCTCAGCCATAGAACATCCACTGTTGGACTAGCCTCCCTTATGCCTTTTTTTAGGGTTGTTTTGTCAGTACTCGCCACGCTTGGCAGGCGGGATGAGCGCTGTATGTTGATTTTGTGTGCTGCCCACATTCTGACCTTCTGGTACATGGTCCCTTAACCGACTCTAACGGCACCCACGTCGTAAAAACGTCGAGCTGCTTCTAGAATAAAAAAAACTCAATATTTTTTTAGATATTTTGCTGTTATTAGTATCGATAACAACATCGGACAAGAAACATGCCTCTCTCGATCCAAACATGGCCTTCCAGCTACTCTATTGAATTTACCAGCTTTTATGAATGTAAGTGCTACCAAATCGTATTATTAAATAGTATTCATTTAACCACGAGTAAATAGGTACCTTCTTGGTTTGCGTGCTAAATCCTAGACAACGTCATCACTTAACATCAAGTGAGACAGTTGTCAAACGCAAACTTATAATATGTAAAAAAAAAAAAAATTACGTCTAATGTACAGTTTCAACCGGCATTATTTCGTTATTACAACTGACGTGGTTTTGACACAATATGAATGTATTGTATAAAGAATAGACCACCGAATTCGGTTGAAACTATAGTCGGAACCCTCTGACTTATTACGTGAGTAATTCCCGTGTGTTATACATTCATAAAGCATTGTTTCATACATCCTCCCTTCTAAATTTGAAAGATGAATACGTTTTTGTCAATTATTTGAGTGTACGGTTTATGGCATTTAGCCGCACCACAGCATTGCTTCCGCCGTAAAAGGAGTAAGAAATAAAATTGTATAAAACTATGTGCATGTGCAAAGATTGTGCTTTTAATAATAAGGTAAAAGTGGCAACAGTTTCACTCATTTTGGGTGAACAATAGTCTCCTCTCCGTTACTATGCTGCAAGATTAAAATTAATCTTTATTTCCAGGCAAATAATGGAAAATTTCTGGGATTGAGTTCTTGGAATCAATCTGCTGCTGATGTGACAGAAACAGCACTTCTATCAAAGCACTCAGTGTTATCTGCCGAGCCGCAACCAGCGGAGCAGCTAGACCTTATTAAATTAATAGCAGCTAAAGCTGGTACGTATAATAATAACACTTAATTATCTCTGGCAATCAATGATGTTTTACTAAAGATGACGTATATTCATACTGCGCGGTGCTCAGATTTTGTTCCTTTACGACATAAACATGCTTATTGCAACAGATAATACGGTACGAATAATATAGAAAAGGATAGCTATATGTTTAGACTTGCGGTTGAAATACGCGTCGCAATGAAAATTACTATAATTGACTTAATTTTGCCGCCTCAGTTTCCGCGCGCTTGTGCGACATCTACCTCATATAAACATATAATATCATTATTGGCAATACACATTGTAGATAAAATTGATGTCTTTTGGACTAGCGATATTTTAATATTGCCCTCGCATATACCTCACCATAAGTTAAGTAAGAATGCGGTGATCGTCTACAACAGATCCCGTCTGACTACAATAATTGTAAAAACTCAGATGGTATCTATGGGGAACACAGGCTCAAATAATGAATCCACTCCATAGCTTGACTTTGAATTTCATTTCAAAATTGTATTAATTGTTATATTTATTCTCATTTTAGAACGCGAAGATGAGAACGCCACCCTAAATGAATTAGGCTTAGCAGACTTTGTACCATTTATTAAATTGTTCCTAAGTGATGTTTATCATATTTTATTAGAAGATGAAGAAGTATTGAGGCTAACAAGAAAGAGGTAAATATGTTAATGTTTTTTATTAGTTTTTTTGTGGTTACTAGGTAGGTAACTAACAAAAGTAGATTCTAAGCTTTGTAATCAAAAGGTGACAAATATGTGCTTCTATTTGTTTTTTGGTACGTATAAATCGATAAGGTATCTATACTTAATATAATAATATATATCTCAATTGACAATGTAGAAGAAGATTAAGTACTAATATACATATTACATATAAAGTCATAGGTAAGTGTCACCGTTTCTGTGTAGGTAACTGTGAATAAGACGGTTACAGTTACTTCGAGGCTGAGTTCTCATTTGTAGTCCAGTCAAATAAACTTTTAAATCAAAATTTCAGTCTAAAGGCTGCATTTTTGATATTATGTAGTTTAATCGAACAAAAAAATGTGTAAAGATTTTATGGTGCGCAACCACCGGCAAGGGTTGAAAAAAAAAGAAAAACCAATAAAGTATCTAAGTAGTTTTGTTATTAAACTATAGTCGGAATCGGAACCCTCTGACTTAAAACGTGATTAATTTCCGTGTTTTATACATTCATAATATCTAAGTAGTAAGTATCGAACATAACATGCATTATTCGTACAAATAATAATAATAAATAATCTTAAGAGCAGTAGTACCATCATATCTATTTCTACCGCCAGTAGTGTTCGCATTACTGTTTTCCGGTTTGGAGGGTATGAGTCTGAAAACTATCGCGAGTTTCTTCCATAATTGTAATGTAACAAACCGACTAGGACTTACGTGGTAAACACTGGAAAATTACTCTCCGACCAGTTTCGAACTTATTTGCAGTTCAGTTCAATAAGTTCAAAACTGGTCGGAGAGTAATTTTCCAGTGTTTACCACGTGAGTCCTAGTCGGTTTGTTACATTACAATTTTGGAGGGTATGGTTCCCGGTGAAATTACAGGCACATGAGACTTACCAACTTTATGTCTCAGGGTGACGGGTGCAGTGCAGTTCTTTACGAATTGTATCTGTTTATAGGCAAGGGTTACCTCTATACGTCCTGTGGGCCTTTTGCTTGTTTCGTCACCTTGTCACATGAAAAAAAGAAACTAAAATTTTGGTCTCCATTGCTTTGGAATTAACTCTTATTCAAAACATTATATCCAAATATTATTATGTAGGTATTTGTTTCTTGTACCTAAGTCTAGCCGTTTAAGAGCGAAATACGCATTCCCTAGGCTCTTATTGGTTCGTATTAATTGTCTTAATACAGAATTATATTGTGGTATTGTGTATAGTAGGTACTGTTTCTGTGTTAGTTTTATACTTAATCGTATTCGTATTTAAATGTAAAACTTTTTTTTTCATTTTATATCTGCAGGTATATTATGTTTGTGTATGCTTCCGCAAATAAAAATTAGACCTACTAATTGAACTATCAATTTCAGATATAATCATGTAGCTTATTATGTTTTTAGTTATCATGTTGCAAGCACTGTCTTTAAGCCGGGAAATTAAAAACCACGTGAGCGTCATTGGAGTAAAAACGTAATTTTTGGAAGCGGTGGTAGATGGATACCTTCTCAAATCATCCTTTTTTACCTAATTTTACAATAAATTATAGTTGCATGCAAGGTTTAATTGTAAAAATACAGTGGCAGGGTGCAGCGTTGGTTTAAATTTTTTTATTTTTTTTCAGGATTTTGGAAATAGAGATGAACTCAACAGAACGCATTTTACAAAAAAGAAGTGGCCTGGATGTTTTCTTTTCTTATGTAGATTTTGATGAGCTTCAAGCAACCACGGATTTCATACGTGTGGACTCTTTATTGCCTTATATTAATACGGTAAATAACGAAAATTTTACATAATGTACAGAGTATTGTATTGTATTATTTCACTCGCGGTGCGGCCGATAGATTCAATTCAACTTCGATCAGGTATTCTTGATCGAAGCTGACCATGGAAAAATGGTATGGCTGATTCCAAAAATAGGTTACTCAATACTAGTCGCGACCGCGTCCGCGAGCGCCCCGTATTCTCCTTGAAAAAGACCACCGAATGTGGTTGAAACTATAGTCGGAACCCTCTGACTTATTACGTGAGTAACTCCCGTGTTTTATACATTTATAATGCGAATGTGATAGTAAAACCACGTCAGTTTTAATAACAAGATTCCAAAAATAGTTAAAATATGATAAAAATTTATTTACCGCTTTTCAAAATATTCCCCTCCGAGTCCTATGCACTCAGGCATTCGGGTGAACCAGCTTTCAAAGCATTTGAAAAAAGTATCTTGTTATGAAGGTCGAAATATAGCCGCCGGAATTTTTCGACGGCCTCATCTGCAGTGGTGTAGTTTCTTCCACGAAGAATTTTTTACAGTATGAAATAAAAAAAATCGGATGGAGGCAATGATGTTTTACTAAAGATGACGTATATTCATACTGCGCGGTGCTCAGATTTTGTTCCTTTACGACATAAACATGCTTACTGCGACAGATAATACGGTACAAATAATATAGAAAAGGATAGCTATATGTTTAGACTTGCGCTTGAAATACGCGTCATAATGAAAATTACTACAATTGACTTAATTTTGCCGCTTCAGTTTCCGCGCGCTTGTACGACATCTACCTCATATAAACATACAATATCATTGGATGGAGGTAAATCTGTACCCCCGAAGTTGTCAAACAGGCCATGGTTCTAACAGGTGTGTTACGAAAAGCTTCCCGCGAGACGTCCATTGTTGCAAATAAAAGAAGAGTGACAAACAATTTAAAATGTCAAACATATTAAAAAAAGAACTACCCTTCAAGTGACCAATGATTTTAACCACGGAATCTTGTCATCTTTGTCGTTGATTCAAAATAGTTTCAGGAATAAAGAGGTTGCATTGATTCTGTGGCTAACAATGTTCGGAACAACCTAAGTACAGAGCTCAAATTTTGTACATGTCACTCAGCAATCACTGAGGCGTGTTCGAGATGGACCATTTGGGATCTGCTCAAATCAGCTGTAGCTATCAATCTCTCAGCTGTCAAAAAACGCTCACGAAAACCCAGCCTCGGAGGTGGGTCAAAAGTGACAGTTCACGGTAGTGTTTTTAACACTTTTCATGCATCTCCAACGGTGAACGTTAAAAACGCCACCTGTGGCAAACGAACGCGGAACGAGAGCGTTTTGGGCGTTTTTAACTGTTCCCTAGCCCATCTCGAACGCAAGGCAAGAAACATTAGCAGGATACGATTTCATTTTATACTATACTTGACCTGGCAAACGTTGTTTTGCCATATTATGGAAATGTCAAAGTGACTCGATACTTTTCACACAATTATTTACCTTTAAATTATTCTGATATTTGTTCATACAAAATACTAAAATTGCGATATAAAAATAGGGGGTGAGGGTAGGAGAGTGAAACGTATGAACATATTTTACGACCAAGTCTCACTTACCAAATATACACAAAAAAATTTATAAAAATCTGACAAGCCGTTTCGGAAGAGTTCGGTTACAAGCTTATATAGATCTACTGTTTGACCACTATCTCAACGATATTATCACGCTAAATCTAAAACGCTTACTGTCTCTCAAGGACTGCTGCCTGAACACACTATGTGTTTGGTGACAATTAAAAAGAAATATTACCTTATTGAAGGTTGAAGATGAAAATATTTTTTTTATCATCGGGTACTGAAACGTGGCCTCTAACGATAGAACTTAGTCCACCATTCGAAGTCGCTCAGCGAGCAATGGAAAGCGCTATGCTCGGTGCTTGTCTAAAATAATGTATCCGGACTGGGGGATTCGTTAGAGAACAACAGTTACCAACATAGCGTAGCGCATCAACAAGTTGGGCCTCCCATCGGTTCTTATGGAATTCAATGGAGGCATGTCCAGCAGTAGACGTACTATGATGATAAGGCTAACCCTCTTACTAATAAATGTTGCATAACCTCTGAATAGTTATTCAGTGTTTTGTCTTTGTCGCTAATGAGACAGTTAGAGAACGGAACAAAACACTGAATTACTATTCACAGCGTAATCAATGTTTATTAGTAAGGGGGTATATTGATATGTTTCTATCCCACCACAGCAGTCGCCATAACGCTCGAGTCACAGGTTCTGTATATGTATCTGTCATATTTGAATATGCTATGCTCCTTCTTACAAAATAATTTAAATTTAATCTACCGTTGTAATGAAAGATAAAATATACTATTTTACATTAGGACGGCACATTGCGTGAAATAATGAGAATACTAAATATAAATATGTTTCACGCAATGAAGTCCTGGGGCCGTACCATCAACTTTTACAAAACCATCATGTTTCAAGAACGTCATACCTACTTCAAGCTTAAAGTAATAATGCTCAGATTCGTACCATGAACGTCTTAAAACATTATTGTTTTATTATCGCTCAGTGACGTGTAGAATGAACGAAGAAATATTCCTGCTGTAAGGGCAAGCGAGACAACATTATATTTTCATATAGCGTTGTCGCTTTCGTTGGCGCTGGCTCATGGTACGCTTTGAGTGAACGAAATAGAGGTTTACGTCACAAAACTGCTTAGTCTAAACAACATTAAAGTAACATTGCTTATGTGGCCTTGTGGTACGAAAATTCAAAGTAAGATTACAATAATACTGCTATAAGAGTTGGTGGTAGGCCCCCTGTTATTTATAAACCACAAATTTGTGATTAGCCAGATTCGACCTCTAAGTTGATAGTATTTTTTTTTTGCATGCAGAGTTGGAGTGGTGAAGGCTGTTTATTTGTGATCCCGGGACTGGAAGGTCACCACGAGCGGTTCCGTACGCTGTGCGAGCGGCTCAAGGTACCCACGATAGTGTTGCAGCCGGGGCTAGACTGGCCCCAAGAAACGCCTCAGGAACTCGCTGTCAGATACTCAAAGGTAAATTTGTAATAATAGCTGCACCCCGCGGTTTCACTCCCCACGGAAACCATACTTTTTCCAGGATGATAAATAACTTTTGTCTTTGTGCAAGGACTCATATTTATAAATAACAATGGTATAGAATGGGATAAATTACTCTATGTGTTAATCCAGGTGTTAATAAGGTAGAGTACCTACCCGTAACTCCAGCTTTAACGCGCCCTGTAGAAACACCGTGGTAGGTTTTAGTCGGTAGTGGGCCCCTGCTGCTGTGGGTGCAGTGGGGGTTGGAGGCCCCTCACAGTGAGGCCTCCCCCGAGCCTCGCGAAGGACGCGGTGCTCGAGCGAGCCCGACACACCCCGCCGGCCTTCCCGGGCAGGCGGGAGTGCGTAAAGCCATTTCTTCCACGTAAAAAAAAAAGGTGTTAATAAGGTCAAGCTGTAAAGGCGTGAAGAGGTAACAAAGACACATGCGCATTATCATATTATTATACACACAACATTTCGCCTTAAAAATATTAGTGTGATACCTACCAAGGCTAATTTAAGATATTAAAAAATGATAAAATGTTTCTTACTTTGGCTATGTTCTATATCAGTGTAGAAATTTGTACCACGATTATGGGCGGTCTTCCTCTCGGTTCGTTCTTCAAGTCAAAGTTTCTATTACGAAAGCGTTTAAAACTTTAAACCAAAAACGCACGGTGCGATCATTAGTTGTCTCTTTTCAAAACGCAGCGTCGATATTGCTAGCCGTCTCTGCCGCGTCGGAACTCGTATTCAAATACAAAAACTAAATAGAGTTCAAATATGACTCGGAATTGCGAAAAATCTATTTATAAGCCGAATAAAATAAACAATTGAGAGTCGAAAATCGAATGTTGCATTTTGTGAAAGAACCTCATTAGTTTCATGTGAAATATGTATCATTCGAAATTCACAAACCATGAAGGTTTCATGTCAATTCTAAATGTCTATTAGGTATACCTGCCAATTTCATACTTTAACCCTTATAATAATTAAGTTTATAGTCGCATTGACCAGCTTGGTCGAATATGTAGCCAACACTAGGTACTCTCGGAAGACTTGTGTTCCAGCCAGGGGCGTAGCTACCGCCGTATCTGCCGTATCAATTATACGGGGCCCCGGGGCACGGGGGCCCCCGACATTCGTAAACCAAAATTAATAAAAACTTCCCAATTTTTTTTATTTCATAAATGACAAAAGTCACAAAAACAATTTCTTTTTCCCGCGTAAAGGGTGTGTTCAAAAGTTTGGAACAAATGATTTTAGAGCCTTTGCGACCTAAGTAGTATGTTCGAAATATGACAACCGTAGAAACTCCTGTCTTCTTCAAACGAAGAGATATTAAACCCCTCCGAAAAACTGTCGGCTAAATACAGTAATAAAGACATCTCAGTTAATCTTTATGACCATTTAAAGGCTCCAAATATATGCTTAAAATATGAAATTCAAAAATTTCATTCCATTAAAAATAACTTGAAACCAGTTTTCCAGATGTAATAACAGCATGTTTTTTATTCTTGATCCTCCCAGTTACAACCATAACTGCTGAGAGAAGTTTTTCAAAATAAAAACTGATAAAAAATTACCTAAGAACTTCGATGAGACATGAACGTCTGTCAGACCTGTAACTATGGTTCATAGACAGAAACTTTAGAAAAACTAAAGTCATCAGCTATAAATGATTTAATTAATCAGTTTGCCGAAAAAAGGCAAGTCTCAGTATATAGTTACATATCTATGATGCCAAGGAGAGCGTATATTAATTTGAATTGTTTGTAAAAATTTTAGCAATAGTGACAGATAGATAATTATGATGAATAAATATTTCTTTTAATTTTATGCAAACATTTTTTTTCTCTTGTGAGAAATCTTAACCCTTCATTAGGGCCCCCCAAACAAATTTTTATACGGGGCCCCGCCAAGGCACGCTACGCCACTGGTTCCAGCTGTGGACGTATTGCATTGGTTATGCTGCTTATAGTTTAGAAACATATATTTTATAAACATAAACTTTATATTTATTTTTATCTAATAGCTTACACAAAAACAAAATACGTAATTAAACATTAAGAGGTATATTCCGTGTGTTTCAGGTGTTACTGAAAAAGTTGAAACTGAAAAAGAAGTTCATGCTAATAGGGTACGAGTTTGGAATCGTTGCTGCTTTGGAATTAGCATCAATTCTAGAAGAACACGGTAAGATTATAGAACTTATAAGTACGTTTTTTAACAGTTATTCAAGGAAGAAAGTTAAAAAAGGAAAAAGTTTATGTTAATGAGGAACGATTATTTAAATTTCTTTTTTTTATTCAAAAGTAAGCACGCTTCTGAGGTGGTCCCATTTAAATTTAATCAAAACCGGCTTAGTAGTTTTTATGATATCGAGGAAAATCTTTAAAAATACAGGTGAATGAAGAGGGTATTTCCAATGTCAGTTGTTAAAAAACATGTGTTCTTAATTCTCGTAGGAAGTCCATCGCAAGAGAAATGTGAATCGGAGAGGGTAGAAGACTAGGTACCTACGCCTCAGCTCTTAAAGCCACTAACCCGATTTAAATTGATTTACATAAGAGCATGGCACATGTAATTCTAAAAAAGTAGAGTGAATAAAACATACAATTGGTAGTGATTCCGTTTTTCAACCAAACTAAATTGAATTTGTAGAAAATATTTTAATTCTTAATATGGTTACAATAAACTCCAAATGAGTACGACACTTATCAATAACAATACTAAGAATGTAGTGTCAACTTAAACTACCCGCAATTAGCCAGCAGTTGAATTCAACTCGTCTACTATTAGAGATATCGTTGTAAGGATTTATACGATTCGAAATTTTAGCATAAGTAAATAGAGTTTTGAGTGTTTCGTTTATGTGATTAACAGAATTAGGAGCAATGGTAAATATCCTGATAAGGCAAAGTTAATTCTCAAAGAAGACGATGTATTTATCTGAAATTTATGAAACAAATTTTGTTTATAGGTTTAACTGGAACGGTTTACTGCCTCGGTGATGGTCCGGAAGAGATGAAAGCCCTTCTAAACTCAGAACTGAGAGCGTTCAAAACAAAAGATGCATTGCAAATGGAGGTGGTGCGCCACATGTATGCGCTGATGGCACCCGGTTCTCCGCTACCGGCCGAAAACGCACTGAACGAATGTTCGTCGTGGCGCGAGCGTGTTGACACGTTCGTTCGCTTGCTGCACGGGGTGTCTTATACTGCACAGTACGCTCGCGGCTTGTTGGAGGCAGCATACGGGCGCATTGAAACAGCACGTCACTATAGCATTATACCGCGTACGCTTCGCTCACGTATCGTGCTGTTACGTGCTCAGCATCACAGCGGTGAAGAGTGTTCTTTGCAGCGTTTTACAAACAGTTCGCTCAATGTGCAGGATCTCGCCATGCCCATCTCGCATGTCGCCACTGATCTGCAGGTCCCAGCCATCATCAACAGATACCTAGATGATGAGGTTCTTCAGATTTATGAAATAAGCAATTTGTGTCAACCTTATGCAATGTTGTGATGTATTAAAATTATAAAACTGTATGGAATCTTTTAAATTGTGTCAATTTCTTATTCTTTATATAACACCCTTGACACCTGCATAAATATTTTTCTGTAGGAAGGTATCTCATTTATTTTTTAAAGTAGCATCTACGAACTACCGGATGACATTGAATTCGTTGGCATCCGTGTAAACTAAGCATCTGCCCATGATAACGAACACGTAGGGAGAGAGTTTAACAAATCGCAGTGGTTGATATTGACACCAGTGTTATGGTCAGGAAGTCGCTGAGTCGGTTGAAATTATCGTTGAAATCAGCCCTACTTGAAAAAAAAGACAAATTTTAATTGAATAATAATTTAATTTAAAAATGTTCCATTAAACGATCAAAATTATTTGTGAGCGCTACTTTTCATACATGCCGTCGCTAGCCACGCACGCGGCTTTTGCAGACGCGCCGACAAACAAATGCCGCCAAAGAGGACCGCGACACGGACAAAGGCCATGCCGCCCGCCCCCCATGCCGCAAGCTCTGCGCCGCGCTGAAAACCCACCCACCCGCCTGACGCCTCCCTCAGTTCGCTCAGTTCACCTCTGTCGGTGCGCACGGGCAGTCGCAACTCGCCATCGTCAAAATTCGAACATTATTGCTCGCGAAGTTTCTCGCAGGATTGCAGTTCAGTTTTTTTTTTTTTTTTACATAGGTATAAGTTTGCGTTTGACAAGTGTCTCACCTTATGTTAAGTGATGACGTTGTCTAGGATTTAGCACGCAAACCTAGAAGGTACCTATTCACTCGTGACTTGAAGACTCCAGGATTGTACATATCGGGAAACACAGACTCGGGCAACGAGTTCCATTCCTTGGCAGTACGCATTAAGAAAGTGGAAGCATAACGCTTCGTGCGTATAGGTGGTATATCTACCATATAGCGATGGCGAAGTGCCGTACGTCGAGTCGACCGATGATAGAAAGGGGATGGTGTAATCAGATTGTGTAATTCCGGTGCACATTCTCCGAAATGCACCCGATAGAAAACCGATAGGCTTGCTACTCTACGCCGGTGTTCAAGGCTCTGAAGCCTACGTTCGATCAAAGAGTTACAGCCGATGATTCTTTTGGCTCGCCTCTCGATCAATCGAGAGGCGAGCCAAAAGAATCAGAGCTCCAGAGCTTATGCGCAGTATGATTTTCAAACCTCAGAAGGCGCTGCTGCCCACCTTCTGGTACGTGATCCCTTAGCTGACTCTTACGGCACCCACGGGAAGAGATGGGGGAGTACCTACTATTCTAGGCCGGTACCACCACGGCACACGGTTAGTTGAGTATTTAACTTTAAATATGTTAATAATTATGTTCTCGAATGGAGACCACTGACTGGCAAGCGCGGCATAGGACGGCCACCGCCCAGGTGGACAGATGACCTGACCAAGATCGCAGGCAAGGGCTGGATGCGGGCCGCTTCCAACAGGTCCTTGTGGAAATCAATGGTGGAGGCGTATGTCCAGCAGTGGACGTCCTATGGCTGAGATGATGATGATGATGTAAATAAGATCTTTTTTGTGTAAAGTGTACATACTAATTATTGTAAATAACCAACTTTTTAAACGCCAAAGTTATGGTGTTAAGTACCTACTAACTACTCGCAAGAATAATAATTAAGCCTGTTAAATTATTTTGTTTTAAATTGAGTACCTTTGCTAGCGATAATTTTTAGTTAAATAAGTGACGTTATCACAAAACTAATGGCAATTTCGGAAAAATAGTAAAAATCACTCACGCGTAGTTAGTAAGAAACGCCTCTATATTTCTAAGCCTACTATCATTTTAACACTGCACAAGTAAGTTGGTTTTCACGAAGTAAGAACCTACCTCAACTGATGCTAGTTTTAGCCATGGCTTCGCCTAACTGTAGCACCAGGGCCACGCCCACTTCCCCTTATCTCTCTTTCGTGGTACCTAACTGTAGTCAGGACAGACGCCATTTTTAACCGACTTCACAAAAGGATCAGGACTCAATACGTTCATGGGTATATAATTTTTCATTTATAAACCGATTTTGATGGTTCTTTTTTGTTTGATAGAATATACTTCCGAGGTGGTCTCATTTGAATTTCATCAAAATCGGTCAAGCGGTTCTTGGGAATTAAATTATTAATTTAATTAAATTTACATTTAAACTAAAATTGTTACGTCTGTCTGGATGACTTCCTTATAGAGGGTGAATCACAATCGATTCCGTGAGTAGCAAAGGTAAGGACAAGTTATTTCACACTTTTGAGTGTTGAAGTTGGTTCTATTCTTTGGTATTTTTTTATATGCATCCGGCGAGAGACAGTGCATAGTATGATTAAGGTAAAGAAGTTCCACAAAATGTTTTGTTAGCGGCAGCAGAGGTTTCACAAGAAATAATTTTATTTATATTTTGTGTTGAGCTTTTGATGATATTTTTTATCAAATCTCAAGAGTGACCAAGAATACTACCGCTATTGCTATCAGACTCGTGTGGAGTAGCAAGAAAACTTACCCAACACAAATAACACCAAGTACCTAAGGCTCACGTTTTCAAGGCGCTGAAAATCACGTTTAAAGATTTCGTTTCATAGATAGGTACAGAAGCTAATTAAAACCGTGTACTAAAAAATACATTTACGTACCTATGTAATCCATACATTCTGCATCCGTAAACCCTTTCAATCTGTTTTCTATATAAATAAAACAATGTGTACAAAATTATTAAATTTTTATTCAGTAAAAATTACGGGAATACTTTCTTGAAAGTCATTTATAATTATTAGTAAATCTTAGATTCACGAATCGAACTATTCAATAAGATCAATAAAACCACAATTCAAACTCACCAATTAGTTACAGAACGTTCATAAAAACCTTTACCAATATAGCATCGTGGTCGACAAACAGCGCGGTCCGCAACGCGCTAAAAGCGGTAGCGCATCAAAACGCACATATAAACCAACAGGGTACATCAAGACGATTATCTATCTCTGTTGCAATCAAACGCTTGTTGGCAACGAGGTTTTGCGATAAGTAATCGAAAAACTGTCATTTTAGGACCGGTCAATTGAAATAGTCTGTTTCAGAAATTACATAACACCGCTGCAGAACAAAAATCTTTCGTCATATTGGTTCTTATTTGCGGAGATAGCGTTGTTTGCGCTATTAGCGTGAATCGGACCGCAAGGTAAATATTTGGCACTCGTTTATTTATATATATATATATATTTATTTAGAAAATCAATTGACAACACTCAATTACTATACAAATATCTAAGGCGGTTCCGTGAAAATCACGAAGAAAATTTGTTTGCGACGAGTCGTTTGTCGTTTGTTCCACGCTGAAACGGTAGAATGGATTTGCATTAAATTTGGAATGAAGATTACTTAACCTTACCCTGGAATAATATATGGGATACTTTTTATCCCGGAAAAATATAGTGGTAGTAGTCCGAATTGGCAGGGCAAGCAGAAAAAAAGAGTTAATAGTAGTAATTATCTTGTTCAAGCTAGCTAATGGGTATACGGATACTTCTTTATGTAACATCAACTACATAAGAAAATCCATAAAACTAACTTATTCTATCCTGTCAACTCCCATTGAGTCCCGTTAACAGTAACCCAAAAAAAAAATGATTACATGATGCATTCTGAATATTACAAAAGGATTCGTAGGCAAGTTTAATTCTAATCAAAGTGCGGTCGCGGAACACGCACAATTTCGTACAATGACCTTTTTCTCAGCTGAAAATTCAATTCAATTTTTTATCGTAAAAAGTATACAAATTCCACTTAAATATTGACGTGCAGAATTGATTCTTGTGTCGCAGGTCCTGCATTACCTTCGATTGGTTAATTAAAGTAAGGTCCCAGAGGATGAATAAAATGTGTCCTTTAAGTAATAAACGTGTGCGTGTGGTGTGTTGAGTGTGTGTGTGTGGTGTTGAGTGTGTGTGTGGTGTGTTGAGTGTGTGGTGTGTGTGTGTGGTGTGTTGAGTGTGTGGTGTGTGTGTGTGTGTATGTGAGTATGTGTAAGACGCATGACAATTAATTTAAAAAAAAAATTGCATGCAGACGTTCTGCTTGATGGTAAGCGACCACTGTCGCCCTGGGGAAATTACGATACGATGAAGAATTTGTAAACTCTCTTAAAGAATCCCATATTGTATCTCGGAAATATATGATAATGATAAATTATTTTTATTAATACGTTAGACATGATAATAAATTATACAGCGGGAAATAACGAGGGAGGACGCTCGTTCCATATTTTGCAGTAGTTAAGTGCGAGTTTTAACATTTAAATAATCAATAAGGTCTGCAATCCCTTGAAGACAGCAGCCAATACATACAATTGTGCCAGCGGGATGCAATATTTACGCACGACAGGCAGAAAAAGGCAATAACAGGCTGATGTACGAAATTCTCACTGCTATGCGACTGCACTTTATCTTATTTATTATATATTTTTGTTATATTATCTAATCAAACATAGAGCTTCTTTTTCTAGAACTTGTCTATTGATTGTGTCAACTTAAAATAAAGCTATAAATATAAAAGTAAATCATTCAGCAGTCTTTACCGATGGTATGTTCATACGGCGTACATAGAAAATGTATCCAGTGACACTTGCCCTCAGATAATCGACTTGACCGAACATTTTATAATTTTAACTATGAATAATGATTACTTGCTAGTTTAACTGATACTACAAGTAACCACTTAAATTAGGAAATTTTTTCGACAATCGAACAATTTTATTATCAGCTAATTCATTTATAGGTAAAACTAAATAGTTCAGAAGTACGTTCCCTTAGGTATGTCCATAGGGGACACATTTTACATAACTGTTCCCGATGACACTTACCATCAGACGAACGACTAGGCCGTAAACTATATAGTATTAACTCTGAGTCATATTTACTTGCTATATTAACTGATACTTATAATAACTAATCAAATATTGCCCTTTTCTCATAAAGCAACACGGGCCACCGGCCAGCGCGGTGGAATATTCCTAATAAATTATTTTTATCTTTTTTTCTTAACGGGCTAATGCTGTTTGCTTCACCGGAGGGTACTTCCCGTTCGAGATGCATAAAAATTGTTAAAAACGCCACCGTGAACTGCCACTTTTGACCCACCTCCGAGGATTGTTTTTTGACAGCTCAGAAATTGACAGCTAGAGCTGATGTGAGTAGATAAAGAAACATGAAAAAATACGCAGTTTTCTTTCGAAGAATATTCTTTATTATTAACTAAATTTTACGAAAATTTAGTTAATAATTTCTCATTAAGATTCAAACTAATATTATAGGTATTGAATGTCAAATGAATCGTCGTGACAGCTCTCTTGTATATGACGTGTATGCGTCGTTCGAATTGGGAAAGATCATTTTTGTCACAAATGCTACTTGTCCATCTCGAACACGCCTATATATTCAATGAAAAATCCTAGATGTACATACTCATGTAGAGATTGTCTAAGCTGAAATGACACGCCCCCCCTCCGCATTTACGCACACTAGCAAATTTTAAATATGGACGCAATACACATAAACATACAATTATAATTGGTCGTTCAGTTGCCGGTTAGACTCAAAGGTAGGAGCACTCATCGTTCGATCGCAAAAGTACCGTCAGCATGTCTACAAAAAAGCGTCTTCGGAACCAGGTAAATAAAATATTTCCTAAAACCACTTATTTGTTTTTTATCCCGTAAAGTTGAACAAAAAAAAAAAACGCACCGAACCGAAATAAAAATGTTATATTGGCTTGCAAAATGCTTTTGAATTTTTTTACAGGGAAAAGAAATTATTGCAAAAGTATACCACAGAATGAAATATGAAGCGGAAAATGGAGTAGAAAAACTTAGTGACGCTAGGTGGCGAACGGCTCAAGCCGTTGGTGTTAGTGAATCCACGATTTCGCGAATTTTAAAAGAAGAAAAACAAGCTAGTACCTCAAGGGATGCATCGCAGAATATTTTTAAATCCCCTTCAGAACAAAAAAGGGTGCGTCCTAAGTCCAAGCTGGATGATTTTCATATGAGTGTGCTTCGAAGAACGATAGCTTCATTTCACACAGAGTTTAATGAAATAACAACATTAAGAAAGTTTAAACAGATATTGGTAGAAAGAATTAAAGAAAAGAAGAAAATAAAAATATTGCACAAAATTTAACTTCCATTATGGCACTAATAATTGAACGACTCGAAATGTTTGACAGTACAATGTGGGCAAATACATGTCGGCATGTTGAGGATATAGAAAAACAATATTCAAAATATTTTGACATGGGTAAAGAATTTATTATTCATGTTAATGACTGATTCCGACGATAGCGACTGTGATGAAATGAGTGAATAGTTCCACCATAACCAATGTTTTGACAATCATATAACTGTAATTATTTTAATTGCAAAATAAACAATTTTAAAAACAATAGAATTCAAACCTATTAAAGCATTAGATAAAAATACGTAAATAAATTCTTCCCCATAAGTAATTAGAATTTCTTTGTTAACCGTACTCGGTAAGAAGCGCAATACTCGGATTTGTTGTCCAACTAGTTTAGTTGATCGTGAACGCGCGAGAGAGGACGTCTTGTTTCATACAAACTGACGGCGCTGCTCCATAGAGCAAGCGTTTTCGGATTTATCACCCGACTAGTCGGCCGACATGTGCACATACAAATCATAAGTTCACCGAATAATTGGCGCTCCCACACAGATGAAGTGCCGCTATTAATACTTACACTCACAAATCTAAATAAAGTATTTAAGTAGTGGGGCGCGTCATTTCAGCTTAGACAATCTCTACCTGTCATTTAAATTTATTTCTTAAGTATGTTATTTTTGACTCCTACTTATAAATATTAAAATGTCAGTTCTAAATATTAAAATGCTAAAGGTTCAGTGCGGTCAGAAGTTATCATAAGTCTTGTAACCTATTTCTTAGTCAGGTCTCATTCCCATACAATACTTATACGTTATAATCCTGCTAATATTATAAATGCGAAAGATTGTGTGTATGTTTTTTTACTTCTTCACGCTCGAACGGCTACACCAATTTCGATGAAATTTGGTATGGAGATAGTTTAAACTACTTTTATCCAGGAAAAAGTAGTTTCCGTGGGATAGTTGAGGTAGCGAGAAAACCGTACGCGGGTGAAACAGCAGGGCGCTAATAGTACTACATAAATAATACAAAATAATATTTTTGGATATCACTTAGTCAATTTAGTAGAAGTTGTAAATATTGTATTATGAAAAGTAACACTACATCTCTTTTTGCAACGAAACACTGAACGATTCGGCATTTTTAAACGAGACGTATAGTCTATGGCCCTGCTAGAGTGAGCAGTTAAGCTGCAGATAGTTTTATTGTACGCATAGGGTCACGTGGTCTTATACCTTGACAGAGGGGGACGCGTGCGTAAGGCTACATCCGCGCGCCGGTGGCCCGTGTTGCTGTTGGCATATCCTAGACGACCTAACCAATTAAATGATAGCTGAATTAAAGTAAGTAAATCGTTCAGGACTTATTCCCGTTTGTATTTTCGTTTGGGACACATCGTACGTAACCGTTCCCGATTCTTTCCTGAAGGCCGCCAGGGAGCTTCACGTTCCTGAAGTAACGATGCCTGCGCGCTTCCTTGGCTGAGATTCTCTTTGAGGGCTCGTAGATAAGCATCTTTTGGAGCAAGTCCATGCCTGTTTCGTCTAAATTCTGGACCTGAAATTTAAATATAGATTTAGATAAGTTTTATGGTTGATTTAATTAACATCATGCTAAGCCGAGGCCGTGGTGGTACCGGCCTAGAATAGAACTCCCCACTCTCTTCCCGCGGGTGCCGTAAGAGTCGGCAAAGGGACCACGTACCAGAAGGTGGGCAGCAGCGCTTTCTGAGGATTGAAAATTATACTGCGCTTGCCAACCCGCCTGCCAAGCGTGGCGAGTATTGGCAAATCCCTCCTATACGGGGGAGGCATATGTTTAGCAGTGGACGCACATGGCTGAGAGAAGATGCTAGGCAGAACTTACGTTAAAATTTTTGAAGGAAATAATTCGGCTACTAATGGGAATTGAACCCACCACTACAGAATATTATCCTGTCGCTTTGCTATCGTAGCTATGGTATAAGTATAGTTTGACGCAAAAACTAGTGAAAGGATTTGGATGAAATTTGGTATGGACATAGGTTAGATCCTGTACTAACACATAGGCTACTTTCATCGCGAAAATAGTCGCTGTTCCCGTGGGAGAAGCAAATAATTCAAAAACCTGTTACTCCTTCACGCTCAAACGGTTGTACCGATTTTGATGAATTTTTGTATGGAGATAGGTTAGACATATGTTAGAGGTAGCGAGAAAACCGTGCCTAATTCACGCGGGTGAAACGGCGGGGCGCTACCCGTTAACAATATATGAGCAATGTGTTCAGAAGAATCAAACCCAGACGGTTCGACTCATACATACATGGTTGTGCAAGTTGAATGTGTTCCAGTTGGGGAATGTTGGCTTGTAGTCAGGCAGAGAGGAGACACCAGGCCAGATCTCTTCGGTGGGCGTGCGTAGGATTCTGAAAATAATAACATATGACATATCAAACTGTATCATAATAACGGTTCTTAAAACACGAGTGTAAGTTTTTTGTAGGCACAAAATAAATGGCGACTTAAATCCGCTAAAACTACCTGAAAAATTTAATAAATACATTTCATTTTAGTGATTTTATTGGTGTCATACTAATTTAAACTTTATCGTAACCATATAAGAACTGATTTAGTTTTCCAAAATTTAAGTTTAGATTCAATCTAACGAGCGCCTGATTAGCAGTGAACCCAGTCGTATAAAGATTAACTGATTGGAGATAGAGATCCTGCTGTCAATGGTTACAAATTTGTTACTTCGTCATCATAGTGCTCACAGATAGAAATGAAATTATGGTAAATGTTACCTGAAGATACGGAACAGCTGATCTATCTCAGAGTCCCCTTGGAACAGCGGTTTCTTTGAAGACATTTCTGAGAATATGCAGCCGAGGGACCACATGTCTATGGCACATGCATATCTGCAACACAAAATATTTTATTAGACCGCACTGACACAGAAAAGTTTTTACAAATACAAGTTTAGACTTTAATAGCACACACCACACGCTTTGCTTTGCTAGATTTATGAGAGATTTCACAAACATATTAGCATTCTTGGAGACTCAGGGTATCTTACCGTGAGAGCTGGAGGCCCCAAGTCTCAAATCTTAGTATTTGTGCGTGTACCGGTAAAACAGTCTGTCATCAAGCGAGATAGGTAGATTCGACAAAAGTAAGCGAGTGAGCGAGACAGTTATACAGTAGTTTAGCCCAGTGACTTAAAAATACGAATTACACGGCTAGAATCCCACTAATATTATAACTGTGAAAGTTTGAATGGATGGATGGATGTTTATTACTCAATCACGTTCAAACGGCTGGACGGATTTGGATGAGTTGGTATGAAGATAGTTCCGGTCCCGGAGTACCACATAGGCTACTTTTCATCATCATTATCAATCATTGTTATTTTGTTTGATTTAATAACAATGTGTTCGAATCGCGAAAGTCTAAAAATTACAATTATCAATCATCATTAAGAGGTAACTACCGCGGGGCGCAGCTAGTAGCTAGATAAAATATATAAGTACCTCTGAGTGCCCAGAAGGACCTCTGGCGCCCTATACCAGAGGGTGACAACTTCGTGCGTGTACACTCGGACCGGCACGCCGAAAGCTCGTCCGAGACCAAAGTCCGCTACCTAGAAACAATAAGAACCATAGATTTTAGAGGCTGCAACATAATTTAAAGCAACGCAGTGTGACATCGTTTTAGGGAGGGAAGTCTTCAGTTTTGTGATGTCACATGTCAAACTTGCTCAGTAGTCCACATTTAGCGGACATCTGAGTGAAGATTTAATTGAAGACCAAATCTTAGATTCCGTATTTCAGAAATCATAGGGAAACAACAATTTGCCACAAATTATTCTTCCTTAAAAGCAGATTTGAATGTAATATTTATAATTAATAAACAAAAAAAATTGCGTAATGTGTGACGGCACACCAGGGGGAGGGCGTCCCACAAGGGCAACTACGGGTAAACCGCTTTAATGAGTCTTCACAGGCGGGGCACGGGGCACGTGGGTCCGACAACGGGGAACGAGAGGAGTGCGGGCGGAGGGCGCGCGTAGAGCCGCACCTTACTCGCTCCCCGTTGTCGTCATACCCCTGCGTTCCTGTTACCCCGCTACCACCATGCTGGAAATTTGATAACAGTGTTACCTGCACTGGTAGCTCAAGCAAATGGTGGGGATCGAACCAGCGTCCATCAGTTTCATCATCAGTGCATCACACCCGACGCTCCCACCGCTGAGTTATTATCGCTTCGATATTAAAAAGGAAACGAGGGTTTTAGTACTTACGAGTGAAAAATAGTGCTGTGGGGACTAGTTTTTAGGTCTACATCTATCTGTGTGCTTTAGGAAATCACAAGATGGCATTATAATTATTTATGATTTATTATTATTGCTTATTTAAAAGTAATTTGTACCACGCGTGCTGCACAATTGTTAGCCCTGTTACGACTAAAGCAAATTGTGTGCATGAACCTAACTGGTGCGGTCTATGAATAAGCAATAGTGCCCCATCTGTTTATTTATACACATGAATTTACAGCAGATAGCCATAGTGCTCACGTTGTTATATTATTTATTACTTTTATAACATTATCATTGGTAATTAGACAAATTCCCCGCAAACACTGCCATCTCGTATGACTATGGATGGCAGTGTTAGACTACCCAATGGCCCAATGGCTGGTGATTCCAGGGTGGTTCCATTTAATGTCGAAGTCGGTACCATTATATTTTCGAATTAAACATTATCAAAATATCACGCGCATGGTACCGACCTCGACAACTTATTTCACACTTTTGAGTGTTGAAGTCGGTTCCATTTTTTGGGACTTTTTGTAGATGTAAGAATAGTTTGAAAAGTTCTTTTCACTTTCCTACCCTCACGCCTTCAATTTTTAGTCGTGATTTTAGTGGTTTTTTTTGAACAAATTTTAATATCCAAATCATTTAACCGTATTAGTTCATTGGCATAAAATCATTTACTTGAAGTGTCACATCACTTTGATATGATATTTTATTCTACAATTTCTATGGTAGAACAATGTTTGCCAGGTCATCTGTCGGGTCATGTGACGGGGATTAGTAATTAGTATTAATTACTTTAATAATTCCAGTCTTGTCAATGAGAAGATTCTGCGGCTTGAGGTCTCTGTGCAGTATGCGCCTCTGGTGGCAATACAGAATTGCACTGTTGATCTGGTACAGGTAACTCTTAACCATAGCTGGGTCCATAAACTGAAAAAAATATAGCAAAATTATATTTCAATACTTTTGTGAGAATATATTATAACATACAGTATTTACATTTTGAAACAATTACAGCTGTGCTGGGAGCGTCACCTGTCAAGCTGACGGACACTGGCTCGATACCCACCATCTTTGGGTGAAGGTAAAACCTTTATCAAATTCCCAGCACTTACGGGTTCTTTTGAGTATCCACCTGGCTAGCTACCAACCTCAAGTTTGAAAACCTGTCACCAAACACATAGAGTGCTCAGGAGAGCCAGTAGTCTTTTAGGTTGAACGTAATACAAATCGGTTCATAACTGATGGGAATTTGGAGCAAATATTATAAAACCACATTGATAATTTTAGCTTTTTTACGAGATGGTTGAAGGGATCACACACGATCTTATCTGGTTTTTCTAATTTGCCAGTACTATATGTACCTACATAAAGACAACCTGATCCGATTGAAACTTTTAGTTAAAAACTTAACTCGTGATAGTTATAAGTTAGTTACTTTATTTCAATAATATGATCTCAATTTATGCGCCGAATCTCCCAATTCATTCAGCAGTTCTCGCGTGATGGAGTAACAAACATACAAACGAGACAAACTTTCGCCTATATAATTTTAATGTGATGGTTAAATTTGACCAATGATGTGGTCAAAAGTATCTTGGATAGAGACAATGGGCCAGCAGAGTGAGGAAGCCGACATCCGCGTCTGTCTGTCTGTTTAGGGGCTGTTCATAAACCATGTCACACCTACAGGGGGTGGGAGGGGATCAGCAAACTGTGACATTGGTAGTGATTCTCTTGTTCAACTAAGCTGAAAAGTCAAAAGGCTCTTATTCTATTTGTGCTAAAATACAAATTCATATACCTCCTTACAATACTTTCTATAATAATAGACTAGTTTATTCAATTGCTGACTGAATCTGGGTAGTTTTAGTCATCATCAAATAAGTGACAACATATTTTACCTGAAACTATCCACAATTATAATAAAACATCTAATTTTGATAATGGTATATATAATAGTGTAGTACTAATTTTGACTTAGCATACATGCAAACATATTATATTCACACCTCTTTAGTGTAGGGGTGGGCAGAGATCACAGCCTTCCAAATGCTTTCCACATCTTTTGCTTGATCCACCCTCATCAGACTTTTCATATGAGATTGTTGATTTATAGTACTCTTGATCTGGCCCTTTCTTAGAACTTCCTCAATCTGATTCCCAAAGGAAACAACCTGATCTGTACACCCATTCCCTTTCAACTATCTTATATTCCACAAGTTTAGTTTAGTTGCACAAGAAAATCAGTACCATTATCATAGTGTGATAATGGGTAGGGAGAGTCTTAAGTTTTGTGAGGTGACATGTCATATTCTTATTTTAATACTTATAAGTCCATATTTAGTGCCCGTAGGTAAGTGACACTGACCTAACGTGAACAATTCATACTACAATAATTCTATTATTGTACTTCAGAAAACAAGGATCTATTACATATAATATACCAAAATTTCTTCCTTGTCCAAATATTATTATAACAATTTGGAGATAACATTGCATAATGTGTGACATGACACCAGAGGGGTTGATGTCTCTGTAATGTGACATGTGACAGGCAAGGAGAGGGGTCGAAGTCATGAAATTTCTGTGACATAATTTATGCGTGTACACTAGTATCATCATATAAAATGGGCCACGCAGTGTCTGCCTGGTTGCAGAAAAGAGCCCGTCCACCATATACAAGTATCGATGCACCCTTATCTGCTAACTTATTCTCAAACAAGTATAGTTTTTACTTGTGATTTATAGCAAGTTGAATTGAATTCATACTTTTCCAGATCCAATTGAGTCCATGTATTTCTTTAGGTCCATGGAAAGAAACTCAAAAATTAGATACAGCTTGGACTCTTCCATCAGCACATCTTCCAGTTTTACAATGTTTGGGTGGTTGAGCTCTTTTAAAAGTGAGATTTCTCTGCAAATAATAATATGAGGTTTAACAAATTAACTATCGGCCGAGTCTATTGACAAAATGGCTTATTTCACAATACCCTGTTTTTTAAATGGTGTTCTTATACATTATATCTCTTTTATATGAAAGTTATTCTTATGTGTATTGGGGATCTTAAGTCTTGCACTAAAGTTATTCTTGAGTCATATACACAAATGAACCCTCTAGTAGCTAATATGATAAAAATATATTTCACTATCAAGAGTCTGCAAACAATACAAAACACAAGATTCATATTTTTTAATTCGGGAAATTTTTTACAAATTAATATATTAATCCATAGGCTCTTGACTAACTGTATTTCAAAATCTGGTTGGCTTCACCCATGTAGATGCACTTTTTCTTTCTGGCAGAACCAAGACAGATTATGTGAATATCTAGGCTATCTAGCTCCACATCAACACTAACAAAAAAAGACTAAATAGAAAAATACCCTTTGTTACATTAGTGATAAATCAAATGAATTACTGCCCTGCACTGTGAGGCCACAGAAACTATATGAATCACAACACTGCCTTAGGTAAGGAGGATACACAAAACACCCCAAGAGGGATATCAGTGCAGGACTCAGCACCTGTATCACAAATAAGCCCTCTGACATGCACTGAGGCAGGCCACTAGAGGAGTTCTCACATAACCCGCTTGCATCCCCATTGCTGTTGGGTATCTATGGAAGATTTCCCTCTCGCAGAAGTTCAACCACCCAGAAATAGTTATAAAGTTCACAACCAGAAAGACCAGAATTTGTGGACTATCACTCTATAGAGATAGATAACTAACCAAATCGATTTGATTCCATATTTGTAACACAATTAACATCTTGATTATTTTTAAGTCATATTTCCTATATATTATGGAGTTCTCATCTATGAAGTATAGATAAGAATTTTTTATAGAAAAGTAAAAAAAGTTTATCATATAAAGTAAAGTATGTTATAAATGAATTATAACTAAATTAATTTATTATCAGAGTTCTCTATCAGGGTCTGACCAAGAGAGCAGATTTCTTTACTATTCCACTAGCGCGGCAAGCTTTTCATGCTTCTAGGCAGGCGTGCTCCACCGTAGACCGCATCATCACTTAACATCAGGTGAGATAGTGGTCAAACGCTTGCCTATTCCCAATAAAAAAAGAAAAAAAAATAATGTAAGCCTAGGACATAATATATGGGTTTCGTACACCGCACGAGGGGGCTGATCAAGAGAGCAGATTTCTTTACTATTCCACTTGCACGGCAAGCCTTCCATGTAAGCCTAGGACATAATATATGGGTTTCGCCACCGCACGAGAGGTTATGTTGTATTTATACCTACATAGACACGCAACTATTACTGTTACTATACTGTTTATAATGAGGATAACACATAATACATGGTGAAATAATAAAGATTTGGTAGGTACCTGATGGCCGTGGAAGGAATGCCCTCGTCGTCGGATTCCAGGCGAATTTTTTTCATTGCCACGAATTGCCCGGTATTTTTGTTTTTCCCTTTATATACCACGCCGTAGGTGCCTTCACCTATTTTCTCGATTTTTACAAAGTCGTCCATGATGAAGCGTGGAATTTTAAACTGTGTGTTTTTTATTTTTTCTTGGATAAAGTCTCCCGTAACCTGTAACCGTTTTTTCACAAACTATGAATTGCTAAAAACTTTTGTTGTGAATTAATAATACATAAAACTTAAATTACACACAGGATTTAAAAAGAAGTAAAGCAGATACAGTTTAATAGAAATATCAATATTCTTGAATCAACTATCAATGAAAATACAACAGTTTACGTTTTTCGTTTCAATTTCAAATTTTTCGAATCACAAGCACAGGCATAGATAAGTTACTATATACTGGGCTGCGTTCAGGAGCGGCTTCGTCCAAATATTGATCGACCAATATTTGATCGATGTCTCACGAACGGCTACTCCATAGCATGTCACAGAAGAAGAAGTCACTTACATCGATCATAGATCACGTGCTAGTTACTACTGCATATGTCACTTTTGACAGCCGATCAAGATTTGATCGATTCTAGTGGTAGAAAGATTATGGTCTAGTCGACCATAATTTGATCTAACAGGTTGACGTGAACGGTCATGATCAAATATTCGGTGGAGCAAATAATGCTCTAATTGAGCTCGTGAACGCCGCATATCCGCTGTCAGAGCATGATATGGCTTGGCCGAAGCCGCACCCGAACGCAGCCCTGAGAGGCTAGGCCACAGACTAATGTACAAAAACTTAAACTTTCTCTCACAGACTACTTTCGCGTGTATGAACAAACTGCCGGCCAGATATTATCGCATAATATTAATGTAAATTGCTTATAATTATATAATCGACAAAATAATAATTTCATTGATATGTCACTTGGGGCCACCGGTTTAAACAAGCTATTAGACAAATATTGATATGAATATAATATATTATATAAATAGGGACCATGCATGATAATTATGATCAACAGACGTAAGCGCACAGATTACTTAGGGAAACCTACGGCGTAAGCGTGTGTCTCAGTATATTAGTTACTTATCTATGGCGTGGTGACTACCAAAGAGATTACAATACCACATATTGGTGCCTACATAATATAACATACTACATCAAGTGAAGTGAGCCGTAGCGGCTGAGCACCGGATATGTTCCGGCCTGCAAACTTTAGAATTTCAAAATTAAAAAAATCTCATTTTATAGATCTTAATTTGCCCTTTCGACCTACGTTAGTTATTTTATAAGCCCTTCTTTACATTTTATGCTTGGTGGAGTATATAATAATCATTTTTCAAAGAGATATGACTATTTTAAATACAGGAAAATGGGAAATTCTATTTCAATTTTTCCTGGGAAAACGAAAGAAGGGCTTATAAAATAATTAACGTAGGTCGAAAGGGCAAATTAAGACCTATAAAATGAGATATTTTTTATATTTAAAATTCTAATTTTTGCACGCTGGAACATACCCGGTCGGCTGAGCTGAGGCGATACAGTTAAAATTCTAGTTGAAAGATTTAGATTAATTCATTTTTTACTCCTATGTACCTATCTAATATTTGGTATATGTAAGTAAGCAAATATTGTAAATCCGTAAGAATAGGTTATATAAATATTCTAAGAGTTATCGGCCGAGACATAAACAACAGGTTCATATGGGTCATGAATATTTTGTGCTAGTTTTACAAAAAAGTTAAAAGAAATAAAAGATGGGAAATTTTATTCTCTACAAAAATAGTCGCAATTACTTTTGCCCTAAAGTGCACAGTTTGCGAGATATTGGCCATAATTTTTTTTCATGATATTGCTAGAAGCTCCACCTGGGTCTGTCAGCATTTTGTGATTTTGTGCTCAGTAGCGTGACCATACACCTAATAAAAAAATATAATTGGATCGAAAATTTATTGCTAGGCTGAATTCTATTTTTACTGGCTTACATAGGTACAGTAAATTATATGCAAGTGTATCATCATCATATCAGCCATAACTCGTCCACTGCTGGACACAACCTCCCCTATTGATTTCCACAAGGACCGTTGGGTGTTATATAAACAGAATTAATGGACACTAATTAAAACATTACACACAGTTTTCTAATTTTATTACATAACATCACAGCATAAGCAACAACACATCACACAGCATAAGTTTGACACAAATTGCGCTTTTCATAAATCTGAAGTACGTCATCATCTAGGTATCTGTTGATGATGGCTGGGACCTGCAGATCAGTGGCGACATGCGAGATGGGCGTGGCGAGGTCCTGCACAATAAGCGAACTGTTTGTAAAACGCTGCAAAGAACACTCTTCACCGCTGTGATGCTGAGCACGTAATAGCACGATACGTGAGCGAAGCGTACGCGGAATAATGCGATAGTGACGTGCTGTTTCAATGCGGCCATATGCTGACTCCAACAAGCCGCGAGCGTACTGTGCAGTGTAAGACACCCCGTGCAGCAAGCGAACGAACTTGTCAACACGCTCGCGCCAAGACGAACATTCGTTCAGTGCGTTTTCGGCCAGTAGCGGAGAACCGGGTGCCATCAACGCATACATGTGGCGCACCACCCCCATTTGCAATGCATCTTCCGTTTTGAACGCTCTCAGTTCTGAGTTTAGAAGGGCTTTCATCTCTTCCGGACCATCACCGAGGCAGTAAACCGTTCCAGTTAAACCTATAAACAAATTTCAGTTTTGTACGTTTCATATATACATAATAATTATGTAGCTACATCGTCTTCTTCAAGAATGAATTTTTCCTTCAGGGGATATTTACAATGGTGTATTTTATATGTTATTTCATTATATTTTTATTGAATTGTGCAGTTCATGATTAAACTAAATAGTTTAATATAGTTAGTGTATTTAAGAGAAGACGGTATGGGGTACAGATGAGGGTACGAGGTACCCTCATCGATACAATATTTTTTGTTCGATGCTGTTACTGAATTTGAATCTGAATTGAATTGTGTCTGGCACCAATATTTATACACAAAACTTTAAACCTAGTGTTTTTTTATATATAGTTATATTGTACTAAATATAAAAATAGTAAAAATAATCATGCATCTGTAATGGAGATCTTTTAATATTACTTAAGCCAATCAGAAAAATATGTAAAATTTTTTTTTTTTTTTTTTTTTTACATTTTATAAGTTTGCGTTTGACAACTGTCTCACCTGATGTTAAGTGATGACGTTGTCTAGGATTTAGCACGCAAACCTAGAAGGTACCTATTCACTCGCGACTTGAAGACTCCAGGATTGTACATATCGGGAAACACAGACTCGGGCAACGAGTTCCATTCCTTGGCAGTACGCATTAAGAAAGTGGAAGCAAAACGCTTCGTGCGTATAGGTGGTATATCTACCATATAGCGATGGCGAATTGCCGTACGTCGAGTCGACCGATGATAGAACGGGGATGGTGGAATCAGATTGTGTAATTCCAGTGCACATTCTCCGAAATGCACCCGATAGAAAACCGATAGGCTTGCTACTCTACGCCGGTGTTCAAGGCTCTGAAGCCTACGTTCGACCAGAGAGTTACAGCCGATGATTCTTTTGGCTCGCCTCTCGATTGACTCCAGAGCTTCTAGTTGGTATTTGGCTGACCCATCCCAAAGGTGGGAACAGTACTCCATGCACGACCGGACTTGTGCTTGATACAGATTAAGCAACTGCCCCGGCGTGAAGTACTGTCTGACCTTAGCAAGAATACCCAACTTTTTGGCAGCCAATTGAGCTTTGGACTCAATGTAGCTCCCGAAATTCAACGTGGGCGTCAGTGTGACGCCAAGAAGCTCCAGAGTGTCGGTAATGGTAACGGGTTCATCCCGGAAAGTGGGGCACCGTTCGAATTCACTCCGTTTGGCAGAGAATAGACACGCCTGGGTCTTAGTAGCGTTGAACTTGACCAGATTGGTATCGCCCCAGTCGGAAACTGCCTTCAGAGCCAAGTTCATACGGTCGACCATGGCCTCTCTGAGTGACTGGACCTGTGCATGGCTAGCCCGCACGCTGGACATGTAACTTTCTACAACAGTGCTGTCGTCTGCATACCCGTAGGTACCGGGTTTCAGCAGATCGTTAATATGCAGCAAAAAAAGAGTTGCAGAAAGAACCGACCCTTGAGGAACCCCGGCATTAATAGCCAATTGATCGGAAGAGCAGCCATCAATGACTACTCGAATCGATCGATTCCTCAAGAAGTCCGATATCCAGACTCGTAGTCTTTCATGCAAGCCATAAGAGGGAAGCTTACCAATGAGACTGTCATGCCAAACCCTATCGAAGGCCTTAGAGATATCAAGGGAAACAGCGAGCGCTTCTCCGTACTTCTCTATGGCCTCGCTCCAGATGTGAGTGGCATACACTAGAAGGTCCCCAGTAGACCGGTTTCGACGAAAGCCGTATTGCCGATCACTGAGGAGTTCATGTGTTTCTAGGTATGCAAGGAGCTTCGTATTCAAAACACGTTCCATACTCTTGGAGAGGATGGACGTGACCGAAATCGGTCTGTAGTTAGTAGGGTCAGCACGACTACCCTTTTTGGGTACTGGCTGTACATTGGCAAGCTTCCAGGCTTTTGGTACTGTACCCGCCTCAAAAGAAAGCCGAAAAAGGCGTGTCAACACTGGAGTTAGTTCCGGCGCGCATGTTCTTAGGACCAGCGCTGAAATACCGTCCGGACCACTTGCTTTATTCACGTCCAGATTACGTAGCACTTTGCGAACATCCACTTGTCGAATGCGAATGTTTGACATAATCGTCTCGCATCCATTCAGCGGAGTTGGTGGTGCTGCGCTACCAGCATCTAGACGTGAAGACTCTGCAAAGAGAGATGCAAATAAATTTGCTTTCTCTTCCGCAGTGTGGGCTAGCGATCCATCAGGTTTCTGCAGTGGAGGAAATGAGGAGCGGCAGAAGTTCGATTCGACCGATTTAGCTAGGGACCAAAAAGCTTTACTACCCGTAGGGTACGAAGCAAGTTTGTTCCCTATTCGGCTAATGTGATCGAACCGAGCCTTCCGTAGAGCCTTCTTGCAGGACTTGGCAGCTTTGTTAAAGGCTCTCTTCTTGGCACGAATATCCTCGGCTTTGCGGTTTCGAGCATCAACCCATGCCTGGTATGCCTGATGCTTTTGTGTCTGAGAACGAAAGCATTCTGGTCCAAACCATGGGTGAGCTTTGCTGGACAGTGGCATATCGGCAAATGGAATAAAATATTCCATACCCTGCCGTAGCACATCCGTCACGGCATCCGCGCAAGTCGAAGGGTCGCTAGAAGAGAAGCATACTTGCTTCCAAGGGTAAGATGCGAAAAAGGACCGCATTTCATCCCAGTCCGCTGACTTGTACCGCCACACCCGTCGCGTGCCTTTAAGGCTAGGCTCGGGCGGGGAGTATGACGATACAGATTTCACCAGACAGTGGTCGGAGCTACCTAATGGTGGAGCCACCGACACTGAGTAACGGTCTGGATCCGTTGTCAGTAGAAGGTCCAAGCAATTGGCTGTGTGGCCATCAACGTCGGGTATCCGTGTTGCCTCTTGGACCAGCTGAGTGAGATTTAACGACAGAGCAAGTTTGCGCGTCTCTCTCCCAGCATGGTCGGTGTTCTGGTATGGGAACAGCCACTCCTCGTGGTGGGCATTAAAGTCCCCCAGAAGCACAAGTTGAGCCGACGGATACTTCAGTTGGGCCGAATCCGCCTTCTCACTGAGATATTCGGTAAGCGCCGTCGTCTCCTGATCCCCGCCGTGCGATCGATAAACACAGGCGTAGAGAATTTTCTCCAAACCTGTGTCTACCATAACCCAGAGTGCATTGTGTTTGGAGTCTTCAAGATTACGGAGGCGTTTAATACAAATGTCATCCCGAGTGTATAAGCACACGCCTGCGCGTGGCTTAAATTTGTGCTCCAGGCTGTAGCCTGGGTAGGAAAGGTAGGCTACGTCGGAAGGACATCGTATCTGCGTCTCCGTGAGAAACAATAGGTGCGGTTTTTCAGTCTCTAGGTGGTAGTGGACTGGCACGATATTGGAGTGCAAGCCTCGAATATTAGAGAGGTGCACTTTTAACGAGAGGGAGTGCAGCCGCTGTGTAAAATTTCTTCTATTTTTGTTTCTCGTCATGTTGGGGGTGAGTGAATTGGTGGAACAAACAGCAGTGGAACGAGGCTTTACTTTGCAGACAAGGGACTCACAAGGAGACCACACGAATCATTGGGGAACTAATCTGGAGACTGCGGGGACGCCCGAGCCCCCCCGGGGATGTCCATCAGGCCCTCTCATCCGGTCGCCAACCGGCATGATGGCGCATCCCGGGATTTTTCGTCAGTTGGCGGGGCAGCCTTTCGTGAGTGGCTAGGTCACTAATTGGGCCCCCAGCTACCTGCGGTCGGCCAGCGGTGCACCGTGCCTCGGATCCCGCTACCCTCCGCGATTAGTCACCCGATACGGCAGTCTCGAAGAGTGTCGAAGACCGTCATAGCAAGCAAAGCAACTGTCCCGACCTGTTTGTTCCTACTGGTGTCACCGGACATCACGGCTGAACATGGTCGCCATTTGGTGCCGTGTCTTTGTCCGGTGGGTGGTCACCAACCGCGGCCGAAGCCTACCACCGGTAAATCATCCGATTAGCACCACCCGAGGGTCACGTGTAGGGTTTCTGATTTTTGGGGTGCTCTCCTACGGACGTGGATGAATCGACCCTCAAAAATGTATTCATGGGTCGTCTATGTTATGTACCTACACCCATGTACCAAGTATTCCTACTTACGTGAGACAGTTGTCAAACGCAAACTATTAATATGTAAAAAAAAAAAAAAAAAGTTTTAGTTTTGTACATTTTGATTTATACATCAATAGAAAAATATATATTTCATTTATCACCTTATTAGGTTTTCTACGGGTGCAAAAAAAAGATTAATCAAACTGTAGTTTTTTTAGTTATAGTAGAATCTCTGCAGAAAGAGACCGCGGGTCTTGGGATTTGAGGACACAGCCATGTTTAATAATTATATCATATTATTCGCTAAGTTGGAAGGATTGTTACGTCATATCGTTATAGTGCGACGGTAACATCTTGATACTGTTGTCAAACTATAAAATAAATATTTAATATATCAATATTAAATTGCACAATGAGTCCCGTCAGCGGTGTCGGAGACTTTAGCGAAAGGAAAAATGGTAAATTTTTTCGATAAACACACTGCATATTAAATTTTTCTCCCACCATAAAATTAATAATTTATGAAACCAGTTGTGGGTTCTGGGGAACCTTCCCAGGGGCATCGCTCTATGCCACCCACCGCGTCGCAGGTTGCGGATAGCGAAACGGCCTCCAGATATGGAGGCTAGCTGCTGATGCAGTCGCGGACAATAGGGCGGTCCGTCTAGAGGGGTGCTGGGAAATCTCATGGCGGAGATTTCTCTATAAAACAGCACTAAACCCAATGATAGAGGATGACAGTGGCGAGAAGGAGCCGCCACTCAAAACAAAGCTCGGACCTGGGGAGACCAACCTCGTGAGCCCTGGAATCGGCAATTGGTCTAGGAGATACCAACTCCAAAATTAAATGGTATCTACTGCCTTGTAGAGAGATGTTGGATCATCAAAGGCTAGGGTGTCATCCCAAAATACTGGCGTGTAGTGCCTTGGGAAAGTACTACACTACCCTCCCAAAAATCGTAATGAAATGAGTGATAATAATGAGAGTGTTTTGCCATGCGCTCCGGCTAGCCCCCGGCGCTTACAGGTACCCGGGCCTGTAAGTGAGAAATTGGTTACCGATGACTGTGAGAGGGTGGGTACCCAGGCCCCCTTATCAGTTAATGTTACTGGTCTAAAAGAGAGTAATAAAAAGCTAGTTCAGCAAGCATTTCATCCTGGTCTATTCCTAGGTAGACCTAGAAGTTCGTCACTAAGTTCAATGACTGAGGCGAACACTAAAAACCGTACTAGTACTTGGAATATGCAGTCGAGCTCAGATGCAGATAATGAAGAGAACAACCCCCCCACCTGGCAGAGAGCACCAACGCTAAGATATGCCAAAAGAAA
Organism: Apeira syringaria; assembly: GCA_934044485.1. Taxonomy (NCBI): domain Eukaryota; kingdom Metazoa; phylum Arthropoda; class Insecta; order Lepidoptera; family Geometridae; genus Apeira; species Apeira syringaria. The sequence goes on along the minus strand of OW203656.1, from coordinate 4,532,186 downwards.
GAAAGTGTCATCACCATCACCGGAGAGAATCCCCATCACCAACACATTCAGCGGGCTCCCGCTTGATCAAGACGAAGACATTCAAAGAGAAGCCCCTAAAAAAGTATCTAAACCACCACCCATAATCCTCTACGGTATTGAAGATCTCAATAAGCTTACAGAGCTTCTAGAAAGTTCAGTAAAGAAAACAGACTTCACCTACAAAATCATCAACCAAAACCAACTCCGGATTAATTGCACCAATGTGGAGATCTACAAAAGTATAATAGAGTTAATAAGACAAAAAGGTATAATAGGACACACATTTAACAGAAAGGATAAAAAACCCTATAGAATTGTAATAAAAAACCTTCATCACTCAACACCAATCAAGGTCATTAAAGAAACCCTGGAACAAACAGGAAACACTGTGATTGGACAGATAATAAATGCTAAGTATGGGCCACACAAAAAACCGACATCCACCTTCTTTGCAACTTTGGAACAAAGTGTAAACAATAAAGCTGTGAAGAATGTAAGATATATAAACAATCAATCTGTGACGATAGAAGATCCGTATAAACGAATTGCTATTGTTCAATGCCAGAGATGCCAACAATATGGTCACTCTAAAAACTATTGTATGAGACCATACCGCTGCGTGAAATGTGCTCAGCCACACAGAACGGCAGAGTGCCCTAAGACTGATAGAAATACACCAGCAACTTGCGCATTGTGCCTCGGTGCTCATCCAGCCAATTTTAAAGGCTGTGAGGTATATAAAGAAATTCTATCGAGGAAATCCAATAAACATCTAACATTGAGAACTAGAGACACTATCAAACCAGCAAATATTACAGCTAACCCGCTGCAACCCCGAAATGATAACCAAGTTAATAAAACTGAAATGAATACCAAGTTTTCACCAAAACCCATACCACCACCCAGTGCCAAATCTAGACCAGACCCAGCTAAACAAAAACAAGTGAGATACTATGCAGAAGTACTGAAAGCCAAACACCACCAGGAATCTAAAAATATAGACAGCATACCACCAAAACTATCAATAGAAGAAATGCTACTTAAACAAGCAGAAAAATTTGACTTAATCCTACAACAAATGAGTACTTTAATCAACCTCATAACAACTCTAGTGACCGAACTGTCATAATGGCTTCCCTCAAGATAGCTACGTGGAACTTAGACGGACTATCTCCAAATGTGAATGAGGTTGAAGTCTTACTACACACTCACAACATAGACATACTACTTGTGTCTGAATCTCACCTTACTGAAAATCATAGTATTAAGATACATAATTATAACACTTATGCCACAAACCACCCAGACGGCACTGCACACGCAGGAGCAGCTGTGATTGTAAAGTCTTGTATTAAACACTACGAACAACCGCAGTTTCGAAAAGATCATATACAAGCAGCAACTATTGCAGTAGAAGATCGAAATGGTACATTCAATGTATCCGCCATATACTGTCCTCCGAAGCACAAAACCAAGGAAGAACACTTCGATGAACTCTTTAGGACTCTTGGTGTGCGATTTATAGCTGGGGTTGACTGGAACGCAAAGCATGTTCACTGGGCTTCTAGATTAACCAGCACGAGAGGAAGAGAGCTGAAAAAAAGCATAGATAAGACCAACCTCACTACGATCTCCACGTCGGATCCAACAAACTGGCCTACTGACCCAAATAGACTTCCTGACGTCATAGACTTCTTCATCACAAAGGGACTATCTAGACTATTTTATAGCATAGAAACATGCCTGGACTCCAGTACTAACCATGTTCCGGTAATATTGACAGTTGGCACTACAGTTTTGAACATAAACAGTAATTCAAAACTATATAACAAGCGCACAGACTGGAACTGCTTCCGAGAACTGGTCCATGAGAAACTGGATCTGAAAATTGCATTGAAAACGCAGGCAGACATTGATGAGGCTGTAAGGATTGTAACCTTAGTGATCCAAGAATCCTGTTGGAGTTCGTCGCCAGAAGTCAGCAATCGACCCCCCCAGAGTAAGACATACTCCGATGTCATACGCCAAAAAATACTTGAAAAAAGAAGACTACGGCGCGTTTGGCATACCAGTAGACATCAACAAGACAAAAAAAATTGAATAAAGCTATACACGAGCTAAAAAATCTTATATCAGAAGCGAATAACATAGCCCTGGATACCTATCTAGAAGGTTTATCAGCTACTAAAACAACAAACTACTCTCACTGGAGAGCGTGCAAAAACCTAGACCGACCATTAAATCACAAGCCACCGATTCGCACATGTGATGGACAATGGATCAGAAAAAATCAGGAGAAAGCAGAAGCCTTTGCGAAACACCTAAGCTATGTATTTAAACCAAATGTTCCTAGACCAGATGCAGATGAGTCAGAAATTGACTTGATCCTCAACCAAGATCTGCAACTTGACTTACCTTTGAAACTTGTGACACCCAGAGAGATATACAATAACATCAAGTCCATGGATAATAAAAAAGCTCCAGGCTATGACCTCATAGACAAGAAGGTTCTTGAAGAGTTGCCTCGAAAAGCAATACTACTACTCACCATGCTCTTCAACGCTATCATTAGAGTTGGACATTTCCCAGACCTTTGGAAAGTATCACAGGTAGTAATGATCCTCAAACCTGGAAAACCTATTCATGAGATCAGCTCGTATAGACCAATCAGCCTATTACCGATAATGTCCAAGATACTGGAAAAGTCGATTCTACACAGATTGATCAAAGTTATTAAAGACAAAGATATAATTCCTGATCATCAATTTGGGTTTCGCCAAGAACACGCGACAATCGAACAAGTCCACAGAGTATGTAGGACAATTAGGAAGACCTTTGAAAAAAACGAATACTGTTCATCTGCCTTCCTTGACATACAGCAAGCATTTGACAGCTTTGCTCTATAAAATAAAAACAATATTACCTCATACTTTCTATGGAGTTTTAAAATCATACATAAATAACAGAATATTTCAAGTAAGAGAAACAGAATGCACATCAGAATTCTACGATATATCTGCAGGGGTACCGCAAGGCTCCGTTCTTGGACCCGTCCTGTATACGTTGTATACATATGACCTACCACAGAACCCAGAAGTAATAGTTGCGACCTTTGCCGATGACACTGCCCTACTTGCCTCGAGCAAATGCCCGAAAAAAGCCTCTAGGCTACTCCAAAACAGTCTCAATGACATAGATGTATGGCTCTCCAAATGGCGAATTGCTGCAAGTGCTTCGAAATCAGTGCATGTAACATTTACCCTGAAAAAGCATAACTGCGCACCAGTCACCCTGAATGGTACTCAACTGCCACATCAAGATACAGTAAAATACCTAGGTATACACCTGGACCGTAGACTCACCTGGAGAAAACACGTTGAAAAAAAACGAGAAGCAATTAACTTGAAATACAAGGGCCTCTACTGGTTGATGGGACGGAATTCAAAACTGGCGATGGATAACAAGCTGCTGATATATAAGTCGATCCTGAAACCAGTCTGGACATATGGCATACAGTTGTGGGGCTCTGCTAGTGCCTCAAATATAATGATAATTCAAAGAGTGCAAAACTACATCCTCAAACAAACTTCGAACGCTCCATGGTTTGTCAGGATAACAGAGCTGCATGAAATCCTAAACATGCCTACAGTTAAGGAAGAGATTGCTAACCATGGAGCTAACTACATGTCCAGACTGCAGAAGCACCCGAACCAGCTGGCGGGGCAACTCACCTTCCCAGAAACCATCCGTCGCCTCAAGAAACGACGGGACATCTTTGATTAAGAGCCATTTTGCCAAACAAAGAAAGGGGCTGACTCCGCTGGGAACAGCACCCTACACGACATAAACCTCTGCACCACATCTGCTTATAGTCGTAAGACTGATCGCATGATAAAACCACACAAAAAAAAAAAAAAAAAAAAAATGAAACCAGTTTTTTTTCGATCGAATCACGAATGCTGTACGAATTTAGCTATAGTTACCCATGTGAAGGACCTAGATATATAAAAAGGTCCTTGAATAACTTTAAAAATGCATTATATTATTTCATCTTACCATGTTTTTCTAGAATTGAGGCTAATTCCAAAGCAGTAAGGGTTCCAAACTCGTATCCTAATAGATAGAACTTATTCTTCAATTTCAACTTGTCCAGTAACATCTGAAACACAGAGCGTAAGTTTTCTGATTTTTTATTTATGTACCTATATGTCTTCTCATGAAAGCTTAGGATTGGCGGATAGACTAGTTAAATTTCGGAGATTTCAGGGTTTCCAAGATTCCCAAGTTTCTCCGACATGGCACAATGATTCATGTCATAATACAACAACCGGAACCGACACAGCTCAGTGTGGTTTCAGAATCATGGAAGCCCTTAGATTAAAATCCCACTGTTAGCTGTTAGATATTTTTCCTACAGAAATTTATGAACCACAAAACTCTTTGAATAAGTGCATGTTGCCTTCCCTCTATATGTTACCAACTGCAAGTTGCTGTATCAGTATTATTAATTAATTGTTCATACAATTAAATGAAGATGGAGCTAAGAAAAAAATCGACTCAATTGTAACTAAAATGGATAAATAAATTCGAACTGCTGCTCAGTGGAGTTTTACTACACCTTAAATGGCAAAGCGGAAGGACAGTATTCTGTATGGATCAAAATAGCGGACTTTTTTCCTTCAAAAATTTGAACGTACTCGTATATTACATAAGTTTACCTTTGAGTATCTGACAGCGAGTTCCTGAGGCGTTTCTTGGGGCCAGTCTAGCCCCGGCTGCAATACGATCGCGGGTACCTTGAGCCGCTCACACAGCGTACGGAACCGCTCGTGGTGACCTTCCAGTCCCGGGATCACAAATAAACAGCCTTTATTATCACCACTCCATTCCTGCATTCAAATAATAACTTCAAGTTAAAAGAAAAACAACTTAAGCGCAGTGAAATACCATATTTCATGTATGACATCGCATCCATCGGCCGCAAAATTAATAGAATTGATTTTATTTTGGAAAAAATCCTGATTTACCGTATCAATATCAGCCACTAAAGAGTCCATATGTATGAAATCCGTGGTTGCCTGAAGCTCATCAATGTCTACGTATGAAAAGAAAACATCAAGGCCGTTTTTATTTTTTAAAATGCGTTCTGTTGAGTCCATCTCTATTTCCAATAGTCTGCAAATAAAAGTTGTTATAAAACAAAAAGTTACATCCATGCCCCATCCTTGCCCCAACTAATATATTATTTAAGTATTTAATATAAATATTAGGAGGATTTTACGAAGGAGTTTTGTAAACTCACGGACTAGGCCTTCAGTAAAATTACTCAAATGACTCTCACGTGAACTTTTCTAACGACAGTCAACATGATAACTCAAAACATAATCTTCTTATTCTACTATTTTTCGTCCTACCCCCTGCCCCCGATTTTTAATAACGATTTTAGTCGGTAAGCTGAACAAAATAATATCGTGAAGTTAAATTTACGTGAAGTAATTTAATGAAGTGTCGTGTGACTTTGATATTTCAATAACTTACCTACGTATAATAAGCTGTTTATTACTTATATTAAGTTAGTGGAAGTTAGCATAATGCTTTAGATTTTCAATGGTGTTTAGCTTAATAATAAGCCTTTTACTAAACGTAAACGTCGTTCAAACGTTTGCTTGAATCTTGCGGGCCTGCTAGCGGACACTGTTCGCTAGCAGGCCCGCAAGATTCATGCAAACGTAAACGTAAAAGGCTTACTATTGAGCCAAACTCCGTGGAAAATCAGCTGACTTCAGTAAAAAAAATATATATAATAAATACATATACTAAAGCCTTTATGGTGCCGTTAACATCTAAATCAAAACTCATACTGTAATTCTCTGTAACCCCCTTGTTAACAGTTATAGTGGCAATAAGTAGAAACCATATAAGGACCTTTAAATTAAACAGCTTACAAGCTATTTTTGCATGTTACCTATACATTACATTCCTAGTGCATTTCGGAGAATGTGCACTGGAATTACACAATCTGATTCCACCATCCCCTTTCTATCATCGGTCGACTCGACGTACGGCAATTCGCCATCGCTATATGGTAAATATACCACCTATACGCACGAAGCGTTATGCTTCCACTTTCTTAATGCGTACTGCCAAGGAATGGAACTCGTTGCCCGAGTCTGTGTTTCCCGATATGTACAATCCTGGAGTCTTCAAGTCGCGAGTGAATAGGTACCTTCTAGGTTTGCGTGCTAAATCCTAGACAACGTCATCACTTAACATCAGGTGAGACAGTTCTCAAACGCAAACTTATAATATGTAAAAAAATAAAAAAAATACATTCTACGAGCTTACCTCTTTTTTGTCAGCATCAATATTTCTTCATCTTCTAATGAAATATGATAAACATCCCTTAAGAAGTATTTAACAAATGGTACTGAGTCTGCTAAGCCTAATTCATATAGGGTGGCGTTCTCATCTTCGCGTTCTAAAATAAGAATACATCAAAATTACTACATCGATACACTTTTTATATTAAAGTCCAAGTAAATAATGTGTCCGCCTAAGAAGTAAATTCATAAACTGAGCCTGTGTTTTCCAATAGAATCTGGCTGTCTCCAAATCACTAGCAGCCAGACGTGATCTATCGTGAACTGCATTCTTCTGCTACTCATGGTAACAATCAGTATTTTTCAGTACCCGTCTAGCTACCTACAATGATAAAGTTTCAAAACTGTCACTAATCACACAGTAGCTTTCATGGACATGACTGTGTTTTCATTGGCACATGTCTAAAGTCTAGATCCAAGTGTGATTTCACCGTGGACGACATCATCCCTAACAGTTAAATGAAAACAAATAATGTTACAAAAAACCAAGAAATTAAATACAACCCAACCTAGGCTGTGGCGTAAGACCTGTTTGAGCTTGTGAACTAGATGAAATGACAGGCGAATCTTCTGAACATAATAAACTAAAATGTTTAAAAAAAAAAGTTAAATAACAGTACGATGTACACATACAAGTAGACAATATTAACAATTCGACTCGTGTAAAATACATCAATTTCGTTCTTAGCAAAATCTCATGACAAAGATATATATGAAGTCTTACAATACACATACCAGCTTTAGCTGCTATTAATTTAATAAGGTCTTTCACCGGCGTTTGCGGTTCGGCAGATAACACTGAGTGCTTTGATAGAAGTGCTGTTTCTGTCACATCAGCAGCAGATTGATTCCAAGAACTCAATCCCAGAAATTTGCCATTATTTGTCTGGAAATAAAGATTAATTTTAATCTTCGTAACACAGTAACGGAGAGGAGACTATTATTCATCCAAAATGGGTGAAACTGTTGCCACTTTACTGTATTATTAAAACATCTTTACATGCACTCAGTTTTCTGCAATAAATAATTCTTATCCTTACTCCTTTTACGACTGTAGGAAAGCAAAGCTATGGTGCGGCTAAGTGCGATAAACCTTACACTAAAATAATTACATAAAAGCATTCCTATTTCCAATTCATTAGGGAGGATGTATGAAACAATGCTGGTTGAAACTGTACGCTGGGCGTGGTTAAATAAAAACTATTTCATAATACGATTATGTGGCACTTACATTCATGAAAGCTGGTAAATTCAAAAGAGAAGACGGAAGGCCATCGTTGGATCGAGAGAGATATGTTTCTTGTCCGATGTTGTTATCGATATTTATTACAGCAAAATATCTAAAAAAAAATTTTAACATCGTTTATTTCAGTAGCTTCGCTCGGCGTTTTTCCAGGGATTAAGGTTGATAATATATATTTTGTTCATATAAAAAGCTTTTTAAGAGTTAGCTACACAAGATTTGCTTATATCGTAAAATAATTTTTGTATCAAACTTTTTGAAAATCTATATTAACGCGATCGAAGCGGCCGGAAAATGCTTATAAAGCTAATTATATTTCTGTTATCCGATTAAAGTTAAACTAACGAAAATTAATACGAATGCAAAATAATATTTTTGTGAAATATGTGAAAAAACTTTTAATGTTTTTATAATTGGACAACGTATCTTAATGCTACCAGTGTTACAGATATCCAAAGGCGACGGTGATCGCTTACCATCCGGCGCCCCGTTCGCTTGTTTGTCACCTATCTCATATAAAATTTAAAAAAAAACACTTAGAAATTACAATTATAAAAGTAAGTTATTTGTTATACTGCAGATACTTTTACGTGAGAAATGTTTACATATAATTCGATGCTTTCTACCGCAACAAAACTCCCCCAACTGAATAAAACCGTTCTTATGTTGGGAATAACATTGTTTCGAGTTAAACATAATAAATAACTTTATCATAGCAACAAAACGTTGTGGGATTTAAAAAACCTTCATTATAGGAAACAAAAACCTAAATATGAATAGGTTCCTTCTAAGTTTGCGTGCTCCACCTTAGACCGCGTCGTCGCTTAACATCAGGTGAGACAGTGGTCAAACGCAAGAACAAGGATTAAATCTGTAGATCATTTTCATTGTGATCGACGACTACTTTAGTATAAAATAAATCAGTTCTGAAAAAAATCTATAAATACAGGCGTTACTTTGAGTAAATAAATAAAATAAATAAATCATTAGTTGCCACAAAAATAGAAGTCTTACAGGACATGTTTAATTAATTAAATATCTATGGCAAAAGGGATAGGCTCAGCATATGTCATGTTCCCACAGTGTAGAGACCATAACGCTTTGCGAAAATCGGTATTGAAAAGATATACATAACTACACAATATTAAGTGTTAATTCCACGAGATAATTATTCCAGTGCATGCAGTTAGCACCGCCCTCCCTCCCGCATAAATTGCATGCAGAAAGTATACAGTACGATATACACGTGCAATTACGTAGCCGGAAATTCTTCGGCACGTGTTTCGTTTGTGTACCAGGCATATTCAGGAGCTGTTCACTCCTTGACCTTCGGAAAGAGCAAAATATATATAGATAGTATCTATTTAATAAGGAATACTCTTTAATACTCACTTCAAATCCGAACACAGTTTTCTTGAAGCACTGTCTAAATGGTTTATGATGCTGGCGACATCTATAGACTCGTTATTGTTATAGTCCGAGACAGCCCCCGTGGTCACGTATATGCCTTCGATAGGACCAAGCTTAATGGTTTCGTTGATCAGCTCCAATACATTACTGCTGTTAGCGAGCACATCAGAATATATCTCGACGTCAACGCCCGCTTTTTTCCATAATCTGTTAAATTGTAATTGTATAATATATATTAATTTGTATAAATGTTTTAACTTGAGAATTAGATGAAAAAAAATATTGGTTGTCTGTAAAGTCGGTTTACGGACGATAGATTTACGTGATAACGTCATAATCATTTATGACTTTGACTTTGACTTTCATTTCGACTTCGACTTCGACTTCGACTTCGACTTCGTCTTCGACTTCCACTTCCACTTCCACTTCCACTTTGACTTTGACTTTGACTTTGACTTTGACTTCGACTTTGACTTTGACTTTGATTATTTTATGTAATACAAAACTCAGGTGGAACGTTACGCGGAACGTTACTATTTTTCATTTGTGTTGCTGGCGTTCATCAATTTATAAAACGTTATCACGTCAAAAAATAAAGTAAAAAAAAGTTTTATAGGTTTTTTGATGAAAAATAAATAGAATATAGGATATAATTATATTCTCTAAGCAAGAGGTCCATAAATTAAAAAAAATAATAATAATATGCGTCAAAAATGCAAAATAGTACTCCATATATTTATTATCTTCATGTAGTTTGTACTACCGAGCTGGCTATAGCCGCCACTACTAAGCCAGCAACAAAAACTTTGAAATATGCATACTCGTAATAGTCTCTTTGCCAAAAGTAGAACCACCTCCCACCCTGAAACCGGGGATTATAGTGCAAGTTTTCGTTCATCAACGTCTTATATAATATATATATTATATAAATCGAAAATCTAAGAAAGGGATGATATTAGTCTTCGGCGGGCTTGAATCGCTTGCTTGACGAAAAACTTAAATAAAACAACTTTACATTTCGCTCTGGTTTCTTCCTACTAACTCTAGAATACGACGCCGGTATACCAGCGGTGCTACAGCAGTGGACGTCCTATGGCTCAGATGATGATGATCATTACCGTAATTTCAAAAGACGTTTCGAGGTTGATTTCAGACAATAAATGCGCAGCTTTGTAACTCCTCGAGCTATCAATCTCTCAGCAAGCTGGAGACCAAACGAGCTGCCGTCCCAAAATATCAAATGGCTTCTCGTTGGTTCACAAACGATTCTGAAAAAATATGAAATATTTATTAAGACATACTCCTTTCTCTGGATAATATCGTATATTCAAATGAAATGAAACACACAATAAGCTTTTGTCTAATCTCGTACTGGAATATAGAGATTAAAACATTAAGAACAGAACTTGAATGACAGTCTTTATAGATAATTTATTGAAATAAGTTAAAAATAGTTGTTTAAGAAACACTTCTTTTAACTTAAACTTGTGTAAGTTTAAAAAACGAGCCGCAGGCGAGTTTTTAAGTTTAAATTATGTGCAGTTTCATACACAACTTTATCTAATCTTATAAAATATATAATGAAATTTCCGTAAAATCACAGCTTAAGTTTGTATTTATTTGTAAACGCTTAGCGCCAAAATCCATTCTGGTCGCGCATGCGTGTTGCGCTGCGTCCACAGACAATATGTAGAAAAACTGCATTCCAACCTCCTTGGTCCACAATAGTTCAAAAGTAATATTATCAAATTATTGTGCTCATGGTACCGACTTCGACACGGTTATTTCACTCTTTTGAGAGTTGAAATCGGTTCCTTAATTTGGTATTACTAATTTGGTATTACGAGAAGCCCCAGCTTTCAAATTTAAAATAAATCATCAAAATCGGTTTACCCAGTCGAAAGTTCTGAGGTAACAAACACAAAAATAGAAAAAATAATATAGGTATGGGTCGAATTGAGAACCTCCTCCTTGTTTGAAGTTGGTTAAAAAGTATGTACTTTGAGCAAAAAAGTTTTCAAAAGGTTACATACATATATATCTCGTGGTACTTATGTACATGTATGTATTATCTATCTTTAATTTCTAGGTTCCAGCTCAAGATTGCAGTAGCCCGCAGGCATCACCGCCGGACCTGTAGCTGTTATGTAGCACTTATATACTTAGCCAGTATTCAAGTATACCTGGGTATGGCCCGCGTGGAGGAGTCACGGAGCTGCAGAAGAACGCGGCCGCGATGGCGACTCGCGGCGAGCAGCTGGAACGCGCGCGGAACCTCATGAGACGCGTACGTCACTCGTGACAGTGGACGCACGAAACCCCGCGCGATACCATCACTCAATAAGTTCTGCAACTTCTGTAAAATATACATTTTATTAATTATTGAAGAAGCACTTAATAAACTAAAAAGGATTGAATATAAACCATGTGCTTACTCTGAGCTCAGTTTGGTTGCCGGAATCCAGTACAGAATAAAAATCGGCTGCAATGTAAGACCTTTGCTTTGTCATGTAAGACATTCCATATTCATATTTGTCTCGGTTTGGTATCTGTAGCAAGTCGATAGTCACTCCAGAAAACGCAGTGCATTTTAACGAAATCTAAAAAGAAGGAATACCTAATTATTGGTAAAATATAATGCACGCTTTGCGAGCATTATATTTTACCAAAAAAAAAAAAAATTATTAATAATTTAAATAAAAAAAATGTAAAAAAATATATTCTAACAACTTGATACCTCAGGGCCTTTTAAAATATAATAAATAAAATGTAAATAATAAAATAGTATTTTATAAGATGACAAATTATTTTTAATTTTTTTCTAACATATATTTTTTTAGTGTGTAAACTAGAAATACAGCACAACGCAATGAAAAATGCAGGTGTAAGTGTGGGTAAGCGAGTTTAAATTACAATATTATCATAACGATTACAATACAAAATAATCGCTTTGACCGCATTCAGTAAAGTGGATCTCTCGACTAAGCACGGAGCATTTCGCAGGGAACATGTGAAAAGTTATATGAAATGAAATATCATACGTCACACCTGCTACTTTTCATCAGATAGACCGATACTTTCAGTCGGTAAATCATAGCCCGACTTCAGTATGATTTGGGCTTCGGCCCTAATTCTGTTAATCACACGAACTAGCTAAAATTCACTAAAAATCATCAAATTGAAATGTCTCGTATTCTATTTACGCTAAAATTCAAATTTGTATAACTCCATACAAAGCTCTCACTTATTAGAGTTTTATTCAATTTCTGGCCAATTGAGGGTAGTTTACTAGGCAACAAATAAGTGGTGACTTCATTTCGCTAAAATTACGCTCGCAAATTTAATAAATACATTTAATTTAGTGATGTTGTTGAATCATTTCCATGTCTACTTGCGACACTCTGGTTAAGAGATTTCAAGGCTATAGAGAAACATCAAAATAGGTATTTATGAACTGCATGGTACAGGATAAGGAGAAAGTTTGAATGCCATGAGATATTAGAGACATTTAGGTCAAGGTATAATACAAGAGACACATAGCTTTTGAATGTGATCAAAAACACGGGTGTGAATAAACCCTGTTAGCAAATTAGTGTAAATTAATATTCTTACGTTTTTCAAATCTTCTTGTACGCAGCTTAAAACGATCTTACAGCCTTCGCCGTTAGTCGCATCCAGGACCATGTCACCGAAACTTCCATCACGAGAATTACCAATCGCGTCCTCTGCAATAAGAAGTATATTCATCTCCTTAAAATAAACGTTAATTATATACAACATAATACCCAAATCCTTTTGTTACAACAGAGTCGCCCACAGATTTTGTTAAATATATATAAATCAGAGGAAACGACTCTGCTAAGTTCACACATTTTTTATTGATATGCTCTACATAATATCAAACATAAAAAGCGTGACAAGTGAAAGTTTAATGAACACAAAACTATTATCATTTTACTCATTGGTCGTGATATTAGTCCATGACAAAAGCATTGTAACGTAACAATCGCCATCGTGCCATACGACGTTTTTGTCATGGGCACATTATAATTACTATACAAAACCCAAAAAATATGCACAGCCATATAAAAAAAATATGTACAAACAAAACATACCATTTAGTTGAGGGAACAGTTTCAGTAAGAACCGTTTCTTGGCGCTGTCGGCAACAGTCGCAAATACTTGACAACCATGAGCCAGCGCCACGGATATCGCAGCCTGCCCTACGGCTCCTGCGGCGCCGTGGACAAGCACCTTCCATCCTTTTTGAAGTTCGTTCTTTACGCACTGTTGATTTTAATTAATTATACATATATTATGGCAATAATTTACATAGCTTTGGACGAAACTGTAATTTGATCTCCTGTTTACTCTATACTGTTTAGCGTAGCAAATATCGTGAGCTTTAATAATATTATCTCAACTCAAGGGATTCCTATTGAGATTGAAAAAGAAAACTTATTTGCCCTGGTGGTCAAAGGGCTTTGTGGAAATCCGTTATAGCAGAGTGAGTACGGTAGAGAAACCTAAACGTAGAAGCGGGTGTGCACTTTCCCTCCCAGAAAGTGGCGTGAACTAAGAGAAAAAAGAAAAAAATTTTTTTTCCCAAAGAAAACAGTGCAGTGACGGACATACAATTATTATTATTTTAGTAGGAACAACCTATGCCGCTGCTTTGGTAGTCGACTTTACTATCGTTTCAATTACTTTTCTAATAACACATGCAATTTAACGAGGTAACATGCATACTTTGTCTTTCAAAAAAAATTTTTTAGCGAAAAATGGAACTTCCACAAGTTACAACTATAATATTGTCGAGGTATGAGTAGCACTTTTCAGTTATTGGAGTGCAACTCAAAAACAGCTTTTTCGATTTTCATGAAATTTAAATGGGACACCCTCGGAAGAGTACTCTATCAAAAAAAAATCATCTAAATCGGTTCATAAACGACGAAGTTATCTTGCGAACACACATAAAAAAAACATACATACGGTCGATTTAAGTAACCTCCTTCTTTTTTTCAAGTCGGTTTAAAATTAGATAGGTAGAGATAAATCTGGTTGATATGGGGGAAACATAAAATATTTGGATTTATTGTAACTTAAAAAAGATTACTCACAAGGTAATACAAGGCTTGTACAAAAGCAAGCGGGACAGTGGCTGCTTCCTCTAAGCTCCAATGGGCTGGGACTGGCCACAACAACTCTGGCAGTGCTGTCACCATGGTGCTCGCTGCACCGTTCCTCACCAAGCCCATAACACGTTCTCCTCTGGATTTAAAAAAAATATTTTCGAGGACATCATAAAATTAATAGCTTTAGCAAAAACCAAGTTAATCTATATAATTAGCAACTATTAACATGTAATTGCCACTACTTGCTTGTATTCACATGTAGTTACAGTAGAATTTCACTGATCCGGCACTTCTACACAGTAATCGGGTTCGACCAATCTAATACTATAAGACGTACTGACGACGTACGTCCTGACGTACTGATCTATAGGCAATGCACAGCCCAAACGGCTGGACCTAGGGATATTAAATTTGGAGGGTGTATTTGGTTTAGTACGTATACGTGTACAGAGAACGGATTTTTGGAAATTTCTTCCCTAAGGGGGTAAAATGGGGTAAAAAACTTTGTATGAAACTTCTTGGTTTTTGAACTTCTAGCAATGAATTTTGGTAATGAGTAGTTTATCCTAATTAAACATAAATGTTATCGATAAATATGCCAGGGGTGCATTAAAGGTGTGCAATGAGGGTAGAAACTTTAAATGGAATGTTCTTTATTTGTGAAGTCTTGAAAGTGATTATATTAGTAGTTCATAAAATGTAGCCATTTAATGAACTACTAATGTAAAAAATATATAAAAACTTTTGCCTGGGGCGCATTAAGGGGATGCTATTGGGGTTAAAATTTTAAGCTGAAAAGGGCCACGCATAGACCAAACGGCTGGTCCTAGATATGAAATTTGGAAGGTGTTTTGATACGTAGACGTGTTTTAAGAACGGATTCTTGGAAATTACATCAATAAGGGGGGCAAAATGGGGTAAAATATATCGCGGAGCGGAGCATAAATTAAAAATGTTTCAAAAACGGGAAAAATGATTCCTCGAAGTAACTATTCGACGCGGACGAAGTCGCGGACAAAATCTAGTGTAGTAAGCTGGAGTAGTAAATAAAAATATACATACTTAAATAAAAACTTTATAAGCTAAGAGACTTTACAAGTATGATAAAAGGATGTGGGGCAACGTAGCTACAATTTATGAAGGTCTGTTCAGGCGTTTCAAGTCTTATGTCAAGGGTTACTTTTTTATTTAATTTTATTATTTTTGTATTAAAGTTTTTCTCTAACAATCTTACTGAGTTTTAGTTATTTTTTTAAAAGCTTTGCCTAATGTTTTGATTTAGGTGCTAACCTTTCAGTTAATCCACTAAAGTCTATTCCAAAACAATTCTCGTCTTCACCAAATGGTATAATTCCAGAGGCTCTTTTCACATCAATAACATTGATTCCAGCATATTCAACCTGTAAGCAATCACAACTATAAAACAACTCATCTAATCATCAAAACGGCATGTGTAATAAGTTAAAAATGTGTTACCAAACACATAGTGGTCAAACGCCTGTCTATTGTGAATAAAAAAATACAGTTTAGTAACATTACATCGCAAGTACAATATTTTTTTGTTTATTTTCATGGTTTCAGACATTTTCAGTTCACAGACACCATAGGGAACTCAAAATTTTCGCCATACTCAGAATTTTGTATGGTTCATAGTTCATAGTTATTTATTGGGTAAAATTTGTTTACATGTCAAAATTATATAAATGTAGACTATAAGTAAAAGCTTAAATTACAACTAACAGTAAAAAAGTATTTTTATCGAAATACATAAATATCTAAAGACGATTAATATAATTATTAATATATAATATAATATATTATACATTGGAACATATCAATGAGTCTTAAATTGGAATACTTTTGTATTCCTTTCTACTTCCAATCCAAAAACTCTTTATAACTATAAAACGTGTTGTCGACAAGCCAGCGCTTCAGTCGCG
The DNA here is from genome assembly GCA_934044485.1 of Apeira syringaria. Taxonomy (NCBI): domain Eukaryota; kingdom Metazoa; phylum Arthropoda; class Insecta; order Lepidoptera; family Geometridae; genus Apeira; species Apeira syringaria. The sequence goes on along the minus strand of OW203656.1, from coordinate 4,516,057 downwards.
CCTTAAAACAAACCAAATTCGGAGCGTTAATGATGCTGTCCGGCAACTTATTATATACTGTTGGCGCCATTACATGAGTGATCTTTGAGGACTTGGTCAGTGTTCTACTGATACCTATAAGTTTCTTTGCTCTCCGAGTGTCATACGAATGGATATCGCTATGCTTAACAAAAGACTGTATATTGCATCTTGCGTATACTGCTATTTGTTGTATAACAATGCAGGGCAAAGTTAAAATGCCAAGTTGCTTAAAGTATGGCTTCACTGAGTCACTATGTCGAACTCGCACTATAGCACGAATAGCTCTCTTCTGCATTCTGAAGGCGCGCTGCCAGTCAGCAGCACGCCCCCATAAATCAGCTCCATATTGAAGCAGTGAATGAAGCGTGGCGAAATAACAAGTGCGAGTTATTTGCATGGAAACGACTCTTCCTACTCTACTGAGAGCGTAGCATGAACTCGCAAGCTTTCCGCATAGTTTGTGTATATGCTGTTCCCATGTGAGGCCCGTGTCTATCACAAAACCCAGAAAAGTCGTACTTTTGGTTTGATCTAGGCATGTGCTATTCATCATCACTCTAAGGGGTCTAGTTTTCCGGCCAGAAAGACCGAAATGTAAAAATGTAGTCTTTTCCAAGTTAAAAGTGAGTCCGTTAATGTGAAACCAATTGGAAAGTTCTAAGCACGTGTCATTTAGTTTCTGCTCCAAGTGATCAACGGAAGATGCAGTGACAAGGGCAGCCACGTCATCAGCATACATAAAGGTTTCAGCTGAAGTCACTGCATCTGGTAAATCATTTAAGAGCAATGAAAACATGATGTTTGAGATAGCCGAGCCTTGTGCAACTCCCATTGATGAAGTCAGGGGATCAGATTCAACCCTCCCTCCATTCCCGACAACTATTTGGGATCTGTCATGCAATGAGCTTGTCAGTAGAGCAAACGATGCGCCTCCCACACCGTAGTGCCCCAGCTTGGCAGCAAGCACGGCATGGTCAGCAACGTCGAATGCTTTTGACATGTCGCAGCACACTATAGCAACCTGCTGTTGCTTCTCACGGGCATCTAGGACACGGTGGACTAGCTCGCGAGTCAGGGTGGTGGTGGACCTTCCTGCTCGATACGCAAACTGCTTGTCAGATAGTAGCTTTGCTCCAGTGAGGAAATTTACTAGTCGCGTACTGAGTCCATTTTCAAATATCTTTGGTACAGCAGGGATGATTGATACCGGTCTATATCCATCAATGTCCTCGCGTTTGCCCTTTCCTTTGAATATCGGAGAAACCTTGGCAATTTTTAGGGTATTTGGATACGAACCTTCTTTTATACACGCATTAAATAGTTCCGTCAGAGGTGGTGAAAGAGGGCCTGCGGCTATTCGAAATAATTTCATATTGAGGCCATAGATGTCTTTTGATGTCTTTGGCGGGATTTTACTAGTTATGAGACGATATACTTCATCTATAGTAAAGAGACCTAACCTTTTTTTTTTTTTTTTTTTTTTTTTACGTGGGGAAAATGCATTTACGCACTTCCGCCTACCGGGAAAGTAGGCGGGGTGTGTCGGGCTCGCTCGAGCATCACCGCTCCCTGGGGGGCCTCATGGCCCCCAACCCTAACTGCACCCACAGCAGCCAGGGTCCACTACCGACTAAAACCCACGGTGTCCATCCTGCCGCTAGAACGGAGGGAGCGCGGGGTACATTTGCATACCGCGCCCCCACCACGGCCGTCCGTTTCCGGACCCCTCCAGGGGGGGAGGATGACCCTCCCCCTCGCGACCGTGCCGGGACCAAGAGCACGGCCGCACCAACCCGGGGACCACACAGTGCAAGGAACGCCAGACTTCCCACATCCGACGCTCGTAGTCCCCTGCGATGGGCCAGATGGAGCAGCCCCATCGCCAGCCGCTTCGGCCGCCACCCTCCGACGGCGGCCATATCGGCGCCACAGCAGGAGACGAACTGAATCACTCCCGCCGCAGCGCCTCCTCAGCTGCAGCACCGTCCAACACGGCGCCGCTGCCCCCCTCAGTTGCAGTGCCTTGCAGCAGCACCGCAACCTACCGTCAAGTGGACCGCTCCTCGTCGGCTTGGCGAGCAAAGCCTATCGGGAGCAGTCCCGGCCTGAATATAATAAACATACATAAATAAATGGATATAAATAAACTTACATAGATATGAGACACGCGAGGCGCCGGACGATGTCTAGTTACGTCTAATTCAGAGGAATTAGACCAAGAACAGGCAGCACCGCGAGAAGGTAATCGCCAGACTTGCCTTGAGGATCATCACGACCTGCGCTTCCCCCAAGACCGTAACCTCCCTACCCATCACGGGATGAGTAAAGAAGGCCTGGACTTAACCAAAACAAGCAGCGTGAACGCCGCAAGCATAGGCATAGCAACTATTTAATGGATAAACCCAGACCCGCCCAAAGAGACCTAACCTGAGCGAGCGATCAGCCGATGGGCGCACCGACCGCAGAACGCGGAGCGCGCCGGCGACGTCAGCTCGCGGGGCTCCGCACGCCACTGCCGCGTTCAGGAACCTATCGTTTACAGCGTTTACAGCGGCTTTGGGGGATGTGAATGACGATCCATCACAGTTTTTTAATATGGCGGTAAAGTCATGATAAGGCGAGTTATACTTACCTCTTTCTAAATTTACCAGATTCCACATAGATTTGCATTTATTTTCACCTTTGCTTATTAGATTTTCATAATAACTCGATTTACATTTATTTAATAAAATGTCATATTTATATTTCAAGTCATAAACTAATGTGTTTAAAGAGTAATTAGTAGGATTCGATTCACTTATTTCTAAAACATCAAATAATAATGATTTGAATTGTTTAACGTCTTGGCTTACCCAGCCCCGACGCTTTTGTATATTTCTAACCTTACTTAAAGGGAAGCAGGTGTCAAATTTGTTATATATTATATTTATTATAGAAGCAACTTTTCTTTGGGTCGTTGTATTACGCTGCCCATGTTCTGCCCAATCGATACTATTAAGTGACATTACAAAGTTTGATTGGTTATGTTGAGAATACTTTCTTTGAAAGCGGAATGATACAATGGGCGTTTTACATTGGCGTTTTAGCTCAGCCCGCACGGCTAAATGATCACTCAAATTTGTCACTACGGTCTCCGTATGTACGGATCCTTTTGCAAGGTTACTATAAACGTGATCCAAACATGTGGAAGTGGTGGCTGTTATTCTAGTGGGAAAGTCAACTTCAATCCTCATCCCATGGGCCAACAGTACATCCGAGAGGTTTTTAATGTCATTGCCTATATCTCCTAAACAATTTATGTTTGTATCACCTACTATTACGCAATCTATCCCTAAAGCAGTGATCTTGTCAACAAGACGTTCAAAGTAAATAATAAATTCATTAGCACTAACTAAGTTTGTCCTATATATGCAAATGATAGTCAAATTTAAATCAATTAAATCAATTGCTGAAACTTCACATCTTTCAACTGCCAAATCCACTAGATTTTTGTTCTCGACACATTTTATGCCATCTTTGATAAAAATGCATGATCCGCCGTGTACTATCTTAGTTCTACAGAAATATGAAGCTAATGTATACCCATGTAAATATGCACATTTTAACTTAGGTTCCGTCAGCCAGTGTTCCGACAAGGCAAGGACATCACACATCATCTCACTATGTAATAACACTTCTAGCCGTTGAGTTTTCCCATCTAGTGAAGCAATGTTTTGATGGCATACTACAAAGGTCTTGGGATTGATAATTTTATTTAGTATTGGCGCATCACTGCGCGTAGTTATCGTTAAGTTACCGAGCGAGTGTTCACAGCTGTGGCTCGGAGTCACTAGACGGGGAGCAGCGTTGGCGCGAGTTGTCAACATTACCGCCCCGCGCCCCGCGGGGCTGTCTCGGAAACCACCAATCTGCCACTTTTACACGCGGAGGCCACGATGCCGGATTACATAATTTCTCATACAAGCTTTCTGGGAAACCTATTATAAAAGCCGCGTGTGCGTCAGTTTTAATATCACGCTTTTCAACAGTGTAACTATCGCAGTTCGAAACCTTGTTGACATAGTTTAATACATTATTAGCGGTTGTGTCGGGTCGGAATGACCACGCTTGTATATACTTCCGTCTTTCTACTGTCTGGAGTTCTTCATCTTCCTTGCCGGTACCAGTCAATATTTTTCTCTGCTTCTTACCAGAACGCTTTCGGGTTATTTTTCGCCACTCATTTCCAGACTCGATCGAATTCAAATTACATAAAACTCTGTCATCATCGTTGGTAGCTTGGACAGTGTCGTGTGAAGTCGCCATCGCCTTATTTTTGTCACAAGCAGTTTGGCAGTCAATCGTCTTTACTTGCTCGCATCGGATAAGTTCGGGGGTTTTCGGCTCGACTTGAACAATAGATGTTCGTTGTTTAGCAGCCGTTTTCTCGCTTGATTTTTTTGCGGCCGCTGAATATCCAGTATTAGAGGAATGCGAAGTTAACGCTTTTAACCGTGCCTGGCGTATAGGGCGCTGTAACGCTGTCGAGGTAGCCGGGTTTTTTATTTCGGCAGAAATCGTGAGCGGTTGCACGCTACCCTCACAATTTGTTTTTTTTTGGTGTATACTCGTAATTAAACTGGAAATCATCTCACCTTGTTTGATGATAGTCGCGTTCTGTTCAATTATCCTGGACTCCATTGTGCTGATTTTATTCACAAGTTCATTCAACGTTTTCTGCTGATCTCGTATAGCACTTTCTAGTGCTTTCTGTGCCATTCTTCTATTTTTATATCACAAAAATACGTAACACACAGTGTCCACGGTCAGGTCTACCCGCCTATTGTATATGTATTGGTATGTGTTTTCAAATCCAGTTTTATCTAGTTCAAAGTAGTTATTTTAGGGCATTTAAGATGGATAAAACAAGTTTATGAGTCAATTTTAGGTATATATTTTCTTATTGAAAAACATTTACCTTACGAAGGCAAATTCCATTTGAGAAAAAAATTGCGTTGTTCTTCATACCTAAGGAGCCCTACCGACTTCGATAAATTATTTCACTGTTTTGAGTGTTGAAGTGGGTTCCATTTTTTTTTCACCCTTTTCCTTTCATTGATGGTTCTCACGGGATCAATTATTGTCATTGTGCATGTTCACCGATGTCTTCAATGTCGACCAAGTAAACATAACATATTTCAGTTATTCGAGTGTAACTCAGAAACCGCTTGTCCGATTTAAATGAAATTTAAATGGGACCACCTTGGAAGTACACTCTATCAAACAAAAAGAATTTTGAGATACGACCCAAAACTGGGGGAGAAATCGGTGAACATAAATACAAAAATACAGTTAAACACATAACCTCCTCCCTTTTAAAGTCGGTTAAAAACATGAGAGGTTAACGGTTTTCCATTTAAAGAGTTTATGACCAGAAACTGCATTCAGAATTTGAAAAGTAAAAAAAACGAAAGCATGATTTTGAATGACATCACAGTTGTTTCCAATTTCAGTGCTTTGAATAACAATGGTTTCAATCTTATGTTAAATAAGTGAGGGCTTATTCTTAAATTAAGAGCACGACGTAATATAGATTCTTACATTCATGATCAGTTTTATGTGATTCGTCTTGATATACCAAATGCAATCTCAATAAGGAATTCACTTCTTGACGTAAGATCTGTATTTATAACTTTACCTTCACTTTGATTCCGGTTCCAGAGGATACTGACGTTTCTCTCCAATATAATTTGTCAAGATCACCAACATTGCTTATTTGTAAAGCAACGATTTTGTCACTTGTAATATTTTCGTTACGAATCTGTAGATCATTATTCTAAAAAAAATTCAAATGAAATTCATAATCGTTTAAAATATGCTAACCTAGGTAGTGGTTACATATTTGAAGCGTTTGGGGTCGAGACATTGAGCTTGTGGGGACCGGGAGCTTATCGAATTAGTTTTCTTTCCATAATAGAAAATCAAACCACAATTTAATCAGGTTCTGGTTTATATCGTAGAATTTACATCATCAGCAAGAATTGAAGTTCCTGAAATCTCAATTCTTACAGATGATGTAAATTGTATAAGTAGCCGTATTTTGAAGCAAAGATAGCTCAGCGGGAGGAGCGTCGGCAATCAAACTGACGGACACTGGTTCGATCCCCAACAACTTGAACTTCCGGTGCAGGTAACACCGATATCAAATTCCCTGCATGGTGGTAGGGTACTTTCGAGTACCCGCCTGGCTAGCTACCACCCTCAAAAACTGTCACCAAACACATAGTGTGTTCAGGCAGCAGTCCTAGAGAGCCAGTGAGCATTCTAGGTCCAGCGTGATAGCATCTTCGACCACATCGTCACTGACCATCAATTAAGATAGTGGTCAAACGCTAGATCTTTACAGTGTGGAAAAAAAACATACCTATTGTATAGGTATCTACAACATTAATTCTTACTTTTATTTTTTGCGTACATTAGTTTTTTATAAACTTACATTAATCTCTTTGTCTGAGCCGCTACGTGTGATCAATTTGAATTGTCCTTGATTAGTTGATGGCATGTTGCGAAATTTAACGTTATGCAGTTCTACACCACCACATCTGGAAACAAAAGGAGAGATTAAAATGCATATGGCAATAAATCTCCACTCGTGCGAAACCGAAAAGCGCCGCTACTAATATACCTAATATACAAATACAAATATCTTTATTGAAAACTGTAAATATGTCCACTTATCTTACGTACACTGCCTTTTGTTTTCGTTAAAAACTGTGGTACAAAAGGCAGGCTCTTCCTTGATGCGCACAGTTTTACAATATGTGAAGAGGCTACATTAGTTAAGGAATTTAAAAACAATAATAGTTTGCACTAGACTATTAAAATTACTAATTATATATTAATAATATATCAAAATTACTACTTATATGGTGTGTGTGTGTGTTTGTGTGCGCGATAATATATAATTGATAAAATAGATATAAATCGAGACGCGTAATTTTATTGTTTGATACAGCCAACCTAAAACTATCCTCCCGATTAACATTTCGATGTTTTTTTAATCCAACTGTTTCACGTGTAATTTTGGGCGTGTAAAATAAAATGGCTGTCGATTTTGTATTTTTATTCTCAATATGTGCTTCTTCGAGGAAAAATGTGTAATAATGGTGAACTGTTTATTGTTAAAAATCATAAAAAGTTGGTAAAGGCTATTTTTCTTTTACGCTACAAAACTCCATAGAAACTTTTAGTGAAGTTTCCACCAGCTCACAGACTTGAGAGTGACTATGGCTAGACCCATAACATCATTAAGCTTTGACTTTGATGTGACTAGAACTTACTTTAGAATTGTTTTATCATAATAACTTGATCCGTCATAATACTCGACGCTGTTGGCTAAATGCACTTGTCATGCGGAGCGAAATATAAAAAGAAAAAAAAAAAACTGATCCACGTGCGATTTTGGAGTTACAATGGTAGTTCTTATGAGGTGAGAATTTTGATGTCATTTTGAGGTAAATCTATGTAATATTTATTTCATTTGCCCCATCTCATATAAAAAAATGTTGCTTTTTGATTAACTTTACTCTAATTGAACATATCTCGCACTAATGTAAATGCGATTTTTTTGTGTATATGTATGTAGGTACAATATAACCCAATGATGTTTTACTAAAGATGACGTATATTCATACTGCGCGGTGCTCAGATTTTGTTCCTTTACGACATAAACATGCTTACTGCGACAGATAATACGGTACAAATAATATAGAAAAGGATAGCTATATGTTTAGACTTGCGCTTGAAATACGCGTCACAATGAAAATTACTACAATTGACTTAATTTTGCCGCCTCAGTTTCCGCGCGCTTGTGCGACATCTACCTCATATAAACATATAATATCATTGATATAACCTGAATCTACACAAAGGCTACTTATATCCCGAAAAAAAATATGGATCTTCTGGGACCTATTATAATATAAATATGAAACATCGTCGTGTCTTTCGCGTTTTCTCGCCACAACGACCGATTTTGATTGATGCTAGCATAGAGATAGATTTGACCTTGAATAAGGGATAACTGAGGTTGCGAGAAAACTGTTGTCCACGAGGTTAAAGCTTCTATAGTGCTTTCATAAATAGCTGTTTTCTCTTTTGTTGATACTCACCTCGTCCAATCTAAAATGTCATCAATTTTCGCCTGTATAACTGTTTGGCCATTCGCAAGTGTTTCCTTGGTACTATTAAAATGCTCTTCAACATCAATGACAAGTTCCCTGAACTGGCTAGGTTGTGATACACCTTTGTGGGTTAGTCTCAAATCATTTAGCTGAAGCAATCCATCGAGCATTGTTACCCAATTATTGTCCCAAATGAGTTGAGCGTTGGTTAAAGGTTCGTTGGCAGTGTAGATACTTCGAAAACTGTCCCTGAAACATAATAAACAAAACAAATACAGTTTATTACAATAACTTTTTGTAATGCCTAGTTTTCGCTTCATATTAAGTAATGAAGGTCTTAGATGTAGTACGCAAGACTAGAAGATACCTTCACGCTTGACTTGAAGACTCCAAGACTGTACTTATCTGAAAACATAGATCCAGGCAACAAGTTCCATACCTTGGCAGTACGCCAGTAAAGTAAGAAAGTAGAAGCAAAATGCTTCGTATGTTTAGGTGGTATCTAATATAATAGCGATTGCTGTACGTCTGTTCTACTTATGATAGATGGGGATGATGGAATTAAATTAAAAAATTCCACAGCACATTCTCCGGAATTTATCCGATAGGCGTGCAACTCTACACCGGTACTCAAGGCTCGGACTACCAAACTCCTACATTCTACCAAACATGCCAATGATCTTTTCAGCTCGCCTATCGATTGACTCTAAAGCTTCCAGATTATATAATTGGCTGTCGCATTGCTAAGTAATGTACAATCGGTCTTGTGCTTGATACAGATTGATTGGTCATAAAAGCCAATTTTTCTGATAAAAAGCGACGATAAAATCAAAAAGACCTTGCTATTGATGCAGCATTATGACCTGCTACAATAATCCAGAGTAAAAGCTGAAAGGAAAAGCATATGCCAGCATAGGTAAAGGTACGGCAAAGGTAAACAATTGCAAAACGTTTGGTTTTATTTGATTACACGGAAATTTTTAGTTGTCTATGTACTAGTTTGTCACTGAATCAACTTATCTTCCAAAACACTGAAATGTCCTGTTAAATATCTTAATAGTTGGTACCCATCTGAGTTGTGACCACAGAGAACGAGATCACATAAACAATCCCACTAAGACTTCTTACGGAACTTACTGTTTATTGATACATTCTTTTGCATAGTATATTCCTTGTCTGAGACTAATTATTTGTCAAGATTTTTATATTGGCTTAAGATGATATTTCAGACATAGGTATAGGGCGTTCTCCTTCACAGGCATGTTATACTGACGACAGTACAATGACGCCGGAGAACGCTTATGAAATGACGTCATACATGGCCAAAACATTGTTTAGATTAAAACCGATCTAAACCGACAATAAAACCTTGATTATTTAATGTGTGTAAAACGCTAACTGTTTTTTTTTAATTTAACTCATTTAATATATTAGTTTGATGACCCGAACAATCCGATGCAAAATGAAGCTAACGATAATACTTACTTGTATGAATATCCACGGCTGCTAAAATGTTCATATATCTCATCAGAGCTAATAGGATAACTTTTGCATAGATCGTTATATTGTACTAGTTTTGGGGATTCTAATGTGAAAACGAATCCTGTCGCTACTTTGTAGTCTCCATCTAAAACCTGAAAGCAAAGTTTTATAAACATTATATTCAGACGATTTTCGTGGCATAGTGATCAGTGACACTGGCTTAGGAACCGCGACCCCTCGTTTGAATCCCGGGTCAAAAATTTCTGTGCTAAGCATATATTTTTATATACATGAACTGATGAGATTATTACTTATGTTAATATATTAACAACTGAACAAAATGCGTAAATAAATAATTTATTCAGGTAAAGGCATTTACAAAGCATGTTAACTGAATCACCTGGTTCCCAAACTAGGCTCGTGAAAGCCAGTGATATGAGTTCCAGAACTCTTCCCTCGATGAAAGGTAGTAAATAAATTAGATGCCCTAGTGCGTTACAATTTACAGTTTACAATTATTTATGCATGCCTAGTTGTTCTATTCAACGTGGCAATGTTGCTAGCATTTTGGGAACATTACCCACTAGTAGGTTTCATGTACTGACTTGACGTGCCAATGTTATACAATGTAACGAAATGGTTAATAAATCATCTGAATCTGAATCTGAATCATGTAATATGTTTATGATTACAGTTTTTTTTGTAGGTGTAGTTTTTTAAAATTGTTTTAATACTGGTTTTTAAGCTATGCATAGCTATGATATATCTACAAACCCGTGAATACTTCATTAATTAGGTACGCCGATTAAGAACTACTCCATAAAATAAGTATTTCTTCGGAACTTATGTTATATATATTCTTGGCGGTAAAGTTTTTAAAGTCATACAACAAAATGATTTCAGATTTTGTTACATTGTTCAAGATGTTACATTCTTAGAGTGAAGATAGGTACTTATTTTGTTCATCATAATGAATATGGAAAAATGGTCGGAGAGCAAGTTTTCAGTAAATACCTAGTAGTCCTAGCCGGTTCTTAGATAATAATAATGGACGAACTCGCGATAAATTTCAAACTTAAATCAAGTTCTGAATTGTTAGTTAATTACCTCAAATTTGCCATTCCCCCTGTTTACAGACACGTGCAGTCTGAGCTGTTTCTGATCGTGCACAATCGGCTGAGAGTACAAATGGACGTCAGTGAAACGCACTGAAACCTTTTTCTTTTCCAATCCCATAGCCATGACCAGAGTATCCCATACTGCTACCAGAGCACCAGCAAATGGATACAGAATTTTATCTGAAATTTTCATTTTATTTAGTAAGTACCATTGAAGAAACGAGCAGCATATAAAAATGAACGCAGCTTTGCTGAACTGAATGTTTAAAAAAAAGCTAATGAAAATACTTAAAAAAATATTTGTAGGTGATGACATATTATTATTTTGCATGCCTTTCTAACTCTGTATCAATGGAAATTATGGATTTAGTGTGGATTTCACGAAAATTAAAACGTCCGATTGTCTTGTTGGTTTCAATTGACAGTGACAGGTCAATTTCGAAGACCTGTGATGATTTGTTTCTTTTTTTATCGAAATTATTTTCTCTTATTTACTTTTTGTCCCATTTTGCTTTATAATATGTACTAATTTTTATATATAACTTAAGACTCCATTTGACTTTATGTTCAATCTATACAGGATGGGCCAATTTTTTCTCCTCTTCAAGGTACCTTTTCTTTTGTAGTTAGAAGATTTTTGTTCAAAGGAACCTTCCATTTTATTTTGAAAAAAAAAAAATATTGCTATTTTTAGTTTTTTGAAAATAAGTAAGGTTCGCCCAAAAAATGACATTTTTAAAAAAAACAAGTTTGTCTTAATCGACTCTATTTCCAACCAGGAACACTTATACCAAAGAAACATACTAAATCAAATCGTAAGTTTTGGAAATATTTAAAAAAATCATTCCCATACATTTTCTATGAAAAAACGAGTAAGTGAAAACAACAATGTCACTCATTCAATGGATCTTAATATAAACTCGTATGTAACTACTTTTTTGAGTTGGTAGGCTAATTTTGAAGGCTTGTTCTCTATCAAACAAAAAAAGAAGCATCAAAATCAGTTCATAAACGACGAAGTTATCTGCAAACACACATAAAAAAACATATCCCTACGAATTGAGTAACCTCCTTCTTTTTTAAAGTCGGTTAAAAAGTACACAGTATACACATAGCTCTTAGAAAGCGTGCGGTGATGATGACGCGAGTTTCACACTTTTTGTTTACCCATAAAGTGCTCAATGCGCCTAAAGAAGTTTTCGCTTCAAAAAGTATTCATTCAGAAACGTTAAAAGGAAAACTATAAAGGTTTTGTAACTACCTTGTACGACGTTCCCTCTTAGATAAATATGCTCGTCATCATGAGTGGTTATCAAGAACTTACAAAATGGGGCAACTTTTGTTAAATTGTCATGAAGTCTTGTCGCTGTAACAATCCTTAAACAATCAAAATATATACGTCAATAAATATAATATTAAGTTAATTATAAACATGATTTAATCACACTGCAAAGTTTTAACGACAGATTAACTATTGTAAACTTTAAGGCTTTCACGGCCGGCGTTGCATGTTGTATGTATTGCTTCCGGGCTGTTAGACCACAGCCAAACAGCCCAGAAGCAATACATACAACAGATTAAGTATTGTCAGGGTCTCCACAAAAAGGGCTGTTTCGTTGAATCGACTAAAAGATGTAGATATGAATTCAATAGACTTTTACTCGTTTTTATATATATCTTTTTATTATATACAAATTTGTACCTTATATTCTTTTGTTTGGCAATTTCGTGCTCATTACAAAAAACCGATCGTGTTATCTGCGTTCGCGCGTCACTCTGATTGCGTGGACCGTATAGACAAGTATTCCACAGAAGACAGCCATGAATGTGTTCCCACTTATTAAACTACTAGCTGCGCCCCGCGGTTTTATCCGCGTGGTGATGATGAAAAGTAGCCTATGTGTTACTTCAAGACCTGAAGTATCTACATGCCAAATTTCATCCAAAGCCGTTTAATCATTATATAAATAATCAAGGGCAAGTGGGAAAAAAGGAAAAGTATTTATGTAACAGTATTTATGTCCAGATATGTAGTAGTACATAATAAGATTTTGCTATAAATATTTTCTATTAATATATGTTTTTTCAAATTATTGTAATGTAACAAACCGACTAGGACTCACGTGGTAAACACTGGAAAATTACTCTCCAACCAGTTTCGAACTTATTTGCAGTTCTTCATCTGGGAGTTATGATCGTGCCAGGCGGCGAGCGCGAGCCTCAGCACGTAATACAATTATGAAAGAAACTCGCGATAGTTTTCAGACTCAAATTTTCAAATTATGTTCATTTGGAAAAATACAGTGAAGTAACTTTACTGTATTTTTTTAAATTTCTTTTTAAGTAACTTTTAGTGAGTCCTAGAATGGAGACCATGCACTGGCAAGCGCAGTATAGGACGGCCACCGCCCAGGTGGACAGACGATCTGACTAAGATCGCAGGCAAGGGCTGGATGCGGGCCGCTTCCAACAGGTTCTTGTGGAAATCAATGGAGGGGGCCTATGTCCAGCAGTGGACGTCCTATGGCTGAGATGATGATTCCCTTTGCTTACACAAAGTATCTTAGATTTTAGAACGGTGTGTATGCTCCGCCCTCTATCTACGGTGTAAGTGAAACTGTGGCAAGAACAAACTGCTTTTGATTATAAAATGGTTCAGCAATTAATGGTAGTGAGCAACTGTGTGTTGTGATGTCATTTTAACTCTGACCTATCTATGTAGGTAAAAGAAAAGAGGCTCACCCAATGTAGGTTGCTTTCTAGCTGTATTATATTTTGTTTGAGTTTAGAATTAAATGGGAATTATTCTATGTTCTGCTAATCTGTGGTTGTTTATTTAGCTAGCAACTCTTGTGATCGGGAACAATAGTTCATTAGACTCGTATGATAACCACCTTCAACTATATTGTCACCGAAAACTCAGCCTACCGATATATAAAAAAACATGCTCTAAAGAAATCCGCATCTGTGTAACGTGCAATAAAACAAGGAGTCAGGTTGACAACTAAGTTTATTGAGTCTACCCACATTTCATAACTTAATGCAAATGCTTACTAGTATAATATTATAAATGCTACCCACAACAATCTGATTTCTTTAGAGCATGTTTTTTGAAATTCTATACTAAGTATGCATATTCTATGTAGGTATATTTATTATTTGATTTGTTAGTTTTCAAGATTATTATGTGGTATGAGTCTATATACAATTTAAATGTAAAATGTTTACCATGTTTCCGAATGGTTCCATTTGACGTGATGTCCTAGATGCGGTGTTCCTCTTGAAACAGGAAATTCTACTTTAGGATACAATGCTTGTACTCGTGGGGTGTAACCTTCAATGTACAGTCTGAAAATAGAACCACGCATTATAATATACTGATAAAAACCTTTATGTATACACTATTAAAAACATAGGCTGAAAGAAGCTATCTACTGAAGCGATAATGCCGCCCTTCTTTGACACTACATTTAATTTTATGTGGGTATTAAAAAAAAAGAAGTTTGTAACACCGAGTTTTGCTGGTCGTAGTGAAACATAGGACTTATGGTTATAGTATTTTTTATATAAAATCTCGTTTCCATAGTATACGATACGACAACTGAAAAACCAAAACTATTAAATTTTATTTTATTGAGAATAATACTCAAGCGTTTAAATGCGAGCACGAATAAAAAAACTTTTACTATGTAGATTCATGTGAGCCTAGTTGAAGAGTTTCCCCTATTTGTCCAAGATTCTATCATATTTTATCGGATATGACTATGGGACCATCTGGGGATATGACTATGGGACCATCTGGGGATATGATTATGGGACCATCGGGGGATATGACTACGGGACCACCTGGGGATATGACTATGGGACCATCTGGGGATATACCTATTTTCCTTTCAAAGAAATATGTCAAATATATCCAATCCAAATACTCAGGCGCCTTCGAGTAATCGGGCAACATACATAAAAAATAATAAAGATTCCGATGAATGGAGAAACTTCCTACTTTTTCCAAGCCGGTTAGAGAAACTTAGCAATTTTTGCTTACAGAATATACGATGTTAGATACTAACTGGCCAATACTATTGAGGAGGAACAGCACGTTGTCCTTATGTCCTCGTTGAGTGAGTGGTACATTATAACAAGACTCTGGCAGTGACCGTTTCAGGATCGCCTGCAGAAGACCATGGGGTGCAATCTCTATGAGAACTGCGTTGCTAGGTATCAGTCTGCTAGTCTCTTCGAAAAGCACCGGGCTCTGTAAAAAATGAGAATGCGTTGAAAGATTTCACCGTTTATAATTAAAAAAACAAAAGGGCAGTCTTTGGAGACTGCCGATAGAAGTGAAAACTATATGGTTTCCAAGCTAACGTGGAAAGCGTGAGGTGACTATGACGCGAGTTTCACGCTTTTTTTCACCCAAAAAGTACACATGTATTTAAAGGTACACAATACACATATAACTCATGGAAAGCGTTCGATGACGATGACGCGAGTTCTATGATTTTTGTTCAACCAAAAAGTGCTCAACGCGCCTAAAGAAGTTTTCACTCCAAACATTTCTACTAACTTCCGTGTACGTATCTTTTTTGTGTGTGACGTCATTACTTTGTTGAGACTTACGATGCGCGTTACAAACAGAGCCCGAAGCAGGAATAGCTTGCGTTACAGTCGCATATTATATCATATTACTATAAACAAATGAATAACGCATTGCCATCCGTACGGCGTCATCCGTATCATCTATTCGTGTTACCGTTTGTTCTAGGTAAATTACAGTACTGAGTTCAATTATTTCACGCTACAATGCGGCTTTGACAGCGATATTAATTCATGCTTTGACAGCGATGTTAATTCATGCTTTGACAGCGATAGTAATTCATGCTTTGGCTACAGGCTATAATAAGGGCTTAAGAGATGCGGATGACAATGCAAACTCGCGGGTGTTTACAAGAAGAAGTGGCGGGACAAATCATGACCCGTGTTGATTTTAAATTTTACAAATTATGTAATTTACAGATGACATACGCACTCAATAGCTAATCACAATGTTAGACTGTTTACTTTCTTTTCTTCTGTGGTAAGACACAGTTCAAGAGCGTTCGTCCTTACCACGAAAATTTGTGATAAGGGAAAAATATGGTCAGTAAAAAAATATTTTACTAATAAATCAGCAGATGAAATCAAATTCTCATCAATCAGAGTTAACCTTCATGAACTTCTCTTAAGTGTTATTTTTTTAACTCTACAAGACATGTAGGACTTTTAACAAAATAATCTGAAAAGACTTAAAATTGTTTATTTAGCGAATAGATTAATGTCACAGGAGTGGCCATGGACAGGTGAAAATTACACTTTTCCAAGAAATACTTTGTTTCCTATGAGTGAAAGGGTGTATGATTATGATATACATATTTTCCATAATGATTTTCATTTTTCAATTGCTTGTCTTTACCCGATCCTCTAGGGCATCAAGGAAGGGGAAGCCACAACTCAAAAAGCCCTTGTTATAAATATAAGCTCTGGTGATGAAATGGGAAAGTAGTGTACTAGTAATAAATACAGTAAATACATTGATTGTGACAAGTGACCATGACTGTGTCTGTGATTTTGGTTGTGAAGTGTGTTTAGGACAATGATAATGATTATAATCAATGTAGGTACCAGTAGATTATTGGTGAGGTACTCCGGGGAGCAGTATTTGGCAATCGGTTCTTCCCATTTCTCCTGCGGCACTGAAGTCGAGAGCCAGCGCTCACTGCGGAGTTTCGGCTCTTGGATTATATCCGAAAGGAGGCGCATGAGGTTCGGACCTGAAATGTAGTCATGAACAGTTTTTCTATCGCCACTGGATTTCTTTCTCTGGGGAGACCTTAACAGTCGCGTTTACGCCACTTCATCGATGACGATTACGCAGCTCAAAAACAGCATTCACGTATCGTACATTTTGATGGCTTACAACTCAATAATGTTATTTGAAAAGAATGAAACTACCATATGTTTACACTATCGAAAATATAAAGTATTACGCTTTGTAGTTTTTTATGTGATTTTTTTAAATCCACTCAACTTTATGACCCATAACTGTACTATCAATTGAAAAACGAAAATGAGTTCACAATTGCTGGAATTTTGAGTTGGCCAACAAAAAATCGATAAACCTAACTTCTTCTCATTCAAAAGTCGGCTAAAACTCATAAAAGGATTCTTTACTTTTTTGGCACGATTTCGGCGTTAGAATAGTAGTAGTGGCAACACATTCAGATCAAGATTACCTGCATCAGCTATGTAACGTGAGTGATATGCGATGTTGGCACATGGAACTTCCTTAGCAAATATGCCATTAGATGTGAGATTTTCTACAAATATCCGTATGTTCTCCTCGGGGCCGGAAATAGTGCTCGAAGTAGAGCTGTTGTGACACGCAATCTGTATACTAGGAGGACATAGCTTTTGAAGCTGTAACAAATAAAATGTCTTGTTAACTGACGTCGTTTTGACACATTGTGAACGTATAAAACATGGGAATTTTTTACGTAGTAAGTCAGAGGGTTCCGACTATAGATTCGCGGTCGCGGATGCAGTCGCGGTTCGCCTAATACTAGACGAACCGCGACCGCATCCGCGAGCGCTCCGTGATCTCCTTGATAAAGAGCACTGACTGTGGTCGAAACTAAAGTCGGAAACTTCGATCCTTATCGAAGGTCGGAACGGAACCCTCTGACCTAGTACGTGAAGAATTTCCGGGTTTTATACATTGATAAATAAAATGTTATCCCTGAAATACGACACTATAAATATAGTCGATAATTATTACGTATTGTTTTATTATAAATCCTTGACGCAAAATAAGGGTCTGTCTATGGCAGCGCATCGTAGCTCCTAAATGAATGGACCGATAATGATGCGGTTTTTTTAAAAGCGGTCGTGATCTAGATGTTTATTCATTATCATCATCATTTCAGCCATAGAGCGTCCACTGCTGGATATATGCATCCCCAATTAATTTCCATAAGGACCGTATCGATGTTTATTAGCAACAATTTATAAAGATCTACTCAGGCATTTCAATGCCATCCATTTTTAATGAGCTGCGGTAGGTATCTTAAAAGCATGATGGGTTTCTACCTCCTTTACTTTCAAACATAATATATATGTCAGGGAGGTACTTAATTTTAATGTGTATTGTTTTATTTTTAATTCCTCTACTATTAATTATCCATAATTTTAATTTAGTTGGCTTGTATATGAGAATCACTATCAATATCGTTAATACTCGTAAGTCATTAAATATTTATTATCTGTCATTTTAGGTTTAAGTGTATATGATATTTATAAAATAGAGAAAACTTTAATGATGGGATATCAAAGTTACTGAAGACGATGTTCACCTGATTGTATCCCAAGCCAACTGCAGCCATGGCACCTCGTATCAAAGGTGTTTCATTAGACGCCTGCCCGCGGCTGTATGCTGACAGAATCATTTCCTCCGCCGTCAGACACCCATCGGCATACGCACAACCCAACTCCCCGACACTGTGTCCTGTAGGTACAAGGTACTAAGATCACTATATTTCACGTTGAAACATACAGCTTGACTTGAGGTTATCACCTCGATTAGTGATTGTGTGAAGGTAGGTGTTTGTCCCGAGTCTTGGATGTTTGTGTGCTGTGATTGTGTGCCCATGCCTCCATAACACAGGGAATGCTAGTTCGGGGTACACATCAACTATTGTTTTATTAGTTTACACATCAACCTATATCTACCTACATTAAAATCCCGTAAGTCTACGACACAGGGAATGGCGCGGGGAAAGGGGTGTAAAGCCTTCGCCCGCGCCGTTAGAAAGAAAGAAAGTACATTTATTCAAGACACTCACAACACACATTACACAAGAGATACATACAAAAACAATAAAGAAATAACAGATTATTAATGATGTTGTGAGTGTCATGAATATGGGCCCCGACTCAGCATATCTAAGGCAAAAGCCTCAGTCACTGATTTACAGAAACAATTCGGACAGAGTCCAAAAAGAACTACCGCGCGCTGTGCACCAGTCCTATTTTATGTGTGTGCAGGTCGACTCGCCTTCAACCCAATTATTCAATTAAATTTACGTATTTGTACCCACATACCAAAATTCTATGTCTAAGGCAGTGCTTAGACAGGAATAAAAACTTTATATATACATATTTAATGAATGATTTAAAAAATGTTTCTCACCAATTATTTTATCAGGTCGAAGTTCTAAAGCTGTTAGGATATCTGTGAGTCCTATTTGGATGGAAGCGATTCCAACGAAAGAGTTCAATACGTTGTCAAATATCGTTTTATCGTCAGATGTGATTATATTCACTATGTCGATTCCTTTAGGCGCCAAAACTTTATTGCATCTGAAAAAATCAAAACCCTTTAGTAAGAAGGAAAAAAAGAAAAGAAATATAGATACAACGTATCTATTGCCAATATAAACATACATTTGAAACACAAAGATGAATAAATAATATTATATTAGGTGTATTGTTTTTTTTGGTAATAGGGCTACGCTCAGTGTAAGCTTGCGTATCATCTGCGTAAGCTTGAGGATTACACATTACACAGAGCTGGTTTTCAGCGTACTTCTTTGCTCGAATACGATCAATGATCGTAGTCGAGAGTTTGTTAATTAGGCAGAAAAAAGTACAGTAGAGTCTCAATAATCCGGCACTATTGATAAATAGAGGGTGCTGGATTAGAATTTCCGGATTATTGAATTGTACAGAAAAAAGGTCATAGGTTTATATTTTGAGAAAATAGAGTTTAATGTTGCTCTATTACTTGGCATTTTAGCTAAGCTATTTTCAACTTGAAAACAACAAATAACAGATAGGTACGTGTTATTTTGACGTTTTTTGAGGTTAGGTAGGTATACTGATGCCGGTGTGCGACTGAGGAACGAGAGTAAGACTTCTTACTTTCGTAGGGTTCCGGATTATTTGATGTACCGAATGACTGAATTGCCGGTTTAGTGAGACTCTACTGTAATAAAAAAAAATGGAAGTTAAGCATTTTTAGATATCATATAAAATAATTAAAATTTTAAATGTCGTGATTTCGTATACTATGAAATTATCGTTGTAGTTATGGGTGCAGTCTTGAGACGCTTACAGAATTTAAGAAATTAACAGTCTATATTCTGTCTCTATGTAGTGCCGTGGTGTACCGGATTAGAATAGTACCTACTTCCCCATCTCTACCCGTGGGCGCTGTAAGAATTGGCTAAGGGATCACGTACCAGAAGGTGGGCAGCTGCACCTTCTGAGGGTCGGGAATCGCACTGCACTCGCCAACCCGCCTGCCAGCGTGGCGAGCATTGACAATCCCCAAATGGGGGAGGCTAATGTCCAGCAGTGGACGTCCTATGGCTGAGATCATGATGATTCTGTTTCTCAAAGAGTCGGTACTATTGCCTGTTCAAATATTCGACTCAAATACTAAAAAATGAGGAAATTCAGTGCTAGGAGCGACTTTATCTAGGTCCATAATGCAAAGCAATGCTAATGATGGTGGATGCTACTGCAGTAGATTGGATTTCAAGTATTATTACAATGATTGCAAATAACATATCACTACTGCTTACCGTTCTATGGCAGCTGCGAAGATAGGTATACGCATGAGTTGCGCGCCCATGCCGGCCCACTGCGAGCCCATACCGCTGTACACGAACCAAAGAGGACGATTGGTGTCTTCAGAGGATTCCATTTTTTCCGACAGAGAAACAGTGTTTTGTTTTTCGTCTGTATCTGTATTGGAAGTGTCAATATTTTTAGTGACGATGAGATTATCTAGATATAAGAGCCAATACAATAATTCAATTGTTGTTAAGTAAAACAATAAGTGTATGTGTATATGTGTGTATGTGTGTATATTTGTTACCTCTTCACGCTCAAATGGCTACACCGATTTCGATGAAATTTGGTATGTAGATAGCTTATACCCTGGATAAACACATAGGCTGATTTTCATCATCACCGTTTTGCATCACCACGCGGGTACAACCGCAGGGCGCAGCTATTGTATATGATAACTAAATGAGTGAACTAAATGACATAAATAAATGGGTCCCTATTTTCTTTGGTCACGGCATCACGCAACTACGACTGGACCAATCCCGCTAATTAATGTTTTGTCGTGTTTGTTATTGTCAGATTCATGTATTGTCAGATGTTTACTTACCTAAAATAATGTATCCTCTTCCCAAATGTCCGGATATATTAGTAGAATGTATGTTGTGCAATAGCGCATGTTCCTCAGCGTCAATAGGGCGTATTTTCAAGTCCAGGAACATAGGGTGTAAATAGTCTTTTTGTCTGCTGGACAGAGTGACTAATCTGGGAATTGACGATTTGTACCGAGACATGTCCTGTTAAAAATGCTCACATATTTATTAGCTAGAAAATTATACATAATCTAAAATTTATACGTATGTATTTATTTATATATTAAACAAAATCCACAGATCTAAATTTAACATTTTTGGACAATTAATCTTAACCTACAGCCAATAAAAGGATTTACATTCTATAGTACATTGTTACATAGTAGTTACATAGTATAGTACATAGTATTAGCATTGTTGCCACAGGAAAGCAAGAGCTAAAGTGAAAACGTGGCTGCTTACTTTACTATATGAGGAAACCGAAGCCCTGGTCAATGTGTATGATGCCTAGCTTGACAAAGCGAACATCTTGCAACTCCTGCATTATGCACGTACATCATCACTCACACACACATTACAACACATACACACACCAACATATATACACACGCTCAACTAGATATCCTATATAGATCAACTCAACATTCTTCCCTCCTCATCGTTCCTTTCCTCTTATAATCCATTGTCTCTCGCACTGTTTTGTCATTAATAGGAATAGTTGTTATGTTAATCTTATTGGGTTCCCAATTTCAGTCTAAGAATACATTTAGTGATAGGTTTTGTATAGATTCATCAATTGTATGTTAAGTACCTGCGCGCGACTTAATATTGTACTGTTCATTCTTACAAGGGTCACTAAGATACAGGCTATGCCTAGTTTGGGCGCGTTGGGAATTTTACCATGTAGTTGTATGGTGTTAGCCAATGATATTATATCTTTATATGAGGTAGATGTGGCACAAGCGCGCGAAAACTGAGGCGGCAAAATTAAGTCGATTGTAGTAATTTTCAATATGACGCGTATTTCAAGCGCAAGTCTAAACATATAGCTATCCTTTTCTATATTATTTGTACCGTATTATCTGTCGCAGTAACCATGTTGATGACGTAAAGGAACAAAATCTGAGCACCGCGCAGTATAAATATACGTCATCTTTAGTAAAACATCATTGGTGTTAGCTAATAAATATTTATTCATTTTCATTACTATAAAGAGGTAAGTTCGAGTCCTTTCTTCCGACCCTGTCCGGTATGATTGAGAACCCGTTCGCGACAAATGTGGAAACAGCTTAAGCTTTAATGTGTAGATATTTTTGTAAGTTAAACCATTATCTATACTTCTAGACTAATATTATAAAGTGGAAATAATGGATTGTTTGTTTGTTTGCATTAAATAGGCTCTGAAACTACTGAATCTTTTTTTTTACATATTATAAGTTATTAAGAGATTTATCATACGACATATTAAAATATTCGGTTACCTTGGGCTTAGAATATCCACGCAGAAGAGCATGAGAGTTGACCCCGGTGATAGAGAGAAGGTTGAGAGCAGCGTATGTACGAGTACCATCGAAGGGTTCATGATCTGTCACTATGCTCATGCGGCCTTCTTGTATCGCCGTTATATCCTTCCTTGGATTTGAGCAGTGGAGGTTGCCAGCTATCAAACCGTTATGATATCCTAGTAACACCTGCAAACAATTATGCGATGGCTTCATTAGATACTTAATTCTTATGAATGTATAAAACACGGGAATTACTCACGGGTTCCGACTATATTTCCAACCACATTCGGTGGTATTTTTCAAGGAGAATACGGGACGCTCGAGGATGCGGTCGCGGTTTGGCTAGTACCGGACTACCTATTATAGTCCGACTAACTATAGTCGGAACCTTCTGACTTATTACGTGAGTGATTCCCGTGTTCTATACATTCATAATGTGTCAACACCACGTCAGATTTAATAACAAAATACTTAATCCTATCCTTTCCTACTAATATTATAAAAGCGAAAGTTTGTGTGTGTGTGTGTGTGTGTGTGTGTATGTTTGTTAGTTCTTCACGCTCGAACAGCTACACCGCTTTTGATGAAATTTGGTATGGAGATAGATTAGATCCCTGAATGACACATAGGCTACTTTTATCCCGGAAAAAGTATAGTTCCCGTGGGATAATTGAGGTAACGGGAAAACCGTAATTCACGCAGGTGAATCCGTGGGGCGCTACTAGTAGCTTATATAACGCATATTCCTTCTAAAAATTGAAAACTACCAACCAATTCACTTTCTTTTAAAGGTATTTATTGCTCTTAATTCTGTTAATCACACAGATCAACTAACAATCTTTAAAATTAAAAGGGTTTATTCTTTTATAACCTATTTCAAAAAGGAGGTGGATTACTTTGTCATTTATGAACCGACTTTGATGATTTTTTTGTTCAATAGAATATACTTCCAAGGTACCATTAAAATTTCGTCAAAATCGAACAAGCAGTTTTTGAGTTACACTCCAATAACTGAAAAGTGCTTTGCATACCTCGACGATATTATAGTTGCGGGTGAAGAAATCGGAGAAAATACACAATGACAATTGATCCCGTGAGTAACAAAGGTAACTGAAATGGATCAAAAAAAAAATTACGAAAAAATGGAACCGACTTCAATACTCAAAAGTGTAAAATAACTTGTCGAAGTCGGTGCCATGCGCACAATGTTTTGATAATAGTTTCTTCTGAACTATCATGGCACCGACTTCAACAACACACTTTTGAGTGTTAGAGCCAGTTTCATTTTTGGTAAATGTTTTTTATGTAAAAATTAAAGTTTATTGAACTCCCTACAACACTATCAGCTCTAATTGGAGTTTTAATTAATTGCTGACCAATTGCCGCTGACCGCTGCTTAGTTTTAGTTGGCACCAAGTAAGCTACTTCTTTATCGTAACCATATAAGAACTATTTAATTTTCAGAAGTTTAGTTTAGTAACAAGAGAATTACTACACTACCATTGTCTAGGGTACTTCAGAGTACCCGCTTGGCAAGCTTTCGACCGGCACTTTGATAAACTGTTCAAAGAAACAGTGTCTAAAGCAGTCCTTAAAAGCCAGAAAACATTCTTGCTCTAGCGTGATTAAATCTTCAACTACATCGTCACTGATCACCATGTGTGATAGCACTTTTAAACGCTCGATCTATAAAGTATATAAAAAGGTCAATGTTCCACCCAAAATACCTAAATCTAAGATAACCCCTATATGGCAGAACTGTATGAAGGCAGGATTCAGAACATATTTACATGTTAAGTTACCTTTGTTAATGCAGTAACTCCTGATGCTGCGTCCGTGAAGCCAATATTAGATGCGACACTTCCAACCAGAATCGGATCCGTTCTGTTGCCAATAAACACTTTTTCTATTGTCTGTAGTTCAGCTTTATCGGCTTCAAGATCAGCTATGTTATGGAAAAAAATATCTTTAATATTTTTGTCTCGACCAAATTGTTACCAACACCATTTAAATTAGATTTCTTGTAACATGTACATATTATAGATCTTAATGATAGATTTTATATAGATGCAGCGTAGTGCTATTAGTACATAATATAATAATATAGTATTAATTCACTGGTGCTACTTTCAACGTTGTTTATACTAAACTGCTATAATTTTCCTCAGCTTTCTACTAAGTTTTAGAACTGGACATGAATTTACATAGTTCTCATTTAAGTGTTGGTAACCGTCAAATGAAATATATAATAAGCTAATGAGTGAATAGATAGCAAATACCCTTTTTCAGCCGAATCCGGCAATCGATCTATGGTAGCGTCATGACTGACATTCCGTTAATCTAGATGAATCAAAGTCAATCTTAAACATAATCATAACATCATCTCGGCCATAGGACTTTCACTATTGTATCTATTCCTCCCCCATTAACCTACAAAAGGACCGGTTAAGAGCAGCCTGCATCCAGCCTTTTCCTGTGATCTTAGTCAGGTCATCTGTCCACTTTCTCGGTGGCCTTTATAAATTATATCATAGCCTGTCAAGTGGGGAGCATCAACAACAATAGATCCGGGTCGTTGGGAGCACAAAATGGCGGCGCTCAGAGCGGCGGTCCGCGCGCTTCTGGCTCGAATTACATCGATGATTTCTCAGAATCACAGACCCACTTAAGGTTGGGTGTATTCGAGACTTACTTATTGAGGCTACCAAATTTGTTCATAGATATATAAAACCGTCTAATTCGTAGTATTTTATATTCTCTTTAGCTCTAAAAAAGGAGGTAAAGTGGAAATTTTGGGTTTAGAGGTTACTTTTTAAAAAAAAGCCAGTTTATTTATTTTTAAAAAGGTAAAAGAGCATGTTGTTGATTTGAAATGGTAAAGAGTTTAACTACTCTTTGGTGAACTTTTATTCCCTTTTTCATGATAACCAGGTTAACGGATAAATAATATATTAGTCAACTGTTCTTACCTGAGCCACATGCTTCAATGTACTTTACAATATTAGGGGAAACCCCTGTTTCAGCATAAAACTGTTTTAAAAACGTTGCAGTTGTGTCCGGATTACGAACAAAACCAAACATCTGACCCGATGCATCACTCAAATTTGAAACAAACTCGTTTTTGACGTGGACTAGTTCAGTGTAAGCCCTTGAATATTAAACATGATATTATTATTGTTGAAAATAAAGGCATTGCTAATCAAGCATATATCAACAGGAAGTGTAATTTTTCACATCTAATTTGAATTATTTTTTATTTTTGGAATGGCTCTGAAGAGCTCTGGTATCACCGTTTTACTACCGTTCTAGCTGACGTCACTTTAAAGCTCGTTCACATATTATTGACATTTAAAAAACACATACATACATATATATATATATATATATACATATATATATACATATATTCATGCATAGGCGGAGGTGGGGTAGGCAGAGACCACGGCTTTCCAAATGCTATGATTGCGAGATACTTCTTTCGCTTCATCCCAGCTCATCAAACCTTTTATCACGTCGGTTTAGAGTACTCTTGAACTGGCTCTTTCTTAGAACTTCCTCAATCTGGTTTGGGAACGTCCACCTAGGCCTTCTTCTTCCAACACTACCATTCAGGTCACCCATATATATATGCTTAGTCAAGTTTAAAAAACACGTTAATGCTTATTCCATTATTTTTATACACGTCTACACTATTCATAGAATCAGAATATAATTTGGTATTTTATCTCATAAATATGACATACCTTAGCGCATTTTTTGATTTCTGGAGGAAAATAACACTAATGGCTTCAGACTTCGTACAACCAGCAGCGTTTTCATCAAACGACTTCGTTGTGCCATCCGGTGATACTTTTATACACCTGTAATAGAGCTGAGTATTATATGTCTCTTTATTTTCTTTTTATTTTTCTTAGGTTTAGTTTTTTTACAGTATAAATATCAACAACAAAAATTAATAAAGATATTATAAAAAACCTAAACCTAGAGTTCCGCCAGCAGCGGGGCAGGGCCCAAGCTACCGGTGGTTAGGGCCGCAGAGTGAGGAACCTCTGGACAATACGCGCCGTTTCAAAGAGTACCGCCTTCTGCATCTGACCCTTGATCCAACCGTCTAACGAGGAACTCTTAAGATGTTGATCGAGGCTCTTCGCTATTAAGCCATTCGTCGAAACGACTGTCGGAACAATGATCGTCGAGTCAACATCCCACATGGCGGTTACCTCGTGAGCTAAGTCAAGGTACTTGCTAAGTTTGTCCTTCTCAGCCTTTACGAGGTTCTCGTCATGCGGGATGGTAATGTCGATGAGCACTGCCCGGCGTTGAGACCGGTCGACCAAAACGATATCAGGCTTATTGGTAACAATAGTCCTGTCCGTGATGATAGAGCGGTCCCAGTAGAGCAACGCACGACCATTCTCAAGAACTGTTATTATTATTATTCAATTATTTTTTCCATATTATTATTGACTAGCTGCGCTCCCACCCGCGGGTATTAAGGGTTTGTTGCTACTTCAGTTATTCCACCAATACTTTCTCCGGCAATAAAAGAAGTCTATGTCCTTATTCAAGGTTTCATGAACTCTTATACCAAAGAGTTTTATGACTTATTGCATTAACATCAAACTAGGCGGAAGTTACGTTCAAATTTTTGAAGCAACAATTTTTATACCAAAATTTATCAAAAGCGATTCATCAGTTTAGGCGTACAACTTGTCAAACAGGCAGAGTTACTTCCATGTTGATACTGTAAGTATAGATTTACACAAAAATAAAAGGTACAGGTTGCATTATCACTATATATTATACTATGACAAATGCGAACTGATCGCATCATTTGAATATTGTTTTGATCGCTTGACGGATATTATTTTAACGTTTACACACTCCGGTCCCATTTGGATTCTCAGTGCATCGGCAAGCGTGGATAGACACAATCACATTACAAGAACATTCAAGACCCGGGACAAACTGATTTGAATATGAAACATTTCACACACACGCACGCACGCATGCACGCACGCATTCACACACGCACACACACACACACACACACACACACACACACACACACACACACACACACACACACAAACACACACTCACGCGCACGCACGCATACACTCACACACACACCCTCTGATAAGTACATACCTACTTATTCCCACCTATCTTAAGTCAATTTTAAATGTTTATAAAAACAAATTTGTAAACTTTAAGTTTAAACGTGTTTAACTTTAGTTATTGTGGAACTTAATATGTAACTTTCGGAGGAGGGCGTTGACATCTGCGACACAGTTATATACTTCTGCAGTTGTCATCGTTTTCTCATATGTTTGTAAACAAACCATGTTTTTTGTTCCAAATAAATAAATTGAAATTAAATTTGAAATTGAATTCATGTCCAACATATAAATTTAACAAAGGCCCTGAGATCACTGAGCTACGACGACTGTCGAAGTCAATTATAAGCCTAGAGGGGGGAAGTATTGTCTCACTTTTTAGCCTACAGGGCAGCATTGTCTCATTTCTTAGCCTACAGGGCAGCATTGTCTCATTTCTTAGCCTACAGGGCAGTATTGTCTCATTTCTTAGCCTACAGGGCGGTATTGTCTCATTTCTTAGCCTACAGGGCAGTTTTGTCTCATTTCTTAGCCTACAGGGCGGTATTGTCTCATTTCTTAGCATATAGGGCGCTATTGTCTCATTTCTTAGCCTACAGGGTAGTATTGTCTCATTTCTTGGCTTACAGGGCAGTATTGTCAAATTTCTTAGCCTACATGGCGGTATTTTCTAATTTCTGTGGCCTTACTTGTGAATTTCTACCGCTATGAAATATCACATCCTGTCTATTTTCATTGGCGCTTTCATCTAACGAATCTGATTGAATGAAGTTCAGATCTATTCTCATTGGTGGTTCGTATTTGAACCGCCAATAAGAATTGACATGCAGTGACATTTCAATAGCCGGTACGGCTGCTGGTCTAGTATAGCTATCAATGACAAGGAAATGATTAACAAAATATTAATTTGACAATTAAAAAATATACCTGCTGTAATGGACCATACAATGTGGAATTAGGCACAAATTGGTACCACCAACTATAGCAGCCTCACAGTTCCCACTCTTGATAGCAGAATATGCTTCCTCCAGGGCTACCATGGAGCCGCAGCACGCATTATCAATCGTGAGAGAAGGGCCTTTAGCGTTCAACCAGTATGATACTCGATTAGCATACATAGTTTTACTACATCTGTAAATTAACATGACATTCCTTAAATTTATGTAGTAATAACGTAATCAAATTCAGCGTAATTTAATTCAATGACGTAATTAATAGTAAAGTAAAAATCGGTTTGCAAGAATCACAACTAGAAGAATTGGTTACACCAGTTAAAATTTATTTTCGTTTAAATAATTAGGCATTGGGTTAGGTCATATGAGCTAGCAGTTTTTTTAAACGTTTTTTGCGTTGCCTATCAACCTGACGGACGCTGGTTCAATTCCAACCAATGACGTCAACAAGCCTTCAGTAAAAACAAAACGGTAACAACGTTATGAAATTTACAGCACAACACCATATTATAGCCAGGCAGTACCTGATTGGCTAGCTATCCACTCCAGTTTGGAAAATTATCATCAAACACACAGCGTGCTCATGCAGTAGTCCTTGATGGCCAATAAACTTTCTAGGTCTAGTCTTGGACCACGTCACTGACCATAGAGTGGGTATAAAAACGTAAATTGCATCCAGCAAATATACACTTCGACACGAGTTTCGCGTCTGTACGAGGCATAATCACGAGATGTTGACTCGGAAAACATCTGATTCCACA
This sequence comes from Apeira syringaria, assembly GCA_934044485.1. Lineage (NCBI taxonomy): Eukaryota > Metazoa > Arthropoda > Insecta > Lepidoptera > Geometridae > Apeira > Apeira syringaria. The sequence continues at coordinate 4,486,736 of OW203656.1, read as the reverse complement.
CATTCTGAGCATAGCCATTCCTACCTCCTCCGAGTCATTTCATAGAGGTTCATAGCCAAAACGGCGCATGGTTCAGTAGACTAAAGTGTCATAAAAATAATGTTATATAACTAACCCGGTGATTCCATAACCTGTTCTCGACACCGTGTCGAAAAATCCCGTGTTTTCCATATCAGAGAAAGCAGCACCAATGTAAACTCCAACTTTCTTTCCGTTCAAGTGTTTCGGACTTAAACCGGCGTCATAAATCGCTTGATAAGAATGTTCGAGCACTTTTCTTGCCATCGGATCCATTGCGTTGCCGAGACGATTGTGTACCATGAAGAATTGGGAATCGAAGCGGTCTAGCTCTAGCGCCTTGCCCGTGTACTCCGAAACTTCAGGATGTTTTACCTTCCAACGACTGTCATCGGAATTAACTGGATTCGACTGTTTTAAATAGATATAGCATAGTTAAGTAATTATAAGTAAATTCGCGATTAAAATAAACCAAGTTTGTTTTAATCACATTTTTTTTGTTGTGTGAAGTCCGTAGAGAGGGTGAGGACACCATAACCCTTAAATCCGGTAACTTACTCTACTACCGGGAAGGCGACCAAAAGTCCCAAGGTGGTGTCGGATTTCTCGTTCGCAAGTCCCTCTCTAACAACATCATTACCATCGATAGCGTTTCGAGCAGGGTGGCATACCTAATACTCAGAATATCAAGTAGGTATTCGTTGAAGGTCATTCAGGTATATGCACCGACCTCGAAACTCGGAACCGATGAGGAGGTAGAGGCTATGTATGAAGACATTAGTAGGGCCATACATACCTCCAAGACCCATTATACTGTTGATATGGGGGACTTTAACGCAAAGTTGGGCAAAAGAAGTGATGGAGAGTTGAAAGTGGGGCAATTTGGTTATGGACAACGGAACTCCAGGGGACAGAGGCTGGCCGACTTCATGGAGAAAGAGGGACTCTTTATGATGAACTCTTTCCTTCAGAAGCCGCCTCACAGGAAATGGACCTGGTTGAGTCCTAACGGTTCCACGAGAAATGAGATCGATTTCATCATGACCACCAAGAAACAAATATTCAATGATGTCTCTGTGATCAACATGGTGAAAACCGGTAGTGATCACCGCATAGTAAGAGGCATATTGAATATTAATGTTAAACTTGAGAGGTCCCGTTTGATGAAATCCACGCTCCGACCTCAAAATGTCCATATCCAAAACCCCGAGAGCTTTCAACTTGAGCTATCCAATCGCTTTGCTTGCCTTGAGAACTTTGCGTCGGTGGACGAGACCAACAACAGACTTGTAGAAACTGTCCACGCAGTGGGGTCTAAGTTCTTCGAACCCCGCCGCACAAATGGACCTCAAAAACTCTCCAGCCATACCCTTGACCTCATGGCTGAACGACGCTCGTTGCAACTGCAATCATCCGATGATGCTGCGTCATATAGGCAGCTCAATAGACGAATATGGAAATCCTTGCGACACGACATCCGTACCTTTAATACAAATCGTATTAAAGATACGATCGAACGGAGAAAAGGCTCCAAAGTGTTTGCAAGAGACCGGTCTATTGGGCAAAGCCAGATGACTAAGCTGAAAAGAGATGATGGCAGTATAGCGTCGACCAAAGCAGAGGTGCTTGGAGAGATTGAGAGGTTCTATGGACAGCTATACACTTCGGTCGCTAAACCTGTTGATAGCTTGGCCAAAGACCCAAGAGCCAAGCTAACCCGACACTATACCGAAGACATCCCGGACATCAGCCTGTACGAGATTAGGATGGCTCTGAAGCAGCTTAAGAACAACAAGGCGCCGGGTGACGACGGAATCACATCAGAGCTTCTGAAAGCAGGTGGATCACCGATACTGAAAGTCCTTCAGAAGCTCTTTAATTCTGTTGTCCTTGAAGGGTCAACGCCGGAAGCATGGAACATAAGCGTAGTGGTGTTGTTCTTTAAGAAGGGTGACAACACATTGCTTAAGAACTACAGACCCATTTCGCTTCTGAACCATGTGTACAAGCTGTTTTCAAGAGTCACCGCGAATCATCTCGAACGCAGGTTTGATGACTTCCAGCCTCCCGAACAAGCCGGTTTCCGAAAAGGCTACAGCACCATAGACCACATCCATACGCTGCGGCAAGTTATACAGAAGACCGAGGAGTATAACTTGCCCTTATGTCTAGCGTTTGTGGACTATGAGAAAGCCTTTGATTCGATCGAGACGTGGGCGGTGCTTGAGTCTCTCCAGCGGTGCCGTATTGACCATCGGTATATCGAAGTGCTGAAGTGTTTGTACAATAACGCCACCATGTCGGTCCGAGTACAAGAGCAAATTTCGAAGGCGATTCCATTGCAACGAGGCGTGAGACAGGGAGACGTTATCTCTTCGAAACTGTTCACTGCCGCATTGGAAGACGCCTTCAAGCTCTTGGAATGGCAAGGATTCGGCATCAACATCAACGGCGAGTACATCACTCACCTTCGGTTTGCCGACGATATTGTGGTCATGGCAGAAAAGATGGAAGACCTTAGCACGATGCTCGAAGGCCTCAACAGAGTTTCCCTAAGGGTGGGCCTCAAAATGAACATGGACAAGACGAAAATTATGTCGAATGCCCATGTTGCGGCCGCCCCAGTATCAATCGGAAACTCGATTCTCAAAGTTGTTGACCATTACGTATACCTAGGACACACAGTCCAATTAGGTAAATCCAACTTTGACAAAGAGGCCAATCGTCGAATCCAACTCGGCTGGGCAGCATTCGGGAAGCTCCGAGACGTCTTCTCGTCCAAAATACCACAATGCCTAAAAACGAAGGTCTTCGAACAGTGTGTGTAACCAGTGATGACTTACGGAACCGAAACGTGGTCTCTGACTATGGGCCTTCTGAGCAGGCTCAGAGTCGCACAACAAGCTATGGAGAGGGCTATGCTCGGGGTTTCTCTACGTGATCGAATCAGAAATGAGGAGATCCGTAGAAGAACGCAAGTCACCGACACAGCCCAGCGGATTAGCAAGTTGAAGTGGCAGTAGGCAGGGCACATAGCTCGAAGAACTGATGGCCGTTGGGGCCGAAAAGTTCTAGAATGGAGACCACGGACTGGCAAGCGCAGCATAGGACGGTCACCGACAAGGTGGACAGACGACCTGACTAAGATCGCAGGCAAGGGCTGGATGCGGGCCGCTTCCAACAGGTCTTTGTGGAAATCAATGGGGGAGGCCTATGTCCAGCAGTGGACGTCCTATGGCTGAGATGATGATGATGATGATGATGTGTTACCAACGAGCCTACAAAAACAAAAGAGTCTCTATTAGGTTTGAAATTCTGCCTTCTTGCTTCACCATAGCCAACCTCTTTTTCTCATTATGGCCAACCAGATATTTCCGTTCCAGCGTTTTTGTAAATAGAACTAAAAACGGCGATCTCTTGTGCAGAATGCGTGCATTAGGTTACGGCTAAGGAAAACAAGTCGTATCACGTAGTATCGTAATCTCTTTGATCTTTAGCTTTAATTATATTGGATATTTTTTTTTTTGCAATCCCGATACCAAGTAGAATGTTACATGCGACGCTTGAAACCTATTATAACTCGAAATATATTCGAAATATTATTCTATTTTCTAAAAATATCATGCAGCTATGTATAATGCAGCTAAGGCTAAATTAGTTTATTTTAGACCATAATAGTTTACTATTTTAACTCAAATTATTGCTGGTGGGCTATAATTGCCCATAACTTTTCTTTGTTCTTTGGTGCAACAAAAGTTATATTATAAATTTTGTCGATAGAGACACCACAGGATAGAAAAATTTAATCTGTCTATGACTTCGGCAGACATTAGGATAAAAGACATACAACCCCTTAAAGAGTAAAAAAATAGGTCTTGTGGGTCTGTCAAGAATAAAATATCTGTATAAGATATCTATACATTATGTCCTTTATATATTAACATATTTTATTGTCCCTACATTAAAGCATCTCAAAAAAGGATAACAACATATCACAAAACAATATGACACAGTTCTTATGAAGCCATTTGCCATGCCTTTTTGCGGTAATGTTTGTTATAAATTTGTTTTTTTCCATTTGCATGTTTCACTTATATTATAAATAGGTACACTTAGTTATCTACTGCTTCGATTCATTTTCAAGTGATTTAAAAAAATAAGGAGTTTGTCAATTCGCTTGTATTTTTTTTTGTTTGTTACCTCAGAACTCCGGCACTTATCAACCGATTTGAATAATTAGTTTTTATATTCGAAACGATTTAACACAGAGGTCCCGTAAAATTAAGTTGAAATCGGAGAACTATAATTGATTATACATCATAACTTTAATAGTCAAGTATTATTGTTACAAAATCATATTTTTTTATATAGATCTAACAGCTCGCTTATGCAAGAGAAAAGGTTTCTCTGCATCAGCAGTTGAACCCCACAGCAGAAGGCCATATGGCAATTATGCAGTCTACTCACCCGTGATACATACTTAACATTTTATTGCCATAAAAGAGACATACTGATTAGGTTACGATGGCGGAGTTATTAGGTAACAGACATTTACAAAAACAACTAAACTGTGACCCTGGTTTTTAAAGTCATTTAAAGAGTAAAAATACTTGCCTTTTTGTATAGTATCAATGATAAATCCTTGACACTGCTTGACATTGGAAACATACCCGACATGCCGGAAATAACAATAGTTTCATTATTTGGTGTTTTTGAGAGTTCCGTGACCATCACTGGTCCCGTATATCCTTGCGGCTGCGGAGTCATTGTTTAGGTACTCTACAAAAACATAACTGAATTTCAGTATACATTGAAACCGCCTGCACATCAGCAAACTTAGTTCTATAGATGATTTGTCGTAGTTTTAAGATGCTAAAGAATTTCACGGGCCAGATGCCTTTGTTAGAATATAATGCTAATAAATAATTAAAGTGATTAAATACGAATCGAAATTTAAAAAAGATATTAGTTAAGAAATATATACCTACCCTCATATGTTACTTAATGATGAAAAGGATTAAATTTTAGATAATATGTAGATGCATGAAGTGCACATGGGTTGTTGAGCTAAGCCCCGGGCCTGTACTGTTAAATAACCTAATAATTATAAAAACTCTCTGCGTCCTTGTCTCTCGCAAGCGCTCAACGTTTCTCTGTCACCCTCCCCTTTTACGCTTCAATAAATACTTTAAAAAATGTAAGCAAGCATGAACATGACACAGTTTTAAATAGTAACCTAATACTGTTGGATAGCCCATAATATAAACATTATTTTTAAAAAAACCAGTCAAATAACACTGTTTAAAATGAATTAATATTAGTCACATATTATTGAACAGTATGGTTCCGGGATTGCGCTAGAAAACTCATGTGCAATGTGTTAATCTACACAGTAATTAACACACAATCGGTGTCACAACTCACAAGTAAATAACAGATAAGGGTATATATTTTTTAAGCCGTAACTCGTACAATACTGAAAGTAGCATTATTTTCGTGATACCAGTAAGTGTCATGCATGTATAAAGAGATCATAGTATTATATTTTGTACTTATATCTATAAAATTACTGATTTTGGATAACACTTAGCGTATAAATATTTTTAAGCTATTGCTATCGCGGGCCTTGAGCGTGGAACCGAACCCAGAAATTCCGTAACGAAAATAACCTAACACCCCCCACTCCGACCAACACAGCGGTGATACTTTTTAGTTTTGCCATCTATCGATGGATAGCAGAACTTTTAATGACTTTTTTGAAATATCACGCTTGTCTGTTTAGTTCAGCAACTCGCCTCTAGGTGGCATTGGTTGTATCGGCGTTACTGCATAAGTTATTAATATATTAATTGCATAGGTTGATAAAAAATGCTATGCAATAGCTTTACCGCGGCAGTACCCGAGTGCCACACGTCTTTTTTGTTCTTTTTTTTTCTAAGTGTTTACATTTGACCATTTCATATGTTCAGATTGTGACAAAAGACATTAACTATAAATAGGTACTACGAGTATATGTTTGGCACGCTAATTTCATCGTCGGCTAGACAATATTTGTGTAAGCGCCACCTTACGCCTGACCTGAAGTATTTATTTTACGTTGTCTTTAATCTCTAAAATATACTAGAAGAATTTTCGTCCTGACGTACTCACTGATTGATTTATAAGAAACACACAGTCCCAACGGCTGGTCCTAGGGTTGTGAAATTTGGAGGCTGTATTTGTTTTACTTCGTAGACGTGTATTAAGAGTTTTCATCCATTAGGGTGTTAAAATGGGATAAAAAGTTTGCATGAAAATTCTTTGTTTTTAAAATATTAAACTAATAAAAGAAAATATAAAGCATAAAATACACATAAAGCAAATTTCATTGCTACAAGAGCAATGAAATTGGGCATATATGTTGTTTATTCAAAATAAAAAATATTACTAAATATTATGCCACGGGTGCATTAATAAGGATGTGCAATGGGGGTTGAAAGTTTAAATGGAAAGTTCTTTACTTATGAAGTTAATATCTTGAAATTTATTATATTAGTAGTTCATTACACGATCAAAATAAAAGTACGAAAACTTTTTCCAGGGGTGCATTAAGGGGGATGCCATTTGGGATGAAAGTTTATATTGAAATGGCAACGCACAGTCTAAACGGCTAGTCCTAGGGATATAAATTTGGAGGGTGTATTTATTTTAACAAGTAGATGTGTAATAAGAACGGACACATATACCAAATTTCATTGCTTGAAAGTCAAAAACAAAGAAGGCTCATACAAACATTTTTTACCCCCTGGATGGACTTTCCAAAAATCCGTATATATACCCAGGACCAGCCGTTTGGGCTGTGCGTTGTTCATAGATCAGTCAGTCAGGACAAAGTTTCTTATTAAATAGAAAATGATTACTATTAAACAGAAAAATAATCGCGCGGCTGTGGTGTGCGATGTCTAGTTACACTCGCGCGTCCGGTTTCCTACGTTTAATTTAGATTAAAGGCATCAGCCCATTAAAAAAATGATTTAGAATCTGACTTGATCGAATGTTTTATGCATAGAAAGTCTGCTACGAGTGTGAAAGTAAATAATTATTAAATACCAATTTATTTACCCGTGCGAGGTCGAGGCGGGCCGTTAGTTTATATAATAAAAAGCAAGAATGATAACTGATCTATATACACTGAGCTACGAGTATATACATAAATACTTACATAATATAAAGCCACTGAAGTGTTTCCGCAAACAGAATTTGACTTCAACTGAACTGACTTTTGATGCGGACATTTATACATGGGTTGATAATTAAAATAAGTGCGACCCTTGAGGTCAGTATAAATTAATAAATTGTGTGAATTCTTAGAAGAAATAACGCTTTAATTAACTAACTAACAAATTCAGTTATGCATAACTTATTTATGCAGGTCAAGACATTGAACTTTATTTAAAAAGTTAAACATAATATTTCTTATTATATCAACGCCATCAAAAATAACTATTGCTGTGTCGCGTACTTCCAGTTATTATTTAATTAATATTCAAGGGTTTATCAAACTACCCGCAAATTGAAATGCATTTATATCTGTAACCGAAACTTTGCAGGTCGGACTGCCAAGACCACTGCAACTCCCTACGAAAACAGAAAATAATAAAATCAAATATAAACTATAATTTGATTCATCATTATCTCAGCCATAGGATATCCACTGCTGGATATACGCCTCCCCCATTGACTTCCACAAGGACCGGTTGGAAGCGGCCCGCATCCAGCCCTTGCCTGAGATCTCAGTCAGGTCGTTTGCCCACCTGGTCGGTGGTCATCCTATGCTGTGCTTGCCAGTTCGTGGTCTCCATTCAAGAACTTTTCAACCTTAACGGCCATCAGTAATACTACCGGAGCCAGTATTAGCGGAGCTGCCGGGGACTGGGGGCCTGGTCATTTGTTGTCTAATCATAATATATAAAGGGGATTTGCCAAAACTCGCTACAGCACTACAGCGCGGAACGATTCTTCATCCTCAGAAGGCGCTGCTGCCTAAATTGTGGTACGTGATCCCTTAGACGACTCTTATGGCACCCCCGGGGAGACATATGAGGGGGTACAATTCGTTGCCCGTACCCCACGGCCCATGTTATATTACATTTTTGCTATTCGATACCTTGTAAATAGACAGGCTTATTAAGCGTGTTATTTATTTAGCAGGTCAATAATATTTTGAAATTCTTTGATTCCTCTTCTTCTTGTCCTTATCCCAAGCGGGGCAGGGTCGGAAATGGTACTGCTGTAGAACCATATCTGCTGCCTCAATTAAGTATACTGTGAGTCTCGTCATTTGCATGATATGATCATTAAACACAAAATTAATTATTTTTCCTACGCCTGTGACTACCAGGAACAAAAAGAGATTTTCAAAATTTTTAAGACAGCATACTAAACTTATAATATATACACATAGACAACTTTATTTTATGGCAAATACATGCTACCTACAAATAATTCTAGTTTTTGTCAATGATAATATTGTAATGTAACAAACCCACCAGGACTCACGTGGTAAACGCTGGAAAATTACTCTCCGACCAGTTTCGAACTTATTTGCAGTTCTTCATCTGGGAGTTATGATCGTGCCAGGCGGCAGGCGCGAGCCTCAGCACGTAACTGACCACGAGTAATTTTCCAGCGTTTACCACGTGAGTCCTAGTCGGTTTGTTACATTACAATTATGGAAGAAACTAGCGATAGGTTTCAGACTCAAAATGATAATATTATTAAATAAAAGGAGGCGGGGCACCAGCTCCAAGTGCCTGAACCGCATAAATTAGGTTCATGCACCTAAATTTAGTCAGTGACGCTGTGGTCGAAGATGTAGTCATGCTAGACCTGGAATATTTACAAGCTCTCAAAGACTGCTGCCTACTTTGGTGACAGTTTTTCAAACTTGAGGATGGTAGCTAGCCAGACAGGGACCCTAACACATTGCTTGGAATTTGATAACGGTGTTGTCTTCACCGGAAGCTTAAACCGTTGGTGGGGATCGAACCAGCGTCCATCAGTTTGACAGCCAACTTTCCCCCCACTAAGCCATCAGCGCTTCAAAAACTCATAACCAGTAAGCGTTTACTCTAAACAGTCAAAGTTACACACATTACAGCTATTGTGTGTATTGCTGTACGTCTGTAAACGTCAAAACTTTCGTGACGTTTTCTTTACAAAAACAAAATAAGTTTGTTGATCACTAAATTTAGTTTAGTTTTTATACAGGTACATAAATTAACTGTATACAATGTGTACAGTTAATGTATGTTTGTTGCAATTTACATTGTTCACTTCATGTTTTTAATTCAAGATTGTAATCAGTGAATTTACTCCACTTTTTAATCGACTTCGAAAATGGATGAGGTTCTATAATCCACCTTATTTATTTTAATTTAATGAATGTTTACCGATTTTTCCGCTAACTGTAGTCTGATTTTAACCATTATTTGTAAGCTTAATAAAAATTTAGAATAACTTACTAAAACTACAACGACAGGATCTTCGTCTACTGGTAGGGCCAGTCACAGGTCACTGCGACCTTAACTACCATGTACACAAGACGGGAGCTACAGACAGTCCCCTATGTCGGGGATGTATGCAGGAAGACGAGACTGTGGAACACGTGCTACTGCACTGTGAGGCCACAGAAAGTATAAGAATCACAACCGGACTGCGTAAGGCTGACTCGTCATTGTCTCACGAACAACCAAATGTACCACTGGAGCAACTTTTCCAGCGACCCAGGGCCATGCTCCGCTTTATTAAGGAGCTGGGATGGCTTGGGTAACGGCTGGCGGGGGGAATGCACAATACACCCCAAGCGGGACGTCGGTGCAGGACTCAGCACCCCCAAATCGAATAAGAAGAGTACGCTTCCGAGGTCGCTACATTAAAATTTCATCAAAATCGGTGTAGTAGTTTTTATAATTTCGAGAAATTTAAAAAAATACAGGTGAAGGAAAACGGTTGGCCAATTTTTGTAAAAAAATAACTTGTAAAGTTATTTTTCTGACAATAAATCGAACAGTTTCCTCTTAATATTATATACGTGTAAATTTTCTGGCAATGTATTATTGAATATATTTCGAAACATGCGGTGTTGTGTTGTTGCGGTCTATAGAGACGAATTACCCTTGAAATTCGAGTAAACAACAGAAATAAAAATTTGTTATTATTTTAAAAATAAATTACATTTGTGCTGTCGGTCCACATATGTTTACTGTTGCATAAAAAAAATTGGCTTCGGTGCGACCGACAATCAAACATGAAAACAGATGTAAGTTTTAGAGAACTTACAACTCACATCCTGACATACTGTTTAGTGAAATTCTCCATCCTGACTGTGCATTGGCTTACGCGTCGATATACTAAAACATTTTGTTATTAAAACTGACGTGGTTTTGACACATTATGAATATATAAAAGACGGCAATACTAGCTGAACCGCGACCGAATCCGCGAGCACCGCGTATTCTCCTTGAAAAATACCACCAATTGTGCTTGAAACTATAATTGGGACCCTCTGACTTATTATGTAAGTAATTCCCGTGGCTTATACATTCAAAATACTTATAAATATCAATTTACAAAACATAAATAATTATTATCGACGAATTATAACGACTCAACGAATGCTAATTGTATGCTAATACGAGTGTACAATACATTGCCAGAGAATTTACACGTATGTAATATTAACAGGAAACTGTTCGATTTATTGTCAGAAAAATAATATAATACGGTTATGGATTATAAAAATGATAAAAATCTAAAATAAGGTAGGTGTATATTTATGTTTTGACAAATATATTAATAAAAAGTAATACTGTATATTTCTGTTACTCAATTAATGTTTGTAATTATTATTAATTTTATTGAGATATCAATGATTATTATTTTATTAAATTACTGTTCTAGTTAAATGGTTCAATATTACAATAAACATTAAACGCTGGTGTTCAGCGAAATTTTGTAGGTCTGTATTGAACAATAATTAAGCCACCTGAATATACCAACATTGTATGCAATAATAAAAATTTTCATATATTTATTTTTTGTAATACAGTTTGCCAATTTACTTGATAAAAATCTTACGATGGATCGTAGCTACGTGGGTTTTGTCCAAGCCATCCGTAACAAATAAGTGAGCTATCACTGCGAGAACTACGAGCTCAGCCCCTCACCCCACTGCCCTGCTACACCCGTACGTCACTCTCCTTCCGCAAACCTCTTACCGCGCGGGCGATCCGCGAGTTGTGTTGTATACCAATAGTATTGAATAAAAATCACACATGATATTATACTAGTTTCGCCCCACGGTTTCACCCGCGTGGACTACGATTTTCCCGCTACCTCAATTATCCCGAGGGAACTATACTTTTTCCGGGATAAAATTGAGCTATGGATTAATCCAGGGTTTAAACTATCTCCATACCAAATCGAAATTGGTGTAGCCGTATGAGCGTGAAGGAGTAACAAACATACACACTTACACACATGCACATATACACACTTACACACATGCACATATACACACTTACACACATGCACATATAAACACTTACACACATAAAAATATAGTTCCGCGGGATAATTGAGGTAGCGGGGAAACCGTATCCCACACGCGATTAAACCGCGGGGCGATTCTAGACGAATTAAAAATAGCAAGCTTCCACAGCTGTAAAAATCGGGCGTCGAGTGCCGAGCATGTTGCTATATTGTTTAGTAGACATAGGCCTCTGCTCTTTTGCATTTTTTAACGTGATCTACGTATTACAAAGAAAAAAATAATTTTAAAATGTAAATTTCCCTGTGATTTTAGTGGGTAATTATTTAAACTATTCGCATTTGAACAAAAATAATGTATTGTAGTGCTGCATGCCATTATGGACTTTAACATTATCAGAATAATAAATTTACTTACTAAAGACAATTTCTTTGCGTAATTCTTATTTGAGTGACGTTAACAATTCTTCATTAATTATTTATATTTTCTTTTACCTTTTTATATAAATGTACCTAGAGTAGAACGTAAGCAGCTTGAATTTTGATGTTTCCTATTTACATATAATACGTATACTGTTGTGTAATAGGAACTCTCCATAACTTTATCGTCAATATTTAGAACTGGCTGTGCTCCGCGATTTTGCCCGCGGTGAATTGTTTAAATCGTCAACTTTTGTGTCTGCTCGTCATCTCACAGGAACAGATAATATTTTGAGGTTATTGCAGCTATCTTCAGTGCAACATTCCCAAATTAAGGACTATCTTCAATAGAGATAAACTCTGAAAATCTTACAAAATTAGTCTGTTTCGACTTTAATAATTGAACCCTGGATTTCCATTAGGATATCCAGACAAAAACACAGCGACCAATTCCTGCGTTCTTGCGCTCATGCGTGTCTACGTTCGTTCGTTCGTTCCTTTTTACGCTCCTTCAAACGCATAATCTCTCTGGCATGCCTGCACATCTCTGCTTTAGCTTCACTGCACGGATTAGCTGTAGCTCCTCAGCGTCACCTGGCTGAGACCTGGCCAGGCCCTCGGAGAACTCCGGTCAACTTCGGCTACCCACGGCTATAAAACGGCATCGTGCACTCCCTCTACGGCCTCGATCCGATAACTCCCTGTCCTGGCGACAGCTCAAGCCGAGGTCCGAACCTCACTGGTGCCCTTGAGCTAGTCGCCTCGTCCTCTCCTAGTGGCATAGCGCCGTCAGCGCTAGCCTCACTAGGCGGTGCGCCTTCTGCGCCCGCACAAATACCGGGCCGAGCACCATCTGTGTTCGCCCCCCCTCCGGTGAAGCTGTAAATGGCGGTAGAGGCAAACAGCATTAGCCCGTTAGAAAAAAAAAAACCCTCCACGGCATCCTCTATGAGTACCAGGGTACTCGTGGAGGACGTATCCTACTGAACGTAACTTGAGCTAAGTCCTTCACTAGGAGACCTAACACCGAAATCTACTTGTCGGTAACTCACGACCCTGCTCTACTGCATTATACCTTCTACTCTGAGAATCATCATTTTATTTCTCCGCCAACTCGTTGGTAGGCTTCTGGCTTTATCAGAGTAGGTAGGGGACCTTCTAGCCGTTCCAGCGTGAAGGATTAACTCAAACCTTAGAGCATTTACCTATGGAGATCCCAACGCAGGGCGTGTCCCTCTGTTGGCCAATTGGCGAGTTTTGGCCCTTCGCCATATCCACGCATAGCTGATACAGTTTTGAGTTGGCGTATATAGTACTTAATGGACAGAAAGTCATCCGTTGTAGCTAATGGTTACTGATGCACCTATTTTTTTTTTTTACTGCGGATACCACCACAAGGGTCTCACTTAGAGACCAGTGTTTTATACCGTTTTTTATTAATGATATAAGAGGGCAAATATTTTCATCACTGTGACAACTATTTGTTTGCTGATGGTTAATCGTCTCACTGTATGGTACCACAAAAATTAATGCGTCAATCAAAGTGTTACTATATATATATTTTTTTGCATACACTCATACCCCCGCACTAGGATACCCTGTGTCGCGGAAGGCATAAACACGCACAATCACAATACACAAACATCCATTACCCGACAACAAACATCTCTGTTCATCACAGAAATGTTTGCCCCGGCCGGGATTCGAACCTGGGGTCGCGGTTCCAAAGTCAGTATCGCTGATCACTGAGCCACGACGACCGTCGTAGTTATATACTTTAGAAAAAAAAGAGAACCCCGTTAAATATTTTTACAACAATAATATATTGACTGATGACGAGTACATAAAGGTTTTGGATATAACTCTAGATAATAAGCTTAAACTAAATGTGCATATTATTATTGTTCAAATATGTTCAAAATTTCGCGTGTGCATTGAACTGCCTTAAACTTGATGTACCTTTTCATCATAATTATATTCCAGCTTTCCTAGGTCTGCTGGTGCTCGCAAAAGGCCCGAAAATAATCACGCTAGCCTTTTATTTCAAAATTCAACACAAAAAGTGCCTTGTACCATCACACGTAAATTGAATTCCAATACATCGTTGACGATAATTCAGTACCTACAGAAGGTATAAAAATTACTGGTAGATCTTTTTGAAATAAGAATACAGAAACATTGATTCTCTTTTATTGTATGGCTTAAAATCTCATATCCAATAAACAAACGAAATAAACATGTCTGCAATACATTTGTGTGAAATGAAAACCAATTCCCACTTAGTCACAAAATCAAAGTACTACATAAGTTTCACACAAATTGCTCGTATTATAAGTTTGTAAGACGTCATTATTTAAATGTCTGTTAATGACAGCTGGTACTTGCAGATCAGTCGCGACGTACGCCATAGGTGCGGTGAGGTCTTGTACAATGACCGGGCTGCTTGAGAAACGCTGTAGCGAACACTCGTCGTCGCTGTGGGTGGTGCGATGCGAGCGCAATAACACTAGTTGTGATCGAAGCGTGCGCGGTGTCATGCTGTAACGACGCGCTGTTTTGATACGCGCATACGCCGCTTCAAATAGTGCGCGCGCATACTGTGCAGAGTGCGTCATGCGCCCGAGCAGCGAACGAACGCACAGGTCAATTCGTTCGCTCCATGAAGAGCATGTTTGCAGTGCGTTCTCTGTCGGCGGGGGAGAACCCCGTGTCATCAACGCGTACATGTGTCTGGCTACACTTATCTGCAACGCTTCTTCAGTTTCAAACACGCTCAATTCTGACTCTAAAAAGGTTTTCATTTCTGTCGGAGCTTCGCCGAGACAGTACACAGTTCCAGTCAATCCTGTAAAGAGAGTGCGTCTGTATAAGTTTAAGATCCAATTTTGGGCTTGTGATTTCAGGAAACGTATTATTTTTAGTAGTTAGAAGTATTTATTTGAAACCAGAATATAATGACATACTTATAATAAGACAACGAAAATGACAGTAAACATAATTAGATTCAATAACAAAAACATGGAAATAAATTTGTACTTATTGTAATTACATAAAAATCGGTAATGATAATTAAGTAACTAATGCATGCAGGTAAATTATGTTAAATTTGAATTAATCATAGGTATATTTGAAATATTATATTGCTTGAGCATGTTATAAGCTAGCATTAATACCTCAAACCTCTCAAAAGTAAAAGTATATAAAAAGGTCAAAACCAAACTATGCTTGCACCGTCATTTGTTAACAGATTTGAGAAGTTATTTTTCATTCCACAGAATAAAGTTCCGAAGTGTCATGTCTATCTCAATTGATGGTCACTGACGATGTATTCTAGGATGTAATAACGCTAGAACCAGAATGTTTATTGGCTTTCAAGGAGTTCTGCCAGTTTTTCTAACTTGAGGGAGCTTACCAGGTGGGTACTCGAAAGTACTCTACCACCATGCTGCGATTTTGATAATAGTTTATACAAAAAGCTCAAGCCTCTGGTGAAAATCGAATCAGCAACCGTCAGTTTTATTCTTATTTTTTTATCCTATGTAGATCTGGCGTTTGACCAATATTTCTCTTGATGGTCAGTGACGATGTGGTTGAAGATGTTATCACCTGCCTGAACACACTATGTGTTTGGTGACAGGTTTTAAAACTTGAGGGTGGTAGCTCGTAGCTCTCCCCAGGCGCGTTCTCCAAAGTACCCTACCAACATGCTGAGAATATGATAAGGGTGTTACTTTCACCGGATGCTCAAGCCGTTGTTGGGGATCGAACCAATCTCCATCAGTTTGATAGCCGACGCTCCCACAGCTGAGCAATCATGGCTTAGGGATGAAAACTAGGTATAAGTAGTAAAAGCTCAAACTTCACCTTGCTGTTCCAAAATAGACGCAATTTCCAAAGCAGTAAAGACTCCAAACTCATAACCCAAAAGATAGAATTCTTTTTTCAATTTAAACTTATCGAGAAGAATCTGAAATAAACGAAGAGTAAACCTTTGAACTACTAAAAACTAGATAAGCATGTAGGTATGATATGAACTATGCAAGATAAGTTGATATTCTATTAAACATTTTCTCCTTAAACAATGTATCTACTTGAATGATGTTAATCATTCTTAATGTAATAGTACAGGATCGGAAATAACTACCTCCACTTACGTGTCTATACTGTCTAGTGGATTGTGATTTTTTTGTAATGAAATTAATAAACAAATGAAATACACTCATACTCTCAACAGAAGAATTCTAAGCGTAGCAAGGTTTAAAACACGAAACGATAAAAACCTTTACCGATGAAACACAACAATTTTCACCGAACTAGCACTAGCCGTCCAATAAAATACTTTTTCTAGATCTACCTATTTGGTTACGGCCCGTGAGCATAGAGTAGTATAGAGTAATACTACTCTGTGGTGTACAGTTGGACTTATAAAATAACGTAACGAATGGAGCGGGAGTAAAAACTCTTTTACGCCCGCTCTATACATGACAGCGGGCGTAAAAGTGTTTTTGCGCCCGCTTCAAATCTGAAAGATAACACCTACTTTGCTTGCAGTTATAGAGGAACCGATAATTGTTTTTTAAATAAAAGGGTTGAAAAAGCCATTTTGTCACTGATTGTTCCCTATTGTGCGTCGGAATGACCTATTTTGCATGCATTTATCGACGAACTCCGAATAGTTGGGACAAAAATAAATTAACATGTCAGCCTCCTTACAACTTTTTTTCTAGGTTCAAGGTTGCCTGGAAGATATTGTTATGAGCTATAAGACGGACCATTTTAACACAGATTGATGCTTGAGGCTTCTGAGTCAATAGAGAGCCGAGCTAAAAGGCTCATCAACAACGACTTTAGTCGAGAGGAGACTTAAAAGTCTGCAGCACCGACGTAAAGTCGTTAGTTTATCCGTGTTTATCGGAAACATTGCGGCAAGTGCGCTCTAGAGTTACTTAATTTGATTCCTCCATCCCCATAATAATTAAGTATTAAGGTATAATTACCTTAGAGTATCTAATGGCAAGTTCCTGTGGTGTCTCTTCAGGCCAATCAAGCCCTGGCTGCAGTACAATGACAGGCAGCTTGATGCGCTCGCTCATGACCCGGAATCGCTCGTAGTGACCCTCCAGCCCCGAGATTATGAACAGATGTCTTTTATTTTCATCCGCAAAGCCCTGCATAAAAAAAATATTCATGGTAAAAATAGCGTTGCTATTAGTGATGGAACCGTATCATGGAGCCTTATTTTTGTGGACTTAATAGGGGTGTAAACTCATGTTGAAATGAAAGATGCTGGTGCGATTATAAAAATAAATAAAAAATAAAAAAAGTCTTTTATTTCATGCAAGTAAGTATCTTTGAAAACAAATTTGATTAGGTGTATGTGATTAACAAAATAATCTTTGTTGAAATAATTTTAGTACTTTTTCCACTTGCAAGAACCCTTCCTCAGGTAAAGGCCTCCTCCAAATTTCCTTTCCACAAATCTTTTTCCCATCCAGTATATGGTCTTCCCTTCTTTCTTTTTCCTAGTGGGCCCTTCCACATTGTAACTTTTCTGTCCATCTCTGGCCCTGAAGGCGTGCTACATGTCCAGCCCATTTCCATTTTAAACTTAAGGCTTCAAACTAATACAATATTCGCTTTGGTAGTTTCTCTGATTCTTGAGTGTCTGATTTTCTGCATTTGATGATTTGGTGCTATTACACAGAGGTTTAATGTACCTTGAGGTATTACAAATTACAAACGTGGGGTGACGCTAAAGAGAAAGCAAGCGCAGAAATAATCCCAATATATTTTAGTACATGAAGTTATGGCATTCTAGACAACACAATTAAATTAGTGGATAGTCATACTTCAAGTGCTGGAGATAACATTCGTTCTATTTCCCAATAACTGTGTCGCGCGATTAAATCGCGATTCGATTTGATATTGTTTTAGTTACTTAAGATTATGAGTACTTACATTTTAAAATGCGTAACTTATTATTGCACAAAAATTTCTATTGAAAACGAAATTGTGTGAAGAATATTTTAAATAGTTCGTTTAAAAGTTTGTAATAAGAAATTAATGGTCATGAAGTAGGCCAGTAAGGACCTGCAGCAGCAAAGGAGTTCCACGAAGTTAATAGTATATCGTTATTATTTTGTTTTGTATAAAAATTGTGTCCTACAACTAGTGGATCTTGAGCCAGCTCAGGGGGTGGGGCCCTTGCCCCATCAGCCCCTTCCTTCGGGATCCACCAGATTGATTATTTATTAAAAAACACTTACCACATCAACATCAGTGATCAAAGATTCCATTGGTACAAAATCTGTAGTAGCCTGAAGCTCATCAAAATCTACATACGAAAAGAAAACATTGAGACCGCTTATTTTTTCTAAGTTGTGTTCTTTAGAGTTCACCTCTATTTGCAAAAGCCTGAAATAGAATGATAAATTCTGCATCTATATTGTTAAACACACTTTACTGAGTAACTAATTTTATTTTAATATTACATAAACTTTAAGACTAGATGTTAAATGAAATAGAGGTCTACAATTAATCACAGCTTACCTACTCATACTAACACCTACCGTGTACATGGTATACGCTTCTTTTGCTATTTGAGTATTTGGTATTATATGAGATATTGTGGCGAGAAGTTAAAATGTAAAGAACGAAATTTTGTTTTAACTTTAAATATTATTTACTAGCTGCGCCCCGCGGTTTCACCCGCGTGGAATTCGGTTTTATTGCTACCTGAATTATCCCTATTATAATATTAGTTATCAAATGATCATATACATTTTTAGTTCATTGAATGGTGAAGTCACATACCTCTTTTTTGTCAGCATTAATATTTCTTCATCCTCTAATGAAATGTGATAAACATCCCTCAAGACGGATTTTATAACTGGCAGTGATTGAACTAAGCCTAACTCTTTCAAGGTAGCGTTTTCATCTTCGTTCTCTAAAATGTTAAGTAGATAATTAGTTATTTATTACTTAGTAAGGCACAAATGCCCATTACACTGCATAACAGTGCATTGCCATATCTGGTCGACAAATAACTAAGTACAAATCCCGATAAGGGTGCAAAGGATGCAAATTACAAAATAAATAACAAAAACGAACAATTTAAAAAATAATAATATAAGTTATACTTACTACGTTATAGGATGCATATCAGTATCAATTTATAGATTCAAGTATTATTTTGTTATTAAAATTGACGTGGTTTTGACCTATAATGAATTTATATAATATGGGAGTTACTCACGTAGTAAGTCGAGAGGGTTCCGACTATGGTTTCGACCACATTTAGCACAAACCTCATTTACCTCGCAGGAATTATATCTTTGTTCTCTAACACATACATTTGTTATTCCAGGGTATAAGAGATTTTATATTAGTAGGATATAGTGTGATTGTATGATACATACCTATAGTTGTTATTAGTTTGGTAAGGTATGGTTTCTCAGGAGGTTGGAGCTGTGCATCTAAAACTGTGTGCTTCGATCGTAGTGCTTTTTCTGTCACATCAGCAGCAGATTGGTTCCAAGAATACTCATCCACTAATTCCGAATTATTTATCTGAAAATTTATGCATTATGAGACACATATAGCCGTGTTTGTGGTCCTCTTCTAAAACAAACTATGGTCATAATTGCTAGTAACCAAATTGAGCATTTGCAGCATTTCATCATCATCATCATCATCATCTTCACCACCACCACCATCATCATCATCATCACCACCATCATCATCTGAGCCATAGGACATCCACTGCTGGACACAGGCCTCCCTCAATGATCTCCATAAGGACTGGTCGGAAACGGCCCGCATTTAGGCTCTTCCTGCGATCTTAGTCAGGTCTGACCATGGATTGGATTTGTAAGTCTTCAGCTATGATTATACCAGAACAAACCTATCATACTCTCACCCCCCCTGCATTAGGATGTCCTATGTCGCCGGAGGCATTTGTATAACACAATCACAATACAACAATATCCAAAAAGCTAGGAAAAAACATATATGCTCATCACAGAAGTGTTTGCCCAAGTCGAAAGTGTACATTCATGGTTTTATATTTTGGTTGGTCTTTCTTCTATTTGCCGTTTACCGACATGTGAAATAGCATAATTCGGCTCAGTAAAATAGAAACAAAAGAAAAATTGAAATAATACGTCGACATACGAAAGAAAACGTCAAATAGAAATAATATCCAAAGGTCGATTAGATGCACCATTAAACCGTCAAATTATTATATTACATAGCAGTACAGTAAAAACATAAAAGTCAAAAGCCACGACTACCGTCAAGTCGTCATCATCATCATTTCAGCCATAGGACGTCGAACAACGAGCCATGGAGAGGTCTAAGCTCAGAGTTTCTATACAAGTTTGGATCAGAAATACGAAAATGCCAAAGCCCCCAACAAAACTTTCCAGATACCTTTTAGGTGTTGTTATAGCATTGAGTAGGGCTAGGTGTAGAAAATATATGATGAATTGAAGACCGACGAGGCCGCAGACTGAGAAATGTGACGGAGATAGCTGTTTAAGACTTGCATCGGATATCTTACACTGTCTTACAACAATGTGAACAATCTACCCAATAAAAATCGAGGGAGGATGCTGGATGCAGGCAACTCCAACAGATCTTTCTGGAGATTTATAGAGGTGGCATATGTACAGAATTAAATCTCCTTTGGCTGAAATAATGAAGAATTATTGGCGTAAAATCTTACTTTATTAAGAGCTGGTAAACACAATACAGTAGCTGGTAACCCGTCTTTAGATCTAGATTTACACGTTTGCTGTCCGATATTGCTGTCGACATTTATTACAGCAAAGAATCTAAAACAAAAATAATATTTAATACACTGTGTCATACTCCGTAAATTTTGTTACATATATGCAAGTTGTACAGTAAAAATAAAATATTTTAATGTGTAGGTATGTTGCATGTAATTCAGAAATTATATCTTCTTCTTCGTCCTTCCAAAGATCCCGTTATTTGGGGTCTCCTCACTTTTCTATGTCAAGTCAAATGACATCGGAGCATGTCGATTCTAGATTCTAGAAATTGGGCTTTCTGAGGTGTCGTTCTATGTTTTATTAGCAACAGCACGGTGGCCGGCCTCTACCTACCAGTTTTCTGTTCTGGTAGGTTCAGTGCAATTTGTACCATATGATCTTTGCTTCGTCTTTTAACATGTCCATACCACCGGCGGTTTTTGGTGACTTTTTCTGCTATTGGAGCTGTTACATATTATAACATAATCAATTAAATATTAAGAGACTCATCAAGTCTTGGTAATGCTATTTCATGACTGCAAGTTCATCACCTGGCTCAATTGAAAGTGATACTTGAATTTCTTGACCTATGTTTTGAATATATCATCTGATTTTCACCAGATCAGTTCACGCAACAAGTTATCAATGCTATCGAATCTAACGATCTAACGTAGAAATGCTGAAACCTAAGGCAAGGAATTTTATCACT
This sequence comes from Apeira syringaria, assembly GCA_934044485.1. Taxonomy (NCBI): domain Eukaryota; kingdom Metazoa; phylum Arthropoda; class Insecta; order Lepidoptera; family Geometridae; genus Apeira; species Apeira syringaria. The sequence continues at coordinate 4,465,286 of OW203656.1, read as the reverse complement.
ACAATAAGGAGAGCCAGATAATATAATTATAAATAATACTAATATCTTACTTTCTAATGTAGAAAAAACAAATAATAACATTCATATAGGCGCCTAACGTGAAAATTTAGTATTACAATCGTAGTTGAAATACTAAACTACTACGCTTCAAATGAAGGCATTAGATGTCTACATGAACTCTGGGGTCCATTACATGGATTTGCTAAGCCATGACAAGCTTTGACAGGGAGCCCGCAGGCACATGGTAACTAAGGTCAAAGTTAATTTTGATTAGACTTGAATAATAAAATTATTAAAGTCGGAATATAAATTGGAACCTTCAGGATTTTAATAACAAAGAAAGAATACAATAAGACCCCATTATGAGCAGAGGCAGGTTAGGTCGCAAGCCAGGCCAAAGCGCCCAAAAAGGAAAAACCCAAAAACTATCGGTTCGATGACATCCCGACAATTGTTTCACCTTCATCCGGAAGTCTTCATTAGGATCTTGAGGGCGGTGCATTCGTCGTGAAATCCTATCTCGCACTTAGCAATTGTCAACCATGATATCGACTTCGTGTGAGTAAAAAGGGATAAGAGGCTGTAGCTTCGCGAGCGTGGACTACTTAAATTAGTTTCAACTAAATTGTTATAATCGCATTCAGGCCGGCAGTTGAAGCACCTATGGTTGGTTCTCACTAAGTATTATAATAAGTAGAAAATCAGGCCATCAGGTTATTAAAAAGCACACATAGATCTTGTAAAATTTATAACGTTTACCAGTAATTGTATCTTGTTCAGTTTTTGTTAGGTATCTTTCTATTTCCTAACTAAATCTTTATAGCATTGGTTACGCCCATTTGAATGTTTTTATAAAATAATAAAGAGTTAAGTTTAAGTTGTAAGAGTTAAGTTGGCCGTTGGGGCCGAAAGGTTCTCGAATGGAGACCACGGACTGGCAAGCGCAGCATAGGACGGCCACCGACTAGGTGGACAGACGACCTGACTAAGATCGCAGGCAAGGGCTGGATGCGGGCCGCTTCCAACCGGTCCTTGTGGAAATCAATGGGGGAGGCCTTTGTCCAGCAGTGGACGTCCTATGGCTGAGATGATGATGATGATGATGAAGTTTTAACAAAATTTTAAAACTTACTTCAACAATGGGCACAACTGTCTCGAAGCACTGTCTAAGTGGCTTATGATATTGGTCAGGTATATGGTTTTATTTGATAATGTCTCCGTAGTCACATATATTCCTTCTGCAGGACCTTGTTTATTAGCTTCTTCTATCACATCCAATACATCATTGCTGTTATTGAACATATCATGGAATATTTTCACATCAATGCCCTTTGTTTTCCAAAGCCTGTCAACAAAATATGTTTTGTTTGAATAATAAGATACATCATTTCTATATTTATTATACAGCAGAAGGAATCTAACACAAAGCCAAACCAAAAACATGATTGATGAGAATCTGAGAACAAAACTATATAACACTATACAGTTTGTTGGCATAAATGACAAAAACAATGAAGTCGATAATAATTCATATTATCAAATAACCATATGTTATTTTAAATATTTTTCATTTAAATTAATATTTAATACAGTGAAATCGACACACACAGTTCATCAAAATTATTTCGGTCCCGATATAAAGTTATAAAATTTTGATCAGAACGTCTCCTCAAAGCAACACATGGCCAAAATGCTATAATATATTTTGCACAAATAATTTGTTAGATTGCTACTTTTTTTACAATATTTTCCAATTGCAATTCAACGTGGCAATGCCGCCAGCATTTTGGGAACTTTGCCCACCGCTAGTGGATTGTTAGATAACATTGCAGAAGGTATGTAAATTTGTATAGTATATTGCACTCTATAATAGGTATATTTTTGTTAAATTATTTAATTCATATATACTGAAATGATTTTCTTAAAAACTTTTGATTATAACTTCAATGTCAATGGCAGATCATGTCAAAAAATATAATTAATTCTACAGCCTATGTAAAACTATAAACATCATATTATCATTTATTAAGTGTTTTGTGCTTCTTTATTTACAATAATTATAAAAAATCATATAAAATATTGTAAAACTTTGATTGGTTAGAGCCTACCAAAGTTTTCATCATCATAGTCTCTATCATCTCTAACCAAATCAAATCAATCTCTAACCAGCGTTAGGTTGGTAATGATTAGCATGTGTGCCGATAGACCTTCTTTTTACAAAGCTTATCACAGAAATGTATTACTGGCGGTAGTTAATTGTAGGCTTAGTGAGCTTAGTTGTTTTATGAGAGATACTTTTTTTTGGGTATATGTCTGTATAATATAAATATATCCACAAAATTACTAAAGATAGATGTGCCGTGGTGGTACCGGCTAAGAATTGTACCCCCCCCCCCCCCCATTTCTTCCCGTGGGTTTCTTCAGAGTCGGACTAAGGGATCACGTACCAGGAGGATGGGCAGCAGCGCCTTCTGAGAGTCACAAAATATACTGCGCTCGCCAACCCGCCTGCCAAGCGTGGGGAGTATTGAGTATTGACAATACCCCCCATGGAGGAGGCATATGTACAGCAGTGGACGTCTTATGGCTGATATGATGATGATGGCGATGAAGATGATGACTAAAGATAAGCATTTGTCGCTGTTTATATTAAAAAGATGCTCCCGAATTCGCTGATTTTCTCTTACTGTAGTTCAAGCAGGTATTTTGGTGTCGATTGTAGACAATAAATCCGTAGTTTAGTTGCTCCTCGAGATATTAATCTGTTAGCAAGCTGAAGACCAAAGGAACTACCATCCCAAAATATCAAATGGGCACTTGTTGAAGTGCATGTGATTCTGAAAAAAGGAACGGGCTTATATTATAAAGATACGTATTAAGCATAAATATATATACATAAATTACACACAAACCGTCGTTTATAATATTATTTTATCAATATATCTATAAAATCATTTGAAAGTGAATTTCAAAACAAAAAATGGCGCCTGAACCAGTTATGCCCGCGCTTATTGGTAATATACGTTTCATGTAAGCGAGAGTTCAATTTCTTTGTCGGTGAATTGACCCTACTAATATTTCGTAATGTTATCAAAAGTAACATTAACAAAATGAAAGTAAAAACTTATTTGGTAATGTTACCATAAATTTAAAATGTAGTGTTACCAAATAAAACTAGTACCGCTGACGCGACATAAAAAATACAATTGAGTGTACCTTGGGTTGGCTTTTGTAGGCGATTTCCGCATTTGCAGCAGCACACGACCTCGATGGAGACTGGCAGCGAGCAGTTTGAACGCGCGTGAAGCATCGCGTGACGCGTATGTCACGCGTGATAACGGACGCACAAAACCACGTGCAATACCATCACTTAACAACCGCTGCAGCTCCTTAAAACATAATACTCATTACTCTTGAAAATATAAATTTTGAAGCAGCTTAGAGGTGGGAGCTTTTGCTGTCAAAATGACGGACGCTGGTTTGATCCCCACCGACGGCATGAGCTCCTGGTGAAATTGACATCGTTATCAAATTTCCAGCATGGTGTTACCTTCATTGAAATCTAATACCCATAATTTCATTGTATATTTGATGGAGAAATATTAGATTAACATTATATCTATTTTATTAGCATGTTGTAATATTTTTAATAATGTTTTTTAATACTTTATATCTGTAGCTATAAATATTTGTACGCCGCAAGGCATTCAGGCAACTTTGTACATAGAAAATATAAGACCAATAATGATGTACCCATGCTTCTGACAACATACGATCATTCAATAACTTATTCAAGTACCTGCCTAGTACCTAGTAACTTACTTTTAATTCTGTTTTATTGCCAGAATCCAAAATTGAATGAAAATCGGCAGCGATGTAAGATCTTTGCTTTGTCATATAAAACATTCCATAATTATATTTGTCTTGATTTTGTATCTGTACCATATCGATAGTGACTCCAGAAAACGCAGCGCATTTCAAAGAGATCTGCAAAACCATAAAAATTCATATGAAAGAAACGTTTTAAAAATATAGTTATTTTTAAAAATTGGTAATAAAATATATAAAATACATAAGTTTTAATTAAAAAATGCTTTGAAAACAAAACTAAATTGATAAAAATCCTTACAGGTTTAGTGAGTTACAGCAGATGTATTATTACAAGAACACATTATAAATGTGTAATATACATAAGTATAAGTGTTATATGGTTTATTATATTAACAACATGCTTGGTGGAACTTACGTTCTAATTGTTTGAAGCATGAGTCCTATTAATAGTTCAAACAATTAAAGGTAGATGATGCTAAGAACAACAACCTCTTCGATGGAAAGAAGAAATTCGGACACTAGTGGAGTGGGTCTATAGCTTAGATGGACTAAGCGATAGGACGGTATCCTGTAGTCGTGGGTTCGAGTTCCACTAGCAGCCAATTTTTATCCTTCAAATAATTTGAATATACCTATGTGTGTATGAGGAAATAAACCGTGTTTGGATTGGTGAGGTAGTTGAACTTACCCATTTGGTACGGTACAATATGGATCAGTAAGAGACTAATGAAGATGATGATGATGATGATGATGAATATGGATAAAAGTCGAATAAATACAGTAGACAATCTCATCTCAGCTTTACGAAATACATAATATGTGTGGGGTAATTTAAAATAAGAAATATCACATTTTACAATTACTTATGAGGAAGCAAGAGAAGAAAAACTTTAAAAATTAATATTAAAACCTATTTAAAATGTTGTTTAGGAAGCAAATTATAAAAAACTATTGTAGTACTTTTTCTACTTGTTTAATACAACACTCGAACTAGATCGTATTCGAGCCAAGGAGTACGCTGATAACCAACCCTGTCTAGTGTATAATCCTCAAGGTTACGCTGATAAGTGCTAGCGCACCCCTATTGCACCCCTATTGCTAAATTGCCTCTTTTATTCGTTATATACGTCTTTATAATTTTTTAATGCATTTTAATGGGCCCCCATTTTTACGACATATTTTTTGATGAGATTTTGAAGAATATGTTGATAAAAGCATAATGAATGAGATAATGGGGTAATATTTAAATAATATAAATTAAATATTTAATGTAATATATAAAATAATAAATATATTTCTTGTTAAAATTATTAATCCCTCTTACGTTTTTCAAACCTTCTCGAACGCAGCTTATTATGATGTTACAACCTTGCCCGTTGGTCGCGTTCAAGACCATGTCACCAAAACTTTCATCACGTGAACTGCCAATTGCGTCCTCTGTTAAAAATAAAGAGATGATTAATGTTTAAAACTATATCAACAAAATTGAGAAAATTCATATGAAAAAAGTTTTCCAAATGATTTACTTATGTGCCTTGTTACTTTTTGAAGATTCTACTAAACTTTGTTAAAGTTAAAACGTCAAAGTCACAATTAGGACGTTATTTTATAGTCATTCATATCAATATCACTATAGATTATGAAATTAAATAATTCACTAGCTCCGCTTCACGGTTTCACCCGTATTAGTTATGCCAAGGGAACTATACTGTGCAGGGATAAAATACTACCAGTACCATTAATACTATCAGTTAGAACTAAAAGTGTAAGTTAAAAAAAGCATACCGTTTATTTGAGGGAACAGTTTAAGTAAGAACCGTTTTTTGGCTCTGTCAGCAACTGTTGCGAACACCTGGCAGCTATAAGCCAGAGCTATAGATACAGATGCCTGCCCAAGAGCTCCTGCGGCGCCATGGATCAACACTTTGTATCCCTTTGTGATTTGATTCTTTACGCACTGTGAACAATGTTGTTTATTATAAACATTGAATTTTGTGCATAACGCCCGTTTGTAACGAAGTTTTTTATTTTTTTTATTTTTTATTTATCAACATTCACACAAGGTAGTTAAAAAGTTAAAATTCCACTAAAGCGCGTTGGAGTATCAGCTTATATTATTCAATCGTTGTGTGGTGATTGTACATATAAATATACTAATATTATTATTTAAAAAATCATCAGCCTGCAACCGTGTTTTGACGATAACAGATTAGTTTGGTCATTACCATCAAGTAATAAAAAGATTGTATGTTTTTAAATAAAGCTGCATAATATAACGCAGCCTAAAAAGAAAGGCCTTCAAAAATTGTGTGTTAACAGTGATGATTTCGGGAGCGAAAACGTGGTCTCTGATTATGGGTTTTTTGAGCAAGCTCAAAGTTACACAACGAGCTATGGAGTGGGCTATGCTTTGGGTTTATCTACGCGATAGAATCGGAAATGAGGAGATCCGTAGAAGTAAGAACCGGCCACCGTATGAGTAAGTAGAAGTGGCAATGGGCAGGTCACATATTTCGAAGAACTGATGGTCATTGGGGTTCAACAGGATCTCTAATGGGTACCACGGACTGGCAAGCACAGCAAAGGACGGCCACCGATAAGGTAGGTAGACGATATCACTGAGATCGCAAGAAGAGATTGAATGCTAGCTTTCAGCTTGTCCTTAAGGGGATCAATTATTGAGGCAGTTTGGCAGTAGACGTCCTAAGCCTGAGCTGATTCATAGGCATGGGTACAAGGATAAATTTGACGAGGTGGTGTCTAAAATGCTCATTTATTTGCTTACATATCACTATTGTGGCTGTACTCACTAGATAATAAAGGGCTTGTAAATAAGCAAGCGGTACTGTAGCTGCTTCTTCTAAGGTCCAATGAGTTGGAACTGGCCACAGCAGTTCAGGTATTGCCGTGACGATGGTGCTTATTGCACCGTTCTTCACCAAGCCCATGACACGTTCTCCCCTAAAATGTTTGTTAAAACAAAGCATAAGTCTACTATTATATTCTAATCATCGGATGAAGGTTTACGTTGATCCTTGGGTCGAAACATAATCAAGCTGAAATCCTGCTTGGCAGGTATGTTAACCTTTATAACAAAAAAAATATTATTACCTTTATATTCGTCATCATCACCCTGCTACTTTTCTTTTACTATCATCATCTCAGCAATAGAATATTTATCCACTGCTGGACATGGGCTTTCCATGTCTTTTTTAGGAGGGTTTGCGCTCAGTATGTTGATTATATGTACAGAAAGCGCTGCTACCCTTCTTCTAGTACGTGATTCCTTAGTCAACTCTTACGGCACTTACTGCTTACTGCCATTTGCTTATGCAAATAAATAATCTTTTCCAACCATTCTAAGTGGATTGAACAAGTTGTTCAGCCTCATCATATAAAAGCTGATTTATAAAAAAAGCTTAAAATCTTTTTGCTGGTGGTAGAAAGTGGCGTGCTAATAGTTCCTTCGATATATTATTATGTATTTTTAAGGAGCGTAAGCGTCTAATAGGATGCTAATCACGACCTCAGTAAGTAAAGTTTGGAAGGGTCTAGAACACACAATATCATCAAAAGTAACAAGTCAAACATCAAACGTGACATCGTTCAAGGTCGGTCGAACGTACGTAAAGTGTGTTCCGCGACCACACTTTAGAAGTATTAATTTAAGCTTTGACCCGTCCATACCTACTTTACTGACGTCGTTGATGCTAATAGCAAACTTCACGATCTTCACGTTAAACTTATGGAATAAACAGCTTACCGCTCAGTTAATCCACTAAAGTCCATTCCAAAATATTTCTCATCATCTCCGAACGGTATTACACCACTTGCTCTCTTTACATCAGAAATATTAACTCCAGCATATTCCACCTGTGAAAAATTGCATACAGTGAAAAAAATTTGAAACATAGTGAACACTTAAGAAAAGAAACGAGTTATTATAGACATAGTGGATATATAAATAGTGGTCCGCCCCGGCTTTTCAAGGGTCAAAAAATTGAAAATTATAGGGATACCTATTTAGAAATAAAATAATATACAGGTTGGTTTTTTGAGAAGGGCGGTGATGGCCAAGTCCGAAACCACGAGAGTTAGAGAAAAGTCGTGATTGGAGTCGTGCCCTCGATTTGAAAACAATAACTGCATATTTACTTTTTTCAAAAATCTTTTACTTTTGACGGAAAAGGACCCGAACGATATGTCAAAAAAAAAAAACACCTTGTTTTGAACCAATGGATTCTGTTACAAATAAGGATCACAAGCTTTAAAAAAAAAGTTTTACTAAAAATGAAATGAAATAGCAAATTTTTACGATTTACTTTTAACATCTCAATTATACCTAACTAATAAGTTGCTCGAAATGGTTTCCATTCACTCCAATGCCTAAGTTAAGTTTATGCGCCTCTCTAGAGACTTTACTGCATTTGATAACATGACAGGATTTATCCTCGATAAAATAATAATAGTGTGTAAATAATAGTGTGGCTTCCCAACAGTGAAAAACATTTTCAAATCGGTTCAGTAGTTTTGGAGCCTGTTCAATGCAAACAAACAATCAAATCATTCCTCTTTATAATATTGTATAGTAAAGATAATAGTGCGTTAATTTGTATTTCTTCCAAATGAGTAGACGTAGGTATGGTATCTAAGCTATTGACTTCGTTAGCTTAAATACCACATTCAATAGCTCTTAAATACCATTTTTTGCTCATAATATTTCTTGAAACATTTTTCAACATACTTGCGAGAAAACAGTAGTGGGAGTCCGGGAGAGTATACCCGCCTTCCACTAAAACGCTCATAAGTCTTTCTAACAAATCACTATTTTCTATTTATGCTGTTAAGCTACAATATTTTCTCTTAATAAAGTTTCATATATCCAATTTGATTGTAACAAGAAGCCGCACGTTCCGTGTCTGCGCCAAAAGCCATTTATAATTTTTTAGTTTGACCTGTGTCTGGGTGTGTATATGTATATAAGTATATATATCAGTCATCAGGTTACCATAGTACAGGCTCTGCCTAGTTTGGGACCTGAAGACCTTGTGTGAATGTTAATAATTAAATAAAAATAAATAAATAATATGTGCCCTGCGCCTAAGTGCTTCCAAGGAGGTTCGATTATTCAGTAAGTAATCATAATTATAAACTATATGATTTAGTTAACATACTAAAATGGAACTTAACCTTATTATTTCTCACGAATAAAGTTTTATCAAAATATTAAAAATAGTTGCACTTATTCATCGTTATTATTATCAAGCGTAATTTTACACTATTTCATGCATTCGCACTTTACATGTTTCCTATTTTGTGTTATTGTTTTCTTCTTTTGACAGAAAGTAGGTACTAAACCAATGATGTTTTACTAAAGATGACGTATATTCATACTGCGCGTTGCTCAGATTTTGTTCCTTTACGACATAAACATGCTTACTGCGACAGATAATACGGTACAAATAATATAGAAAAGGATAGCTATATGTTTAGACTTGCGCTTGAAATACGCGTCATAATCAAAATTACTACAATTGATTTAATTTTGCCGCCTCAGTTTCCGCGCGCTTGTGCGACATCTACCTCATATAAAACTATAATATCGTGTACTAAATGACAAAAATTAAACGATGACTCTCTTTATAATGTTTGTAATGACTAGCACCATCAAATCAATTTTTAAATATGTTAAGCTTTTAAATAGTTAATACATTTGACAGCATAGATTTAGAACAAAATTGTGTGAACGATATATCGTAGAATTTTAAAGTTTAATTGATTTTTCTTTCTTTTTCAAGACGTCTAGTGCTTACCAGAATGTTGATTCCATTTCCAGGCTGTGTCAACGCTTCTTCCCAATGAAAAGTACCAAGATCCCCAACATTGTTTATTTTAAGTGAGACGTTAATACCAGTTGTTGCATTTATTGTCGGCACCTGTTTATCAATCGAAAAGAATAAATTAGTTTTAACAGTCTTCTATGATTTGATTTTATACAATTACAACGATTTTCACTCAACTATTTTATTTTTCCTGAGCTTTGTACCTATTTACTAAGTTTTTTTACCTGTACTTGATTAATATATTTCTTACTAGCTGCGCCCCGCGGTTTTACCGTGGCGCCATCTGTCAAAAATTGGTCGTACCAACTCAGAAACCTTCTTTGGCTCATGCACAACAACTTTACTACAGATCATCACATGATCTAATGCATAGTTTACGATTCTATAAAGGACATACAGACAAACATTAATTTTTATATGTAAGATTGGTAATTTAGGTTTTGGTAACCGCACAATCAATAATGTAAATAGTTAGGAAATAACATATATCAGCTGAATACTTCGGCAAGGTGCTAAAGTATGAAGAACGCTGCAACTTAAGAATATGACGTGTTGAGATGTGTTGAGGTCCCGACTCTAAACTAAAGACATCTTTTAAACATACATACAGATATCTTTTTCTTCTGTATAGATGTAGCGGTTGACCACTATCTCACTTGATGGTCAGTGACGATGTGGACGAAGTTTTTATCACGCTATACCTACAATGCTCACAGGCTCTCAAGGACTGCTGTCTGAACACACTGTGTGCTTGTGACAGTTTTTACTAACTTTAGGGTGGTATAGCTAGCCTAGCTAGGCGGGTACTCCAGAGTAGCCTACTAATATGCTGGGATCGAACCAGCGAATAATTGTTGTTTCGGACAGGCAAAGATCCTGTGTTCTCCCTTACTAATCTTGAACAATACATTTTAATAAGTTTTTTCTTACATTGTCATCTCTATCAGATACACTTTCAGTATTAAGTTTAATAAGTTTTTGAATTGGTGGCGCTGTATTTCGAAATTTGAGGTTATGCAGTTTAACACCGCCACATCTGAAAACATCAAAATAAAAACAATTACTAAAAGGTTTCAAATACAAATGCAAATGTTTCTTTAATGCATACTCTATCTTTATGCATACCTGCTCAGTTAATCCTTTCGTTCATTCACTCTACATGACCAAACGGTCTTAACAACTTTGCTTAATTTTAGTCACTTATCTTCGTTTACACCACAAGTATTATTTATCACACTATTCTTTAATCTGTCACTTGTTTCACTTTAATCATACTTTTCAGAGCTCGTCAGAGACGGTCGCCGTGGCGCAGTGGTCAGTGTCAATGACATGACTTCTGTGTCTCCGGGACCCTGGGTTCGATTTCCGGCAGGGGCAAACATTTGTGCGATGAGTGTAGATGTTTATCCCGGGTCTTGGGTGTTTGTGTGCTGTGACTGTGTGTATCCATGCCTCCCGCGACAAAGGTATTTCTACTGCGGGGGGTCTAAATGTGATAAATAAAAAAAAAGAACAAGAGCTCTCATTTCACCTGCATTTATTCTGAATTCATGTTTTTTCTGCCACACGAAATTTTCACTACAAAACACAAGTGTTGAGACCAACACTCATCTATGCACAGCCAAGCGTGACACCTACTAGCTGGTTATAAAGGACTATAATGGTCCATTCATCATATTTTCTACACACGCAACAATTTCTATCAAAAACACAAATATATATACAGTATTCCAATTATTTAGGTAGATAGATGTATTTGCGTGTTCTGTCATTGTTTGATATACCACATCTCACTATTTTTATACCAAATCATTGATAATTTAAATAAACGTTACGTACTTATTATTTATTATTTGAATGTGTTCTCAAACTTATTGAAAACAATATCTCAATTCACTACTTCACCTCCCTTTTAATGTTGCCCACAAAAATAAATAAAGTGCTTATGATACCATATAGTTGTATAATTATATACTATATAGTTTTATAGTAGCATATACAGTTAAAACACTTGTCAAATCAAATCAAATCAAACTATATTTATTGTCTCACAACTACAGTATTGCCACATAAATAAATACACAAAAACACAGAAAAAAACACAAAAGGAAACAATACAATAATTGAGGACAAAAGGCGTACACTCAGCATTTGCCGCGCTCACATGTGTGAGCGCGGCAAATGCTGAGTGTGCGCGGCGCTGGTTTTCAGTGTACTCCGCAGCTCGGGCTGATGGTCGCCGAGATAGTACGTATGAGCGGGTAATATCAAAACTATTTTACACATAAATGAAACGAATATATATAGGGGCGGTGCGTGAGTGTGGGGAGGAGTGCATGAGTGTAAGTGTGTGAGTGTGTTAGAGGGAGAAAAAGAAAGTGTTTGTGTTTGTGTGTGTGTAGTAAGTAAGTAAGTAAGAAGCAGATATGTCAGTCAGGCAGGGAGGGGGCTTGTATCATCTTGTACTTAATCTATAACTTTCATCGGTTTTTGTTTTCATACCCACCTCGTGCAATCTAATACGTTGTCAACTTCTGCTTTTATGAAAGTTCTACCGTCAACATTTTCTTTAATACAAGCCAGATGACTTTTGATATCAATAACAAGTTCTCTGAGCTGACTCGGTTCTGATACTCCTTCGCACATTCGTCTTAAATTGTTCAGTTGAAATAATCCATCGAGTATCGTGACCCAGTTCTTGTTCCAAATAAGTTTGGCTTTTGTTAAAGATTGGTCAGCACTGTGAATGCTCCTGAAATCGTCCCTGAAACCACAAATACTTAGAGTTATTTATTAATATATATCCAATCCAGTTGATACATATTTGCCTAAATAGCTAGGTAGCGCTAGACCATTTTGGGGTTATGGCTCCATTTCGAAATCATAACCTTACCTACCATAAGTTACAAAACATCTAAAGTTGCCAGCTTTTTGTGAATGTCGATATAGTCTGCATAATATAGCTTTTTTGAGAGATTATTGTCATTTATGTTTTTTACGTTTCGAAAAATTCAAGGATTTGTAGCTGCTTATTTATAATCAAACCAACAATGGCAGAATCTGATACAAAATCATTAGAAGAACAGATGCCAGTGATCTGAAACTCGAGGCACATAATTAACTCACTTGGACAATTTAGATACCACATAAATAGGTACCTTCTAGGTTTGCGTGCTAAATCCTAGACAACGTCATCACTTAACATCTGGTGAGACAGTTGTCAAACGCAAACTTATATGTAAAAAAAAACGGTATTCTCACGAATAGAGAAGACACAAAATGCAAATGCGCATGAGTTACTACTTCATTATCAAACAACAATAAAGATAAAAAAAAGATGAATATTCCACCTTCTGGAAGCAGAATACATCTATTTTTTTTCTCTTCCATTACTTTTCACAAGATTTTTCTACCGATTCAAGCATCTAAGACGACGTAAAGCTATCTATGCATGAAATAAAATTATTGTTAATGTATTAGAGTATTTTGTGTCCTTTCAGCTTATTTTGTTAAAAGTCCTTCGTGTTTCATACACGTTAAAAACAATTGTACTTAGGTTATTCTGCTTGAACAAATTTTACTAGCTAATTGTAAATATTTGTAATATTTTAAACCAACACGTATCAAGATTTGTCTCGCCCTGCCTGGCTGTAAATACCCAAAGCACAAATAAATATCATTTGACACATTATTGAACATAGATAGATAGATTAACTCTTCAATGAAAATCATAAAATGTACATCAAAAGTATCATCACCATCATCATCATCTCCTCCATAGGACGTCCACTGCTGGACAAAGGCCTCCCCCATTGATTTCCACAAGGACCGGTTGGAAGCGGCCCCCATCCAGCCCTTGCCTGCGATCTTAGTCAGGTCGTCTGTCCACCTAGTCTTATCCTATCAAAAGTATATTTCGTACTAATAGTAGCTTATGGTATACAATCGGCGGTCTTATCGCTAATGCAATCTCTTACAGACATCCTTTGGATCACGGAAGATAGAGATCTCTTTCGTGCTGTGGATGGACAGGATAGATTGAAAATTGTGGATGTGATGTGCAAAAAGATCTAAAATTTATTTAATAAACGTATTCGCTGGATACTATACAATTAAATAAAAATTATGTTAATAACAATTAAAATAATATACAGTAAACATATTATATATATAAATAAATAAATATATAATAATGTAATGGCAAGAAAAAGTAGCAGTAGAAACATAGTAGAATATTTAAAAATAAAAGATACAATTATAATAAAAGCAAAATAATCAAATACTTTGGAATCTTTGAAACCTCAAACCTAGGGCTTCCAGACTGTAATGGCACTTGATACCAGCCAAATAGTCATGGCCGTGGGGTACCGGCTTAAAATAGTACCACCCATGTCTTCCCGTGGGTGTCGTAAGAGGCGACTAAGGGATCACGTACCAGAGGGATGGGCAGCAGTGACTTCTGAGAGTATATTTTATACTGCGCTCGCCAACCCGCCTGCCAAGCGTAGCGAGTATTGGCAAACCACCCTATGATTAGACAACTAACGACCAGGCCCCCAGTCCCCGGCAGCTCTATGGGGGAGGCGTATGTCCAGCAGTGGACGTCCTATGGCTGAGATGACGATGATGATGATGACCAGCCAAATAAGGAAGCTGAACTAACCCATAAGTATATCCACGACTGCTGAGATGTTGATATACCTCATCGGAACTGATTTCATATTTTTCATTTACATAATTAGTTGTATTTTGTTTTGCAGAACCAATATTAAAAATGTATCCAGTCGCTACTTTCGAATCCCCATCTAAAACCTGGAAGCAAAAAGAAAATAGATATATAATATAGCGAAAATATAAATAAAATTCGACAAATTCCGAATTTTTTTACATTTTGTTATACTGTATAGATCTAGCGTTTGACCTCTATCTCACTTGATGGTCAGTTTCCATGTGGTTTGTGTACGATAGCGCAATATTTATTGCGCTATCGTACACAAACCACATAAATTTTTAATATTTTACTACATAAATGATAGTACTTTTATACTTACAATTAAAGCAATTCGTGCGCTATTAATCCCTAACCATTCCGAAATATTCCAAAATGCACAATGTTAATATTCAAGTTTTCACTTTTGTCGGCACTCCCGGAGTGCAACCGGTTTTTGCTGCAAAATGTGGTCGCATTAAAATTGGACCATGAATATAGACGACTTTTGTTAAAGGACCCCACCTCTAATTGCAGTGGTTAACCCAGGCAGTTGCATCGGAAACCGGCCCAAAATGTGGACAATACTCGCTATTCATTTTCTAGTTTTGTTAAATTAAAGTCAGATAAAGGAAAATTCATTTGTCATATAAAGCAAAAGTATTTTGTTTGATAATTACTTCAAACTCTCCATTTCCTCTATTCACGGACACGTTGAGCTTGAGCTGTCTCTGGGCATGCAATATCGGCTGAGAATACAAATGCACGTCCTGGAAACGCACGGAAATTTCCTTCCTCAGGAATCCTAGGGACATCGCCAGAGTGTCCCATGCCACCACTAGCGCACCAGCAAATGGATAAAGAATTTTACCTGCAATTATATCATCAATCATTAACAATAATCCGTACATAATAAATGGGTGACCATGCAACATAAAAATACTAGTTGAGCTCCGTGATTTCTCCCGCGTAGTCTACGGTTTTACCGATAGTTCAGTTATCCCACGAGAACCACACTTTTCCCAGGACAAAAGTACCCGGTTATTGTCTTAAGACAACAGTGTTAGGCCTTCTCGTAGGCCCTTATAGGCTATCTCTTAACTGCGACGTTGGCCTAGCCACTAACCTAACCGCCAACCCGCATTGGCGAGCGTGGTCGATTATGGTCAACACTCCTCAATCCGAGGAAGGTCCGTGTCCCAGCCTTGGGAACGTATTGGACTAATTATGCTCTGTAACATTTTGTATCAGGCTATGATTTAGTTTAGGCAATAATTCTAACTTCTGGATTGAACATTGTCGTGAGTTTGACACATATTTTGTAAATTACTACACAACAAAGTCAATTGCCCTAGCCTTCCAGAAAAGTTAAGACTTGTTTTGAGTGTACAGTTGAGTATTTAGACTATAAACGTGAGTAAATCCGGAAAATATATTCTTGACGATCAGAAGTGTATTCAATTTTTAAACAGAAAATACAAAGCGAACTATCAACATTTTTCATTGAAATTAAATAACAAAACGCGATATCACCAAACACGACAACAATTCACGTAGACTCCTAAGCCACGTCTGATGTATCCGAGTACCCAGGTAGAAGTGTCCAGCAGTGGACTAAATAAGGCACGTCCGCTCAGTACGATGTCTCGAAGTAGAATGACTCGTCCAAGCCAGCCGCGCCGGTAACGTAACGTCGGTCGCCCCTTCCACTTGCTACGTCATTACGTCGACGTCCGATCCCGGCGAGCGCCCGAGTAAAAGTGTGCGCGCTTCGGTTCTGTCTGGCTTATATAGCCAGTCTGCCGCTCGCCCCACTACTACCGCTAGGGGCGTGTAAGACGGCCTCTCCTGACACCCTGACGTCCCCGTCAGGTTTTTCGGGCTTTTTTAGTTAACACAATACACCACAACACATGTTTTGCTGAGAATCGTTCCGTCTGACACAAACTTGGCTTAATGACATCCTTATCCACACGCTGGCCCAGCAAATCACTAGGCATGTAGCCAATAATGCAGATGTTCATGTGGCGTAGCTCACAACTCGCGAAGAAGGCCGAACGAAGCACCCGGCAAAGTCCATTCGTCGCAGTAGCAGCAGCAGCTGCCAGAGCTCGTGTGCCACGAGACCCCGCCTTCAGCAAACAAGCAAAGAGCAAATACCCAGCGCACATGCGCCGCGCCAAAACAGCATGTGTAGTTTTCTATTCTTTCATTCATCACACAATCAAGGCCCTCTATCACCGATACACTCCAAGCTATATCTATGTCAACTAAATCTCTTCAATACATTCATCACACACAGCGTACTGCATCAGACACTTTTCAGACCGATTCTAATATGCATTACGAAATGCCGTCAAACCCTACATAGCCACAATGTCGGGGCTGCGAGTACCACAATGTCGGGGCACGATATAGCCACAATGTCGGGGCTGCGAGTACCACAATGTCGGGGCACGAAATAGCCACAATGCCGGGGCTGCGAGTACCACAATGTCGGGGCACGAAATAGCCACAATGCCGGGGCTGCGAGTACCACAATGTCGGGGCACGAGATAGCCACAATGTCGGGGCTGCGAGTACCACAATGTCGGGGCACGAAATAGCCACAATGCTGGGGCTGCGAGTACCATAATGTCGAGGCACGAAATAGCCACAATGCTGGGGCTGCGAGTACCATAATGTCGAGGTACGAAAGAGTCACAATGTCGAGGTACGAAAGAGTCACAAAGTCAGTGCTGCGGGTACCACAATGTCGAGGTACGAAATAGTCACAAAGTCAGTGCTGCGGGTACCACAATGTCGAGGTACGAAATAGTCACAAAGTCGGTGCTGCGGGTACCACAATGTCGAGGTACGAAATAGTCACAAAGTCGGTGCTGCGGGTACCACAATGTCGAGGTACGAAATAGTCACAAAGTCGGTGCTGCGGGTACCACAATGTCGAGGTACAAAATAGTGACAATGTCGGTGCCTACACCCAATAGGAATGCATCTCCCAGGCCGGAGCTCGCACAACAGGCATTCGTCTGCCAGGCCAGAACCCACACGTATCGAGGATGCGCCAGCTAAGCCAGAGCCCACACGTATCGGGAATTCGTCTGCCAGGCCGAAATTCTGCGAATTATTTCAAACAAATAAACACAAATTGGTTTTTACATCAGTATTGGTAAAACGTCCGCCTTCCTAGGACTCGGCCTACCTGACCTTTACTTATAAGCCTTCCGAATTAGCAACTTTGATCGCTTGGAATGAAATTTAGTTTTGTGGGTAAACACAAAAAAAACGTTAAAAAATGACTAAGTCAATAATAGTACTCGCTCAATAGAATGTCATAAAATTGTCTGCTCTAATGCCGCATCAGCAGATCTATGCTTTCCAGCTTCAAATGTCAATTGCCAACAGGACAAACGCACTTATTAAAATGGCACAAACAAACCTACTAGACATTTTGAAAAACAATCACAGTTGTAACACTACAAGAGCGTTCTACTTCCTTGGTATCAATCTCACATACTAGGCGCTATGTGTAATTTTCACGGGAGCTTAAACCAACTTCATTCAACGGCGGTATAAAACTGTGGGTACTTTGAAAATTTATAAACGATCAGAAATTGCCCAAATTAATTACGCTGTTATTTCACATAACAATCGCATTTAGACAGACTACGCACTGGCTTCACCTGTAATCACAGGAAGCAATGGAGTGCGACAATAGCGTACTCGACGTGATAGTTCGGCATGCAAAACAATTTAGCAAACAAAAATGAATAATCGGCTCGTAGTAATTTTCAAAATTTAAATTCACACAAACCGTGATATTTCCACTGTAAAACACACAAACAACAGAACAAAGAAAGTACACGTTGTGGTTTGTAATGCGAACAAAAGTTATTCGCAGCTAG
Source organism: Apeira syringaria (assembly GCA_934044485.1). NCBI lineage: Eukaryota > Metazoa > Arthropoda > Insecta > Lepidoptera > Geometridae > Apeira > Apeira syringaria. Next base: position 4,446,999 of record OW203656.1, on the reverse strand, counting down.
AGAGATGGCGAACGATCAAGGTCGCGTGTTTTTAAGCGAATCCCACTTCTGATCTTGACGATCAGAAGTGTATTCAATTTTTAAACAGAAAATACAAAGCGAACTATCAACATTTTTCATTGAAATTAAATAACAAAACGCGATATCACCAAACACGACAACAATTCACGTAGACTCCTAAGCCACGTCTGATGTATCCGAGTACCCAGGTAGAAGTGTCCAGCAGTGGACTAAATAAGGCACGTCCGCTCAGTACGATGTCTCGAAGTAGAATGACTCGTCCAAGCCAGCCGCGCCGGTAACGTAACGTCGGTCGCCCCTTCCACTTGCTACGTCATTACGTCGACGTCCGATCCCGGCGAGCGCCCGAGTAAAAGTGTGCGCGCTTCGGTTCTGTCTGGCTTATATAGCCAGTCTGCCGCTCGCCCCACTACTACCGCTAGGGGCGTGTAAGAATATATAAATACCAATAATTTTTACATTTCCTAAATGTTTTTAGATGTATTTATTTCTTTGTAATAAGTCCTTCCTTCTTTTCCTTCTCAACTTCGTAACCTAGTTCACATGAACGAAAAAAAAACATACTGGTCGAATTGAGAACCTCCTCTATTTTTAAAGTCGGTGAAAAAAAGACCATATTAAAGTTTAAACAAAAATGTTATAGGTATTTACCTTGCACAACGTTTCCTTTCAGGTAAGTATGCTCATCATCATAAGTGCTTATCAGGAATTTACAAAAAGATGCAAATCTTGTTAACTTATTGCTGTACTCTACTGAAGTCACCGTCCTTAAATAAAACAAATGTTTATAATGTAACGACACTAAAAAATAAGCATAGCATACGTACGTTAAATTTTAAATAAATAATAAATACATTTTATTACAAATAAATTACAAACCAAATACATTTATTACAAATACATTAATCAACCATTACTATGTAGTGGCAGGAACGTAGTTTTGCTGAGGGCCCCAAACTAGGCTAAGCCTGTATCTTGGGCACCCGTTGATATTACAGCGGTTTCCTATCGTTTCCGTGGATTTTATCTGTTTATGTTCCGCTTCTTAATCATGCAATATTATAAAATGAACATCTTTAATTAAAAGAAAATAAAATAAAGAAATTATTATCTGACCTGCATAACATTAAAATATTTGGTTTATCCAGCGAACCAGACAACACCATTGATTTGACTTGAAGGAAAATAGATATAATCAAGTATATATAAATATTTCATATAATTTGGAAGTCATAAGGTATAATTGATTCAAGTCACCCTTGGGAGTGTGTGAATTTAACGCTCTAGTGAGGCACTAAGTGCGTTAAATATACAAAATAATATAGAAACGGTGCTCGTAGTCCTTTAGAAGCGCAAGGCTGAGGTATCAGCTGCCCTCATTACACGTTACCACGTGCTCAAAATTTCTGAGATCCTGGTATAAATAACTGTTTCAATACAAAATCGGTAGATACTCTTAATTTATGAATGTATAAAAACACGGGAGTTACTCACGTAATAAGTCAGAGGGTTCCGACTATAGTTTCAACCACATTCGGTGGACTTTTTCAAGGAGAATACGGGGCGCTCGCGGACGCGGTCGCGATTCGCCTAGTACTAGGCGAACTCGGAACCCTCTGACTTATTACGTGAGTAACTCCCGTGTTTTATACATTCATAATGTGTCAAAACCACGTCAGTTTTAATAATACTCTTATTTTATTTTTATATCATGGGTCCTCAACCTTTAAAGGTGTTCTTATCAAACCGTAGAAGTCAGGGTAAAATCTATCTCAAGGCAAGTTTCCTCATGGACTTAAAGAAAAAAAACCTTTCCAAATATTGACAGATAATTTCAGTCTAACTCACGTTCCCTGGCTATTACTTAAAACGGGTCAAATTCACAGATATGCCGTTGGCCTATTTTCAGTTAAGTAATTAAATTTGCCTTGGGGTACCGGCTAAGAATAGAACTCCCCCATCTCTATCCGTGGGTGCCGTAAGAGTCGGCTAAGGGATTTCTTTCACCATTTTCAGTGAGGTTTGCTACTTACGTGATCAATTGTCATTGTGTATGTTCATCGATTTCTTTAACCGCAATTTTGTCGTCGAAGTAGACGCTTACGTAACGTTACGAAGGGATCGCGTACCAGAAGGTGGGCAAAAACACCTCCCGAGGATCTAAATTCATACTGCGCTCGCCACCCCGCCTGACAAGCGTGGCGAGTGTTGGCACAAATGATAAGTCTGTAGAAATCAAGGGGGAGGCATATGTCCAGCAGTGGGCGCCCTATGGCTGAGATGATGTTGATGATGATCATGAATTAGATTTGAAAGATAAGTGTGCTTACCATGTTTCCATTAGAATGATTCCATTGGACGTGATGCGCGAGATGCGGTGTTCCTGCAGAAACTGGAAATTCTACTTTTGGATACAATTCCTGTACTCGTGGAGCATACCCTTCAATATACAAACTGAAAAATTAACGTTATTCAAGTCAGAAAAATACGAATATAGAAAGAGTAGCTACAATATGGCATTCTTCAAAAGGAGAGTTTACAGAGTCTTAAAAGGATTGGCAACGTATCGTAATGTTTTTTTTTATCAATCTCAGACCCGCGCTATTGTAATTCTAAAATTACAATAGATCTCTTCTGATTATACCACTATTAACTGATAAAACGTCAACCTAATGTCAGGTAAGGTTATATACGTTTTTCTGAAGGAATGAGATTGGGTGTGAGTTGTAGTCTGTATGTAAAATCGTTAAAGTAATTTTGTTTTCATTTACGATTAATTAACAATATTGTGTTCGATCAGCGACAATATAGCCCTTAGCGTAATTGTTGAAATAAACCGCAGATATGATTCATTTCACAAGGACACGGTCTTGCATTGTTTTAAAAAAATTACCCATAAAATAGTCTTCTAAATAGTATAAGCATATTTTGCAGTTGGTACTTACTTGCCAATAGCTTCCAGCAAGAACAGCGCATTGTCTCTATGCCCTCGTTGAGTAAGTGGTACGTTCTTGCAAGACTCCGGCAGCGAACGCCTCAGGATAGCCTGCAGTAGACCATGTGGGGCGATTTCTACGAGCACTGCATTACCAGGAACGTGTTTACTCGTCTCTTCAAACAGTACGGAACTCTGAAAGTATGTCAAAAACATGCGTCGATCGCGTTTCACCAACTATTGATAGAAGTTGTTGAATTGAATAGTTGTTGAACCAACTATTAATTTAATAAAAGCATTTACCCATTAAGGCGACGATCGCCATGACGCAGTGGTCATTGAAATGACTTCTGTGTCTCCAGGACCCGGGGTTCAAATCCCAGCAGGGGCAAACATTTGTTCGATGAGTGTAGTTGTTTGTCCCGGGTCTTGGGTGTTTGTGTGCTGTGATTGAGTGTGTCCATGCCTCCCGCGAAACAGGGAATCCTATTGCGAGGTCTGAGTGTGAAAAAAAAAAGTATTTCTAGTGTAAGTGTAGTATAGGAGTACGTAATATATACCAGAAGGTTATTTGTGAGGTACTCCGGAGAGCAGTACTTGGCGCTGGGCTCGTTCCAATTCTCTTGCGGTACTGAGGTGGAGAGCCAGCGCTCACTACGAAGTTTCGGCTCTTGAATTACTTTCGACAAGAGAGTCAAGAGGCGTGGTCCTGAAACATAAAAGTTGCAATTGATCTGTTAAATGCGTCTTCAATAGAATAACTGCTAAGTAGAATTCGCAGCTAGGTTGCAGCTCCAACTTTGTCAAAACCGCGTCCATTCTGCAAAGTAAATTACTCTCGAAGTAAGTAAGATATTGAGATAAGTACAATTGTCATGTTGAATTTACATCAATTATCAGCTCAGTCACTATATATAAACAGAGGCATATTTATAGACGATAAGTGCAGTGACCAAGAGACAATTAGTGCGAGCACATTCAGCCCGCCAGCTTGGCAGCCGGCGAACTGTGAGTGACCTTTTCTCTACGCTCCCTTTCAGCTCCCGCCTAATTTCAAAGAGTCTCTAGCGATCACAACAAGCTTCGAAGAATAAGAATAAGAAACTTTATTGGCCTTATAACAATGGTCGTTACACTGGGCAAGTCAAAATTACAATAATAAGCTTATAATACATAAATAAGAACGTAAGAATTAATAGTAAAATAAAAAAAATAAAAATATTATACAATTCTACGAGATGAATGAATATTCTTTTAGACGCATTTCAGCAAATTCGTTTAACGAATATAATGGGTGGTTTTCAAAAAAATATTTTTAGTTTTCTTTTAAAGTCCCTAGTGTTTAATTTGGCTATAGTCAATGGTAGCTTGTTAAATAATAATATTTTATCTCAGATTCCTCCTTGTTTTTGAACCTTTGTCAATCTTACTTGTGGAACAAATAGTTTTTCGTTATTTATTAAATTATACTTATGTATGTCTTTGTTTTTCATCAGAGATTTCCGCTCTTCATGTATTTCTATTAAACTGTAGTAAATATACATGGATTTAACTGTCATTATTTTATATTTTTTAAAGTACCTACTCTCTAACCGATGTACGTCTTTTTAGTCCAAATATGATTCGTATTAGCTTATGGCCAACTATAGGCCATAACATTAGCATAGATCTTTTAATGGAATATGCTGTCTAGATTATATCTAAGTATCTACCATCTACAAACGTATGTCCTCGTTGTACTAATCTGTGACACACGGCACAGATCAACACATAGCTTCAAAAATGTTGGCACTTACTATTAAAACAACAACGAAAGAAGGCTTTCAACAAAAACGATTTTGTTTTATATCCTATACAAGCACCGCCCGTACCAGCGTCAAAAAGCACACAATCCAATTTGCAAGACAGTTTAAAAGCAGTGCTTAAATTAACCACACTATATTTTTTTTTTTTTTTTTTTTTTTTTATGGGACAACATTCACACATGGTCTTTAGGTCCCAAACTAGGCAGAGCCTGTACTATGGTAACCTGATGACCGATATATATACTTAAATACATACTTATATATATATATATATATATTTATATACATATAAACACCCAGACACAGGTCAAACAGACATGTTCATACATACAAATGTTTGACCTGTCCGGGAATCGAACCCGGGACCAGCGGCTCAGAAGGCAGAGTGCTACCAACTGCGCCAACCGGCCAGTCAAGCTCAATTGGTACTAGGGTGTCTATATATAAAGATTTTTCCAAAAGTCGTGCGTTTATTTCCTAAAGAATCTACAACGGCCGTAGGCCTATTCTGCACATTTATGGAAAAATACTAAAAATAAATTTTCTATTTTTTAAGAATTGAGCTTACCTGCATCGACTATATAGCGTGAATGATATGCAATATTGGCACTGGGTACTTCCTTTGCAAAAATACTCTCCGATGTTAGAGTTTTCACAAACATTCGAATATTCTCCTCAGGACCAGATATTGTGCTCGAGTTGAAGCTGTTGTGACACGCAATATCGATGCTAGGCGGGCACAGCTTCTGAAGCTGCAATAAATCATACTAAGCTGTAAACTATACGTATACAAAAGAACTGTATAAAGGACATATACATCAATATGAAGCTCGATGATTATATTATCTCTTTCTATCATCGGTCGACTCGACGTACGGCAATTCGCCATCGCTATATGGTAGATATACCACCTATACGCACGAAGCGTTTAGCTTCCACTTTCTTAATGCGTACTGCCAAGGAACGGAACTCGTTTTCCGAGTCTGTGTTTCCCGATATGTACAATCCTGGAGTCTTCAAGTCGCGAGTGAATAGGTACCTTCTAGGTTTGCGTGCTAAATCCTAGACAACGTCATCACTTAACATCAGGTGAGACAGTTGTGAAACGCAAACTTATAATATGTAAAAAATAGAAAGAAAAATAATAGTTGCGCCCCGTGGTTTCACCAGCGGAGACTTCGATTTTCCCGCTTCTTCAATTATCTTATGGGAACTATACTTTTTCCGGGATGAAAAGGGTATAAGCCATCTTCATTCCAAATTTCATGCAAATCCGTTCAGCCGTGACACGGCAGACAAACTTTCGCGTTTATATTAGTGTGATGAACTAAACAAGAGCCTTGTATACAAGCTCAAGGTCGGGGTTTCTTTACGAGATCAAATCAGAGATGAGGTGATTCGTAGAAGAACTAAAATCACCAACAAAGCTGAGCAGATTAGCAAGTTTAAATGGCAGTATAGAGCAGATAGCGCTCAGAACTGATGGCCGATGGGATCGATAGGTTCTCGAATAGAGACCACGGAAAGGCAAGCCCAGCATAGTAAGTCCACCGAGAAGAAGGACAGACGACCTGACCAAGATACCAGGAAGGTATGGATGACCTCTATCAGACCAAAGATTTAGTTTATTATTAATATTAATTTATTATATTTATATATTATATTTATATATTAAAGGTTATTTATAGTTATTTTTTAAAGATTATTTAAACTTGCATAAGATCTCTGCCTTGTCAGATATTTAGTGACGACGGGTTCTAAGGTGTACCACACAAGCTTAGAAAGTATTTATTCACTAGCAACTTGAAGACTCCGGGCTTGTACCCATCGGAAAATACAGACTCGGGCAGTGAGCTTCACTCCCCGGCAATACGCATGATAAATGTGAAAGCAAAACGCTTCGTACGTAAGCGGAGAATAGCTCCCTGTAGCGGTGGCGCATTGCCGTGCGTCTGGTTGACCAATTTTAGAATGGAGCAACTGGAATTAAATTTTGTATTTCCAATTCACATTCCCATACAATCCCTGGATACACACCCCTTCCTGGAAGGAAGAGGGGTGGTACGCTTGGCTTTCAAAGTTACGAAACAAAATCTTTACCTCTTTGTATCCTATGCCAACTGCAGCCATAGCACCTTGTATCAATGGTGTATCATTAGATGCCTTTCCGCGGCAGTATGCTGATAGGATCATTTCCTCTGCGGTGAGGCACCCATCTGCATAGGCGCAGCCTAATTCCCCAACACTGTGCCCTGCAGTCAAATAGTAGGTATAGGAAAAAAAAAAAAAAAAAAAGTGTGAAAATATTTACACTTTATGTTAACTCGCATATATATCCTTCATTTATTGGGCCAGAAAAATTCTCATAAATAACAAATTCATGCACTTATTTTGATAAAGCATGCAGCTATAAAAACTTACAACATTTTTAGATTTATCTCCCAATATAATACGTTTTTGTTATAGGATAAGGTGACAGAACAAGCAAAACGCCCACAGAATGTTAAGTGGTAACCTCGCCTAGCACCCGTCACCCTGGTACATAATGTTGGTTAATCTCATGTTCCTGTAATTTCATCGGAAACCATACTCTTCAAACCGAACCATAGTAATGCATTCACTACTGCCTGGTGGTAGAAATAGATACGGTGGCAGTATACTTCCCTGAGCGAACTCTCACATAGAGTGTAATTACTCTTAAAAGTTATGTAATTTTCTATTCCTCGTTTTACAGGCCAAATTATTGTATTATAATATTATTAAAAAAAGATCATTTCATTAAAAAGGAGATGAATAATGTAATAATATATATATATATATATATATATATATATATAATAATATAATATAAAATATAATAATAAAAAGTGGACTAGACGACTATAGGCATACCCTTCATAATAATACCCGTGTGTCACATTATGCTAAGAGCTACAATTTTTCGTGTTTTATAAAGCACATGAAATACACAATTAACTTCTGCCTACATAGAAAAATATTATTTACGAGAACCAAACATGCTGCGCAAATGAAGAAAATTAGCTGCATGAACCTAATCTATGCCTATAAGTAGGCGTTTTAGTACACACAGCTTTGCGAGACGTCCTCGCCCGCATGAATGGGCCCAAGCTTATTAAAAAGTATGGAATGGGCTGCCAAAATCTTCCGCAGTGTGATTGACCACCATCATTATCATTATCATCATCATCATCATCATCTCAGCCATAGGATGTCCACTGTGCATAGCCTCCCCGAATGATTTCCACAAGAACTGGTTGGAAGGGGCCCGTATGTGTGATTACTAGTAATATCAAATACGAGTTTATGGTAGGTACCCCATATGCCAAATAGCGATTTACTATTAAAAAAAAATATGCCGTCATCTCCCTAGGAGTTGTTGCATCTGCCTTTTCAATAATATAATCATTAAGAGGTAAGTTTATCTAGTTCTTGACACAAACAGAGGACTGAAAATTTCAATTTCTTACCCATAATTTTGTCCGGGCGTAATCCTAAAGCTGTTAAAATGTCCGTGAGCCCAATTTGGATAGCGGCAATTCCAACAAAAGAATTAAGCACGTCGTCAAATATTGTGTTATCCTGCGATGTGATGATGTGTCTGATGTCAAGTCCTTTAGGCACCAAAGCTTTATGGCAACTAGAAAAAAAGAAAACTTTTACAATACGTTTGTAAAAACAAAACAGGATTGCCCATAAGAGTTGTTGGATACAATTTTTACCAGTGCATCCAAAACACGGGCCAACTAACGAGGGCTGGATTATTGTAGATACAAGCAACTCGTTTTTGGAAAAGAACAATTTAATAGGATTTTTCTGCAGTGTTTATTATATTTTAATTGAGATAAACCTGAACAAACGAAACACCAAAATTCAAAAGTCATTCAGTAAATAATTTAATAAAACAATTAATAGAACTAGCCGACAGCGTCAGCGATATATATTTGCTACTAGCAGGGCCCCGCGGTATTACCAGCGGTATCGATTTCATTGTATGTGATATGGACGATTTTTGTAAGTATCTTCCCGTCATCCCACGGGAACAGTCAATATTTTCAAAATAAAAAGTAGCCTAGGCCTTATTCCAAGGCATAAACTACCTTCATTCCAAATCTCATGCAAATCTGTTCAGCCGTTTCAGTGTGAAGGAGTAACAAACATACAAAGGACAAGACCGTTGCTTACTGCTTCTCAAGGACTGCTGCCTGAACACACTTTAAATGTTTGGTGACAGTTTTTCAAACTTGAGGGTGCAAGCTAGCCAGGCAGGTATTCGAAAGTACCCTACCACCGCACTGGGGATTTGATAATAGTGTCTTCATCGGAAGCCCAAACCGTCGGTGGGGATCGAACCAGCGTTCGTCAGATTAAATCGCTTCAAAAACTTAATTAATATTGTGTACACCACATGTACCACCTTTTTTCTTTATATTATTAGCTTGCGTTTAGCCACTGTCTCTCTGTAGTCTAAGATGGAGAACGCAAGCCTTAAAGTACATTCACTCGTGATTTGAAAACTCGAGTAGGCCTACAATAAGTAACACTCTACAAGCGGTAATGCTAAGAGAAAACAAAAATGTATTAAATTGACACTCCAAAACGATAATATCACGTGATCAACAAAAGCGAATAGGAAATGTATACGCAAAACGAAACGCTAGCGTCTGTATTCTCCCGAGCACCGAATCCATATAAATTCGTAAACAACATGCCATTTTGACAAGCGGCAACAACATATTTCTAACGATGTAGCCGAAGCGGTTAGAGACAGAGAATCGCTTTAAAGCGATGCATCTTGTCTAGGCCCAGAAGATGGTGCCTTTCAGGAGACATGGACTCAAGCAAAGCTTATAGTAGAAACAATGTTGAAGTGTGTGATATTTATTGAAAAAGAAATTACATAATATTCGATAAATCATTCGAGTTCGATTCGATTAGAGTTTTATTGAGCTAAACTCTAAAGAAAGCGTTTAGGCGGTCAAATTATAGTAAAACTAATGTTTTCCGCAAGCAATACTGAGCTTAAGGTAGGTATATCTTCTGTCTCATATACATAAATGCAAATAGAAAGAATAGTTTTTGACTACGATATGTACATGTCATTATAAATATAAGGTTATATAATACTGTTGTTTAGTATATTTATATGCGTAACTACGAAGTATTAATTAACCTTGATTGTAAAATAAAGTATTTGCAAGTCAGTTTGTAACGAATTAAAATAGGTCAAAGGTAAGGCTGAAAGTTATAAAAGGTAATTTCGTGCGTAATGTCACATGCCGTTCCTAAAGGTAGACCAGTGCTGGTTGCTGCCAGCACGCATTTAAGTTATTTATAAGCTGGCAACGGCTAGTTGCTTGCTCAAATGTTATTGTAGTAGCTGTAATAGGTAAAACCTATAGGTTGGTCATTGGTTTTTGTCACGAACTGGTCCCAAAGCTACATACTTCGAACATATGTACAATAACATTTCAGCAATCAACTAGCCGTTACCAGCTTATAGACAGCTCAAATGCTCCAACCCGCTACCAGATCTCTGCGTACCCACCGCGTTGAATTGCAATGCTGCTTCGTTGACCCAAATATGTGCCAGCATTTTGATAAAGCGTCGTATTCATCAGACGTCCTGATTAGTTTTGGAAAATCACATGAGCTCTAGGTCCCACGGGCCCAATGTCTCCACCCCAAACGGTTTAAATATGTAACCACTACCTAGGTTAGCATAGTTTCGCCGTTTCAATTGCTCCGCTGAATAAGTTGCGGCGCCAGCCCTAACATGTGTCTCGGGAAGATGTGATGGCGCCAAACGTGTCAACGCATGTAGCGTCCAACACTAAAGGCCGTCGTAATTTCCAGGTATTCTACCATCGTCACCCATGAGACCATTCGGTTCAAGAATGGCTGCAACATTGGCGCTGGTTAAAGCCCGACAAATGATGTCGTTAATGCTAGCGTGGCGGGAAATTCGACCAGCACTTCTGGAAAAACAAACCCCATGGTGACCGAGTTGATCAACTGCAGTACCAGACTGGCAGTGATGGGTTTCATAGCATTTTGCACCCAAGCGTAAGCTGGCAGCTAAACGAAAAGCAGACGGGTCCAAAGGATTACCTGTACTAAAAGAAGGTATTGTCTGTAACCTTTATGTCTACATATTATGTTTTGTGCATACATATTATTGTTTCTAGAAAAACACAATATACAAATAGATGATTAATGCGTACCGTTCTATGGCAGCTGCGAAGATAGGTATACGCATGAGCTGCGCGCCCATGCCAGCCCACTGCGAGCCCATACCGCTGTACACGAACCACAGAGGCCGTTTTGTGTCTTCGGAGGCTTCCATTTTTTCGGACAAGCAAACAGTTTTATGCTCTTCGTCTGTATCTGTATCCAAAGTTTGTATACATTAGTTAGTAGTAAGTAGTAGTAAGCAGAATAGAAGGTAGGTAATTAAAAGTAAATGTTTGCACGAATAATCCACCATGTTATGATGAGTTACGCCCGACTGACACATGACTCGTTCCTAACTTACGCAGAACTTAAACGTTGAGCTGGGCATGTTCCCATCCCATATCGATATCGATATCGGATGGGGTCAGGATGCTACTCAAACTGTTGTTTCTTTACGGGTAATAATGCCATATTGTAACCATACCAGTATGTCATCGGCCCTACAGGGGTGACGTAGTCAAACTTTGATAAAACCTCCATGTAATAATACAGAATAAAAAAAACACTCTTGTCACTATTCAGTGAGAAAAACTTGAGATTCCGGTTAAGAAGTAACTACTGTAAAAACGTGAGTGTTTGCCAGATTACCATTTAACTATGCATGTTTAGTTGTTATTTTTAATACTCTTAGTACTTATGTTAGTAACCATGGCAGTTTAAAAAATGTTTACCTAAAAATGGAATAGAACATCTAATTAATTTATAATTAATTAAATTTATTAATTTAATTCATCCAATATGTATTACATATAAAGGATATTAAGTTTTTTGAATAAACGACGTAACTTTCCACCAGTTTGGTGTCTGAGTTTTCTCTCCGATGTTCAATTTCTTTGAATAATAATTGCTAGTACAAATTATTAGCACAAAATAATCACTCTCCACTACGTCATTCTGAGCAATCAGTGATACAGCTTGAAGTAATTTTCTAAGTCTATATCCACACTATATTAACATAAGCAACTATGGGGTGGATAAGAGGTGCTGAATAGATAAACAGAGGTTCGCGGGTGTTTACAGGCAGAAAGGGCGGGGCTAATCCTGATGCATGTTGGCTTAAATATTACAAAAATATACTTTACAGATCACCCGTTCTCTGAGTGGCTGAATCTTCAAAAAATACTAATCACTTTTTCAGACTTTTTAATTTCTTTTCCATTTGCGTAGGACACAGTTATAGCGCATTTGTCGTAATCGCGAGAATTTTTAATAAAGGATAAATATCATCTTTCGAAAATATTTTTTCACTAAGGTATTAGGAAATGAATTCAAGTTTAGTTCAATAAGAATAAATCATCATGAACTGTTCTTTTAAGAGATATTTTTTATAGTTTAGACTTTTAACCAAATTTGATGAAAAGACTCAAAATGGACTATTAGGCAAGTGGTAAAATGGTAAGCCTTATGAATAGTGATTGTGTCAAATAAATATTGCTAAGATTTGACATTTTGACTTACCTAAAATTATGTATCCTCTTCCCAAATGCCCGGATATATTAGTTGAATGTATGTTGTGGAATAATGAAATCTCTTCAACATCAATAGGACGTGTTTTTAAATCCCCAAATATATCTTTCAAAAAAATCTGTTGTCGATTAGATATATTCACTAATCTTGGAATTGGTGATTTTGTAGGAGACTGGTCCTGTAAATAAAAAAAATATTAAGAAAGTTATACATATTTGTACGAACAATGAAATTATTAAATCAATATCGAAATATGTCTTTACAAGTCACAGTAATTATTTGCCCTTATTCAATAAACCAAGAACCTAAAATGTCCGACACACAAATTGTGAGGTATGTGTGTCGAGATAAAAATCGAGTTTTGAGTGACTTTTATGATAAAGTAATAGTGGTAACACTATCGAATGCAATAAACGTGAAAGAAAGAGGGTAGACATTTTTATCTGCTCATGAAGAACACCTACCCGCATAAACTGCAGTTTACTCATAAAAATGGCGCATACGCGACTGTGCCAAAATATCGAGCAAATAAAATACATGTTAAATATTAAAATTTTAATGTCATTTCTTGTATCATTGACCATGTCAGGTTGAAAACTTATAGCACAACAAAATGTTTTATCTGGACCTGCAGCAGAACCAATGGTATAGGAGAGTGTTAGAATTCCTATGAAATCTAGAGAAAAACTAACGCTATGGACCTCGTGAGCAGGCTCAAAGTCCGACAGCAAGCTATGGAGAAGGCTATACTCGGGGTTTCTCTACGCGATCGAATCAGAAATTGAGGAGATCCGTAGCAGAACAAAAGTCACTGATATAGCCCAGTGCCTTAGCAAGTTGAAGTGGCAGTGGGCAGAGCACATAGCTCGAAGAACCGATGGCCATTGGGGTCGAAAGGTTCTCGAATGGAGACCACGGACTGGTAAGCGCCGCAAAGGACGGCCAACGACCAGGTAGACAGACGACCTAACTAAGATGGCAAGGGCTGGATGTGGGCAGCTTCCAAACAGTCCTTGTATAAATCAATGGGGGAGGCACATGTTTTTGAAGCGATGACAGCTCAGCGGGAGTACCGTCGGCTATCAAACTGACGGACACTGGTTCGATTCACAACAACAGCTTCAGCTTCCGGTAAAGGTAACACTGTTATCAAATCCCCAGCATGGTGGTAGGGTACTTTCGATTACCCGCCTGGCTAGCTAACACCCTCAAATTTTAAAAACTGTCATCAAACACATAGTGTGTTCAGGCAGCAGTCCTTGAGAGCCAGTGAGTATTCTTGGTCTAGCGTGATAACATCTTCGACCACATCGTCACCGACCATCAAGTGAGATAGTGGTCAAACGCTAGACCTATATATATCCAGTATAAAAAAAGTTCAGCAATGGACGTCCTATGGCTGAGATGATAATGATGATGATAAAGAAAAATATCCTATGTAATTCCATTCTTCTCGGTGTGACTTATTTATTTTGAATCGAGGCGTTGGGGTCTTAATATTTAATCTTCATTGTTATGTATAAGTGCGTTCTTAATGCAAATAATGAATTTGAATCATTTTTAACCGACTTCAAAAAAAGAAGGAGGTTACTCAATTCGACCGTATATTTTAATTTTTTATTCTTTTTATGTGTGTTCGCGGATAACTTCGTCGTTTATGAACCGATTTTGATGATTCTTTATTTTTTGATAGAATATAGTCCCGTGGTGGTCCCATCAAATTTCATCAAAATCGGACAAGCAGTTTTTGAGTTGCACTGCAGTAACTGAAAAGTCCTACGCATACCTTGGCGATATTATAAGTGCGGGTGAAGACATCGGAGAACATACACAATGACAATTGATCCCGTGAGAAGCAAGTCGGTTCCGTTTTTTGGTAAAATTTGTTTTTATACTGCATGATCGGTCAGCATTGTATGAGACCGTTGGCATTCAATTAATTATCACTTGATAAATAATTTAATACCTTAGGCTTGGAACATCCACGAAGAAGAGCATGAGAGTTGACTCCGGTTACAGAGAGACAGTTGACAGCAGCATATGTACCACGGAAGGGTTCATGTTTCGTCACTATGCTCATGCGTCCATCTCGGATCGCCGCTATATCCTTCCTTGGGTTTGTGCAGTGTAAATTTCCAGCTATCAACCCATTATGATATCCTAGTAACACCTGCGAACAATCATCGTCATATTCATAAAATTATAAAAGATAGCGTCAAATAGATAATGATAGTTAGTTCTGTTTTTAATAAATATTATTGATACAGTTCTGACAATAATTCTGTTTGAACATATAAATAATGTGTAAGCTAGAGGTAATACGATTTTGAACTTTAATATAAGTACAATAAGAGATATTTCAATTTCAAAAATTTTAGTAAATGTTAGCTAGTTCGAGTGATTAACAGAATTGGTGCCATAATTTGTTGTACTGTCGATAGAATATTAAAAAGCATGATGGTAAGGTCTCAAGCCAGTCAACAAGCTTTTTCATGTTTTATGTTAGAAATTTATGTATATTTTAAGAGATTTTTATTGTGTATCGCATTAACGCTATGCTAGGCAGAACTTCAGTTCAAATATTTGAAGGAAAAAATTCGGCTGCTAGTGGGACTTGAACCCACGACTTCAGAAATTCTGTAGTCGTGGGTTCAAGTCCCACTAGCAGCCGAAATTTTTTCCTTCAAATATTTGAACTGAAGTTCTGCCTAGCATAGCGTTAATGCGATACACAATAAAAATCTCTTAAAATAAGGGTAGGGTGCCTTCGTTTGATACGATATCAACTGTAACGTTGGTCTATCAGTCCTATTAGTTAATTGTTCATACAATTAAAGGTAGATGGCGCTAAAACATCCCCGCAAGATGTTAATAAAGGAGGGAAGTAATTCGGCCCTAGTGGTACGGGCTGCTATAGCTTAGTTGGACAAAGCGACAGGACGGTATTCTGTAGTCGTGGGTTCAAGTCCCACTAGCAGCCGAATTTTTTCCTTCAAATATTTGAACTGAAATTTATGTATATGTAAGAAATTTAAAAAAAATTGCTTATATTATACCATAGCTTTTTTACATCTCCGATTGTTCATTTTCTATAGGAAGTAACAGAGTATATTATTATGGCACCAACCAGCTCTCGTTCCGTTACAATAGCTTTGGCTAGACGTAAGCCTCCCCCATTCATATTCACAAGGGCCATAGGTGGAAGCGGCCCACGTCCAGCCCCTTCTTGCGATCTTGTCCACCTTGTCGGTAGATGTCCTATGCTGCGCATGCACCTCCGTGGTCTCTAGTCATGAACTTCACGACCTTGTGTGTTGATGGATGTTATTATTATTTGTATATGCTTATTCTGTCTATAAGCTTGACCGAAAGGTTTCCAAAAATACAAGATTCGGCTGGTGTATCATCTGTTTTTCTTTGTGGCTCCAGAAAGAAGTTCTAAAATCTGATCTACCTTTAATATTAAAAAAGAAAGTCCTAGACTCATGTATTTTACCTTGCCTCTCTTATGCAAGTCAAACTTGGATCTATAATACGCACACGAAAGAAAGAATTGAAAAATGCCAAAGAGCCATGGAGAGAAGCATTCTTAACTTGAAACTCAGAGACAAAAAACGAAATAAGCAAAAAGACAAAAGCTATTGATGCGTTATCCCATTGCAAGAAACTTAAGTGAAAGTGGGCTGGTCACATTGCACGTCAGGATAAAGATAGATGGACTAGAAAGATTACTACATGGGCTGGTCCCCCCGGTAAAAGGAAAAGAAGTCGCCCTCTGGAAAGATGGGAAGATGAACTCATCAAAATAGCAAACAAGGACTAGATGAGAACAGCCCAAGATAGGAAAGTAGAGCAAGTTGGAGAAGGCCTATACTCGTCGAGAGGTCCTTAGTTAAAATTATGTAATATAAAAAAAACACTGTATGTATTGCTAAGGAATTAAAGAGGCTTAAATAAAATAATAAATAAGTCATCTCTTCTTACCTTTGTTAGAGCTGTCACTCCTGATGCAGCATCGGTGAAGCCAATATTAGATATGACACTTCCAACAAGGAGTGGTTCAATTCTGCCACTACAGAACACTTTTTCTATAGCCTGAAGTTCAGCTTTATCGGCTTCAGAGGTAGCTGCAAAATATCAATAAGGAAATATACTCACAGCCTGTTTGTGGTTCTGACGGTAGGCTCTGTGAGCATTTGCGCAAGTGACACTAAAACAGTTCGTCATTGAGCAGAGTGAGCGGGACGGGAAGATGTGTAAACCTTTGGTGAGTGAGTGAGACAGCTATATATATATACATTCATACACTTCTTTTTTAAGATGTTTTTTAAGAAAGCCTGTCATGCTACTTAATACAAACATATTGAAGCTAATACAATTAATTATATTTTATATCAAGATACATTTATAAAGAGTGCGTACTTGTACAAAATAAAATATTAATTATTGCTTTAAATGGCAATGTACATCTATTTTACATATAAAACTTATTATAATGTGGTAATTAGTAATTTTCGGCTTAAATAGGTAATTAGAAAAACATTTGTTTTTAATTTTACTTTAAGAATTTTGAAGATAATATCTGTCTTGATAGCTAAACATTTCGTCATAAATATGGAATATTTTTGATATCGGTTAAAAATACCTGAGCCACAAGCTTCAATGTATTCAACAGCCTGTGGTGAGACTTCTGCTTCAGCATACATTTGTTTCAAAAAAGCCGCTGATGTATCTGGATTACGAATGAAACCAAAAACTTGACCAGTTCCATTGTCCAGTCTTGAGATGAACTCATTTCTCACGTAGACTAATTCAGCGTACGCCCTTCAATAAAAGAAGATATATGCAGCATCTTCACCATAAATAAATGAACGCACATTTAACGATTAAAATTTAAAAGTGTAATTTTAATAATTATCTATGAAAAATATGTCAAACTAACGGACACTGGTTCGATCCCCACCAACGGCTTGAGCTTTCAAAAAGATAAAACCGTTATCAAATTTTGTGTATGAAGGTAGGGTACGTACTTTCGAGTACCAAGTATAATTTTACAATTCGAGTGTAATAGAATAATAAACAAATGGATCAAGACTCTCGTTTTTTTCAACGGTTAGTTTATGAATATTATTATTTTCAAAATTTTGTAAACAAAAAGTTTGTAATTAGATATCCACCACCGTTTGTATCAATGAACCCCTTACATTAGAATGTTCAATAGTTATTTGCTTAATTGAAGAAAATAAAAATAGGCGAGACTAGAGTGTGTATATTATTTGAGTGTGGTACCTCAGAGCTGTCTTCGCCTTTTGCAGGAATAGAACACTTATTGCTTCTGATTTCGTGCAACCATCAGCGTTGTCGTCAAATGACTTCGTTGTTTCATCCGATGACAGTTTTATACATCTGTAACGACCACAAATAATAGAGTTGTACAATAACGTGTAGAGTTTCTGAAAATATCCTCTTCAATTTTTTTTTCTAAATATGAAATATGTACAAATTACAAACTTCAAGATATTCAACGTATGGACAATAGAATAGAATAGAAAAACTCTTTATTATCAGTACCAAATAACATATCATACTTAAAGCTAAACTTAAGTTGTAATACTTTATACTATAATGGGCGGCCTTATGGCTTGTAGCGATTTCTTCCAGGCAACCTTTGGATGGACAGCAACGGAGAAAGGAGCAGACGGTAGGTGTAGTGCATCTGTCTGACTAATTAGATATTATTATAACAGGGTTTATATAAGGTTTGTTTTTATACAATATTGATTTGAATCGATTCGGTTAGTTGTCGATCGTTCTGAATCAGGGGGTGTTGACATTATCATAAATTACATTTCTCAGAAAAATAATTCCGATGAAATGCATGTTGTGTGTGTACGGATTCCGAGTTTGGATGTAATCTAAAAATATATATGGAAGTTTCTTTATATTAGTTACATTGGGACGCTAATGCGTTGACACTTTGGCGCCGTCACATCTTCCTGAGACACGTTAGGGCTGGCGCCGCGGCTTATTCGGCGGAGCAATTGAAATGGCGAAAATATACTAACCTAGGTAGTAGTTACATATTTGAACCGTGTGGGGTCGAGACATTGGGCCCGTGGGGACCTGGAGCTCATCGGATTTCCCAAAATTTATCTGAGCGTTTGATCGATGCGACGCGTGACCAAAATGCTGGCACATATTTAGCTCAACGAATCAGCATTGCAATTCAGCGTGGCAATGCTGCTAGTATTCTGGGCACGCTGCCGGCCGGTAGCGGGTTAGAACATTTGAGTTATCTATAGGCTACCAAT
Source organism: Apeira syringaria (assembly GCA_934044485.1). Lineage (NCBI taxonomy): Eukaryota > Metazoa > Arthropoda > Insecta > Lepidoptera > Geometridae > Apeira > Apeira syringaria. The sequence continues at coordinate 4,428,208 of OW203656.1, read as the reverse complement.
AGCTAGTGGATTGCTCAAATGTTATTGTAGTAGCTGCGGTATTGTAATTAGTTATTAGTGTTTTATTTTAATAAAGGCATTTGCCCTTAAAAAAAAAGAAGTTACATTGTAATTAAGGACATGATTATGCTAGTCTCGCAATTACAAAAAAAATCAAATCTCAATAATTTGTAAAAGATAGAGCTTAGATTTTTCACATATAAGTAACTTGTATCAGTATGTAGGAATGTTTAGGATTCGAAACACGGTTCCGTGTAATTCTCATGATAAATTTTATTTTTCTATATTAAGCTTTAAATAAAACTTAAAAAACGCATATGTTCCAAAATAGGTAATTGTATAGTTTAGAAACGTTTAGGATTTTTTTTTCTATATACATGATTTTTATTATACATGAATTTAACCACGCAGTATCACGTGACCTCAGCTGGCTAGTCCCCGCCGTTCTGCATCTGGTCATTCAGACCGTGATGACTGTCATCGTCGGTCCCACGGAGCTGATACAAAGAGGAGTCGTTTTTATTAGATTTCCTTAAGAAACAATGCGTAAAAGTTTGCGGGGTGAGGGGGAAATTCCATCTATCGATCAATAGCAACTAGTTGTAGTTTAACTATCTCACACCAGATGTCATTAAATGTAGGATGTATAAATGTATATACAAAATGTCACCATCTAGTGTCGAGTAGAATTATATTTTGAAGCCGCTGCTATAAGATATTTCTAGAACTATTCTAATAAACTACGTATAAAACTGTCTACAAATGAAATGTGATGCCGTTCATAGCATCAGAACGTATATCAGAGTAGTTAGTATACGAGAAAGCACAATAATTTATTCAAGTTTATTTAGTATCAAAAAATACGAATGTATACGGAGAGCTTTTTTTTTGACAACATTTACACAAGGTCTTCAGGTCCCAAACTAGTATAGGCAGAGCCTGTACTATAGTAACCTGATGACTGATATATACTTAAATACATATACACACCCAGACACAGGTCAAACAGGCATGTTCCGCCTATAAGGAACCTGCAAAATATAAATGGATTTAAATTGAAACTAAAAGAATTTATTGTTACACATCAAAGAAGCGAAGAACTGTTAAGAAATGACACCAGTGTTATTTAGCTTACCTTTATTAGCCTGTGTCTGTTTTTGTATTTTGATTATAATCAGTTAATATGTATATTTTACTTTTTATATGCCTGTAAGTTAGTAGTCCTTATACAGTAGTATACTACCGTATAATACCTTGTTAAGTTTGTAAAGTTCCCTTCGGAACAAAAATGAAAAATCATTAAGTATATTTTTTTTTTTTTTCTTTTACGTCATAATGTTGCGATGGTTTTGGTAAACGTCATGTGCTGCCTGGAAACCATCACTTTGTTACAGTATATTTTATATTTTGTTAGGTAGTATTGCATTTTTTTCTTTTTAAACTAAATATTTTGTGTGCACCGTGCAGTGTTTATTCGTGCGTGATGTCACTTGCAGGTCCCAACGGAAGACCAGCGCTGGTTGTAGTAACCAGCATTTATGCTGAGTTGGGGTCGGCTTGTGGCAAAAAACTAGAGATAAATAATTTTAATTTCTCATCATCTGTATTGTATTTTTTTTTTAATGTTTTTTGCCACAATAAAGTTATGTCTATGTCTATGTTCATACACACAAATGTTTGACCTGTCCGGGAATCGAACCCGGGACCAGCGGATCAGAAGGCAGAGTGCTACCAACTGCGCCAACCGGCCACGGAGCGGTGCGGTTTATGCACAGAGCGACGCTGACAGTACACTAGCATGAGCCCGCCGACTAATGATGACGTCAGGACATAGTTGAGTCACAGTGCACAGTTGCTTAGACCATCTCCTCTTTGTACCAGCTCCGTGGTCGGTTCTATGCTTGATTGCTCTGCTCTTTCCCATACATTCCTAGCTTATTTTATACAGACAAGTTCACAGGCTGTTCACCTTCCCAACTCCTGGAAAACCTCGCCTTAATACCATTTAGAAAAATATTTATACATAACGTTATAGGCGTTATATATATATATATATATATACGTATTTATATTTGCTATTAGCACACTTGCTTTCAACACTGTATTCTTGGTTCCATTTACTTAGCCTCCAATGTGAGCGACATTATACGTTTTGAATTACATGTTTGGAGTTCGGAGGAAAGTTAAAAAGGTATTTGGAAACAGTGTTTTTGTAGTTTAAGAGAAATGACTCAGAAAGTCACCAAACCGGATACCTACTCGACTAATATACGTACCTGCATATGTCAAACCGTAATTAAATTTCAACTGACTGTAGTTTGTGTGTTTCTTGTAATACTTATGAAACTTTCAACCAATCAGAATAAAATACTTTAAATAAATGGAACCCACTTTGACACTCAGGAGTGTGAAATAAGTAGAAGTCGGTACCGTGATAGTTCAACAATTTTATCGGTACCGACTTCGACAAGTTATTTCACACTTTTGAGTGTAGAAGTCGGTTCCATTTTTTGGAAAAAAATATTTATTTCACCCTTTCCAGTGACCTTTGCTACTCACGGGATCAATTGTCATTATGTATGTTCACTAATTTCTTCACCCAATATTAAGAATTCATCCAAGTACTTAGTAACACTTTTCAGTTATTGGAGTGTAACTTAAAAACCGCTTCACTGATTTTGATGAAATTAGACCACACGGTAAGCCTGTTGCTTCCCATGTGGTCGAATAAAAAAGGCCGTTCAAATAAAAAAAATCATCAATATGGGTTCACCCAATCGATAGGTCTGAGGTAACAAAGTTTTTTTGAAGTCGGTTCAAAAAGGGTATTTACCTGTTGTAATGAAATTGTGCATGCGGAGATAGGCATAAATTAGCGGCACCAACAATAGCAGCCTCGCATATTCCGCTATTGATAGCATCACATGCCTGTTCCAAAGCTACCATGGACCCGCAACAGGCATCGTCTATGTTCATAGATGGGCCTTTAACGTTCAACCAATAAGATATTCTATTTGCGTACATAGTTTTACTACATCTGAAAACAAAAATCATAATATTGTGACCTGTCTACCTGCCTGAATATATTTATTATAATTTAAGCTTCACCTCGCAGCTTCACAATTCTACGATCCAGGCGTGCGTTCAGAAGCTCCATCGGCCAAGCCATATCTTGCTCTGACAGCGGATGTGCGGCGTTCACGAACTCAACTAGAGCATTATTTGCTCCACCCAATATTTGGTCATGACCGTTCACGTCAACCTGTCAGAGCAAATTATGCTCGACGAGACCTTAATCTTACTACCTCTAGAATCGATCAAATCTTGGTCGGCTGTCAAAAGTGGCATATGCAGTAGTAACTACCATAATATGATTCATGAACAATGTAAGTGACTTTTTCTCCTTCTTCTGCAACATGCTATGAAGTAGCCGTTCCTGAGACATCGTTCAAATATTGGTCGATCGATAATTCGCCGACGAAGCTCCTGAACGCAGCCCAGCATAGACTTGCGTGCCAGACCAACCGTCAGTACCTCGTAATTTCCCCACATGACCTTTCCTCTTCCCTGATTGGCTATATCGTGAACCAATCAGAGAAAAGGCCAGTACCAGTATACAAAAACAATATTGCAAGCCTTGAAAAATATAATTTATTATTATATATATCACAGCAAAACTTAATCCAAGTCGCGGTGGAGGGAAATGTCCCCAGAAAGCTTGAACAAAAACGTTAATGCTGTCGCATTACAACGTTTTTAGTAGTACCTAATCATTCTTAAGTTTTAGTTTTAATACTTTAAGTTCTTAGTAAAATGTTATTTCCCAAATATATAATTATACGTGGCGGCTAAATGTAGGTGTGAACACAAACTTAAGTTAAACCGGCTAATCTTAGATCCTTCGAGAACAAAGTCCTTACGTCCGAAAATAGCATGTAACGTGGATAGCGGTTTTCACACTACCTCAGTTAGTCCCACGGTAACTATACTTTTTATGGGATCAAAAGAAGCCATTTGTAATTCCATATTTTCAGGATCATCTGCGTCTTAACATATATTAAGTTTTGAAGTGAAAACTTCTTTAGCGGCGTTGTGTACTTATGTGTGAGGAAAAAATTTTAAGCTCGCGTCAGAACACCTCGCGTCAGAAAGTTAGAACGTCAGAACGTGTAGTCATCGAATTAGTAGTAGACCGCCCTTGAAAGTTTAACTTAAATGTGTTACGGATAAGGAACATTATCTTTTCTTGGTACTTTTACTTGATAAAGTCGTTTTGTTAAAAGCACTATTGAGTTCGATTATCAAAACGCCGATACAATAAGGTAAATTAGGTATGTAGATACTTCTAAGTCCCAGAATAACACATAGGCTACTTTTCATCATCATCATCAATTATGTTCAAGTTTTCACATCTACCGGCACTCCCGGAGTGCAACGGGTTGTTTTTTAGAAGTTTTATGCGTATTACATACACACTTTTGACATATTATGTAGGAATTTTGTAAACTTGAAATTTGTTAAAAATTAACCTACCCCGTTATAGAATATCCTGTTTTCGTTATTGAATCGAAAATTCCACATTTTTCTGTTTCAGAAAAGGATGAACCGATATAGACTCCGACTTTCTTTCCGTTAAGGTGTTTTGGACTCAAACCAGCGTCATAAATGGCTTGATAGGAATGTTCTAGAAGTTTTCTGGCCATTGGATCCATCACGTTACCGAGTCTTTCGTGGACCATGAAGAACTGGCAATCGAATCGGTCGATTTCAGGCACCTTGCCTGTGTACTCCGAAATTTCGGAATGTTTTAGCTTCCAACGGTTATTATCTGACGTCACTGGGTTAATCTGTGATCAAAAAATAACAGTTAGTTGACATCGAGTTTTTTTTGCGTATTTAAAAAAGAGTGCGAGTGTTAAATTTCTTTCTTATTACAATTTGAAATTATGACACATGAAACCCGTAAAGTATTTTTTTCAATCACTTTACTAATAATTTTGAGTGTAAATGTTAAAAATATTTTTTTATAAAATTCGATATTGGGAATCGTATAAAGCCTTCACAATGATTTTATATGTAAGTAGGCTGCGAAATCTAATGATTTTAAAAAAAAAAAAACAATAACTTATCTATTATTAATCATATGTCATTAATACTAATACGTATTTAATGATTGTAACTTTTAGACTTTCGCGATTCAAATACATTGTTATTAAATTAAACGGGGCTTAATCGCGAGAAAAACATTTAGTAATTTATTTATCTCGACCAAGACTGCAGCAGTCTTCTCGTGACCACGACTAATGCAACTTGGCCGAAACGTCGAGGTAAATAAATTACTAAATGTTTTTCTCGCGATTAAGCCTCGTTTAATTTAATAACAACGTATTTAATGGTGTTACAAATAACTTTTAGGTAAAAACATCGCATGCCACTTATGAGCTCTGTTTATTTATATATCGTAATTTCTGAAATCCTTGCACAATTTTCAAAATATTGTAAGTCTATTTTGAAATTAATTGCCCATAGCTATTATGCTATATGTGAGTTAATAAAATTAACTCATTGTCAGTTTTACAATTTGGAAATAAGTGTTTGCTAAATAAACAATTTTGAGTCTTTTCAGCTTATTTTGTTAAAAGTTCTACATGTCTGATAAAATCAAATAAAAAAATTTTAAGAACAGTTCATGAAGGATAATTTTGAGTATACAAAATTGAATTTAATTTGCTGATATATCAGCAAAAAACATTTTATATTATATTAGTTTTTTTTAGTAGTTTGGTTATTTAGTATTACATTAGTTTTGAGTTATATCAATGTTATGACCAAAATTTCGAAGGTCTGACAGTAGATCATAAAATAAATATCTTTCATCCTCCGACTCGTTAAAATTCAAGTTGAGTTCTTTTTTTAACAAATATACAATTAATTTAACCGTTAGCCATTGACTTGAAGTAGTGAAAAAATTTTTTACCATAAAATGGAACCGAACACTCAAAAGTGAGAAATAACTTGTTGAAATCGGTATCATGACAGTTAACAAAAGTTACTATCATCACAATATTGTGCTGATGGTACCGACTTCGACAAGTTATTTCTCATTTTTGAGTGATAAAGTCAGTTCCATTTTTTTGTAAAAATTTTTTTTTCACTCTTTTCAGTGACCTTTGCTACTCACGGGATAAATTTGTCATTGTGTATGTGCATCGATGTCTTCAAACGCGACAACAATATCGTCGAGGTAAGTGAAGTACTTTTCAGATATTAGAGTGTAACTCGAAAACCGGGTGTCCTATTATGATGAAATTTAAATGGGACCACGGAATTAGTATACACTATCAAGCAAAAAACGAATCAAAATCGGTACATAAAAGTCAGTTAAAAATGAAGTGTCACTGACATTTCGATAATTAGATGGCAAATGGGGCGTCCATTAATTACGTGAGGTGTTTACGGGGGGAGGGAGGTCAAGCCGAATCTCACCCAAACTCACATGGGGGAGGGGGTGGGTTCGACAAATACTCACGTAATTTTTTTTCCGTAAGGAACATTGTAATGTAGCGAGAAAACTGGAAAATTAGGTAAAAATATTTTTTGTGTGGTTCTATACTACGTTCTTAATAATTTTAAATACAAGTCCTGATTTTTCTTGTACGTATTCATTTATTTACATTGAAATATACATTTTAAATGTAAATAAGCAAATATATGGATTTTCAAAAGTCTCACGTGCGATTATTGGTGGGGGAGGGGGTCCAGCAAAATCTCACGATATCTCACCAAGGGGAGAGGGGGGGTCGAAAAATTACTAAAAGTACCTCACGTAATTTATGGTCGCCCCCAAAGCAGGCTTCCCGAGTCAGCTAGTAAGTTTAAAATAAGTATAACATATCTGGGGTGATATTAAATATTTATTTCTATATAACAATATACATTATTAAATTTTGCTTCTTACTAATTTGATCATTCTATGTCCACAAATTATTTTCTGTACAAATATGTCATTTCTTTTCAACTACATACGCACGCAGCCAACATTGATAGAATTTAGAAATGGTGGTCTTTTTCAAGGAAAAGAACACCGAATAAATAAAATAAAATTTAAAAAAAATGAAATATTTTCACTCACTCTAAAAAAATATTTCCTTACTGTAGACAAATTACTGAATAATGAAAAATACTACAAAACCACTATTTTCATTTATGGATACAAAGCTCTAAGCATACAAAACGGTTGACATGCTAAATTTTACCTTATCGTACAGTATCATGGAAAGTTCTTTAACACTGGATGACATTGGAAACATCCCAGATATACCGGAGATGACGATACGGTCGCCATTTGGTTGAGGTGTTGATAGCTCCTTGGCCATCTGGAGCTCCGGGATTTCTTCTGGTTTCGGTGTCATTGTTTTTTCTACAATAAAAACATTAGATATACATGGCGCATCTAAAATCATCTTAGCAATGGATGTATCAGCTAATAATATGGCACGGAAGAATGTGGCATTTGTGACGAAGGTCTCGAATGACATCTGACGTGTGTTGGTACAACAGATTCAATGAAACTAAGTATAATTACGGTCAAATTATTTGAAGGGAAAAATTCTACTACCGTCTTGTCGCTTTGTTCAACTTAGCTATAGTAAAACTCCACTGGCGGTCCAAATTTATACCTTCCTTTTAACATCTGAGGGGATGTTGTTTTTAACGCCATCTATTTTTAATTGTGAATGTATAAAACACGGGACCTACTCACGTAGTAAGTTAGAGGGTTGTGACTGTAGTTTCAACCACATACGATTATGCGTAAAAACAGAGCGAGCAGTACCTACCTAGCTATTGATGCTACTGCTATCTAAAAGATTGTGCAAGGAAATTACATTTGATAGCTCATCAATATCTAATATTTAAGACAAGGAATGTTTTCACAATGAAAATAAATCAGTTAAACATTTTTTTTATAAGTACTTTATAGATCCGTTTGACCACTATCTCTTTTGATGATCAGTGACAATGTAGTCGAAGATCTAATCTCGCTAGACCTAAAATGTTTACTGAACTTCTTCTCTGAAGGCTTGAACAAACTATGTGTTTGGTGAGAGTTTTTCAAACTTGAGGATGGTAGCTAACTTGGCGGGTACTCCCATTTAAATATTCTAGTCTGGTTTCGGGTAATTTACTCGTAGATAAATGACAGCTCAGTGCGTTAATATTCTGTCTTATATATCCCTTGAACAATGGAAAAAATACACAGATGTATAAAAAATACATAATATTAAATATGTAGTGGAACGAGTAAATAATAAACCAATCCCCGGATTATCCCTCAAGTAAACGCAACTAAATGTCGCTTACAAATGCTCCGCGCATTCTTTGTCAAAGCGACACGGTATTTTACGGGCAAAAGATTTCATTTTATATATATATACACAAAATCTACAAATCACACAAATCAAAAACACCCAAAGTGATTCTTACCGAAAGAGTTCACAGTGCTTAAAGAAACAGAAACGTAGGTAAGTAATAAATAAAAACAAATAATCAAGATTTGTCCCTAAAATAATATTGGTTGTGGACTCACAATTTTGTTTTGGTACTGCAACTGTTAAAATTAAATGTTAGTTAACAAAAAAATATACTTACACAAATATTAGAGAGATGCTATGTTCCCACAAAAGAGTACAACAATGGGACAATCGATTTATGTATTTGACTTATATACTTAAAAATAAAATTATAAATAGTTATTAGCAATTATAATGCTCTAGCATTAGCCTATGCAAATAATTAAAAATTTACGTAGCATAATTTTGCATACAATATACGAAAATATACTTAAAGAGCCTTGTATTTTTGGTAAGCATTAGTATGTCCGTGATTGGCATACATATTGTAAGGCCAACGAAAGAATGCGATCATAGATAAGGAACTAAGTACAATGCGATCCTGACAGTTCGTGATCATCGTTTTCATAAGCGTTGAATTCGTTTCAATAAAAAAGGAATTGTTTATTCGCTATAGTTAGAGATAATCATCTAAATACATCACCATATCAAATTCAAATAAATGTTATATTTTGGCGCTAAATTTAATGTTCTCTCGTAGTTTAATGTTGTTGTCATCTGTCCACCGACCAGGTGGAACTAGCTAAGATCGCAAACAAGGCCGCTTTCAAATGGTCCTTGTGAAAATCAATGGGGGAGGCATATGTCCAGCAGTGGACGTTCTATGGCTGAGATGATGATGATAATGAAATTTAATGTTAAATAAATGAGAAGACAATTTTCTTAAAACCATGCTAACGATGTTAAAATGAAGATCAACTATTTACTTTTATTGTGATGTGCCGAAAATTGGAGGGTAAAAGTAACGTTATTTGTCGTTATACTATACGATGATGCGTAATATATATATATATATATATATATATATATAACAGTGTTTCTAATCGAACTCCTCCGAAACAGCCTAATTTTTGAAATGAAATGTTCTGTAGGCGCGCGGGAGCACTTTTTGGGTGAATAAAAATCACGCAACTTGCGTCATCGTCACCGAACGCTTTCCATGAGCTATAATAATGTATACTGTGTATCTAAGTGTTCTTTTTGAATGAACAAAAAGCGTGAAACTCATCATCGTCACCGCACGCTGTCCATGTTAGCTTAGAAACCATTTAGTGTTCACTTATACGAAGTGACAAACAGATTGGCCCTTCCAAACTCTAATATCAAAATCGTTAAAATCTTTCGTTCGCTAAAATGTTATATATATCACTTCATAGTAGTGAAAACTTCTTTAAACGCGTACACTTTTTGTCTGAAAAACATCATGGAAATCGCGTTATCATCACCGAACGCTTTCCATGATAATATCATGGAAAGCGATTTCCATGATTTTCCACAGTATACATATTATGTATACTGTGTATATATCATGTGATATTTTTGGGTGAACAATAGCATGAAGGTCGCGTCATCGTCGCCGCAAGCTTTCCATGTTAGCTTAGAAACCATGTAGTTTTCACTATCGGCAGTCCTTAAAGACTGATCGTCATGTTTTTTTCTGTATTTTTGGTCGGTCTGAGAACGGGTCTCAAAAAATTTTTTATTTTATCAATCGGAAATTTCATATTGTACATTCTGTAAAACTGTTGTTTAATAAAATATATCCTTACGGGCACTACAAAATAACATATTTAGCTTTAAATTTGACTCTTTTTAACCTAATCAATTTATTAGCTAGATACAGAATGATCTATTTTTCTATCTTTGAACTACTCTTGAAATGAATAGTAGCACTTTTTAATAAGGTGTACTTTTAGTTTAGTAAAAAAATTATTTTTTTAAAAATTTATTTCAAATATCAAAGTAGACTTTTATACACATATCTAAGATACGTACCCGTTTTGATATAAGATTATTTTTTATATTCATATATTATGAATCATCATATGAATATATTTAGATATTAATTTTGATATTAGAGTTTGGAAGGCAGATTGGGCCTTCCAAACTCTAATATCTCGTATCGTTTTTGTATCTCGAGTTGAGTTGGTTTTGTCCCCTAGTATGGTAAAAAACGAAGAATGTTTTATTACAAATTTCTAGGATAAAAAGTTGAATACATAATCAAATCAACCATTAAACATGCGGTAAGCACATGCATATAGAATAGTCAGCCCGCTCTGCGAGCGTGACTGCGTTACTTGCCTAAACGCTACGTACCCGCTTGGATTGGCTCAGTTTCAGCGCGCGGTACGTCACAGATATGGGTGATTTTCTTTTCAGTAATTATTGTGCTTACATGGCAGGCTAATTAGATACGTGTGGGATTTAAAAACTGCGTAGAAAGTATGTGAGACACGGTAGGCAGCACTGATGCAGGGAGGTGCGAGTGAAAGGGACGGAAGTGTAAGAGAGAAGGAAGTAAAAAGTAAGAGGAACTACGGATAGATTACGACGGACGATGATAGACGTGATATATTGCTTAATTTTCCAAAAATATACAAGTTTGCACGAAGTTAATTCTATTATTTAAGTACCTACTTAAAATCAATGATTAACTAAACGGTCAGCAGCAGAATTACGGGATAGTTACCTACTTCATACCATTACATCAATAAAGCTCAATATAAAAAAACTTAATAGTAAACGAACAAATAATCAAAATCAGCCAATTGCGAGTCTGACTAGAGCTACGAATTTGGAACAGGAACAACTTTTTGGTAGGTATACCTACGTACATAATACTCGGAGTGCAAGTTTGACTCACCCTTGGACATTTACTATTTACTAGCTGCACCCCGCGGTTTCACCCGTGTGGTGATGATTGATGATGATTATGATGATGAAAAGTAGCTTATGTTTTATTACGGGACCTCAAGTATCTACATACCATATTTCATCCTAATCCGTCGTGCTGATGTTTGATTATGTTGAAAAGTGGCTGTGCTGTAGGTGTCAGTAGGTATTTACAGGTAGCATTATTAACTTTGGTGTCAGAGTGAAGCATAACCTACATTAGTAGTACAAAGTATAATATACCTAACACGTACTGGAATCGTTCGTAAACAATATACGATGATTTAATAATATACCTACTGTAATGATTCTATTTGTTAATTAATTTTCCATTTCACTTTTATGTTTACTTTTTTGTCTTCGTTAAATAGTAAGCCCTAATAATCGATTTGTATAGATCTGAATGTAGGACTGGAAAAGAGGTAGAAAAAGAAAAGTGGGACGATTTGTTTACCCGCGACCAAATCTTAGATTTAGAGGTATTTTCGTTTGTTGATAGAGAATAAGTATGTCAAATAATATGTTTTTTGTACTGCATTTGTACATTAGGTATATCTGGCTTGCGCCAGAGTATCGATACAAATTTTGTCCCTTCTACTCCCTTTTACAATCTCCCCCTTCTGGGGCTGTTGGACGACACAAGACGTACTTCGCCGTCGGGCACTTCGTAGTAGTCGCGCGCAGAGCGCGCCGCGTGCCAAGTGTGCGCGAACTCGCGCAGGCGCCCAAAGCTGGCCGCAGGTCCGCGTTGCCCAACAGATGACATCACGTTTTACTTATTCTTATTATATATCAATGATAGAAACCCATCTAATCTACTGTATGCGTAGGCGATCAATAAAAGCCGCATTCTCGCACACTTATTTCTTATTAATTACGACTAGAAATTGCGTTACTCTAACGCTAACATTAGGTCACATTATTGTATAAACTCTCCGCTCTCCGGAGCGGGAGAGAAAGAGGAGGCTCAGGGGTGCCCTTAGGTAAGGCCTCTAACCCCAACTGCAGGCACGGGCCGTCCCTCGTTAACTTTAGAAGTCGATTTATGAGACTGCATATGCCTAGTAATTGAGATGTATCGTGATTAAGTTTAGATCATAAATATACATATAGAAAAAAAAAACACTGAAAAAATTAGTTCTCTTGTCATAATAGTCATCATTGGGGCCGTGGGGTACCGGCTAAGAATAGTACCCCCCCATCTCTACCCGTGGGTGCCGTAAGAATCGGCTAAGGGATCACGTACCAGAGGGTGGGCAGCAGCGCCTTCTGAGGTTCACACATCATACTGCGCTCGCCAACCCGCCTGCCAAGCGTGGCGAGTATTGGCAAACCCCCCCTATGATAGTGCAAATAAAGACCAGGCCCCCAGTCCCCGGCAGCTCCGCTAATGCTGGCTCCGGTAGCGGCCAGTGTAACGGTGGAGCAGGGGGTGCTAAGAATCTCCGGCAGATTCCCGGCTACCACTCCCTGAAAAAACGACCTCTGGCCCTGGTAACACACAACATAAGATCTTTGTTGGCAGACGAGAAGATCGTCGAACTGGAAGAAGAAATGGGTAAGTTACACTGGGATATCTTAGGGTTATGTGAAGTCCGTAGAGAGGGTGAGGACACCATAACCCTCAAATCCGGTAACTTGCTCTACTACCGGGAAGGTGATCAAAAGTCCCAAGGTGGTGTCGGATTTCTCGTTCGCAAGTCCCTCACTAACAACATCATTACCATCGACAGCGTTTCGAGCAGGGTGGCATACCTAATACTCAGAATATCTAGTAGGTATTCGTTGAAGGTCATTCAGGTATATGCACCGACCTCGAAACTCGGAACCGATGAGGAGGTAGAGGCTATGTATGAGGACATTAGTAGGGCCATACATACCTCCAAGACCCATTACAATGTTGTTATGGGGGACTTTAACGCAAAGTTGGGCGAAAGAAGTGATGGAGAGTTGAGAGTGGGGCAATTTGGTTATGGACAACGGAACCCTAGGGGACAGAGGCTGGCCGACTTCATGGAGAAAGAGGGACTCTTTATGATGAACTCTTTCTTTCAGAAGCCGCCTCAAAGGAAATGGACCTGGTTGAGCCCCAACGGTTCCACAAGAAATGAGATCGATTTCATCATGACCACCAAGAAACAAATATTCAATGATGTCTCTGTGATCAACATGGTCAAAACCGGTAGTGATCACCGCATGGTAAGAGGCACATTGAATATTAATGTTAAACTTGAGAGGTCCCGATTGATGAAATCCACGCTCCGACCCCAAAATGTCCATATCCAAAACCCCGAGAGCTTTCAACTTGAGTTATCCAATCGCTTTGCTTGCCTTGAGAACTTTGCGTCGGTGGAGGAGATCAACAACAGGTTTGTAGAAACTGTCCACATAGTGGGGTCTAAGCTCTTTAGACCCCGCCGCACAGATAGACCTCAAAAACTCTCCAGCCATACCCTTGACCTCATGGCTGAACGACGCTCATTGCAACTGCAATCATCCGATGATGCTACGTCATATAGGCAGCTCAATAGACGAATATGGAAATCCTTGCGACACGACATCCGTACCTTTAATACAAATCGTGTTAAAGATACGATCGAACGGAGAAAAGGCTCCAAAGTGTTTGCAAGAGACAGGTCTATTGGGCAAAGCCAGATGACTAAGCTGAAGAGAGATGATGGCAGTATAGCGTCGACCAAAGCAGAGGTGCTTGGAGAAATCGAGAGGTTCTATGGGCAGCTATACACTTCGGTCACTAAACCTGTTGACAGCTTGGCCAAAGACCCAAGAGCCAAGCTAACCCGGCACTATACCGAAGACATCCCGGACATCAGCCTGTACGAGATTAGGATGGCTCTGAAGCAGCTTAAGAACAACAAGGCACCGGGTGATGACGGAATCACATCAGAGCTTCTGAAAGCGGGTGGCTCACCGATACTGAAAGTCCTTCAGAAGCTCTTTAATTCCGTTGTCCTCGAAGGGTCAACGCCGGAAGCATGGAACAGAAGCATTGTGGTATTGTTCTTTAAGAAGGGTGACAACACATTGCTTAAGAACTACAGACCCATTTCGCTTCTGAGCCATGTTTACAAGCTGTTTTCAAGAGTCATCACGAATCGTCTCGAACGTAGGTTTGATGACTTCCAGCCTCCCGAACAAGCCGGTTTCCGAAAAGGCTACAGCACCATAGACCACATCCATACGCTGCGGCAAGTTATACAGAAGACCGAAGAGTATAACTTGCCCTTATGTTTAGCGTTTGTGGACTATGAGAAAGCCTTTGATTCGATCGAGACGTGGGCGGTGCTAGAGTCTCTCCAGCGGTGCCGTATTGACCATCGGTATATCGAAGTGTTGAAGTGTTTGTACAATAACGCCACCATGTCGGTCCGAGTACAAGAGCAAGTTTCGAAGGCGATTCCATTGCAAAGAGGCGTGAGACAGGGAGACGTTATCTCTCCGAAACTGTTCACTGCCGCATTGGAAGACGCCTTCAAGCTCTTGGAATGGCAAGGATTCGGCATCAACATCAACGGCGAGTACATCACTCACCTTCGGTTTGCCGACGATATTGTGGTCATGGCAGAATCGATGGAAGACCTTAGCACGATGCTCGAAGGCCTCAACAGAGTTTCCCAAAGGGTGGGCCTCAAAATGAACATGGAGAAGACAAAAATTCTGTCAAATGCCCATGTTGCGCCCGCCCCAGTATCAATCGGAAACTCGATTCTCAAAGTTGTTGACCATTACGTATACCTAGGACATACAGTGCAATTAGGTAAGTCCAACTTTGAGAAAGAGGCCAATCGTCGAATCCAGCTCGGCTGGGCAGCGTTCGGGAAGCTCCGAGACGTATTCTCGTCCAAAATACCACAATGCTTGAAAACGAGGGTCTTCGAACAGTGTGTGTTACCAGTGATGACTTACGGATCTGAAACGTGGTCCCTGACTATGGGCCTTCTGAACAGGCTCAGAGTCGCACAACGAGCTATGGAGAGGGCTATGCTCGGAGTTTCTCTACGCGATCGAATCAGAAATGAGGAGATCCGTAGAAGAACAAAAGTCACCGACATAGCCCAGCGGATTAGCAAGTTAAAGTGGCAGTGGGCAGGGCACATAGCTCGAAGAACCGATGGCCGTTGGGGTCGAAAGGTTCTCGAGTGGAGACCACGGACTGGCAAGCGCAGCATAGGACGGCCACCAACCAGGTGGACAGACGACCTGACTAAGATCGCAGGCAAGGGCTGGATGCGGGCCGCTTCCAACCGGTCCTTGTGGAAATCAATGGGGGAGGCCTATGTCCAGCAGTGGACGTCCTATGGCTGAGATGATGATGATGATGATGATGAATAGTCATGTAATTCAGAAGGTATCGAAGCCAAAGCTTCTTTACAATTAGAGGCCCAAGACCTAATATCAAAAAAAGCCGCTTTGTGGATTGACACTATTTCAGAAACACGCTTAGCTGCAGTGGTAATACAATCAAAACTTCCTAAAATATGGTAGTCTTCGATTATAGATCTTACAGCATCAAGGTACTGACCTTGAAATTGACTTGCGTTATTATTTTTAACCCACAATGCAGTGCACGGACTAGATGCTGCAGCAGTTATACGAAATCCTTGAAGCGGCAATTTAGGGCTGTCTTTCCGGGTATTTGAAAGTCTTTGTCTTTAGGTCTAATCTTAATTTGAGGAAACATTTCTCGAATGTCCCCTATCAAAGCAACTGGATCTTCTTTTAACCGCATAACAATGCCTTGAAGAGGCTGAAAAAGATCAGGGCCATTGAAAAGTAACGAATTAAGACTAACACCAGAGCATTTCGCTGCAGCCTCATGATCAACGCGCAGTTTATTCTTATGAGAAAGGTTTGACGCCATAATGTAGGAGATACCAAAGATGATGTCCAAATGAAGCTCCCGTACATAACTCGGCATATCTTTTGTCAATCATACTATGAATATTTTCTTGATATGCATCAGCGTATGTTTCACTTTTAGTTATCTTACTTTTGAGGCTCGTAAGTGTAGCTAAAGCTAACTTGCGGCTATTAGGTAAGAAGGAGATATTATCACGCCATAAAAGGCCTGTTTCGTACCAACCTGAACATAGACGTTTTTTGATCTCTTTAAAAATTGTTAAAGCACGTTACTCACTAGTACTACGATGATTAATGTTTGCTATTCTTATTATGTTTAAATTATAATATTCTTTGATAATGCCATTTAATAAAAAATCATTACCCTTGTCAGATGCAGAAATGTGATTAACTGACTACGCGTTAAGCCTTTTTTTTATATTGGGAATAGGTGGGGGTTCAACCACAATCTCACCTGATGTTAAGTGATGATGCGGTCTATGATGGAGCCCGCCTATCTAGAAGATACATATTCACTCGTGATTTGAAGATACCCAGGTTGTATTTTTGCGGAAATACAGATTTGGGCAATGAGTTCCATTTGTTAGCTGTACGCACTA
The DNA here is from genome assembly GCA_934044485.1 of Apeira syringaria. Taxonomy (NCBI): domain Eukaryota; kingdom Metazoa; phylum Arthropoda; class Insecta; order Lepidoptera; family Geometridae; genus Apeira; species Apeira syringaria. The sequence goes on along the minus strand of OW203656.1, from coordinate 4,411,422 downwards.
TGAGTGTGGAAGCAAAACGCTTCGTGCGACAAGTTGGAACATCCACCATGTATGGATGTCGTATTGCCGTCCGTCTGGTCGTCCTGAGATGGAATGGGGATGGTGGAATCAAATTATGCAACTCCAGAGCGCACTCCCCGAAATGTTTCCGTTAAAAAACTGATAAACTAGCGACTTTACGCCGGTGCTGCAGGCTTTAAAGTTTTCTCTTGAGCAGAGAGTCGTTGTTGATGAGATTTTTAGCTCATCTCTCTATCGACTCAAGAGCCTCAAGTTGGTACTTAGCCGAGCCGTCCCACAAATGAGAACAGTACTCCATACACGATCGAACCTGTGCTTGATACAAGTTGAGCAGCTGTTCCGGTGGAAAGTATCACCTTTGCAAGGACTTCCAGTTTTTTTCCAACTGAGCTTTAGTTATGTAGCATGTATCTAAACAAAACCCAACCTAAGCCTTTTTGAACCGTGGCAGGTTCATTACGAGTAATAATTATCCGCTCCTATCCTCATTCCTATTCCTATCTGACATATATTTATACTGCACAATGTCGTTTAACTGAGCAGATTGACAATTGTTACCTAAATTAGAAATTGATTGAGTTCTAATTTCAAAAATGTCTTCGTTATGACACCTTTTATTTTTATGTTAACAAAATTGACTTCGGTTGGTTTTCGCCAATGCAATTTGTATTTAAACTACATTTTGATCCATTAGCTCCTACTGAGTCCGCCACTCTTTGATCTAAAAGTATTACGGAACTCCCATCGTCATGAAGAGCATCAGTGTTGACAATCCCAAAGGTCCGTATGTTAACAGCTTTCACCTGAAGAAGTGGCTTGATACTGGATACATTCGCGGGATATGCACCATGAGCTACGGTGACAGATGGCCGGGCGATTTGTAAAGGTTCGGCACTGTTACTGATTTTTACGGCTGAGTTCACTTCCGTTCCTGAAGAAATCAATGAAGTAGACTGTACGTCAACATGGACTGTAGTTGCAGATCGATCTTTATGTAGCAACCTATGATGTCGCTTGTCTAAAGTAGATACAACCTTCTACACCGCACTTCTTTTTGTGATTTTTGTATTGATGACCCATTTTTAGATATTTATGACATACTTTGTTTTTTAACTAACCCATTTCCAAAGAAGGGATTGAATGTGTTTGCATTCGCTTACCTCTTGTGCACTCGTCTGACAATACTTGCTCACGGTACTTTTTGTAGACGAGTCTTAAGAAGTTGCAATTGTGTAAATTTTGTCTTGAGACTTGACAGGTAAACTTCACAAACTAAATCTAATCGAAGGGTTGACTTGCTTAGCATCATAATATAGTTTGTGGTTGAATTTTGTTTTTGACAAGAGTCGAGTACAACAAAATAAGCCCGAATTTATTTTGTAAATTTGCCTCGTTTTCTAGAAATTCGGACAACTTTACTAATTTGAATTTGCTGCAGTCAACTATTGTTACAGCTAAATCAAACAACCTAAACCTCAGAAGTGGTGTTAACTTACTGATTATCACATTAAGGCCCACTTGCACGCACAGTTAGGTTAAATAAATAAATGTAGAATTTGTAAACTCGGGGTTAGATCATTAAAATTTTAACTCCCGTTGTGCCTTGCACAGCTGTAAAATAACATCGGGTTAACTAACCCGACATTTCTTTTTTTTTAGCTGGGAACATTGAAATGTCTATGCGCTTCTATTGTAACCCGACCATAATGAATGAATAGACAAAAACGAAACAATTATATATCTGTCTCTTTTACACTACAGAACGATGTATTCGAGATTGTATGTCTGTGTTTCATTTTATGACATCGAAGACGTTTTATTTTAACTGTATTGTATCTCGTTCGTCTAAGCCAGAGTGATACTCATTGGTGCCGATATTTACTTGTTACTTGGTTTTCTTTGATTTGGTGTAGAAAGTGTTGAAAAAACTAGAACATGGATAAAAAACCGCGTTTACGTGCCCCTAATTTCACAGCTAATGATAATATGCTTTTATGTGATATAGTAGCGAAGTTCAGACATATCATTGAAAATAAAAAAACTGACGGAGCGAACCTCCAACAAAAACATGCAGCTTGGTTGGAGGTGGTAAAAATGTATAATTCGAGTACTACTGGTTATGCTCGAACACTAAAGCTTACAACAAACTTATAAAAATTTAAAAAAGAAGGAAAAGAAGAAAATTTAACTTAGTACCTCGTTCAAGATATTCTTACATTAATGATAAATATTGCAAACTTATGTAGAAAAGAATATACAATAGATTTACACACTTCGGTATGAAGGTACCAAAAAAGTATTAAAATAGGCCTATTTTAGGTCGGTCGAAGAAATTAGGTATGTAACTTACTTGTTATTGTGAGAATACTGCAATTTGTGTTTAATTTTGTTTAGTAAATAAAGCACACTTTCTTTTTCAAGTCGAAATCTTCTATGAAAGTCTTTCTCCCTTTGTGAACTATAATAATCAGACCGTTCTGCGACCCTTCTGTCATAGAAGCTTGAACTAATAATATATTCAATGACTTCTTCGTCATCATCAGAGAGTAAAATATCATTAATCATTTTAATATTTTAACTAAACACGACACAAACTATAACAATTACACATTTATAAATCGGAGTGGTTCCATGCTCAGTAAACATAACCTCAATTTATTTTGATATTTAGCTTCACTAACCCAGTGTTAGCGACTTAACCTTAGCACATTGGTGGGTTAAATATTTCGAAAATTAACCCTAGGCTAACTCCTAACTCTTGATGGCGCAAGACAAGTTATTTATTTAACCCTGTGTTAGCTTTAACTCCGAGTTAGTTAGGCTAACTCGGGAACGTGCAAGTGGGCCTAACAAGCTCAGGAGCCTCTAGATATTCCAGTTAGCAAAGTAGGCGAATAACCTCCACGCAGTTCCGTATGCGGCAGGCGAAGACATTGAGTTCACGCGGGGCCTGCAAACTGTTGCAGTATGATATGCCCGGGCTGAGCAAACCTGGTTTCGAGTGTCTTGATGATTAGGTCTGGGTTTTCCGCAGAAACTAGAAGCATCGCAGTGACGATTTGCCTTGAGGCGTCTATATAAAAATGGAAGAACTGCTCATTGGAACAGCTCTAATTTTTTGTTTAAAACAAAATGTTCACAAATGTTTTACTTGTAAGCTAAGCATTTAGTTTTTAATACTTTGTAGATATAGCGTTTGACCACTATCTCATATGTTGGTTAGTGTAGGTGTGGACGAGGTTTTATTTACGCTAGACTTAGAATGTTTACTGCCGCTCGACTGCTGCCTGAACACACTAGGACGTGTTCGGGAGATGCTTATTAACACTAATATGAAAATATTTTGTGATCAAACTTTTGCATAGAAAATCTTCAGTTAAGTATATAAACATTTTAAACAGCAGTGTTGTAGCACCATAATTGTGTAAAAGTGCAATAAAACAAGTATTCCGATTGACCCATAACTTTAATAAGTGTACCTATTTTACCTTATATGTAGAAAAATAATTTTTGATTTTAAATACACCTACCACATTCTTTTCCCTTTAACAATAAACGTCAATAACATATCATGTACCTAGTAAAACAACCACAGCTGAAATATTGAATGATGCCGGTCAAATTGTATCACTTATTGTATCAAGTATATCACATATTAAGTATAAACTTATTTCCATTTTAATTGTTATTCACAGCTATATACTCGTTGGGGTTGAAAAGATACATATCACACAGATTTTTATTCTCATAATCATCTAAAATATCATCGCCTAAATATCTGTTGATTAAAGAGGGAACATATAAATCTGCTGCAATGTCCTTCATAGGCGCGTTGAGGTATTCTACACAGACGGTGTTGTTTGAATAGCGTTGCAATGAACACTCATCACTGTAGTGGTTGGGTTGACGTGTGCGCAACAAAATGAGCCGTGAGCGAAGTACGCGCGGTACAGCATTATATTGACGTGCAGTAGTTATCCGTGCGTACGCCGTCTCCAGCAACGAATGCGTATACTGTGAAGAGTGAGAGACGTGGCCGAGCAACATTCGCATGCATGTATTGATCCGCTCGTTCCAAGACGAGCAATCTTGTAACACGCTCATGTCTAGTCCCTTTGTATCACCCGCTATCAACGAAAGCATGTGCTGCGCTATTCCTGTTTGCAGCGCTTCTTCAGTCTTAAACTCACTCAGTTCTGACTCCAGCAGTGATTTCATCTCTTGTGGACCATCGCCTAAGCAATACACTATTCCAGTTTTACCTGTTCAAGCAAAAATAATAATATTCGTTTTATTTTAATTATTGAAACTTTATTCAATTACATTGTCTAAGCTGTAAGTGGTAACTTCATGAAACCTTATTCCGAAAATTAGAAGTGCTTGGCAAAATTATAAAAACCGCACACTCTCACATGAGGTGGCCGGTGGAACGTGTTGGAACGCTCCCGTGGTACCTTGAAGCTAAAGCCTTGCCTTGGCTACTGGCATAGAGCCGAAACACGGGATCTGGAGGAGCGATCGGCACCGAGGTAGGTGATTTTCTGACGCGATTAAGCCAGAGCATCCGCCATCACGCAGTGGGAGAAAACGCTTACACGGAGGTGGGTTGATAGGACCCGCACTGAGTCCCCACTAAGAGGTCTGGGGGTGCTATAGTGCGGAAGCGCTTGAAACCCCCACCGCTTAGACCTTTCAAGGTTCAAACGATACCGCGGTCGTCACGTACCTTGACACGTGACCGGAAAATTTTGTTACTACACGTGCGCGGCACCAGTGACCACGCTTTTTGTTTGAGTAGACATTTAGAAAAATATTTGGCAAAAGACTTATTTTTTTACTAAATTACAACGAGAATCGAGTATTGAGCGCTTTATATAAATGTTCTAAGTTTTCAACCAGTCACCCTGCATATTTTGAGAGATGAATTTGTATGTGTTGGAATAGAACATAAGTTCACTCGCTGTGGAGTGTGAGATCCTCAACAAATAACAATATTTACTTACCATTGCGACAAAAAATTGAGATAATTATGTAGATTTTCCAGTACGTTTTCTAAGGATTTAGAACACAAAAGTTGATTACCGATTAGAAACTTATATTTTTGTATAATTACCTTGACTTTCCAAAACAGAAGCTAGCTCTAGAGCTACAATCACTCCAAACTCATATCCTAGTAGATAGAATGTGTCTCCTATCCTCAACTTTTTGATTAGGATCTGTGGGAAAAGTTTTAAATATATTTTAGTATAAAATTGCATTTATATCATGAAAAAAAAATATTTTGTTTGTGCAGAACTAGTTACTACTACTACTACTAGTTGAACTAGGTTAGAACTAGATCTATAATACTCGTACAGCATTAAAATTAATCGCACACTATACCTCTGCATATCTCCGCGCAAGTTCTTGTGGTGTCTCTTCAGGGTAATCGAGTCCCGGCTGCAGCACGACGGCAGGCAGCTTGAGACGCTCGCACAAAGTACGGAAACGCTCATGGTGTCCCTCCAGTCCAGGAATTATGTACAGGCATGTCTCGCCGAAATAAAACTCGTCAGCTCTCTGGAAAAAATACTCGACGTTATCGCAACTATTTTTAAATGACCAGTATCACCTTATTTAACTTATTCTTACCATTGAAAACCTGTTGGCAAGAGTCGGCATGAAGGCTATTTCATTTGTTGCCTGGATTTCATCAGGGTCAACATAAGAAAATATATTTGGTATTCCCTTGTTCTCTTTTAATTCTGGTTTACAGGTTCTTTCTTCTATTTGTTTAAGCCTACATAAAGTAATTTGAATTTATTAATGCTTAATATTAGTAGTTGTTTGGAAGAGTGAATATGAAATTTGGTATGGAGATAGGTTAGACCCTGGAATAATTTTATTCCTGAAAAAGTATAGTCCCGTAGGAAAATAAATGTTGCAGGAAAACCATAAACCCCACGCGGGTAAAGCCACGGGGCGCTACTAGTATACAATAATGTATATGCTCGTGAATATGGCGCATGTAACTATGCCGAAATATATGAATATATGCCATCGTCGCTTAACATCAGGTGAGACAATAGTCAAAAGTAAGCTAGTAATCTTTAAAAAAATCGAACGACGAAAAGAAATTAAATACATTGTAAATATCCCAACAATATTGTTAATCTTTGCACATAAATCATGTTTGCAATAACGATAAATTAATAATTCATTATTCTTACTGTGATATTGTTAGTGAAGGTATAATTTCTTCATCGAAATAAACGTGATATATGCTGCTCAATAAGAGGCTAATAGCTATGGATTTTTCACGGTTTATTCCGAAACTTTCTAAAGTAAAACTGGGTAACGCGTCGTCAGTAACATTGATATCTGAAACAGAAAAGTATTTTATACAGCATTTTTTGCACATAAAAATGTTAACATTGAAAATAAATATCATTTTCCTGCGTATTACCGGCCAATTTAGCGATCTGTTGTAAAAGAGGCACTTGAGGTAAACGTTGCGGATGAGCAATAAGAACTTCACTAGAGATGTTTTGTGCGAGCATAGTTGCTTTTACTGCTTCTCGATAAAATGTTGTATTACTGCCTAACTGTAAATAAACAATATAATAGAGTATCATTAATGCTTCCAAATGATCTTTACGTCGTACATGCGTTGTTACACAAAGTTAATATCGGTGGTGCATGATTTCGAATAAATTATCTTCATACGAAACCATAGTTGGCTTACATTAATTCACCAATACTCATAGGAGTGCTTCAAACACAGCCCACGGGTATGTTGTAAATCAATAAAAATAAATTGCCAATTGTGTTACTAAGCGCAAAAGTCAAGAACGGCTTGACCAACACGGTATTTTTAATGCAAATATATAAGGTTCCTAAGGAAAGATAACTGTACACAAAATACTATAAATAACATTTATTAAGAAATCGGAAAAACCATAGTTCTCGCAGGCAAAACCACAAGGCACAGCTACTTTTCAGAATAAAAAAGAAAGAACGATTCGTAAAAGGGCAAAATCTGCACTTATAGAAGTTAGATATTTAACTCACATTGTTTAATATTGAAATATCTAATAGAGTTGCTGGTAAGCCATCTCTGACCCGTTGAATAACAGTTTCATGCCCAGAGGTCCCATCGCCACTCAAAACAATGAAATACCTGTAAAACATTACAACATAGTCCATAAAAGTTTTTTATATCAATTATTATTAATTTATAATGAGCAGATTGTCTTACTTTAAGCATGCCTTTGTTTTTCTTGTCACCAAATCTAAAGTAGAAATAATTTTGTTCTTGGATGAGTCGTCCGCTATTACATAAATAGAATCCAGATCATCAGAAATTGAAGCGTTTTGCAGCAAATTGGAGAAATCGATATCACTGTTCAAGCATTCAGATGACACAGTCACTTCAACGCCTAGCTTGCTCCACCAGCTGTCAAAACAAGAACAATTTACCATCATCACCATAATCTTTATATCAGACATAGAACGCACAGTGTTAGTTATGTATCCAACACCACACCATGCTTTATCCAAAACTCTCCTATTGATTTCTATAAGAACCGGTTGGAAAGGGCCAGCATCCACGCTTGGTCAGGTCTTATATCTAGGTCACTGGTGCATGCCATAAGCTTTGCTTGCTGATCCTTGGTTTCCACCTTAGAACTTTTTGATCGCATTGGCCACCAGCTTTACTATGTTTACGAGCCCTGCCTGCACGCTGCCATTTCAATTTACTAATCTGCCGTGCCATTTGGTGAATTTTGTTCTTCTACGGATCTCCTAATTTCTGATTCACTCTCTTAGATTAGTTCGACCTTGAACTTGCTTACAAATTGCTTGTGACAAAGCATCTTCAGTGATTATTAAATTAGTAAAATCCCAATGCTTTCTCCCCGGGAAAATAATTCGTCTTACTTATCTTGACAGTCAATTATGATATAATATATAATGAAATCATATACTTTCAATTAAGTGAGAACGTACTGAGTATTACTACAAATTTTACCTTATTTTATAACGTAGATACCATGACAAGCTAGGAATATGTATATGAATTTTATTTGCGCCACTATCAATCAATATGTCAGCGAGATCCAGCCCCATATTTTTTGCATCGCAAATTATTAAACAGCAACGAGCGCAAACACTTGTAAATCTAAAACAAAAAATAGCGTCATCATCATGTTAATAGACGCAATATCACCTCTTAAGAATGTGAAGACAAATAATGACTACAATAAATAACCTTGGCTGATTTGAAGATTCGGAATCTTGCATCCGCAATACCACGCGGCCGCGTTGCCTACTCCTCGCAAGCAGTCGAAAAGCTCGGGGTATCTCATGCGGCAGGTACGTTACGCGAGTTAGTGGACGCACATGACCAAGAAGGATGCCATCACTTACCCAAGCTTGTATTTTCTAAAACCAAAAATGCAATATTGGAATGGTTATTTTATGGAAATTGTGTGTGAATTGCGCAAATACCACAATAACTTCGAATTTTCTACTAAGCTGAAGTAGCTCCACATACGCCTGTGCCGGAATTAAACGGGCACTATCACTCTATGTATAAAAACGTCAAGTCAACGCTTTAACGATATCGCGGTTGCATTTTAAAAATGAGCTAAAACCTTTGTATTAAATCAACGTTTTTTACGAGGTCATGTGTACCAGTCTGTATTCAGACAGTTATAATACTTACGCGGAGGATGCTAGACGTCAATTGTTATCTTAACTATTTGTGTCTTTGGAGCGCGTGCGGTTGGTTGTAGACCTCTTAGAATTCTTTTGTTTTTGGTAATTTAGAGGTTACGTATGTACGTATTTCTTACTAGCTGCGCCCTGCGGCTATACCCGCGTAGCGACGATAAACGGTGAAGAAGGTGATGATGAAAATTAGTCTATCTGTTAATCCAGGGTATAAGCCGGGAGAGTAGACCGCCGTTGTAATTTAAACACAGTGTGTTACGAATAAGGAACATTCTCGTTTGTTGGTAGTTTTATTTGATAAAGTCGTTTTGTTAAAAGTCTTATTGAGTTCGGTTATCCAAAGGCCGATATTAAAATGAGGAAAGATTTCATTGTTTAAAAAAACCTTCATTATACTAATTATATGTGTCCCAATACTATTATAAATCTGAAAGTTTGGATGGATGGATGTTTGATTACTCAATCACGCCAGAACGGCTGAAGGGTAGGTATCAGTATGATACCCTTTCAATCAATGGGTTCAGGAGATTTATTTCATCGAACATATTTTACTCCTCTGGTCTCCACTCGGTGAAACTTCTTTATGAGGTTTAACGAAATCGAGCTTATGAAAACACGACGTAATATGAAATTACTATCAGAACTATCTTAAAAACCGACCTAGCATCTTAAATTGATGTATACTTTTTTGAGCCATAAGGTTGGAAAGCCTTATACATACACAAAGACCACATACAAACTGGCTGTTAAAACAACAGTTAAGTCTTATATTGATATCAGACTTTAGGCTTTAGTAGCATTAATGACATTTTCGATTGACATTTTCGCATAATGCTGTATTTGAATATACATACTATTATTTCATTGATAAGTTAAGATGTATAAAGGCGTGTCTGGTGAAGCGACCAGCGTAGAAATTGAAACAGAAGCATAAAGGTGTGACCAAAGATAAATACTTATGCCACACAAAACAATAAAAAAAGTGTAAATCCGACTTTATGCAAGCGTGTACCTTGTCAACGGTACATGATAGTGTTAATAAGGTCAAATTGTTAGAAAGAGAAACAAAACCTTAATTTTGTCATAGTAAAAAGTCATGATCGGATTAATACTGACAATGCCTTTGATGTCGATAATTTGAATCACTGTGAAGTTCATATGGCTTGGAACAGTTATTACTAACCAGTAGATCTGCAGATTTCATATGCGTAAATATTGAAGAAATATCCACTGCAACATAAGTCCTTTCATAAGTCAAATCAAAAAAGCCGAATTTGTAATCTTCTTTGTCACTTATTGTAACCGTGTCAAAAGTAGTCCCAGAAGGTCCACAACACTTTAATGAAATCTGAAATCAAAAATGTGTATAGGTCCCCTTTCAAGGAGGTAGAATTGACAATTATATATTTAACAAAATGTTTGATTACATTCTTCAACTCTCCTTTGAGGCAGCAAACGACTATGTTGCATCCTTTCCCGCCTGTGGCATTCATTATCATGTCTCCAAAACTTGGATCTCGAGAGTTTCCTATGTTGTCACCTGCAAAACAAATCATGAAAATACATCCTTAATTGTTCTTCTTAAAAATAAATTAAAAAACCTTGTATAAAAGAAACAATAATAATTATTTTCTGTTAATATCGTGAGTCATTCTTACCAATTAATTCTGGAAACAGTCTCAGTAGGAATCGTTTCTTATTGACGTCACTGACAGTAGCAAATACTCTGAATCCTTTAGCAAGTGCTATGCTGATCATTGCTTGGCCTAGAGCTCCCGCTCCTCCATGTACAAGTATACTAAACTGGGTGATATCTTTTTCTACAACTCGCACAGCCTTCACATAAAATTTAAAGTAAAATAAACATCGTTAGTTAATACGAAATAAAATGCTTTCACAAATTTAAAATCTAACCTACGAACAAATAATATCAGGAAATGTGTTTGTTAAAAAAATAACCCAACCAAAGTCATGTCCAAGTAGGCGGGGCTTAAAAATCATGTCCAGCGCGCCATCAGTTGGGCATTTTTCTTGCATGCGAGCACACGTCAAAACTTGGCCTGCGCTTTCGTTTTTATTATTGTAATATACAGCTGTGAATCTTAGTATAAGCATGTCTCGTGAAGGTGTGCAAGAGCCATACAATATTTAAATACCCAGGGATATTTTCACTAGTACGTGGAGCAAAGTTATAATTATAATCAAAGATGTTCAAATACGTTTCATAAACGAATTTTATCGAAAACTGACGAAAAATGTGTTATAAATCAATGAACGATATTCCATGTAACACCAGATTGCAGTACCCATTTGTACAGTAAGGACCTGTTTTACTGTTTAATTATAATGTTTTTTTTAAATCTGAACCTGAAATGAAACCGTTTTTTTCATAAATGTTTTTTCCCGACGGAATGTAAGCATCTCCGAGAGATACAACAGAAAAAAGAAAAATAAACAACAATCACTGATTGCTGTTGATATGTATTGTAGGCTCACCTTTTTCAACTTGTGAGCATGTTTTACTAGTATTTATAAAATTCAGTTCATTGTTTGGCAAAAGCCAATAATATTCAATCTATGAAAAATTCACAACGAGTTTCTCAATTATACAAATACTGTAGCTCTCCTAACACAGCAGAAAAATTTAAAATGGTGAGGTATTTTCTGAGGTATACTTATTCTATTGATACGATATTTTTGATGTAGCTATATTATTAGTATCTATTGTAATAGAGACAACCCAAAATATAATAACTTATAAAAAAAAGTTTTATTAGTTAAAATATTGTTTTATCATTGACTCTGCCCTTTGAGCATAATCCTCTAAGACTTCGCCGGCCCACTTATTACGTCACATCATCCACGCCAAAATGATACAGCTGTCACACAGATATTGCAGCACTTGCGCGAACCGATCCCTGCTTTCATTCAGAATTTAATCAAATCATCAAGCATTCCTATTCGTAGAGTTGGAAATGACATTATTATTATGGATCTTACGTGGTTTAGCAACCACGCATGTGTTGTAGCACCAACTATAAAAATGTATCTTTCTCGACTGGATAAAGAAACAAAATTAAAATAATATAATGCCTTTGGTCGTTTATTGTAGTCGTATTTCATGATTGTAATATATAAATGAAAACATGTTGCTTAGTATAATCAATAAAATATCAGAATTATAACAAGCCTACTTACGGTTTTAATATAGAGACAGTAGTAGGCATAAACGTAGGCAAAAGGGACCGTAACAGCATCCTCTAATGTCCAATAAGAAGGTACCGGCCACAACAGTTCAGGTCGTGCCACTACGTAATTGCTGGCAGCATTATTTTGGACTAAGCCCATAACTCTCTCACCGCTATAAATAATAATTGAATTAGCATTCATGCCGTTTTGAACTGAGCACCATGATTTACATACATGATCATTATTAGCACATACATTTATAAAATTAATACATTAAAAACAAAACTAAGTATTTACTTTCTTGTTACTCCACTGAATTCTGTGCCATATCCTGCAGCACAGGAATGAGTGTTTGCATATGAAAAATCTCTAGAAGCTTTTTTCAAATCACTGATGTGTAAACTCGCATAATGTACCTGTTTGATAAATATATTTTAATTTAGTCATTTGTATATATGCATGGTCATTATGGTCTTTATTTATTACGTGTTTATGCAAAGCCTGAATCAAAGTGATGTAGTATGTCAAAATATAGTATAGATGATTAAAACAGTACTTTTATTAAGTTTTCATGCTCCATAGCTTTTTCAGCGTAAACCCATTCCAAACTATTGAAATTACTACCACGCTCAATGTTGAGCGTAACTTTTTCTTGTACATTTATTTGTTCTCTTAATGGTAAATAGTAATATCCTCCCCAAATTCCCTGCAAAAACATATTTATAAGTAACACAATAATAAAAAATGACGACATACGACGTAAGGGTGGTCACAGACGTTCGGTTTCCTGATCAGAAATTCAGATTGGGAATTATTTGAAACTACCGCAAACATCCAGTTTTTCGTATTAGGAATTTTATACTCCCTACGTATTTTATACGAAATAATTTTTTTCGTTCGTAAAAAATAAGAACGTATGCGCTTTATTAAACATTTTGTAAGTGAGTAAATAATTCAGGTTTGCGATTCTGAATTCCTGATCAGGTTTCCTTAGGGGTAGTCTCACAGAATTCCAAATCCTAATTTCTGATCAGGAAATATAATCAGGAAACCGAAAGTCTGTAGCCGCCCTAATTCTATTTTTTCTTTATTTTGGAAAATAATAGTTTGTTTGGTAAATGAATAGGTACCTTCTAGGTTTGCGTGCTAAATCCTAGACAACGTCATCACTTAACATTAGGTGAGACAGTTGTCAAACGCAAACTTATAATATGTAAAAAAAACAAAAAAAAAAACTCCAGTAAAAACAATCATTACTAAGCGTTATAAAAGTACTGCAAGCAGCATTTACCTTATTGGTTACATTATATATCAAATCATAATTCGGAAGCTTTTTTATACTCTCAGTTTCATATGCCATAGCGACACAGATACGTTTCTGTGTTTCTTCTGATAGCTTCTTCTGCACAAAGTCTTTGAGGCTTTTTACTGGTGGATAGTTTGTGAGTATAACAAGACAATCTTGACAAGTTAAACTCTTATAGGCCTCATCCAGAAGGGATAATTCTGATTTTGAACGGATATTGATCGTCGCAATCGTTTTGACCGGAATTGGAGTCCAACGTGCTAATTCAAGGCGGCTGTTTCTGGTTTTCATAATAGATACCGTTGTATATAGCGTTGAATGTTTAATAAGCGAAATGACATCAAGAGTATCTTCGTTAATTATAAAGGCATTTCTTTTCAAATTTTGGCATATGGTTTGAAGTTTCTGTAGATTTCAAATCAAAATATTAACACTTCATTAAACTTAAACATTAAGTTTTCATGTTTTATTTTCATCAATATTACTATGTATTTATTTTGATAAATATGTACTGTAAATTTATTTTGCTTTGATTTTTCAATCTCACCAATTTTACAAAAATTATACTCACGTTTTCATTTTTTAAGATATTTTGAGCTACAACTAAATCTGTATTTTTAAGAGATATGTTTGTATTCATTGGTAATTCTTTATATTGTATTTGAATCCCAGGAATGTTGTTACATTTCATTTTAAGGGTCTCAAATATGTCAGTATCCGTATTATCACTTTTAATACCAATCACATTGATTTCATTCTTGTTCAAGTTTTCAGCAACAATTTGTAGTAAAATTTGAAGGGACGACAGCTTCTGTAGCAAAATATTTGAAAAAAAATTAATCAGTTAGATTTAAAGCACAACGTAAGAATAAAAAGTATCGTACATCTATATTGGAGCCAAACCGAGGCACAAATTCTAGTTTTTTCAATGTAACAATATTGTCCGTTGCCTGGGATAAATGATTAAACTTTATGTTTTCTATTACAAGACCGCCACATCTGTAAAACCAATTAGAAATTAATTTGGAACCTTATGAGTGAATTTTAATATTTATGATTTTTGTTTATAATATTTATGGAAGTATTGCCTTGTACGAAGTTGCAGATCATCAATACAAGCATTAAAAACCGATTTGCCATCTTGTTCACCCACTGTTTGCATAATATGATCAGTAACGTTAATATATATTTTTCCTATTTGGTCAAGTTGAGATACAGAGTTGTGATGCTGCTTTAGAGCGTTTAGCTGCAGGACACCGTCAATAAAAGTAACCCAGTTGTTATTCCAAAGTATGTTAGCGTCTGTCATCGCGTTGTTTGCACTATCGATGCTTCGGAATTCTCCGCTAGAAAAAAAACCCATTAATATTATTATGCTACGTTTTATCTATACTGTTTTGGGTTATTAAGGGTATAAAATAAGATATATATTTTTTATTTTTTGATAAATATGACGTTATTAATAGATAAAGACGTAATATACGTTATTTTTATCATCATCTCAGCAAATTTATTTTATATTTTAAGTTATACCTTTTAACGTCATGGCATACTCAAATATTTACTACTCCTAAAGCTGTTTTTGATATATGAGAAACAGAAATAGGATAAATGCAGACTGAATGAAAGGAAGACAGGTATCAGATGCATTTGCGATCTGCAAATCCCCAATTAAACTTAAGGGCAAATTTTATGAGAACATAGTGAGACCTGTCGTTATATATGGAACTGAGTGTATGGCAGCAAAAGATGTAGAGTTGAAAGAATAGTATATGTGACAGAGATGAGAATGTATGTGTGTCGTGACTAGAAAGGATAAGATAAAGAATGAGTACATCAGTGGATAATTTAAAGTTGTACCAGCAAAAGAGTAGTTGAAAAGCAAAATAGTACCTTGGTATAGCTATGTCACGAGAAGAGAGGGAAAACATATAAAATAATAGTTAACAAAAAAGAAATTGCACTGAAATGTCTAGTGGCAAAACAGAGTGAAAGTGAAAAATATGTTGTATCAACCCACCTAGCGTGGGATAAAGACAAGAAGAAGTAGAAGTGTAATATTTCCTAACACAGTTGTACTTTAACTACAATACTCGTGTCGTAGTTACGACAGTAAACTAGGGATTAATGCTATCAACCACAGAATCGAATATGATTACATCAGAAATAACTTACTCGTATAAATATTCTCTTTTACTAAACAGTTCATACACATTGTCACTATTTAGTTCCAGTGTTTTTTCATATAAATGTGGCAAGTTAAAATAATTTTCTGGAGTTTTTTTCCCTAAAAGTCGTATGAATCCAGTAACAACTCTTGAGTTTTCGTTCATAATCTGAAATTTTAATTATGAGTCACCGTATTAATTTCTCAAAGTACTCTATCACTTCTACTCTACACATCTACTCCATCACTTCTTTATTTCTTTACCATCCGTCAATATTTTTCCTCCATCATCTTATAGCCATCTCATTTGCATGATATCCCTTTCACTATTTTCTCTTGGTTTTGCTAATCAATACAGTTCAGTTGTGAGCTATATAAGAACTCATACAACTTACTTTGTACTTTTGCGAAAGCAACTGCAACGGTCTTTTTAGCATTTTTGTTACATTCCTCATAATTTTCCTTTTGTTCTTTTTCTCACTGCATTTCTTTCATACAAACTTATTACTTAAACGCAGTCTTCTTATCTTTCACAATCTTTTGTACTCCATCATTTCTTATCAATTGTTGTATCCTTTTGTTTTTCCTTTTTGTTTGAAAATACCCTTTCCCACATTCCTTATACAATTTGCCATTTCATTTCTACATTCACTTAGTTTTTTCCTTTGCATATTGACCATTACTATCATCTTATCTACCACTCTCTGACGGCTTTCTTCTTATGTATTAAGTATAGCAAACTCAAAGGCAGAAGCTGCCTAAAGCAAAGCTTCTCCCTTGTAGTTGCGATATCCATAAACCCATCCTCCGTGCACTCTTTTATACACCACCCTCTTTCTTCCCACATGTACTCTCCACCGATATACAACTGCTCACTCTCTGGTATTTCCATCACTATTACATCATAATCCTCCTAACATTTTTCTTTTATTTTGTCGTCACATCCACTCTGCGACGCACACACACTTACTGTATTAAGCACTACATTTACTTTCATTATTTTCACTTCTATCAATCTGTCATTCAACTTTTTAACATCCATTACACATTCTTTCATCTTTCTTTCATCTCTCTCTTCCCTCTTCATTCCTCCTTCTATTACTTCCGCAGTAGAAAAACGTGTATTCTTCGCCAGTTGTTCGCAGTTGATAGTGTACATTTCTCAGATATGGCTACAGCACACCTTCCGGTATTTGTTCCATAGTTGCCTTTTACGCCACCCAAGACACGAAAGAGATGGGGAGGTACTTTTCTATGCTGGTACCCCACGGTCAATTCATTATAAAAAATATACTTCCAATAACCAACGAACCAACTTCTCAACGAAACCAGAGTTGGTTGTTCTATTGGTCAAAAATGTATGAATAACCTAAGTTACGCCGATGATATGGTTTTGTTAGCCCCCTCGATCAGCGCCATGAGAATATTGCTTACCACCTGTGAGAGATATGCCCATGATCACAAGTTGATTTATAACTCTGAAAAGTCGGTGGCGATGATATTTGGAGCAACCTGCAGAGATAACACTAGTATCTCAATGGGAATATGCTGAGGTATGTCACCTCTTTTAAGTATTTGGGCCACGTTGTAACTAGGGACCTGAGAAATGACCAAGATGTTGACAGAGAGAGAGACGCTCTCTTGCTGTCCGTGCCAACATGCTAGGTAGAAGATTTAGCAATTGCTCGCGGATTGCTAAAATCTCATTGTTTAAGACACATTGCACATCACTGTATACTCCACAATGATGGTCACGGTATAAATTCGAAAGTTACCGAACGTTTAAGGTGCAGTACAACGATTCATTTCGAATAATGTTTCACTTCCCGCGGTACTGCAGCGCGTCTGCAATGTTCGCCGAAGCTCGCGTGCCGGCTCTCGATGCACTGATCAGACATCGCATTGCCAGATTTCGAACTTCACTCTTTAGATCTGGTAATGCGATCATTCAGGTTTTAGTGTCCCAATGCCGCAAGTATTTACAATTCTGTTCGAAATTGATAATGTGTAAATTTTAATTTGACAATTGTTTATTTAATTATTTTATTATATCTTCATGTAATTTACTTGATAATGTTTTATTTAATTTAATTTTTTGTAATAATTTATAATGGACTGTAGTTGTCTGACAATAAAATGAATTTGAATTTGAATAAACCATCAACTTCACGCTTCACGTGATTAAAGTAGAACAATAAAATTAATCTACACCATTTTCTGTGATACCGTTGCGTCCTTAGCACTCATTACATTTCTCTTTGTTTATGATTTAAATACGACTATTTTTTTCAGTTACCAATACATAATATTTTTGTGGGACTTAGTGACGAAAATGGAATTTATGTTACTTATTAACAATATAGACAGCTTTCTGATTCTTAAAAATGAGTTGCTAATATGTAACTAGTTTACTATGAGTGTGTAGTGTTATTACCTCAAATCTGCCACTTCCTTTTTGTATAGACACAGTGAGCTTAGTAATGCAGTGTTTATAAAGTATCGGTTGTACAAAGAAACGAATGTCATAGAACATTACGTTTCTTTTCTTCTTCTGAATCTGCATTGACATTAAAAGTGTATCCCATGCCGCCACCAAAGCAAATGAAAACGGCAAAATTGTCTTATCTGCAATAAAATTCCATATTACTTTTATCAATAATAAAAATTGTATCATCTAAGTAGCTTCACATCAAAACTATTCCGTTTCTATTTAATTCTATCTAACCTAATTTTATTGCACATCAATGTGGAAAATGGATCAGAATGTTATCAAAAGAAATTATAATTGAGTGGACAATTTAATTTTAGTGTTCAAACAATACTTTTACAACCCATTCACAAAGCACCACGCCAGAGTTGTTACAATATTATAATACTGCAAGCATCAATAATAGATGCTCGTATTATAGGTATAGAGGGCACGAAGGTAGCTGATTTTTATACTGAATAAGCTGGCGACTGACCCACTATCTCACGTAATGTTAAGTATAGATGACGTCTACAATGGAACACGCCTGCCTACCTATTTACTCGTGTCCTGATTACACCCAGATTGGATCCATACGTAAACACTCAGACAATAAATTCCATTCGTTAGGTGTGCGCACTTGGAATGTTGAAGCAAAACAGTTTGTGCGAGATGTTGAAACGTCTACCATATAATAATATGGAAGTCGCATTGCTGTCCAATTGGTCGTTCTTTGATGGAAAAGGGCTCATAATCAATGGGTGCCTCTCCATTATTGTAGGCCGTCAGCTCGGCGAACTTTGCTCTATCTTGTGCCAAGCGCAAAAGGTCTTTAATGCTAACAATATTAGTTCACTCCCAGATGTTGCGTAGCCATGACTTTCTTTTCATTCCAGAAGGACAGTTTCTTTTTGAAAAAAGGAGCTGGAGTAATCACATAATGAAGCTTCAGAGCACACTCCCTGTTGTAATTTACACTAATATCATTTGTAGAGGAAAGATTTGTAGTTTAGTATGTTTATAACGAATAAAGTAAAAAAGACGTGTGGCACTCGGGGACTGCCGCGGTAAAGCTATTGCATAGAATTTTTTATCAACTTATGCAATTAATATATTAATAACTAATGCAGTAACGCCGATACAACCAATGCAACCTAGAGGCGAGTTGCTAAACTAAACAGACAAGCGCGATATTTCAAAAATGTCATTTAAAGTTCTGCTATTCATCGATGGATGGCAAAACTCAAAAGTATCACCGCTGTGCTGGTCGGAGTGGGGGGTATTAGGTTATTTTCGTTACGGAATTTCTGGGTTCGGTCTCCACGCTCAAGGCCCGCGATAGAAGCTATACAATAGCTTAAAAATATTTATTACAAAGTGTGGTGGTCTGTTACAGTATTTTGTATTATTAGCGATTGACAATTGAATGTTGACCTCAACATTATGTGCTCTAGACAGTTGTTTTCTATCGTCTTTGTAATGTGAGCAGGAAGGATAATATGCATTGCTATTAGGATGGCGACGGAATCACATCAGAGCTTCTGAAAGCGGATACCGATGCTGAAAGTTCTTCAGAAGCTCTTTAATTCCATTGTCCTCGAAGGGTCAACGTCGGAAGCATGGAACAGAAGCGTAGTGGTGTTATTTTTTAAGAAGGGTGACAACAAATTGCTTAAAAACTACGGACCCATTTCGCCTCTGAGCCATGTTTACAAGCTGTTTTCAAGAGTCATCGCCAATCGTCTCGAACGTAGGTTTGATGACTTTTAGCCTCCCAAACAAGTCGGTTTCCGAAACGGCTACAGCGCCATAAACTACATCTATAAGCTGCGGCAAATTATACCGAAGGCGGAAGAGTATAATTTGCCCTTATGTTTAGAGTTTGTGGACTATAAGAAAGCCTTTAATTCGATCAAGACGTGGCGGTGCTTGAGTCTCTCCAGCTGTGACGAATGAACCATCGATATATCGAAGGGTTGAAGTGTTTGTACAATAACGCCACTATGTCGGTCCAAGTACAAGAGCAAATTTGGAAGGCGATTTCATTGCAAAGAGGCGTGAGACAGGAAGACGTTTTATCTCCGAAACTGTTCACTGCCACATTGGAAAACGTCTTCAAACTCTTGGAATGGCAAGGATTCGGCGTCAACATCAACGGTGGCTACATCACTCACCGTCGGTTACATAATCCATGGAAGACCTCAGCACGATGCTCGAAGGCCTCAATAGAGTTTCCCTAAGGGTGGGCCTAAAAATGAAAATGGATAAGACGAAAATTGTGTCAAATGCCTATGCCCGCCCACATATCAATTGGGAATCGATTCTCAAAGTTTCGGACCACTACGTCTACCTAGGACATACAGTCCAATTAGGTAAGTCTAACTTTGAGAAAGAGGCCAACCGTCGAATCCAACTCGGCTGGGCAGCGTTAGGAAAGCTACGAGACGTCTCCTCGTCAAAAATACTGCAATGCCTGAAAACGAAGGTCTTCGAACAGTGTGTGTTACCAGTGATGACTTACGACGGAACCGAAATGTCGAAGGTCTTTGACTATGGGCCTTCTGAGCAGGCTCAGAGTCGCACAACGAGCTATGGAGAGGGCTATGCTCGGAGTTTCTCTATGTGATCGAATCAGAAATAAGGAGATTCGTAGAAGAACGCAAGTCACCGATATAGCCCAGCGGATGAGCAGGCAAGGGCTGTATGCGGGCCGCTTCTAACAGATATTCGTGGAATTCAATGGGGGAGGCATATGTTTAGCAGTGGACGTCCTGTGGCTGAGATGATGATAATGATAACCAGAGAGGGCAAATAAGTTGGATTCATCAGTTATTTTTCCCATATTATGTGCTATGTATCCTATCCTAATAATATAATAAATGCGAAAGTTTGTGTGTATGTGTGTGTAAGTGTGTATGTGTGCATGTGTGTATGTTTGTAACCTCTTCACATTTAAATGGCTACACCGATTCCATTGAAATTTCATATGGAGATAGCTTATACCCCGGATTAACACATAGGCTTATTTTCATCATCACTGTTTTTTATCACCACGGGTACAACTGCGGGGCGTAGCTAATCTAATATATTTTGAAATAAATAGGGTTTTAAATTACCTTTAATGACGCAGCCATTTAAATAACGATACTCATCATCATACGGTGAAATTAAATACTCGCATGCTGATGCTAATCTTCTGTTTGCAGACACATAATTCAATGTATTGTTCCTTTAAAAAAAAATCTTTAATATTGTCATATTCGGTTGAAAAAATAAAAGATACCAAAAATAATATATTACCATTTCTCTTCATGCACCCATTCTACAAAATGGGATAAAGGTTGCGTACCCTTTGAGACAGGAAAATCAACTTTAGGATACAGTCCTTGAATTTTCGGATTGAATCCCTTAATGTACAACCTGCGAAAACATACCGGTCGAAAACATTATTAAGTAAATAAATATATAGGTACGTTAATACTCAATAAAAACAAATGAAGAAATTTAAAGACTGCCCTAACATGCCAACAGCTTTCAACAACATGAGAATATTATCTTGGTGTCCACGACGCGCAAGTGGTATATTTGTGCAGGCTTGCGGCAACGAACGCTTAAGGATGGCCTGTAGTAGCCCGTGTGGTGCCACTTCAACCAGGACGGCATTACTAGGGATCAATTTACTTGCTTCTTCAAACAGCACAGGACTCTACAAACACACACACGATAGATATAGGATAAATCTTCAAACTTACATTTTTACAATATAAATAATATAATAAAAATACGAACAAGCAAATTATTGGTATAGTACTCTGCAGCAGAGTATTTTGCAATTGGCTCTTCCCATCTATCTTGTGGAAAAGATGTGGAGATCCACCGTTTGCTGCGAGATTTTGGAGTAATATTGACGTCCTTCAAATATTTCAACAGCGTAGGACCTGCAACAGCACAGCAAAAAAACGAACAGTTCACCTAGTAATTGTGTATTTTATGAACGAAAATAAAATTAAAATAATAAAATCACGTTTTTAACTAACCAGCGTCTGCGATGTATCTGGAATGGTAAGCTATGTTGGAGCATGGAACTTCTTTTGCAAAAATTCCTTTAGCAGTCAAGTCAGCAATGAAGTTACGCATTATTTTGAAAGGTCCCGATATAGTACAAGAGTCAGGGCCGTTGTGACATGCAATATCTATTTCTGGTGGACATATTTTTGATATCTAAAAAATAAATTAGGTTCATGCTTCTAATTTGTTACTGTAGATTGCCGCAGAATGAAATATGTACATATTTAAAAGAGCTAATCACATAACTATACCGTTTTTTTTAAAACTAATGTGGTTTTGACACAATATAATTATGCAAAACAAGAGAATTCTTTTTTTTGGTTTTTTTTATTACACTTATACCCCCGCACTCGTATTCCCTGTATAGCGGGAGGCTTGGACACACACATTCACACATTACACAAACATCCAAGACCCGGGACAAACACCTACACTCATCGCACAATTTGTTTGACCCTGCCGGGATTCGAACCCAGGGTCCCGCAGACACAGTAGTCATGTCACTGACACTACTGCACCACGGCGACCGTCAAATAATTAATTTATAACAAACAATTAATAATTGCTCACGTAGTAATGTAAAAACGTAAAGTAAAGTAAGGAAGGAAAGTACGGAGCGCTGGGGGACGCGGTCGTGGTTGAAATGGACTACTGAATGTGTTCAAACTTATAGTCGGAACCCTCTGACTTACTACGTGAGTAATTCACGTGTTGTATATATCCATAAAACGGTTTTTATTTTTTTCTGAAGAAGTTAAAAGGACGTGATTTATTGTTATATAACTGGATTAAACCGAAACATCGTAGAAATTTTGTGTAAATAGTTCAAATTTAACAAACACATATAATGTAACAAGGTAATGCAAGTCCTTACTTGTTTAGCTCCAGCCCCTATAGCAGCCATGGCTCCATGTATAAATGCAGTTTCAATTGATGCGAGACCACGACTGTAAGCGGAGAGTATCATTTGTTCAGCTGTTAGACAACCATCCGCGTATGCACAGCCTAGTTCTCCTACGCTATGGCCTAAAATGTAGAAAAAATTTATAGTAAGTGTTCGATAAACTTACGATTCTATGAGATTCTTAATTGTATGAAGTGGATTACTAGAATTCCCTCCATCGTGGGAGGCATGTACGCCCTAAATCACAGCAGACAAATATCCAAGACTCCGGGACAAACACCTGCACTTATCGAACAAATGTTTTATGCAATGAGTTGCTTGGACCAAAAAGACTCTGTTGCTTTTATTCTTCTTCTTCTTTTTCTTATCCCATACTAGGTGGGGTCGACACAACATGTTTTTATCTCCCATTTTCTTGTGTCATTAGTCGTCTCAGTGCTCACACCTTTCATAAGCGTATCATTTTTCACACAGTCCATCCATACCTTTTTCGGCCTTCCTCTACCTCTATATCTATCCACATTCATG
This sequence comes from Apeira syringaria, assembly GCA_934044485.1. Taxonomy (NCBI): domain Eukaryota; kingdom Metazoa; phylum Arthropoda; class Insecta; order Lepidoptera; family Geometridae; genus Apeira; species Apeira syringaria. The sequence continues at coordinate 4,388,057 of OW203656.1, read as the reverse complement.
TTAAGTACTCTTTTTGATATAATGTTTTTCATCCCTCCTCATAACATGCCCATACCAATGCCAATCTATTCGCTTTCAACTTATCATTCACTGGTGCTACTTTCAAGTTTCCTCTGATATACTCATTCCTTATTTTATCCATCCTAGTCACACCATATCCCCACCATATCACCATACCCATCTCAACATTCGCATCTCTGCCACATGCACTTTTCTTTCATCTATCTCTTTTATTGCCCAACATTCAGATCCATTCATTACGACAGGTCTAACTATGGTCTTATAAATTTTGCTCTTAAGTTTCAAGGGCATTCGCGGATTGCATAAGGTCCCTGAGACCTGTCTCCATTTCATCCAACCTGCATTTATCCTATTCCTTACGTTTCGGTCAATATTTCTGCCATTTTGGATCAATCAACCGAGGTACTTAAAATCGGAGCGGACTTGTAGGGATACACCATTTAAGGCTATATAGGAAAAATTGGATGATCCACCGAAGTCGCAAAACAGTTGTTCCGTTTTGCTTGTTGTTACTACTATGTTGCTGTTATATATATATATATATATATATATATATGTATATAGTATAGAGAGATTGGCTCAAAAAATTTAACACTTACCCTCATGTGATATTTTTTATTTAGGACACCGATTAGATATTTTAAATAATATGTAGATTGATACATTGCACATGGGTTGCCTAGCGAAATCCTGGAACTATACTGTTCAACCGATCTTCTCTAAAGTGTTTGAAAAAGTCATGTACCAGAGAATTAACAGTTTTGTTGAAAAATATAACTTGTTTAGAGAGGAGCAAAATGGTTTTCGGAGAAACAAAAACACGACATTAGCCGCGTTTAAACTAGTGAAGTATGTTACATACTGTTTAGATAAAAAAAACTCCTATTACTATTATTTTTATGGATATGAGCAAGGCTTTCGATTTTGTGTGCCATGAACTTCTATTGGATAAGTTATATAGATATGGTATTCGCGGACCTGCATACAACTGGATCCAATTATATCTAAGTAATAGAAGTTAGTGTGTGCAAGTAGCAAAGTATAATGAAAAAATGAAAACAGTAAAAATGTATACATCATCATATTATAAGCCTAATAAATTTGGAGTGCCTCAAGGAAGTATCCTGGGGCCACTTCTATTTCTCCTATATATTAATGACTTACCAAATTCAATTGATCACAAATGTGTCTTGTTCGCGGATGATACAATGATTATTGTTGAAGGCACAAATCGTCAAAATTACGAGCAGGAGATTAATAGCGCTCTTAGAAATACCATTCAATGGTTACCAATTAACAATTTAAAAATCAATATAGATAAAACTAAAGTATTACAACCTCACACTATCAAAAGTATAAAACCTCCTCTTAAAATTGAATATAACGGAAACGCCATCGAAGAGGTTGACTCGATTAAATTTCTTGGGCTGAACCTAGACAATAAATGTTCGTGGAAACCGCACGTTGCTCAAGTCTGTTCGCGTTTAAATAGTTTTATTTTTCCGTTGAAGCGGATCGCACAGACGGTCTCTAAAGAAGCAGCCATCACGGCTTACTATGGGTACGTCAATTCCGTCCTAAGATATAGGATCGTAATTTGGGGTAGATATACCGACATTGAACAATGTTTCATCATCCAAAAGAAATGTATTAGAGCTATTTTCGGCTTACGGCAAAAATAACCATGTAGACCTTATTTCAAAAATTACAAAATATTGACCTTGACCTCTATATATATGTTCTAGATGTGTGCGTTTTTGTATTTAAGAATAATGACCTTTTCCAACTAGCTAGTTCAATGAAAACTTGGAAAATGAGATCTCAATATATGTATAATTTATATAGACCTACAACAAGATTGATTCTCACTTGTAATAATAGTTATATAATGTGTATTACAATTTATAACAAAATTCCTAATGAATTCAAAAAATTGACATTTAATAGATTTAAGATAAACCTGACGCGGTGGTTAACTAAGAAATGTTTCTATAGTTTACACGAATTTTTGGACCATAAAATATGACGAAACTGTTTAGCTGATACAAGTCTGTACTCATTATTAAAACTATTGTACTCGTATATGTAGTTTACACCAATTCATACGTCTGTAAAAGCAGATTTTGGCAGGACAGAACTATTTTATAACAGCATATATTACCCGAAATCTATGAATAAAGTTATTTCATTTCATTTCATTTCAACAATATTAACTTTAATATGAAACAGTGTTAGTTGCCTATTTTTTAAAAAAAGTGCATATTTGATTGCCTAACCAACAGTATTAGGTTGCCTACTTAAAACTGTGTCATGCCCATGATTTTTAAATTTTAAAAATTCAGATTGAAGCGCGAATACGGAGAGTGATAGAAGCGTTGCGAACGCTACTCCATGCGAAAGGCAAGGACTCAAAAAGGGTTTTATAATTATTGGGTTATTTAACAGTATAGGTACGGCTTAGCTTAGCTTAGCGGCAACCCATGTGCAATTTATCCATCTACATATATCTAAAATTTAATCCTTCCCATCATTAATTAACAGATAAAGGTATATATTTCTTAAGCCGCATCTCAGGCTATTAGATCAATTCTATATTTCACTGTGTGTATGAGTGTGAAAAGTGATCATAGTTGATAGCTCAACAGTACTTATGGTACATACAGTTGATGGTACTTTAAAGAACAACGCGTTTGTGGTTGGATCAATTACCTTACAATAAAATGTCTTGCATAATAATGAAATACCATATGAAAACTTTAATTCAAATAATTATTACTTACCTATAATGTTGTCGGGAATTAATCCAATTTCGGTTAGGACGTCAGTAAGTCCGATCTGAATAGCAGCTATTCCAACGAAAGAGTGAAGAATGTTATCAAATATGGAAGTATCGGTTGATGAAATGATGTGGTATATATCAATCCCTTTTGGTTCTAGCACACGTTGACAACTGAAATATTGTAAAATATTAAAGTCTGAGGTGTATGTGTTGTCATGTTAGTATTAAATCACATCCTCTCTGAGAATTTATCAAATCGGTGATTACATTCCCAGAGTAACAATTTCAAGGCTCGTCAAAAATAAAAATGATATTTTGTTTGTATTTCACGATTTCTGACATGAATATTTTCCAAAACACTATCCCCAGATTATTATACAAATAAAAATCAATATAACAATGCTATCTTAATACAAACTATAATTTAGATAAGTTATGTTTTATTGCTATTTTATATTATTTTATTGAATATATTATTGAATATTGTTCAAACCGTTCAATGGCTGCTGCAAATATGGGGATTTGCAGAAACTCCGCACCCATGCCGGCCCATTGTGAGCCCATACCGCTGTACACAAACCACAGAGGTCGCTGTGTGTCGTCGTAATAATCAGCTTCCTCTAGCACACTCACTGTATTTTGCGCATTATCATTTCCTGAATAAAGATAGTTTTTAACTTCTATTACTTCTGAATATTTAATAAAGTATAAAAAAAGTTAACAGCTATAACTTACCGAGTATTATATAACCTCGAGCCAGATGCCCTGAAATCTTTGTACTGTGTATATTGTGCATCAAAGCGATCAGTTCTGGATCGATTGGTTGAGATTTCAATTCTTTAAATATTTTGAATACTGCAGATTCTTGCCTACCCGATGCAGTTACAAGATGAGGAATATCAGTCTTGTACCGATTTATGTCCTGAAATAACACCAACCCTTGAATGAAATTCAGAATGTATGTGACTTATATGCTGGACTATAAAGAATTGCTATAATATTAGTATAATGCTAATTATAATAATCCTCATTATATATATTATAAGGAATGGAACTCGTTGCCCGAGTCTGTGTTTCCCGATATGTACAATCCTGGAGTCTTCAAGTCGCGGGTGAATAGGTACCTTCTAGGTTTGCGTGCTAAATCCTAGACAACGTCATCACTTAACATCAGGTGAGACAGTTGTCAAATGCAAACTTTTAATATGTTAAAAGAAATAAAAACTACCGCACATGCTACAGTATTTTCTATTTAATCGGAATCATAGAAAGAAATAAGCAAAAAGGAAAAGAGCGCCTTCGCCGTAAAAATATTATTTCAGCTCCTTTGTCTACAGAAGGACTGCAATGCGACATCCATATATGGTAGACGTTCCACCCTGTCGCACTAAGCGTTTTGCTTCAACATGTGTGTGGAATTCATTGCCTAAGTCTGTGTTTCCACATGAATACAATCTGGGCATCTTCAAGTAACGAGTGAACAGGTATCTTCTAGGTAGGCGTGAATCATCGTAGACCGCATCATCACTTAACATCAGGTGAGATAGTGGTCAAACGCCTGTCTATTATGAATTTAAAAAAAATGGTCGTAATCTGACAAACTGAAAATTTTTTTTGCTTATTTTGCTTAGTATGATCCTAATGGTTCGTATAATATTGTTATAATTTATGGTACATCATTATTATTGTGTCAAGATGAAATTATTTCGTCAATGACCACCAGTCTCTGGAGGAAACTTTGTTTAATTTACCTACAAACATTGGGTTCTAAGGGTGGTCGCTAACCAACATCATTGAAATATAGACTACGTTTACGGTTATCGTAATTTCAGGTAAAAGAAACAAATGCCTCTGGCCGAAATAAGCATGTAGGTTTATTAAAATATTATTTTACGACCACACTATATTTTTGTAATGGGTTTGTTATTGAAATGTCCGTTTGAAAATTATTTAAATACTAAACATTAATTGCCTCGGTCGTAAAAAGCAAACAAGAAGATATCTTAAAATAGTTATAATTGAGATTAAAGTATGAAAATGCCGTTGTATGGTAATAGAAGATACTTTGATAAAAAAACCCAATAGTTTGAGGATTTTGGATTAAACTTTTTACACAATCACGATACCATGGAGTTCTTCTTTTAAAAATATGAAATATTAGATTTTCGACTTTCAAATGTATTTTTTTAAGCTTAGATGGGAAAGATTCTTTGACAATTCTTCGTTGAAATTTATGTAGTCTTATTGAATCGGCACAGAAATTAAAAAATATTTGAATTGTGACATGTGACAAGAAGTGGATTCATTACGAATGACCTATAGCGAAAAATGCAATAGTTGAACCCAGGTCAAACGCCGCAACAATGCCCTAAAGCAAAGGTTACCAATACAAACAGCAGATGTTTATTGTGCCGTACTTTGAACAATAATGGTGAAACTGGCAGTGAAACAGCCCTGACTCAAAAGTCATGAAGGTCATCAAGCAGCACTAATGGTGATACCATTGTTGCTGCACTTTTTCGGTACAAATCGTAAATTTCTTAATTAGCCTTAAACCCTTAATATTTAGATAGATCTCCCAAAACATTCTGTTTTATGAATTAACAAAAACAAGACAGTACTGGACAGAAAAATACTATCTAGACAGACTTATGTGAAGTCTGAAAAAGCTCGCAATAACATTTAAGAGTACACAGATAGATGACTAAACTTTTTATTGAAACACCATAAAAAAGGATTTACAACATATTTACATCTAGGTGTAACAATGAGCAGTCTTATGGCTTAAGGCGACTTATTCCAGACAACCCATTTCTGAAGATTTCAGTGAAGCGAGAACGGTGTTTTATTGTTTAAGAAACACTAAGCAAATATTCTATCTATTCTTTCGAGTTTTATGGTTAATTATTGCATTAACAAGATACTAGGCGGTACTTACGTTCAAATTATATCATATTATATAAATTATGAGATAATTTAAACGTAAGTTCAAACACACCTAGTAAACATACCAACATACATTATTAAAAACGCATGGTGCTAATTTCTTACTTTGGGAACGCAGTGGCCTCGCAGAAGAGCATGCCCATTGACTCCAGTAACAGAAAGGCTATTGACTGCTGTGTATGTCCCCTGGAAGTCCTGGTTATCATTCACAATGTGGATGCGCTCTTCACGAATTGCCGCTATATCGTTTCTTGGAGTGTCGCAGTGTAAGTTACCGGCTAACCTGCCTCTATTATATCCCAGAAGTACCTGTGCATTAAATACATTTTAGCAATCACTACTCTTACTTTTATTTTGTATTAAAGAAAAAAGGTTTCAGTAAAAATAACAATAATACAATATGACACCCTTATTGCTAATCAAAGGAAAGCTGTTAAAGAATTTATTCATTCCGTGGTGGTCCAAAGTGGTGTACCACCCTAAGATTGAATGCCGCTTTATTGATAACAATGATTGCGGTTTGTTAAGTGACAGCTGTTCTTGGTTTGAATTTGATCGAACCAACCAACCAACCAAACTATTGTAAACCAAAAATTACATAAAATTAGAAAGGAAAAAGTGAAAAAAAAACAAAAGAACTAAAAAATGAAAAAGTACAGATTCCGTGGCATAATTGCGGTAGCGGGAAAACTGTAATCCACGCGGGTGAATCCACGGGGCACTACTAGTATTTTATAAATATAAATTTATGTTAATGTTAACTTGATGATAAAGAAAATTAACTACTGAATCTTAATAACCTTGTTGATGTTAAACATTATATATTTAGAAGTAATTCGTTTAGAGAGAAAAAAAGACGAGGAGCAGCCTTTGTTTTAAAAAAAACCTTTATTAAATTTTACTACTTAGCCTACTGAAGGCAGACCTACCTCAAAAGTCTGCCTTTAGTTTAAGAAACATAACTAGAATTACAACCTTGGTTATAGAGGATATTCCGCTAGCTGCACTAGTGTACCCAATATTAGACATGACACTGCCGACCAGCAAGGGCGTCGTCCGGCCTTTACAAAATACTTCATCAAAGGCTTGTAGTTCTGTCTTATCTGTTTCAGGATCAGCTGTTACAAATTAAACGATGATATAACGCAAAAAATCTACAATCGCATTATCTTTTTTATTTTTTATTGGAAATAGGCAAGTGTTTGACCACTATCTCACCAAATGTTAAGTGATGATGCGGTCTACGGTGGATATTTTTTGTTTTTTCTCTATCTAATAGTATTAAATGACATGCGTGTAACTAATAAAATTAATATTAATTAGTACTTTACTGCCGTAATCATACTGATACTCTAGAGGCAAAAGTTTGTAGGCGTTAATCGTACCAATCTTACGCTACATGACCAAACCATCTTGGTATACTCTTCTCAATCTTAGTCACTATCATACTTACCACAGCATTCCCTTATCACACTATTCTTACCCTGCCTCTCAGTTTCACTCCAATCACACTTATTAGAGCTAGCATTTCTACTGCATTTATTTAGCTTTTATGATTTTTCTGCCACATCCAATTATCATTACCATACACGAGTGTTGAAACCAATACTCCTCTATGCACAGCCAAGCATGCCTTCTGGAAAGCTGCTGGCTTATTAATAAAGAAATACAACGCTCCATTTACCATATTGCTCCCATTCATCATCTTTGCCCATTCAATCCTCTCCCAATATCACTTTCACATTTTCCATCTTTTATAAACAATAACCCTAAATATACTAACCCTGCCATTTGTTTTACTTTTGTATCTTCATTCAATAACTTTGCAGTTAGTAATTTCGTTATCTCTCTCAAACACTAAAACTTTTGTCTTGCTTGCATTTACTATTACTTTTTTAACTAAATATTCATCATACACGACTGTTACCATTCTGTTACTCTGTTCCCGACGATGCAAGTATAACTTGGTTATCGGCGTAGAGAAATCATTTGATAATTCTCATCCATTAAAACTCTAAATTCACTCTCTTCCAAACTGATCAGAACTTTTGTTGATAAACATTTTTATTGCGTTGTAGTAAAATATTTCATGCACGTTGTACATCTCGTATAAACATTACAAAATTATTTAAACTTAATATTACCTGTACCAAAAGCTTCTACATACTCGACATGATTAGGCGATATACATGTTTCAGCGTAAAAACCTTTTAAAAAGTTTACGTGGTCCTTTGCATTTCTCCTAAATCCAGCTTTTCGAGTATTTTCCATGTTCGCTAATGAGCTGAACTCACATTTAACATGAACAATTTCTGCATAAATACTGCAATAAAAAAATTTTGGTGTGAGTCCTTGGATTGCAACGTGAGCAAGCGGAGGGTACTATAGGATCGAGCAACGACGAGTGAAGTGAATGAGCTAGAAGAACCCGGAGCGTAGCAAAGATTTAAAAACACGCAATGCTAAAAAACTTTACACATAAGTAAAAAAGTTATCGAATTCAAATAACTTTTTGCTCACTTTTGAATAAAATATTTTTTTTCTGTGAGATATCGATGAGTAAAACTAGCAGTTGATAGCTGGTATGGTAAAAACAAAATTAAGTGTGCAAAGTTTCGATTGAGAAGTGGACACACATGATTTGTATCTTTTTATAGTACGTTTTACTGTGTTCATTAAAAGAAAACGCATACTTTTTAGGTATTTGCTCACTCTATGTTTTGGTGAAGCTAGATGAACATTAAATTAAGTTCGTTTCGTAGTCGTAACAGAAAATGTTCAGGTACAAACAAGTTTCATAATCGTCAAGAAAATGATTTTGGAAAAGATTTTTAACAGCAATTGAAATTAACATGTTATTGAAGATACACTTACCGCAAAGCATCTTCAGCTTTTTGAAGGTATAATACGTTAATAGTTTCAGAGAGGGCAGTACCGGAAGCTTTGCTATCAAAAGACCTTGTTTTACCATCCATTGCTAATCTTAATATCCTGAAACAAACGTTATCCAGTGTGAAGGTGGCGAAAAAAGAACAGACATCCTACCAAAAAAGGGAACCAAGAAGAATACAGGCCAGGAAGAATATTATGACGGCGTTCTACAACCCAACGACAATGGAAGCGAGAAATTTACTAACTCTTCATATACAAAAGGGAAATTTGAAACTGGTGGACAGAAGAACTCACACGCAGACAAAACTTATGTATCCGTTTTTGAACACGAATATAACAAATCAATTGATAAAGCTTACGAGACAGCACTTACGTCTTATCTTAAGCATCACTACTGGTTAATTCCAAGCTAAGACGTAGAACTACTGTGGTAGAACTGAAGTATCATGATACAAATATTCTGGTAAAGATAAACACCTTGTTTCTCTTTGACTTTATGAATTTATTGATATGTATTACACTTATGTTTCTTTTGTCTTCAGCAAGAAGGAAGCAGAAAATGTTTTGATTGGAAGAAACACGGAAGCGAGGAAAATTTTGTTGCAGCGTAGAACTCAGTTTTAATCCTGCTCGATGCGTGATAAGCCCCAGGGCTTCCAAGTTCGCTCCACTATGATTACTGTAACGTTTTTCTGTAGCTGAATGTAGGACCTACTTAAGTAGAAATCCACTAGTTTCTCTTTATCATATTATACCAGAAATATTTACATTAAAACTACTACGTAAAAGTTTCAAATACCATTTTGTTTTTTCTCATATTATTACGTTAACAATAATTGCAGACAAACTTTAAAATGGAAAAAGGAAGGAAAAATCGTCGTCTGTGGAATATGCAGAAAATATTTATTACTGAAAATATTTCAAAGTTACTCTAACGAATAGTAACGTTTACTATCCAAAATATTCAAACCCATCCACACATTTAATTCACTCACGGGAGTCACATACTGCATAGTACGATTCAAGCCTTTTTCGTATATCCGTGTAGATACCGTATGGAATTATTCAAAAGAAGAGTGAATATAGTCTAAACGGGTTGTCAATAAATTATAATGCCCCCAGTGTTACAGATATCCATAGGCGACAATAATCGTAGTTGGCCAGCTGCTTCTTATTTTCATATTAAAAACATATAGCAATAACTTTTACCTCGCAAAATGCACTGAAGTCTGAGGATGAAAGCATAAATTAGCTCCACCGACAATAGCCGCCTCGCAGTCCCCTCGCGATATTGCTTGAAAGGCTTGTTCCAGGGCTACAGTAGAGCTGCAGCATGCCTGATCGATGTTAAAGGAGGGGCCTTTTGTGTTCAGCCAGTAGGAGATACGATTCGCAAACATTGCTTTATTGCCTCTGCAACGATTAACTAATTTAAGCCAGTCATGTTAAAATCAAGACTTATTAGATTTCATATGCCAACAGTTATACGTGGGGCGCAATAAAAGTTTCCGGAATTAATAAAAAACAAATAGGTACTATTAAAGGTCAAACATGAATTTAGTGTTTCTCAAAATAGTTTCTCCCTTTGCGTAAATTCACTTGTTCATTCTATTAAACCAATTTTCTCCTCCGTGGTGAGCTCAGAAACGTGTTTTTCATACTTTCCGACAGCCTCTTTCGGCGATGAAAATCGTTGACCGCGTAATTGGTTCTTAATTTTTGGGAACAGAAAAAGTCACAAGGTGTCAGGTTGGGACTGTATGCAGGATGACTCATAAATTCTACGTTTTTCACCTTCGAAAATTCGTTTGTCTGTTTGGCTGTGTGGGAACTAGCATTATCGTGGTGCAAGATAATACGGCATTTAGGTACGGCTGTTTTTACGGAGTTTGTAAATAATTTCCGGCAAACAAATGGTCGTGTACCAGTCATTATTCACGGTACGACGATTCTCTAAAAATAACGTGTTCAGTATTATTAAAAAAATAAGCTATCATCCGCTTAGATGCCCTTTTGACACGCGCCGCTTTGGTTGGTTTCGGCTCAACTTGAAAAAACCATACGATCGATTGCTGCTTTGTTTTGGGATTGTAGCAATAAATCTATGTTTCGTCACCTGTTACTATGTTCCACACCAAATTTGACGCACCTTCGTTGAATCTGGTAAGCATGGCACGGACCGCATCACTTGGTGCAGACCAAGTGACGCGGTCCGGATTTTGACCCTAGATCAAATTGTGTGGGATCCATCACAAGCACAGCTTTCTCACACCCAAATGTTTGTGTAGGATTGATTTTATTTGACTCCTGCCTATGTCTATGGATGCGTTAATCTCATGGTAGGTCACATGCCTGTCTGATTCAATCATACGGCGCACAGCGTCGATGTTTTTGTTGTTCACAGCGGTGGACGTGCGACCATCGCGAGATTCGTCACTGAGATTGACACGACCGCGCTTGAATTCTGCAAACCAGCTATAAATAGTCGTCTTGGATAGTGCTTCATCGCCAAAAGCAGATTGAAGCCGAGTGAAGCTCTATTGAGCGGAGACGGTCGCCGTGGCAATAAGTCATACAGTTTTCCTTGACTACTTGGAACGATTGCTCGATAAGATTAGTGAACTGAGTTTAGATTGCATCATAGGTGGCGACATGAACATTGGCAGTTTAGACGACAGCAACTGCTATGTGAGATGGCGAAAGTTCTTGTGGACCATAACATGACCAACGAGGTCAGCGTTCCGACGCGTATCACCCCGACTACGTCTGCTAGCCTGAATCACATATACACAAACCTGCCGCCAGGTACGGTGCGCGTTACTGTAGTCGATGCGGACGTCAGCAACCATTGCGCCGTGCGGTGTGAGCTGCCGATCCCGGATCAGAACCGGAAGTCGGGCCCACGTGTTGGAAAAAACTTCTCCTGGGCTAATCAGGCTAATTTTAATATGTCAATAGACAGTGTAGACTGGAGCCAGGTACTAGCTCGAGATAGGAATGCTGGTGAAATAGTCCAGTCAACCATAAATATTATGAAAAATAAATTTGACATCTGTTTTCCTATAAGAAAAACTAATTCTTCTACTCTAAGAAGAGCTGACTCGTTGTGGATTACTCCCGACGTTAAAAACTATAGTTTTTTGATTCATGACATGATAAAATCTTCCAAATTAAATCCTTCCATTGACATACTCACTAATTTAATATATGACATGAAAGAATTTTACAGTAACTTACTAAGACAGAGTAAATCTCCGTTCTCTTCTAAAAAGAACGCTATGGACGCTATCAACGCTAGGTTCCTGAGTGCTGTGGCAGCGTGCGGTGCACCCCTTGCCAACATCACTCGTGTCAGCGAGTTTCTGCGAGCGGTATGCCCGCCTGCTGAATGTTCCCTACGCCTGCAACCCTTCACTGCTCAGGAGGTACTACATATAGTGACTACCCGGATCCCCGCAAAAACGTCGAAAGACATATATGGTTTATCGATGAAGCTTGTCAGTGATTCTATAAAGTCGCTGGCTCCTGTCTAAGCTGGACGTTTGAATAGATGCATGAGGGAGGGCTCGTATCTAACTGCGTTAAAAACAAGCAAGATAACTCCATTATATAAGGGGAAAGGTAAACCCGAAAATATCGACAGCTATCGACCTGTATCGATAATAACCGCGGTGGCGAAGGTGTTTGAAAACGGGTTAAGCGCGCGTCTCATCAGATTCCTGTCGGCGACCAATTCGCTTTCTGAACGTCAGCACGCGTACCGCGAGGGTCATTCGACCACGACCTTGACTCGGCAGGTAGTCCGGCGAGTGCTGCAAGCCCGTGAAAAGAACCAACACGTAGCAATCCTCTGCTGCGACTTGTCAAAGGCGTTTGATGTGGCCAACCATGCCGTACTTGCTGTAAAGCTGAAGCACTACGGCATGAGAGGCACCGCTCACGCGCTGCTGGCAGATCTCATGCGACACAGGTTGCAGACGGTGGTTTCTTGCGGCGGGATAGAACGGTCTGATCCTCTAGAATCCGTGATAGGGGTGGCTGATGGGTCTTCGATCTCAAACATTCTGTTTTCCGTGCTGCTGAATGATCTGCCGGACTATGTAAGTACCGCAGATATATTGATGTACGCTGATGATGTGGCCGCGGTGATCACAGCGTCCAAGGTGGATCTGTTGGAGAAGAGACTGAACGAGACTACCTCACAACTGACGGAGTGGCTTAGAGTTGATGGTCTTGCATTAAACCTAGCAAAGACTCACTTTGTGCACTTTAACTTGGCTGGGCACAGCACTAGACCATTGACCGTCACCGTGGAGGGCAAAAAGTTGGAGCAAGTGCAGACGACGACGTTCTTGGGCTTTCAAATAGACCGAAGCCTAACTTGGGAAACCCATATCAACAAGATGTGTGGGAGGTTGGGGAGCGCTTGCTTCGCACTTAGCCGAGTGGCCAAAGTACTGTCTGAGGAAGTAGTGAGGACGTGCTACTTTGCCACTGTGCATTCGATCCTCCAGTACGGTGCAGAACTGTACGGCAGAGCCGCTGAGTGGGAGCGAGCGTTCAGGCTTCTGAAAAGCGTGCGATACGAGTCATAGCGAAAAGCCCACAGGATGAGTCTGCTCGTCCACACTTCATAAGGCTTGGCATCCTGACACTGCCGTCGTTGGTTAGATACCAAATGGCAGTGTATGCCAGATTAAACCTGACTTCGTTTGGGGTGCTGGGCAGCGGTCACTCGTACTGCACCCGCAGGAGAGGCAAGCTGGCGGCGGAGCCCCGCACGATGTAACGCTCCAGCAAGTTCACGCATGTGATCCCCCCACTGTCTACAACAAGCTACCTGAGCAGATCACCGCGGCGCCGTCCTTAAGTAGCTTTAAGTTGCGACTCAAGCGCTGGCTTATCGGGCAATCGTTCTACAGTTATAAAGAATTTAGTGACTCTGCTATTAACTCACATATTATTATGCAAGTATGCAGGTAATAGTAGTAAGGCATTTACAATAAATAATTTATTTATAAATTTATTATATTAAATACCAAGTATTGCCTATCTCAATGAAATGACCTATTTAATTAATATTATTGTAATTGTATTTGAATTTTGTAATTGTATTTGTTTTTGTAATTGTTAGTGTATTTTGATTTTTGTAATTGACATGTAATGACTATTACCAATAAATTGAGTATGAGTATGAATATGAGTGGTGCAGTGGTTACTGTCAGTGACATGACTTCTGTGTCACCGGGAACCTGGGTTCGAATCCCGGCAGGGGCAAACATTTGTGCGAAGAGTGTAGATGTTAGTCCCGGGTCTTGGGTGTTTATGTGCCATGATTGTGTGTTTCCATGTCTCCCGCGATACAGGGAATCCTAGTGCGGGAGTCTGAATGTGATTAAAAAAAAAGTTACACTTAAAATTGTAGAAAATCATACTACGTCATTTTTTCCCAGTTAAATCCATGTTAATGTAGACACGCAAATTTTAAAATGGTGCCACCATGTAAAAACCATTGACAGTCAGATGAAACCTTGCATTCTACAGCCAAAGAGTTCTTCTTTGAAATGTTGTAATTACTTTTAAAATATTATTTTTGTAAATGGGCAGTTCCGGAAAATTTTAGTGTGAACTATGTATAATATAAGCAAAGTCAAAGCAAAAATCTGTTTCTTTATTCGGTAATCAGAAAAGCGTATCATTCATTTATCAACGGCATTTCATACGAATGATGACAGAAATGGATTATGCACACTAAAAAAATAAAGGTATGTGGGTATCCAAAATTTACTAACCAAAATTGTATAAAATGTACCTACAATACTTAGTGCGTCATTACTTGAGCAGTTGCACACTCCGAGATAAGATAAAAAAAGATTCAGGCTACCGCAATCAAAGAAATTATGTTGATTATTATTTATACTTGTATTATACATATTTACCTAGTTATAAAAAATGTACAAACAGACTTCCAAACAGTGTATCATGGATATAGAGTATGACATACTTTATATCCATGAAACATGGAACACTTTCAAAGTTTTATTGAAAAAAAAATGATTAGAATCATCAGAAATCAGATCATCAATGAAATACCCATTATTAAGAATAATACAACAACTACGTTTTTTTAATTCTTAGAGGAAATAATGTTTATTTTTTCATAATATTGCTTGAAATTCACTGACCCTGTTAGTCCATATTCCCCAGCATTTATGTATATAACAACCTTTTCAAATTCAGAACTGCTTGTTCCAATGAAAACACCAACCTTTTTCCCGTTTAACTGATCTGGACTTACACCTGAAAATTGATTTATATGTGATGAAATCACCTATTTGATTCAATTAAATATTCTTATAAGCAAAATACAGAAAGAAATAAAAAAAATAATATAATAAAAAATAAATACTGGCGAAGCACCTTGCGCCTAAGTAATAAAAAGACAACAATGTTGTGTAGTACTTTAGTTTTTCGTTTTATATTGATGTCCTTCCATATTTATCCAACTGGGCCGTGGCTGTTTTGGCCATTTCTATGCGTCGAGAAATTTTGGGTTAGCAGTTTCTCTTATTATTAATGAGAGAGCCAAGATGGCAGAACTTTTCCACAGTTTGATATTTTTGTAACATATCAGAGCACTGTCATCATCATCATCATGATCTCAGCCATAGGACGTCCACTGCTGAACTCCTTGCTGGCCTCCCTCATCAATTTCCACAACGACCGGTTGAAAGCGGCCCGCATCAAGCCCTTGCCTGCGATGTTAGTCAGGTCGTCTGTCCATCTGGTTGGTGGTCGTCCTATGTTGCGCTTGCCAGTCCGTGTCCTCCACTCGAGAACCTTTCGACCTATGCGCCCTGCCCACTGCAACTTGAACTTGCTAATCCGCTGGGCTATATCGGTGACTTTTGTTCTCCTACGGATCTCCTCTATCTGATTCGATCGCGTAGAGAAATTTCGAGCATAACCCTCTCCATAGCTCGTTGTGCGACTCTGAGCCTGCTCAGAAGGCCCATAGTCAGAGACCACGTTTCAGTTCCGTAAGTCATCACTGGTAACACACACTGTTCGAAGACCTTCGTTTTCAGGCATTGTAATATTTTGGACCAGAAGACGTTTCGTAGCTTTCCGAACGCTGCCCAGCCGAGTTGGATTCGACGATTGTTCTCTTTCTCAAAGTTGGACTTACCTAATTGGACTGAATGTCCTAGGTAGACGTAATGGTCAAAACAACTTTGAGAATCGAGTTTCTGATTGATACTGGGGCGGGCGCAACATGGGCATTTGACAGAATTTTTGTCTTGTCCATGTTCATTTTGAGGCTCACCCTTTGGAAAACTCTGTTGAGGCCTTCGAGCATCGTGCTAAGGTCTTCCATCGATTCTGCCATGACTACAATATCGTCGGCAAACTGAAGGTGAGTGATGTACTCGCCGTTGATGTTGATGCCGAATCCTTGCCATTAAAAGAGCTTGAAGGCGTCTTCCAATGCGGCAGTGAACAGTTTCGGAGAGATAACGTCTCCCTGTCTCACGCCTCTTTGCAATGGAATCGCCTTCGAAATTTGCTCTTGTACTCGGACTGACATGGTGGCGTTATTGTACAAACACTTCAACACTTCGATATACCGATGGTCAACCATTATCTCACTTGATGGTCAGTGACGATGTGGTCGAAGATGTTATCACGCTAGACCTAGAATACTCACTGGCTCTTAAACAATTAACAAAATATTAATTTTATGTTTTAATGTTCGCCGCTATTATCCTACTAATATTACAAATGCGAAAGTTTGTGAGTATGGCTGGATGAATTTGGATGGAGATAGCTTGTACCCTGGATGTACACATTGGCTTATCACCAGCTTATTATTATCATCAACATCATCAACGCTTTTCATCACCACGCGGTAGCACCAGAGGGCGCAGCTAGTACACAATAAAAATAGTTTTCTCGCTAAAACGTACCAAAGTATCGGAAGAAATTGTTCATCGATGTTAGTTTATACTTGGTTATGAGAGATATGACTGATAAATCTACTTATTTCCCAGTCAGTGACGTCACGCGCTTGGATTGGTATTCGCAGTCACATGATAATGGGTGATAATAAATGCAATTTACGATAATTTTATTTCATTTCCGATTAATAATTAGTTTCTTAAATTGTTATTTCAGGTTTTTACACTTTATATCTAATGTGTAATATATAACTATTCATTAATTATTTAAACATCCCTCGTTATTGCTGCCATACAACTTTTAGATGTGTTGTAATAGAAAAATAAACTGACTACTAGCAATCAGCGACTACTGGCAATCAGCACTACGTAGGGGACCACAAATCAAATAAAATGAATGAAAAAAACAAATACTGCAATGCCTGAAAACGAAGGTCTTCGAACAGTGTGTGTTACCAGTGATGATTTACAGAAACGAAACGTGGTCTCAGAGACCACGTTTTCATCACACTTTTCTGGCTTTCTGAGCAGGCTCAGAGTCACACCGAACTATCGAGAGGGCTATGCTCGGAGTTTCTCTACGTGCTCGAATCAGAAATGAGGAGATCCGTAGAAGAACAAAAGTCACCGATATAGCCCAGCGGATTAGAAGGTTAAAGTTGCAGTGGGCAGAGCACATAGCTCGAAGAACTGATGGCCGTTGAGATAGAAAAGTTCTCGAATGGAGACCACGGACTGGCAAGTGCAGCATAGGATGGCCACCGACCAGGTGGACAGACAACCTGACTAAGATCGCAGGCAAGGCTGGATGCTGGCCGCTTCCAACTGATCCTTGTGGAAATCAATCGGGGAGGCCTATGTCCAGCTGTGGACATGCTATGGCTGAGATGATGATGATGATGATGATGATGAGAGGACCCAATGAGTGAGCAGCCACCCATTACAGGATACCCCACCAACAAACAAGACTATTTTAAAACGGTTTATCATGCTTGTTGACCTCTGCTACTAGAGAAATAAGTTTGACTGCATTTTAGTTTCGAAAGTTACAAAAAGAATAGTGAAATTGCAACATTTTACCTGCATCGTAAATAGCTGCATATGCCAATTCCAAAAGCTTGCATGACATAGGATCCATTGTTTGTGCTTGTCGGTAGGGCACCTTAAAGAACTGTGCGTCAAAATTCAACTCAGGAACATTGCCCGTAAACTGAGGCACTTCAGGGTGGTTGTACTTCCACCTCAATGTATCTGGTGATACCGGGTTTATCTGAAATGATGAATGTAATATTTTTAAGATTTGCAATCAAAACCACTAACTTATTTATGATTTTCGACGGTTGCCGTGGCGCAGTGGTCAGTGGCAGTGACATGACTTCTGTGTTTCCGGAGACCCTGGGTTCAAATCCCGGCCGGGCCAAACATTTGTGCGATGATTGTGGATATTTGTCCCGGGTCTTGGATGTTTGTGTGCTGTGATTGTACGTGTCTATGCCTCCTGCGACACAGGAAATCCTAGTGCGGGGGTCTGAGTGTGTAGAAAAACTCTAAAGAAAGTATGATGGTTTAGTGAGATACCCAGCATAATAAATGTTATTATGCTGGTTATTATGCTACATACTTATCCAACACGCTACACTAAAAGCTTCACCAACAAAATTTTTACCAAATAATGAAACCGACTTCAACACTTAACCGTGTGAAATAACGTTAGAGTCGGTACCATGATAGTTCAAAAGTTGCTATTATCGAAATATTGTGAGCATGGTACCGCCTTAGACAAGTTATTACACACTTTTGACAACACTCAAAAGTGTGAAATAACTTGTCGAAGATCAAAGTCGGTTCCATTTTTGGTAAAAAAAAATTTTTCACTTTTTTCAAATACCTTTGCTACTTACGGCATCACTTGCCATTGTGTATGTTCTCCGATGTCTTCCACAGTTAATATAATATCGTCGAGGTATACGTAGCGCTTTTCAGTTACTGGAGTGTAACTGAAAAACCGCTTCCATAAATCATAAAACGCATTACTCATTCATGACAATAAAAACATGCACGTGCAAAGGAGACAAAGCCGCATTTTTTTCTCACTAAATCAAAATGTACATTAGATATTATATATCAGTAGTGGTACTGATCTTCCTTATGTCCAAGACTAATCTCTTTTTATTTACTATTATAGCCTTAGACAAAGTTACAATCTACAAGAATATATTAAATTGACACAAGCGATATGTCAGGTGATCAACGAGAACGAACATTCATCGTTTGCGGTTAGTGAAAGAGAAGCGATGCATCTTGTCTGGGCCTACATTTCTATTATAAGTTCATTTGTCTAAAGGTAGATGGCGCTAAGAAAAGCATCACCTCAGATGTGACTAAAAATGAAGGAATAAATCAACCGGCTATTGAAGTGCTACTGTAGTTAGATGGCATAGCCGCAGGAAGGTATTTTGTAGTAGTGGGTTCAAGTCCCCCTGGCAGCAAATTGTTTCGTTCAAATGTTTAGACGTAAAATAGATGTACTATAATTTATTAGTTAGTAGTCAGTTTCGATGCAGGTGCACTTCTCAGAGAGTAAGCTTAAGCTCAAGCTTAAGATCATAAGCAAGATACTGCTTTACATTTTTTTCTACAGATAATGAAAAATTATGACGAAAGTGGTAGGTGAAAAGGAGAATAATATTAATTTATTTGATATAAAGGCTTTTTAAAATCGTTGCTATGATGATTGTTAAAAAATAGTGGTCATTTTTTTTAAACTCAGGCTTCTCTACGATTCTAGGCATGTTACATAATAGAAAATAATCCTAAAACTCACCTTCTTATACAAGATATTTTCCAGATCTTTGACGCTATGCGACTGTGGGTACAGACCAGCCATGCCGGAGATGACGACTCTGTTGCCTGTTGCAGTAGTGTCATTTTTATGCGATATTGGTTTCATTGTAGAAGTAATTCTGTAAAAATTGTTACAAGTTATCATTTTATAAATAAGATACCGCTACGAATAGTTTTTAGAACTACAACTACAAACAACATCCCATCGGATGTTAAAAAGGAAGGAAGTAATTCGACCCTAGTGGTATGCTATTGCTTAGTTGGACAAAGCGACAGGACGGTATTCTGTTTTCGTAGATTCTAATCCCACTTGCAGCCGAATTTACTCATTCATATATTTGAACGCAAACCAAAACAAATCAAATTCCTTTGTTGTACACAAAACGGATCACAATATAGTTAATAACAAATAGTGACTGAAACGATAAGTGAAGATAAGTGTACAATGGTGTGTGCGAGTGTATGAATCAAGATAAGATCATCAATGATTCGGCACTTACGTGGTTTTGTGTAACTAACCATTTCCTTATTTACTTACTTACATGCATGGCTATTGATGGGATATATTTGCAAGATTTTACATATGTACTTTGTTGTTAAGGTAGGCTCTAAGAAAATGGGGTTGTCTTCTTGGAAATGCTGTTTTACAGAGCTGAATCACGCATACGCTCATGGAACTTGACAACATTATAACTGTAATGTAACAAACCGACTAGGACTCACGTGGTAAATGGAAGAAACTCGCGATAGTTTTCAGACTCAAACATTATAACTATCAAAACAGACGTAACATTTTATAGCCATCTAAAAGACATACTATGTAACAAAACCTACTACAATATCAACGAGTTTTTCAATGACACAATGAAAGAAAATATATAAAATGAATCGGTCCGTTTCCATTAAGATTGCGACACCCTACCAGGGTCATATGTTGTTCCCATAAATTGTATTAAGAACCTTTTTTGTATACATATGATGCAATAAACTATTGAGTATTCAGTATTGAGAACATCGTTTGAGGATCCCCTAATTAGGGTTAAGTTGCATAATTTTGCGATAGTTGATAACTATGTAAATTAAAAATGGAAAGTTGTCTGCCTGTCAGAATATTACACTCAGAATATAGCAGACTAGTAGGAAATCGAAATGGCTTGAATGCCATGACTTTTAATCGGTACTGATTGTTGAGATCGTTCCAATTTTCATAGAATGGTCTTGCAAGCACTACCTCATTTTGGTATACAATAACTTATTACATATTGACATATGGCATTATTAACTTTCTTTAAGAACTGCGACACAGATTCTTGAAGACACAAACAACTATCCTGATTCGCGAAGAAACTAACTTGACATGTGACCTCCAATCGGGTTGTTCATCAATATTGATACCAAGATACCATAAGTGTTCTAAACGTGAGCTTGCAATTTAAACGATTCGTGTGACCGCCATTCTCGAATAATATTGAAACACATAAATTCACTTTTACTGAAATTTAGATTCAGCAAGTTAATCTTCAACCATGCAATGACTTCTTTTAGACGTTGGTCTGCACTTATAAGGGCTTGTTCCCAAGTATCTCCCTCAAACAACAGTGTCATCGGCAAGGCCAAGTATTTTACCATTAGGTAGTTTAAAAGAGCACAAATAATTAATAAAAAAAGAGACTGGGACACACCATCGACCCTTTGGGTACCCCAAAAGTATTTTTTTCATCATTCCTTACTAAATTATTAATAACGACTTGATGGGTTCTGTTAGAGCGCAATTCTTCAAATTTCAAATCGTTCTAGTTTTGGAATTAAGAGTGGATTATGGACCGTATCAAAAGCTATGGCCATGTTTAAAATTATGCGAACACATTTCTTATTGTCAGAAGCAGTTCTCTAGCTTTAAAGCCATATTGAAACTATAATAGCAGCTTTTCACTCTCAATAATCCTTTTGTTTAGTGCTTTTTGAAATCGATAATGCTGGTAATATTGACATTGGCCCTAACACTGTTAATCACACAAGCTAGCTAAAATACGCTTAACTTCTACAAAATAAAACAGCTCATTCTATTGACGCTAAAATTCAAATTCGTAAAACTCCATACAACGCTCTCACTAAAAATTAGACAAGTTTTATTCCATTGCTGACTAAATATTTTATCTTCGTTATTTTTCTTGGATGGGGAATTGATCCTTCACTTGAGGTATTGAGATGGACTTTGATCAAGTACTAATTTTGCCATATATGGCGCTATATTTATGTGATTATTTTGTTGCGACATTATGACGTATAAAAAAAATAGAGATGAAAATTTCTTTTTTATTTCGAAGGAAACGGCAATAATGAAAAGAATCGTTACAAAGTTCTTGGAAAAATTGGCATTCGTCTGAAACGCACCCATAATATCCTATACCTACTCCGACCCAAAGTCTTAGATAAACTCTAATAACAATCACCTATATAAGACACCAGACAAAGATACCTTCTTCTTCTTCGTGTCCTTATCCCACACTAGGTGGGGTACCACCAGACAAAGATACCACATAAAAGAAATACTTTAGAAGTTTAAAACATCTTTGGATGGTCATTATCCTGCCCGTCACGTGGAAGTCAGGGGTTCGATTCCCACCGGAGAGCCTTGATTAAATAAATCAATACTGGGTTTTTAATCAATCTTAACTAGTATTTAAGTGGCGTGCGTTAACGATGTGCACGATGTTTTGCCAACAGTTTATTAGCAGTAAATAAAAAAATAACAATAATTTACATACATGTCAAATCTTATAATTCACAGTTTCTTCCAATTTATAGAAAGTGAAAGCAGGGTTACCGTTGTGCAAGTTGACTATCAGCTGAAAATCGCGGTAAAATCGGAAAAAGATTGTGGGTATATGATTTTTTTAAGAGACTTTACGTTTAATTGCAGTGGTTAATGCGGACAGTTGCTTTGAAGTGCTCGATATGTAAAAAATGTTTGGGTGTTAAATAGTTTGAAGGCTGCTCGCAGCCCGCCTTAACAATGTGCAATTATTTTGTGTTAAAAATTGTGTGCAGTCGAATAAAATAGAAATAACATCCATATAAAATATAGACTGGTCGGTTGGCGCAGTTGGTAGCACTCTGCCTTCTGAGCCGCTGGTCCCGGGTTCGATTCCCGGACAGGTCAAACATTTGTGTGTATGAACATGTCTGTTTGACCTGTGTCTGGGTGTGTATATGTATATAAGTATGTATATAGGCATATATATATATATATATATAAATATAAGTATGTGTATAAGTATATATCAGTCATCAGGTTACCATAGTACAGGCTCTGCCTAGTTTGGGACCTGAAGACCTTGTGTGAATGTTGTCCCATATTTATTTATTTATTATTTTTTTTTAAATCAACTAAGCTTACAGTTACTCAAAGTCAGGTAGGCAGCTTAAACGGGGCTACCACGTGCATGTCCAACATTGGGATAAAAATTTAGTCGCTTTAAAATCAGACTAAAATTGTGGACTCTAATTGAAGTAATTAACGTGGGCAGTTGCTTCAGAGAACTGCTGTCAAGGTTCGGAAAATACCTCCTGTTCGGCCTCCTCCCAAAGCTACAGTAATGTGTTACACTCTATTTGAAACTTGACCTACGGCCTCGTCAGTGACTCCCCTTGTGCTGGTACACTGAGGCTTCGGCTTCGCTAGTTTCGACTGCGATTTATCAGTGTCTTTGATCCCGGTTTGCATTGCAACCAAGAGAACAAGTCAGGCAGACTATGCTCATGGCACCTTTTCTAGGCCTTAACCCGAAAGTAAGCAATAGAACCCTAAATAGGGCTGATTAATTATGCCTTATCTGTTTTTAATAACATCAAAAGAAGAAAATTTACTTTTATGCCATAATTTTTTTTTTCTGATCAAAATCGGCAATGGACTTTTGTATCCCCGTATGCGAGAGATTGGTACTCAACATAATATTATGTACTACGAAGTGTTTTTATTTAATCATAACTAAAAGTACTTACATGAGTTATAAATCTTGCTAAAACTTTTCCACGAAGGCAATAGAGTTAGACTAGACATTGATTGTTGTTGGTATGGACTTTTATACCTAGATTAGCAAATAAATGCAATCAGTGAAATCGTTCCAAATTCAAATGAAATCATGTATAATTTAATAAATTACTTACAACAATATACATTTAGTTATTTTTGTAACAATTACCCATTATATATATACAATTGCAATGCAATTTGAGCGAGATTTGTACGATGTAATCGTGAAACTTGTACGTAGAGCACACGGAGGGTGACTGGATGCGTATTATAGAACGTGCTTGTGAACCTATCGAATCCATGGGGCCTGTTTTAATTGACCCCGTAGATATAAGTTGTGCAATCCGTACGACACAGAACTGGAAAAGTCCTGGACCGGACGGATTGCATAACTTTTGGATAAAATGGATTCGATGCTCACACGAACGTTTGGCAATACAATTCCAGGAAGCACTCGAACTCGGTTCTCTTCTAAATTGTATGACCACCGGTGTCACCTTCCTGCTATACAAGTCCGGTAGTACCACGGAGGCTAAAAATTACAGACCGATCACGTGCTTACCTACGATGTATAAGCTCCTTACATCAATTCTTAGAGCAAAATTAAATTCGCACATATGTGCAAACAACATTTTGGCCACCGCTCAGAATGGATGTAGGGTTGGGTCCCGTGGTACTAAGGAGCTCCTTCTCATAGATACGACCATTTGCCAACAAGTCCGGCGGAACAAAGGAGCTCTCTCAACAGCCTGGATCGACTACAAGAAGGCCTACGATTCAATACCTCATTCATGGCTACAAAGGATTTTAGAGTTGTACAAAATTGATGCAACTCTAAAATTATTCTTAGGCGCATGCATGAGGCAGTGGACCACAGTGCTTCGTCAACCAGGTAGCGGAGATAGCTTCTCTGGTCCACAGGACTTCATAAAAATAGAGCGAGGTATCTTTCAGGGCGACAGTCTGAGCCCTTTGTGGTTCTGCCTGGCACTGAACCCTCTCAGTACTTTACTAAAGGATTCAGGTCTAGGCTATCGACTTCGTAGAGAGAGTGAGGTCATTTCACACCTCTTGTATATGGATGATCTCAAACTGTTTACACCGAAACGCCAGGATTTGATGGAGTTGCTAAAAATCACGGAAGTTTTTAGCAACGCTATCAAGATGGAGTTCGGTGTTGATAAGTGTGCGGTCATACATGTGCAGAGGGGAAAAGTTGTAAATTCATCAAATTTACAACTCTCTGAGACAATGTCTCTCAGATCTCTCTCAGAAGTCGAAACCTACAAATACCTTGGTATGTCAGAATCGTTGGGTATCGCGGTAGGGGATATTAAGCGTTCGGTGAAGGAGCGCTTCTTTTGCCGTCTGACAAAAGTACTGAAAAGTCATTTGTCGGGTGGCAATAAGGTGCGTGCCTTCAACGGATGGGTGATGCCCCTACTGATGTACTCTTTTGGCATATTAAGGAGGACTCAGACTGAGCTAGACGCCTTAGATAGAAGGCTCCGTCAAATGCTCACATTGCATCGCATGCTGCACCTGCGCTCGTCTGTCATGAGACTGTACATTCCGCGGAAATGGGGAGGTCGTGGCTTTTTAAATGCCAAGAACCTTCACAAGCGCGAAGTGTACAATCTCAGGACATATTTTCTAAACAACGGGTGCGGGATGCATCGTGATGTTGTGGCAGTTGACAAAGGCTTCACCCCGCTCTCCTTGGCTATCGAAAACTGGCGTAAACCAACGGTGTTGACCACTGAGGATCGCAAGGACATATGGAAAGGCAAAGAGCTACACGGCAGGTTCTATCGGGCCTTAACAAGACCCGATGTAGACCTACTCGCATCCGTGAACTGGCTACATTTCGGTGACCTTTTTGGGGAAACCGAGGGTTTTGTCTGTGCAATTGCGGACGAAGTTATCATGACAAATAACTATCGGAAATATAATATTCTGAAGGACGGTACGGTCGACGTTTGTCGGGCATGCCGCCGCCCGGGAGAATCCCTCAGACATATTATTTCTGGTTGTTCTCATCTTGCTAACGGAGAGTATTTACACAGGCATAACCTAGTAGCAAGAATCATCCATCAGCAACTTGCAATTCAATATGGCCTTATTTAATCCGAAGTGCCGCACTACAAGTACACACCAGCGCCAGTTCTTGAGAATGGTCGTGCGTTGCTCTACTGGGACCGCTCTATCATCACGGACAGGACTATTGTTTCCAATAAGCCTGATATCGTTTTGGTCGACTGGTCTCAACGCCGGGCAGTGCTCATCGACATCACCATCCCGCATGACGAGAACCTCGTAAAGGCTGAGAAGGACAAACTCAGCAAGTACCTTGACTTAGCTCACGAGGTAACCGCCATGTGGGATGTTGACTCGACGATCATTGTCCCGATAGTCGTTTCGACGAACGGCTTAATAGCGAAGAGCCTCGATCAACATCTTAAGAGGCTCTCGCTAGACGGTTGGATCAAGAGTCAAATGCAGAAGGCGGTACTCCTTGAAACGGCGCGTATTGTTCGGAGGTTCCTCACTCTGCGACCCTAACCACCGGTAGCTTGGGCCCTGCCCCGCTGCTGACGGAACTCTAGGTTTAGGTTTTTTTTATAATATCTTTATTAATTTTTGTTTTTGATATTTATACTGTAAAAAAACTAAACCTAAGAAAAAAAGGATTATAAAAATAATAATTAATATTAATAATGGGGGAGGCTTATGTACAGCAGTGGACGCACATGGCTGAGAGAAGAACTCAAATTATGGCCGGATGGTATTTCATTTTGATGTTTTGTTGATTTCCGAAAAAATACTAGGCCAGAGAAGAGCAATTTAAATACAATTTTTAAATTATTATGGATAAAAGTTGTAGTTTCATAAGCTTTAATAATTGTAAGTCGGTAACGAGATCTATCGATTGCATAAGATCGTTGTGTAAACGAGCAGATATTATCTCACTTCAGGAAACATGGCTGATGCCAAATAATATATCGTTCTTATGCAGCAGTGACCCCGAATTTGCTCATACTGGAAAGTCATCTATAGATTTATCTGCTGGACCTCAAATAGGAAGACCTTATGGTGGTGCGGCCATCTTATGGAGAAAAAGCCTCTTCTATGATGTCTCTGCGATAGCCTGTCAAAGTCTTGCTGCTGTAAAGATGACACTACCTGGCCAAAGATCTTTACTTGTATTTTCTATATAAATGCCGTTATGTAAAAAAATGTGTAAACAAAAGTTCCCGACCTCAGATCGCCCGTCATTTATTTTTCCTTTCATTTTTGTCATATTTTCTTTCTTTACTAGGTTTCATTCTTTTATATTTTTTTTTGGTTTAAATACCGCCCGTTGTTGGCTGAGTTACAGAGATGGCGGCGTATACGCTGGTAGGGAGTAAGCGGAGTTCCATGCTTCTTAGGGCCTTCAGCGAAGTTGCGTAGTAGGTGGGGATTCTTACTTCTAACAATATGGCCGCTACTTTGACTTGACGGTGGAAGGAGTCCCGACCAATCTGTTCCATGATCATGCGCTCCTATTTTTTATATATGATTTTGGTTTTAATCAAACGCTCTGATAAGTTTTGGGAAATCCGATGAGCTCCCAGTTCCCACGGGCCCAATGTCTCGACTCCAAACGGTTCAAATATGTAAGGACTACCTAGGTTAGCATAATTTCGCCGCTTCTATTGCTCCGCCGAATAAGGAGCCAGCCTTAACATGTGTCTCGAGTAGATTCGACCAGCACTTCTGGAACAAAAAAGCCCATGGTGCCTGAGTTGACCAACGGCAGTACCACACTGGCAGTAATGCGTTATTTAGCATTTTGCACCCAAGCGTAAGCTGGCAGCTTAACGAAAAGCAGACGGGTCTAAAAGATTACCTGTACTAAAAGAAGGGATTGTCTGTAATAAAAAACCAGATTTTCATACAGACACAGCAAGAATACGAGCACGATCTGTGATGCCAAAACATATATTTAAAATATTATTCAGTGCTAGATTGCAAAGTGGCCGATCCCACTCTGTATCTGCGATACCAAAGCTTTAGGATCAGTGTTCTCAGTGATTGAGCAAGCCGTTTCCCAAAGATTTTTGGCTTCGTTCAAATAAGCTGCATCGTATTTGCCTAAAGGTGGTGCAAGACCAATTTATTTATTTATTTATTTGATTTTCTGTCCTTTGCGTGGGCATTACAGTTTCCCATTTTCCAAATTTATACGTACCATGAACGGAAGACAGGATGCTAACAATATTTAATAAAAAAATTAAATAAAAGCTGAAATTAGCAATGGAAGGAAATTCGTATTTTGTTAAAACTCCAAAGTATTGTATACAACATTGTATTGTATAACATATTTGAAACGAATGCTTTATACCCTTGACCTTATTTCAATTGTGGATGAACTATGTACAATTTGAATGAGGACGAAACATTTCTTGAATCGTATTGTTTAATTAACATTAATTTAATTAATTAGTCTTTTTGTATCACAGGAACAGAATACTTGGCCATGTATAACACAAATGAATTAATGATATGAACAGTTGGCCAAATATATCTTCTACACCCTACAAATGAAGATTATTTGATATCATAAAACAACAAGGTTGATTTCCCGTGAAATAATATTCTTCTAGTTTCTAGTGCTGTATTGAAATCATATATTTATATCATACTATTTAAAGTATTCCACATATAGACTCCAATGTGATCCTCGACTAAATCACTTCTTTTGTTTTTGAATTGCGTTTGACCTCTGAGAACCGATTATTATCTTCTTTTTACTTAAAAACCGAACCAGCTTGGTTCGGTGTCCGCTGGGACCGTCCCATTTCAATTTCATTAAAATCGGTCAAGCTGTTTTGGAGTTATACTCCAATAGCTGGAAAGTCTACGCATACGACACCGAAGACATTATTTATGTAATTGCGGGTGGAAAAATCGGTGAACATACACAATGTCAATAAATGTATAAAACACGGGAATTACTAACGTAATAAGTCAGATGGTTCCGACTATAGTTTCAGCACATTCGGTGGACTTTTTCAAGGAGAATACGGGGCGCTCGCGGACGCGGTCGTGGTTCACCTAGTACTAGCGCTGAATACAGTACAGAACACACTGTTCCTAAAGGCGGTCTTCGACTAGGGTGATTGCTAACTTGACCAGTTTCAAAGGCAATAAAACGCAGACGGTCTATTTTTCGCGAAAAAGAGTCAGATTATTCAGACACAGATACATCACGCAAGGTAGCCAGGGGTCAGGCTACCTTCCGTGATGTATCTGTGCCGGTAACTGTCCATTTAGACATTGTAGGCGTCTCCTTGAACTCCACACTCAATTTTGGATCTCAAATTGAGTCTAAGGCTTAATTGGCAACCAAAAACTGGGCACTCTCGCAGAAGTAAAACAGTACTTTAGACCGGAAAAATTGCTCAACATGTATCATGCACAGGTTCGATCGTGTATGTTCGTGTATGTATGTCATGGATATATGTTACGGCTCGGCTCCGACTTGTCGCAGGCAGCGTTTTCCTCGCACATTCATAGTGAGTAAAGCTATTGCTTATAATACTTATTTAAAAAAAAAAAACCCGGTCCTGGGTGGCACCTGCGCAGGGCCTCCGAATTCGCTCCACTTGGATAAGAAAATTAATAGAATATTAAATGTGTAAAGTGTACTTCTGTTATAGTAGCTGTCAGCTATGCTATGATAATGTTACCGTTATTAAATACCATCCTGACATAATATCGGAATGCCATCCTCACCGCGAATTGTCACTGTAGCTCTGTATCCACCGATAATATACTTATATTATAAATGCTTAAGTTTATGTATAAGTGTGTATACCGCGAGGCGCATCTAGTAGTTAATATAGCTCTCAACTTGCCATTGTATGTACTGTATTATTTGTATGTACTACCATATATAAGCGAGCCCAACTACACTTCTCTTAAGGTGGCATATAATAGAAGTGTAGTTGGGCTCGCTTTCTCACTCACACCTTTAGCACTATCACTACCTATACAAAATTACAACACGACATTTCCTCGTTCTCTCCGGACTTCTGACCACTGCAGACGTGTTATTGTTAAAGTAAATTAATTTTAATTCGCAAATTCAGTACAAAAGACGTCACAAAGTCAACATCAAATAACAGGAAATCATAAGCCGTTTACTCGTCCGCATGCTTGAAAAACGCACACAGAGATTTATTCGTTCATGTGAGTGTTAACCTATTGTAAGAACAGTGATAGGTCTGACAAGACTAGACGTTCAGCGATATAGTACTAAGTCGTCGCATACGACCATTATTTCCTGACCTCTGCATAGCAACGTACATTTGGGGCTTCTAAGCTTTGCTAATCGCTTAGTCCATATTCTGGAACTGCAATCTGTTGCTGAATCTTACCTCTTCAGCGCACGCCTCCTTACTCGCCCACGCATTTCGATAACGCTCGGGCCCGAACGATGGCAAATCCCTCGGCCGCATCTCAGACTGTCAAAAATAATTCATCAGCAGAATTGTTGGTGATGCCTGTCATCCCTCTCGCCAACTCATCATCAGAGCCTAGTAAACATTGCTCTTAAAAAAAACGTTAAAAGAAACGTTATGTATGTCATGTTGAGAAATTATTTTATGTCGGAAATGCTAAACATGTTCTTTAAATTTAAGGTAGACAAAGACAAAAGAGCAGAGAGATTGTGTGCTGCTGTTGAGGATATCCGTATTTTTTTGGACTACTTAGCAAAAAATCAAGAGTCTCTTCAAGCCAAAGTTGTTGCGTTGGAGACTGCTCGACAATCCAATTCTCAATACCTTAAAAATATTGAGGACAGGCTGGAAGTTATTGAGAGCGGAACGAGATCTGCATGCTTAAAGTTATGAAACATACCAGCGATCCCGTCAGAATCAAAGTCTAACCGCTTGGACACTTTCATAAAAGCTAGAGAAACCTAACAAAAGTCTGATATCAAAGACATATTTCGTATTCTGTCCAAGGATGCTGCTAACAGGCCGGTTGTTGATATTTGCAGCGCGTTACCAAAAGAGAAGATTATCACCACGTCCCGTCACTTCAACAAAAGCACATCGAAACTAACCACGGAACACCTTCGCATAAGCGGCCCGCCAAAGCTGGTTTTCATATCGGAAACCATGACGTCAAAAATTAAGAGGTTATTCTTTTTAGCCAGAAACTGCGCTATTATAAATGATATCAAATACTCCTGGGTTTCCCACGGAAAAAAATATTTGTGCAAAAGAGAAAATGGTCCCCTGATACGAATCACAAATGAGGTGGACCTCGAACAAGTGCAGGGCCTAAACGTGACTAGTTTATCTACGGGTGCTAGTGCACTGCGATAGTCAACAAATAATCTTGAAATCCTGTTTATCTCTTTGTCTAGTTCTGATTATATTATTGTAGGTATTTCTAAAATCACCACACTTCAACATTTTTACACTCAAGCACACACACACTGTTTCACATATAAAACAACTAAAAACGTCTGCTCTGCTTCGCCACAAAATTATGTTACTACAACCTTCGTATTTACCTTCGAACATATATTCTGAGTTACGTGAATAGTCTTATGATTACATATTCGAGTACCACTATTAAAAAAACTTTATTTTTTAATAGATGACACAATCGACGTAATGAATGATATTGAACAAATTTCCTTATCAGATTCTCAAATATGTTCGCCAGAAACTGTAGCAAATCATATGATAAATATTATCGGCAGTTTTAACATCATGCAAGTAAACCTATTGAACTGTAAACACAAGCTGTAAGAAGGAAAAAGTCTTCTACACAGCGAGGGATACGGCGCAGGGGAAGGATCGCGAGTTCTCACGGTGCATGAAGCTCAGGGACTTACCTACGACCATACAATTATAATCCAAAACAAAACAAAATTAACAAGACTAAGAGAGAGTGTCCCCCACGCCGTCGTTGCTGTCTCGCGCCACTCCATCAGCTGCGCATACTACACCGATGACAGTTCGGATGCCATTGGCGCCTTCTTCAGACGCGCCAACGAGGCCAGCGAAAAAGTCATCAGAGAGTACGGGCTTAAGATGGCCATAAAACATCGCGACACTTCGGTCGTAGGGAGCGTGTTGGATAAGAAAAATTAGATCCATCTGGACAGAATTTAGATCTATCTACTTCTTAATGTAATCAGTATAATATGTTAAAAAATTAGGGAAATTAGATTTAACCATTTCATTATTCTATTGTAAATTTATTTTATTGTAATATCAGTAACGGAAAGAAAAAAGGAACATAATTAGGATTATATAAAGATAAAGTAAGGATTATATATAAAGTATACAAAGTAAGTAATATGAAAAGTATAAGGAGATCATATATACATAATTATATAAAGTAACATATTTTATAATAAAAAAAAAAAAAAAAAAAAATTGGACTCACTAGCTGTAAGGACCGCAAGGAAGAGGAAGGAGCATAAGTAACAAGGAAACACGCGGGAGAAGAAATAAAGAAGGATTAAGTTAGATTTAAGTTTTCTTGATTGTTATGAGTACATGAGTGTATATGCTAAAATAAACTGAAAAAAGATAAGTTATAGTAAAAAAGAGTACGGGCCAATGCGCCTGTAGTTTGTAGTGTTTTTATTAAAAAAAAAAAAACACAAGCTGTACAAACAAAAACTGTCTTTTTTACAAATTTATTTATTTATTTATTCAACAAATCACATCTATAGTAAATGTTTAACCTTAGTACGTATAATCACTTTTCAGCTCGACGCATTCATATTTTCCGAATGCTGCTTAAGTATATGTCCTTCGTTACCTTTGCTTTCCGGATTTGACTACTATCAGTCTGATTTGAGTAATCAAAATGAAGGTGCCGTCGTGTATATTTTATTATATTTATATATTTCAGCCTCAGACTCTGGACTGGATTCCGTACTTGTTTTGTTGGACTTTTTGCGGATGTTTGACTGTCTAAACTATAATTTGTTAATCGAGAAACTCTCACATAGTTTCTCAGCGGATGCATGAGAATGGTTTAAAAGTTATATATAATGATATAGTTATATATAATATATAAGTATGTTGTATGTATTGCTTCCGGGCTGTTTGGCCGTGGTCTATGAGAAACGCGAGCGGCGTCTTCTCTGATACTGAATCAATATCAGAGAAGACGCCGCGAAGGAGAGTTCTACGCTCTTGTCGCCGCTCGGACCTGAACCACTGAAGATGTCGACCGCAGTGATCGACGAAACGTCTGGAACACAAGTTTCTCATAGACCATGGCCAAACAGCCCGGAAGCAATACATACAACATGCAAAGCCGGCCGTGAAAGCCTTAGAGTTTACAATATATAGGTAGGACAAAATAAAAATTAATAAAATAAAAAGTAAATGTCGATTTAAGTTAGTATCTTCTCTCCGGCACTGGTATTGCGATATGTCTATCGCAGCAATGCCGCAGATAAGTACAGTCGAGTCTGGCTGCAATCATGTTTAGGATGGTGTTGGAGCTGGCCCGAACTCTGCTAACCATAGACGTGGCACGCAAGCGCATAGTTGCATGAAAGCATGTAGTGTGCGCGTCCGCAAACATGCCGGAGGCGCTGCACCATCGGGGCAGCTGTAACAACTGTCTGAAGGCATTGTTGTACAGGACACAGAAGTATTGTAACTTCGTTTACTGTAATCAGCCCACAGACTGCACGTGTAGAGGGTTGTACAGAATGCTTTAAAGAGCGTAATTGTGACCTCTGCCGAGCAACGTGCAAACCTGCGTGCTATAATGTTTGCTCTAACTGACAGTGCCCTCCGCTCCCGCTCAATGTCCTCATTGTCTTTGAGGTCGGTGGTGACTACATGTCCTAGGTATTTATACCTTTTCACTCTTTCTAGTAGAGTCCCGTTTAGTAGAACTGGTGGTGTGTTCTGAGGACATTTTCCACCGGACTCAAACACCATCCACTGACTTTTGATCATATTATACTGCAATCCGTGAGCACGCGCGTACTCCTTTTAAACATGTCTCAGCCTATTAAACTGCTTCAGAGCCATGCTTCTCTCGTAGAGGCTGATGTCCAGAATATCTTCGGTATTAAATGATATAATAATTAGTAACAAATTTCAATACCACAGCTACTACAATCAGAAATCCACTAGCTGTTCTCAGCCTCAGGTAACTCAAATGCTCTTACCCGCTTTTAGTTGGCAGCATGTCCAGAATGCCACCAGCATTACTAAGTTGAATTGCAGTGCTGATCCGTTGAGCCAAATATGTACTAGCATTAAGGTCACGCGTCGCATCGATTCGATTCAACCTTTCATAGGAAAAAGTATTCATATTCATGAGCTTTGTCGAACCGGATATAGTGCCGCGAACCAGAGTCCAGAGAATGTTCTGCCACAGCGGAGCTGATACTTTCCTGATTCTTTATGGAGCGTATTTGTTCAGTGAACCTCGTCGAGATGTTTCTTCTTGTTTCACCAACGTAGCATTTTCCGCAGTCACAAGGGATCATGTAAACACCGGGGACACCCAAAGGATCTTGATCTTTGGGTGAGCGAAACAACTGCCTTAATTTCCTGAGGGGACGGAAGATTGTCTTGATGCTGTACCTTCGGCGTAACAAGTTTCCAATACTGTCCGTCACTCCTTTGATGTATGGAAGGTAAGCTGCTGCTCTTTCCACCGATGCCAGGCGTGTATTTGACGACGAATTGGCATCTCGCCAACACTGTTTCCATCTGTACCCGTTGCTCTCTAGTACCCGTTTGACGTGGCTCAACTCACTTTCGACGTAGTCTGGGTCACACAACTTCACTGTTCCGTTTATGAGCGTCCGTGGTACTGAAGCAAGATGCGCTGGGTGGTGTTGAGAATCCGCTCGGAGATATCTATCTGTATGTGTTGGTTTGCGGTATACTGTATGCGACAGTCTACCGTTAGAGTTGCGCTTTACCAACACATCCAGAAAGGGAAGAGCTCCATCTCGTTCTCGTCCCATTGTAAAAGAAATTTTTGGGTCGGATGCTGTTAAGATGTTCCAATAGCGGATCTACGTCATCTTTGCGGACAATGGAAAACACATCGTCGACATATCGCCACCTGTGTCTTGGTTGGTAAGGAGTGTTTATCGATGCTGTTGCCTCGAACCACTCCATAAAAATATTAGCTATTATGGGAGCCAAAGGAGAACCCATCGCAATACCATCAATTTGCAAGTAGTAATCCCCTTTCCACACAAAATATCCACTCGACAGGGTATATTGTATCAGGTCTACATACTCGATAGGTATAGGTATACATTGTATCAATTCTGATATAATTTCCGTGGTGTCCTCTATCGGTATATTAGTAAACAATGATACTACGTCGAAACTCACCATTTGTTCGTCTGCGTCTAGTCGTACCTCCTCTAGTAGCTGTATAAAATGTGATGAGTCTTTCACATAGCTACTAGTTTTGCCCGTGAAAGGAAGTAGCATGTCTGACAGAAAACGAGCAGTTTTATGTGTCGGTGAGTCTATCTGACTGACAATCGGTCGAAAGGGCCAGCCAGGCTTATATATTTTAGGCAAACCGTATATTTTTGGCGGTGTCGGGTTCAATGGTCGCAAACTTTTATATAGATCATCCGTCTTTAAAAGCTTATTCAGTTTTGTGGTCACTCTGTTGGTGGGGTTATAAGGTACTTTCTTATAGGTGTTGCTATCACCGACCATATCCTTAATTTTTTGTTCGTAAGCTGACGTATCAACAATCACGGTTACATTGCCTTTGTCCGCCGGTAAAACTAGTAAGTGGGAGTTATTACGAAGGGTCTCCAATGCGTCCAATGCAGATTTAGAAATATTGGACTTCGGTGGCTTTGATTTTCTTAACATTAAAGCCACATCTTGTCGTAAACACTCAGCATCGCGTCCATTGATCTTATTACGTACTATTGTATCCTCAATACTGGTGATAATGGACTCCGTTGGTATTGTCTTCGGTGTAGGGGCAAAGTTAGGACCTCGGGACAAAATCGTACTCATTTCTTTTGAGATGGTTTGCGAGGATAGATTTATCACTGTCTTATCCAAAACATTGGCACTACACCTCGAGATGCTTTGCTGAGAGTTTTTTGTAAGGCGCTTTAATTTTAATTTTTGTGTATATGTGGTATTATATGCATTGATTTCTGCCCTGCTGAATGTCATAGCCTCCAAACTTTCCCACAAATCCGAGCTAAGTACCTGAGACAGCTGTAGATGTAGATCATATAATTCCCTTGAAACTATTGTTATTTTCCGATGATAATCACGGATTACCCGCAACATCAATTTAATGTTTACATTTTCGAAGAACCCATCGTAACCTTGAATGCACTTCACTGGCTTAATCAGGATAAATTTAGGTACTACACCTAATTCACGGCACTTTTTCACATAAGCTAAACCACATTCAAGTTTGTTTCGTTTGATTCTTAATTTCGCAAACCGTTTCACTTCGTTTAGTCTTACCTCCCCGTAGAGGTTCTCAATTTTGTTATTAAAACTGACGTGGTTTTGACATATTATAAATGTATAAAACACGGGAGTTACTCACGTAATAAGTCAGAGGGTTCCGACTATAGTTTCAACCACATTCGGCTCCGACGCAGCTAGTAGCACCCCGCCCCCCGCAACAACATTTGTCATCGCGTGCGCTGCGCGCGGCCGCCCGCAGTACTAGGCGAATCGCGACCGCGTCCGCGAGCGCCCCGTATTCTCCTTGAAAAAAACCACCGAATGTGGTTGAAACTATAGTCGGAACCCTCTGACTTCTTACGTGAGTAACTCCCGTGTTTCATACATTTATAATGTGTCAAAACCACGTCAGTTTTAATAACTTAAATTACATACATAATTATGACACTATTTGACATGCTTCGAAAAATACAAATAATCACGTTCACACGTACAACATACGAAAAAAAGTTGTGTATGTTATGGGTCAGAATATTTTATTTAAGCTTCTTCTTCGAAACGTATTCTGACAAATTTTCTTTAAATTTTTAAGAGAAGGCCAAAACCGATTTCGATCAAGATTTTATGATGCCAATCTTTTTAGATTGGTATTAGAATAGAATAATTTATTTAAAACGTGCTGTTGCACAAAAATAAGTAGAGATTAATAGAGATTTAAGTTAACAAACATTAACAATAGAACTGAATGATGAGATACTTTATTTTTTTGGAGTCTGTTAATAAAGCAACACACGTTAGATGTATCATTTATTATTAAAATTAAACCAACACTACATTATTATATATTTAATTTACATTATTGCTACTTTAAATACAATTATGTTACATATTTACATAATTAGACATATATTTTAAGAAAAAACTTTGCATAACGCTATAACCATGATCACAGATTTAGTAATAACAAGATAGAAAGCCAAAGAGAGAATCAATGCTCCGTTAAACATAAGTCGTTGTAATAAAAGATAGGTACTAAATTGCAACAAAACACTTATTTACTTGTATTTTATGAAAGTTTCATCGTCGGGTAAGCATTTAACTAGTGATAATGTCTTGCTCCTAAAGACAATTACTATAAATCTCTGAATCTGTACAGCATTTGTTTGTGTCGGTCGATGCACTTAGGCTTACCGTAAGGTTGATTCCTTCTAGCTTAGCTTGATGTTTTGTAAATGTCATTAATATTTCCACAGCGCAGTAATATGTTACTTTCTAGGGTGCTCTTGCTTAAATACTGCCTTCGAGTATGAGCATTTTACCACCAAGCATACATACAGCGTATTAAGACAACCACCCTTGACCGATATTTAATCAGTGATACAATTGTCATACTCAACACTTTTACAATATAATAAACAATCCTATACAATTTAATGGAATATCATTAATTTACTAATTTCAGTGAAAGTCATTTTTCCCCCTTGAGAGCCATATAACAATTATGTGAGTATCTTGAGTCTGACCATAATAAAGACCTATAAAATTTAATGGAATAGCATTTGTTTGGTAATTCTACTAGTTACACTTGTACGTAACTTGCACTAGGTTTCATTTGAAGACGGCAAATTTTTTTATTAAATTTAAATTTATCATTTAAATATTAATTTGACATTTACCCATGTACATACTTTACAATTTAACATAAAATATGGGAAAATATTTTCTTACGTAATCTCTTTTGTGCACATCATTCTACATCTATACGATACATTTTCTTTTAATGGTTCATCTAAAACTATTTCCGTATTTGAAAAAGGTGTTCGTAGAAATTTATCAAGTTTAGGCTCAAGTTGTATGTTACCGCCAGGTCTTAGTTCGGTAGTCGATTTACCAGGCCACGTAATATGGCTCGGTATATTGGATATTTTGTTACTAGACTTTTTTCTTAAAAATGGTGGTTTCAAATTTATTTCATGTTTTTCTTCCACCGATATATTATCTATATTATCATATTCTTCATTATATAATTTTGGTACAGGTAAAGTTCTTACTGGTTCTAATTCTGTTGGTGAAACATTATTCTCTGCAGTCGATTTAAGTTTAAAATTTGACTTTATATTTTTTTTTCTCAAATAATCATTATTTAAATTTGGAACATAATGAGAAGCATATTTTTCAGACTGTGGTGACTCGGGGGCTTCAAATTGTGAAGTTTGTTGTGAAGATATGATTGGTAAATCTGTCGTTGTTGCAAAAGATATTGTTATTTTATTTTGTAGACGCTCATTTTTAAAAGGTTTTTCTGTTACTATTAAATAAGGCGTAATATTGTCATTAAACATTTTCATTTCTCTTAATAATTGGGATATAGGTTTTCTTTCATTCGAATTTTTAATTAAGGATGAATTTTGGCTCAATCGAGATAGATTTTGCAAATTTGAAAGAAATGAAGTTGTTTGCTTAAGTACTTGCACTTTTGAAGACTTTGTATCACCTTCTGGTAAATCCTGTTGTTTAGGTGATATATTCCAAGCTTTATCAAAGCGATTCCGATAGTTTAAATCAGATAACAAGTACTCGTTATTAAAATTATATTTGTGTGGATCTACTTCTAGAGGTATCACGTTACTAGCAGCTGTGTGAAGATGGTGTGGTTTTTTTCTTTGCTGTTGAAGACTAGGCATTACATTTCTATTAGGAGGCTTACGAGATTTATTTATTATAGTTTTAAGCGTAGACGAATCCAAAATATCCTCATGGATTGCTGATAATCTGTCATTTAGATCATAGTGTATTCCTTTAAGTCTATCATGCACATCATCTAAAAACTCTTGTGGTTTTGCAAAAGGATCACCAAGTGAGCCATCTATGTTTGAATTTTTCATAAAAGATTTCATCTTTTGTTGAACACCTTTCATTGTTTTTCGAGTGTTTTGACGGATGGTTTCTGCAATGTTTTCAACATCATTAGATAGTAACAAAGGGTTTGGTTGTACTGTCCTACTTAGTACATTTTTATTATTCGAATGTAAGGTGTTCTTTAGCTCTTCCATCGGAGACAAAGCTTCCAAAGGTTTTCTTGACGAATGAATAATGGTTGGTTTATTTTTAAAAGGATTTGTTATTTTTTCATGCTTTAAAAATAAAGACGGCCTATCGTTATCTGTTACAGTTCTACTTAGTTTTGATCCTTTTCTTAATATGCTATTGTCGTTATTACCTAAATTTTTTTCACGAAGAGGATTTAAATTAGTATTATGTTTTTGAGCATTCCTCATCTGATTCGTAATACTCAATGGATCTTTTCTTAATGACTTTATATTAAAATCTTCTAAATTTAATAAGGTAGGCAACTTTTTTTTAAAACTTATTGTGCTAGCTTTTGGAATCATAGTTTCTCCAGAAGATTCATTGATGCAACTGCTTCCTAAAGAAGTTTCTTCTACAGAAGTTCTTTCATTTAAACTATTATCTGAACGTCCTTGAATATCATTAAAAAATGGTAAATTAGTAGTAATACCTTTTTCCAATATTTTTTTAGATAAATTTACTATATGTGTTGGCCTTGAACTGCCTTTGAAGAGTGACGAGCGCTCTCGGAAATTGTCGAAATATGGTATATTAGTTTTTACATTAAAGTCATCTTCTAAACGCTTATTAAATGAACTAACAGGTTTATTTAAATGTTGAAGCGGAAGATTTTCTAAACCTAATGGCTGCTCTCTGAGGTTATTCTGAGGTAACCAACATTTATCAAAATTTAAAGTGCTTCCAGCGACTTTTTCTAATTTTCGAAAGGAATCCTTTAAGGGATCCGCAAGGTTTTCAAAAAGTTGAGCCCGAGGTTGTATATTTGAATAAATTGAATTAGATATACCAGGAACGGTTTGAATAATAATATCACTGGCACCAATATCCATTTCTGTGTTATTTGTGCCTTGACTTCCTAATAGTATATTTTCAATTTCATCTTGCTCTGTACTGTTACACTTTACATCACTAGGATATGCAGTTAAAACATTTGAGTTTAGGCTTTGATTAAGATTCCCTAAATTGTCCATATTATTAATAATTGTATCGGAAGATTGGTTATCCTTTTCATCTTTTAACACATTTAACTCTGAATAATTTTCATTATTATTTATTTTACTGTCTAATAATTCTGATGAACTCCTATGTTTTTGTTGTAATAGATCTAAATTAAGTACCTTATCAGACAAAACTTGTATATCATCTAGTAAAAACATGTTGATTGTGTTTGTAGGATCAAACTTAACAGTTTCAGTATGCTCTAGAAAAGCTGGTGGTTGCTGAATAGTTTTATAATGGGTTACATTTTTATTCTTAAGTTTATCGTTCATATTTTCTTCACTGTCATTGCATATTTCTTTAGTATTAGTAAATTCTGTATATGACTGTACAGGCGTTTCATTTAAAACATTGGAATTTTTCACATTATCATTTTTGAAGTTTACTAATTCAATAGATAACGGTGTGACCATTTTTGTGCTAGAAAGTCTTTCAAAATTTTGGTTCGTGATTGGATTTACTGGTTTTATTTTTTCCTTTTCATTTTGAGAGGCATATCGCTCTAAATCATAATTGTATTTCAAATCATTTTCATAGTTATTCATTTTTTGTTTTAAAAGATTCTTTGCATTGTTTTCTTTTGTTTCCAATAAAATTGCAGAAGATTGGCTATCTAAGTAGGTTCTGTGTTCTAAGTGATGGTTATTGATTGAGTCTTCACTTTGACATACATTTTTTTCATCTAGGTTGTAATATTTATTTCTTTGTTCACTATTAACATCGAATGTATTGGATAAATTGGATTCGGTTTCTTCGAACTGATTTTTTAAATCTGTCGAGATATTCAATTTAGAAATACTTTCAATATGTTGATTATTAGCAGTTTGCAAATCACTGTTTTTATCTAATTTTAAAATTGAAGGCTGCATTTGAGATTGACTATGCA
Source organism: Apeira syringaria (assembly GCA_934044485.1). NCBI lineage: Eukaryota > Metazoa > Arthropoda > Insecta > Lepidoptera > Geometridae > Apeira > Apeira syringaria. Next base: position 4,347,139 of record OW203656.1, on the reverse strand, counting down.
AGGTATCTGATTGGCTTAACTCACTGAGCACAATTTTACAGTGAGATCCATTAAAAATACAATCATCCAAATTGGAATCTGCATTAACTTGCTCGACAGATTCAATTAATTGTGGTGTTAAGATAATACCTTTGTTTTTATTTCTTTGTAAACGTTCAATGTTATGACCATTTCCTAGTTGATTATTACACTTGTTTTTAAAAGTTAATTCATTTTCATTTAATGGCAATAAAGATATTTTTTGTTGTGATGAACGGGGCAAAGATTTATTGAAAGGGTTGGTTTTAATACTTTTTGGGATCAATTCTATATCCTTCAGTTTGAGTAAGTTCTTCAACTGTAAAGGTAGTTTTGGCTGTTTTAATAGTTGAAGACTATTTACATTAGAATTCTGCAATTGATTTTGAACATCAGGAAGTAAATCATTTAAATCAGAACTAGATATTTTGTTTTTATCAAATTTAGAGGTCAGTGGTAACAGTAAATTTTTGGTTATTTTTAATCTATTTAAGTTTATATCGTTCAAATTCGGTTTTTCTAAAAAAAGAGCGTCGTTATAGTTATTGACAGAGTGTTTTAAAGAAGAAGTAAATTTCTGTAATAAGGCTTGTTGTGGTGAAATAGTACCCTTTTCACTATTATTCATTGTACTAGGTTTTAAATTACTAGCTTCTACATCATTATCCATGCGCACTTCAGTTTTATGAGGAACAGGAAAAATTAGTTTAGGGATTTTTAAAATCTCAAGTAAATTAACAGACGCTGGTAAAGGCTCCGATTGGTCTGGATAGATATAGGGAGAGTTCTGTGTAAGAGATGGTTCAAAAGGGAGGTTGTCATCATAATTATATTCTTTGGGATTTACGATGAATACCACATTTCTTGCACTTTCCTCTGGCACAGCGTCTATTTCCGAGGCGATTCTTGCGGCATCTCTTGCAAGTGCGTCTTGGTAATCTTCCTCTGTTGCTTGACGCAGTGTATCCAGCATTGATGTAGCTAATGTTACTTCTGGCTCAAGTAGATTTTTAGTATCTCCTTTTGTGTCATCGGATCTGAAATGAATTACTTAATTTGAAAACGAATAATCGGTCGCCCGCAATTTTTTAATACAAATTCGATGTAATAGTTTACTAATATTATGTTACATAATACATTTTTAAATACCGAGATTGTAAAGGTACCTACTTAATACTCTAAGTGTGTAATGTACTATGTCGAAGCATAAATATCTACTTAGCATAAGTTTCTCACATAAGTGAAAGTAAAATTTCTTGTTGAGAAATAAATATCTTTAAACCGATAATAAGTTATTATTATATATTACAATGCCACGAAGCCTTAAATCATTTCATATTCAATTATATTTTTATGCGATATGAGGATATTTATTTTGTATTTGATATTAAATAACTGTACAAATAAAGCGTTTACTCTGCATAAAAATTATAAAATATAATTTCTTTGAACACTATTGATGTGATCATTACATAACTTTTGGTATAACATTTTACACCTCATCATGTTGGTTTAGATCTGTATACCTAACTTCAACACATAAAAATAAAAAAACGGGCGATAAATGTCCTATAGCAAATACATTATTGCTCTATTAAGATTTTCTCCTTTTTTATCTAAAATTTTTTTTGTAATTAGTATTCCTTCTGAGTATGTTAGTCGTAGTGTTACATACGAAAATATAGTTAAAGCGTTTAAAAAATAAGTTAGTTAGTTATAGTTCATAGAGTGAATAGGTGTGGCGAATGAATAGGCAGACGTGGTCCATTGTAGACGACATCATCACACTATAAGGTAGAATAGTGGTTAAACTTCTGCTTATTTACCATTAATATCATATCTATACAGTATCGGTGCAATTACCTTCGCTTAGTATTTTGAAAGATCTTTTTTGTAGGCATCCTAAACTTATTGGTACATTATGTAATTACTAGTATATATATATATATATATTTATAAAGTGTTTCCCAAATTAATATTGAACAGAATAACAGGAATAATGGACGAACAACAACCTATAGAACAAGCTGGCTTTAGAGCGGGGTTTTCAACTACTGATCACATGCATGTCATCAAACAGCTAATAGAAAAATGTCAAGAATACGGTAAAGCCTTGTACATCGCATTTGTGGACTATAGTAAGGCATTTGATTCTATAGAACACGATTCGCTTTGGAGGGCTCTGATCCAGCAGGGAGTGCCAAAAAAATACATACGCATAATGAAAAATATATACGCAAATAGCACAGCGCAAATAAAACTAGAATCTACCGGTGAAGAATTCCCAATAGCCAGAGGTGTAAGGCAAGGAGACCCGCTATCGCCAAAACTTTTCAGCAGTCTTAGAAAGCATATTCAGAGATCTTGAGTGGGCCAATTTTGGCATTAATATCAACGGTAGACAACTTAGCCATTTAAGATTCGCTGATGGCTTAGTCCTAATAACTGACAAGGCGGATATCCTTCAACATATGCTACAACAGCTAACTGAGGCAAGCAGAGTAGTTGGTCTTACTATAAATAAATCAAAAACAAAAGTAATGACAAACAGAAAAGAAATATTAATAAAAGTAGACACTGAAGATATTGAATATGTTAAAAAATATACATACTTAGGGCAATTAATATCGTTTAGAGACCAGACAGACATAGAAATAGAAAGCAGAGTAGCCTGTGGTTGGAAAAGATACTGGTCCCTTAAAGAGGTATTTAAAAGCAAACACTTTCCTATTACAGCCAAGAAAAAAGTGTTTAATTCTTGCATCTTGCCATGTCTTACGTATGGGTGCTAAACATGGGCATTGACTCAAAAACATCTTTTAAAACTAAGATCGTGTCAAAGGGGAATTGAAAGGAGTATGTTGGGCGTGACGCTAAAAGACCACAAAAGAGCAGCAAACATTAGATCTACAACAAAGGTGGAAGACGTACTAAAGAAAATAAGACGATTTAAATGGCGATGGACAGGACATATGACAAGGGAAAGCAGATGGAAATGGACTAAAATTATAACAGAATGGCAGCCACGTGATGGTAAAAGAAAAAGAGGCAGACAAGCTAAAAGATGGACAGATGATATCAAGATGATTGGAGGGACGATCTGGTCTAGAAAAGCTACCATTAGAGAAGATTGGAAGCAGCTGGAAGAGGCTTATGTCTCACTGGACACGCTGACCACTGAACCGGGAAACCCGATGTATTAGATTTAAGTTAAAACAATTTACTACTGTGTGTATATTCATTGTTTAGTATCAGCAATAAAGGCTAATAACAATAAAAGTAGCGCCCTGCTGCTTCACCCGCGTGGATTACAGTTATTCCGCTACCATTAATTATTCCACAGAAACCATACATTTTGCCAGAGTAAAAAGTAGCTTATGTGCTATTCGAGACTATAATCTAACTCTGCGCCAAATGTAATCCAAATCCGTTCATCCGTGCTAGTATGATTGAGTAACAAACATCCATCCATCCATCCATTCAAACTTTGACATATATAATATTAGTGGGACGGGGTGGGATTATATTATAAGATGCATCGTATGCCATATGCTTGTCCGAATGATCATCAATATTATATTTTAATGGTAAAACGTCCACCTCTGGACGTAACACCATTGAGGAATAAAATAGATTAAATATATATGAAGCCGTATAAGCCACTCAGAATATGCTACACCAATAAGGAGCCCTATGTATGATACTTACATAACACTCATCGAGCGCATCCAGTCAAAGTTTTACGTCATTTGCAATTAAAAATTAAAAATTACGTACCTCATTTTAAAAAAAATGTTAAAAATTTTTAAATTTCATATTTTATCTTTGAATATAAGAAGGGACACAGCCGATATCGCATATTAAATGAAGATAGCAATGGTTCGGTCGATTGCCCGGAATCACTTGAAAAGATAGGTATAAGAGTCCCACGTGACCCACATAGAAGGCCTTGTCGTCTTCACATACCGTTATATTATGCTAAAACTAACTTGAGGAAACAGTTTTCTATTACGGGCCAGCCGCATATTTAACGACATAACTTTACAGCCCGATATTGATATATTCAATACGCCTGTCGACCACATTAAGTGGTCAATTACCAAGTCATACTTTAACTCCCTAGATCACATCGTCACTGTCCAAGTGAGATAACTTTGTCAAACGCTAGATTATAAAGTATAAAAATATGGTCACTGATGAGCACTATTCACAACAGGCTAATCAATATAATAAGAAGTTGTATCATACACCTTCGTTCAAAACGTAGGTAAATATTCATATATTATTTATTGTATCTATTTTATAAATGTATCATATTGTTGCTCACACAAGCAATCAGGCGCTACTCGGCTAACGATTGCTCGATTGTGTGTTCTATCAGGCGTAAGCAAGGTACATAATAAATGTTCTCTCTATAGGGATACAACAGGAGCTATCTATACTACATGAGCGCTCTTTCTTTGGACAGATATGTGAGAGCCCCTTGTATTCAGATGTTAAAATAATAATATTAGGAGGCAGAGCGATGCAAGCACAGGTCCGACGTTGACAGTGGTCACGGGAGGAATGCGCGGGTGGAGAGCAGCGCGGATAAACCAGCTGAGATCACGTGATCCCGCGCGGCACTAAGAATTTAACGAAATAAATTCATATAAAATCAACAGAAATTAATATTGAAAAAATAATCTTGACTGTTCCTAGATAATGCCATTATCTATCAAACAAAGTAAGTTTCATATGAATGTTGTAATTATTTTGTAAGATATACGTGTTTTAATTTTTGAAAAGCATATTTTTCAAAAATTAAAACTATCGAGAAAACTTTACTTAACCGGATTTTGAATCCTGACTGTTCCTTTATGCTGAACCAAAGATACTAAAACTGAAAAAACCAAAGCTCTGTCTTCTACACACGGCTTAAAATACATTTTTAAAAATAGCGGTTTGTCTACTCACAGCGCCTTAACTTAAGGAATGAATGAGTTATATACTTTGATTCTTTTAAGGAAGGCATTGCTTATAGATATATATATATACACACATCTATATTGCTATTTTTATGATATTTTCCATGGAATCTTGGAATTAGCCTTAAGAACTTGTACAAATAACCCTAGCTTAAAATGTAATATAATAAGAAATAAATGAAATGATAAAAATAATGAAAATAGTTAAATAAAATAAAATAGTATTAACTCTAAGGCTATCACGGCCGGCGTTGCATATTGTTTGTATTGCTCCCGGGCACAAGAGGAACACAAGCTTCACTTAGTTCACGGCCAAACAGCCCGGAAGCAATACATACAACATAAATAAAATAGTGTCCGCGAAAGTTTTAAACATTACTAAAAAAGATATTAAAAAGTTCATCTGATTTGTCGGATCTCCACACGAATTGTTTGAAAGCGGCCAACCTCTGTTTTTCCTTTAGCTATTTGCCAAAGTTTTATAGTATTCAAACACAAAAAAATACACACCTCATGTCAACCCCATCAGAACGGACTGCTGAAGGAAAGAAGAGCGAAGAGGCTCCCTCGGAGTCTGCGCTTCGAGGCCTGCACGGGCAATCGTCCAGGTCATCAGCACGGCCGAACTGACTGCCCTTATCCAGCATATCTTGCCCTCCATCTGTAGGGTTCGATGTAGGACACGGACAGCACTCGATAAGCTCACGAGTGCGCCGAATAGACAGCTCCTCTTTTACTGGTTGTGATGACACCTGGAAAAAAATATTTACTTATTAGCACAAAAGTATAGCATTTTTTCACATTGAGTTATACATTATAATTCACCAGCATGGATAATGGTTTTTCCGCTACCTCAATTAGTCCAAGGGAACCATACTTTTTCTAGGATAAAATAGCCCATGTCTTATTCCAGGGTCTAACCTATCTCCATACCATATTATGCATATTTTTATGTATGTATTTAGCATATTATTATGTATTGCTTTGATTATAGGAAGTGCTTAGCAGCCGTAACACAGGTGACCCTAGCACGGCTGCTAAAGGCCTTTTATATTGTTTTCACATATGTATTTATCTGTCTTTATCCATGTATTCTAGTAATATATAATGTATTTGTCAGTGTTTAGTGCAAATAAATAAATAAAAATAAATACCAAATTACATCAAAAACGGTAAAGCCGTTTGAGCGTGAAGAAGTAACAAACATACACACATATACACAAACTTTTGCCTTTGAAATATTAGTGTGATGTTAGAGTTTGAAAATGTCGAGTATTGTTCACGGAAACGATTCGGATTTCCATTACCAGGTGGAGCCTAGGTCGTTCGCATTCCCTATATGGTGTGGTGTTTTGTGACGCAAATAAAATCAAGCTGCAGTTATTAATTCACTAGTAGCACCCCGCGGTTTCTCCCGCTTGGATTTCTTTTTTCCCGCTACCTCAATTATCTCACGGGAACTATACTTTTCCGGGATCAAAGTAACCTATGTGTTAAACCAGGGCTTAAACTATCTCCAAACTAAATTTCATCGAAATAGGTGTAGTCGTTTGAGCGTGAAAAAGTAACAAGCATACACATACACACAAACTTTCTCATTTTTAATATCAGTAGGATCAATTGATTACATGTTTTGCATTTGCGATATTTATCACACTAATACCGTCGACATATACTGAAATGTCATTAGGTACCTGTTGAAACAATGAAATACTAATAATATACTAATGCGTACAGTGCAGTAAAATGTCATACTTATTTCAATATATATGTACATTTAATTGAACTGTAGGTGTGTAATTATAATATCACATTGAAAGTGGTCATAATTATTCAATCAGTCCGCTTTTTTGAATACAAAATATTGGAAACCTATCGATTTAATTTATTCTGAAGGGCATGTTTTATTTTTAGCGGAGTTTACGTATAGGTACTAAAATTGCAGTTTTATGGTTAACTAGCTGCTCTTCGCCGTTTTACCCGCGTGGTAATGATTGATGACGATGATGATGTTGAAAAATAGCCTATGTGTTATTCCAGGACCGGAATAACACATAGGCATTGCGATTAGCCATCATTTATCCAGTTTATTTTAGTAAATTTAGAAATATGGCACTACATACTTCGATCAAGAAGACTGCAAACTAATAGCTTAGTTATGGCAATGCGATATGATGGCATTCGGACGGATTCGGATGAAATTTGGTATATCCGCATATACCAAATTTCATCCGAATCTGTCCAGCCGTTCCGGCGTGATTGAGTAACAAACATCCATCCGTCCATCCATCCAAACTTTCACATTTATAAAATATAGTGGGATTGCATTAACGTCCCAGGTGAAACTTACGTTCAAGTTTTTGAAGGAAAAAACTGGGGTACTTTAATGGTTTGAAGCCACATTGACGGAATGCCATCATATCGCATTGCCATAACTAAGCTATTATTTTGCAGTTTTCTTGATCGAAGTATGCAGTGCCATACTTCACTAGCACTTTACTAAAATAAACTGGTTAAATGATGGCTAATCGCGATTACAACTCGTTGGTTCTGGTTGTTACCTTATAACAACATAATGTATTCGGTGTACAAATGATATTACGAGTAAAATCCAGGAGTATCAACACTATATTCTTACGCATGTACCATAGATGTTTATTTTCCTATAGCAGATAATAATAATATAATAAAGCCTTTATTGTTGTTTCTTACGGTCTAAAGTACATAGTTTTTTTTAATATTTTGTTATTTTATTGTAAGTCGGCAAACGGTTATTCCGGTACAACTTGTCTTCCGACAAAGGCCTCCTCTAAAGATCTCCATTCATTTCTGTTCCTAGCTGTACGGGTCCATGTTGGACCCGCTACTCTTTTAATGTCATCTTCCCATCTCTTTATCTGTCTACCTCTGCTTCTCTTATTGTCTAGTGGGCACCATTCCGTTACGATCCTTGTCCATTTCTCTCTCTTCTCCCTAATCATATGCCCCGTCCATCTCCACTTCAGTAGTTTATAAGTTGTGTATACATTTTTAATTCCTTCAATAAATCTTTGTATAGCAAATATATTGAACTAAATGAGTTAAAGTGCTTTTATTATGTCTAAGCGGCATTATAACAATACCAGAAACAATCTGTTGCATGTAACTGAGTAAATACTTTTTTTAAGTATTACAGCAAAATCGAAAAAGTCTTGTACATTAAAGAAATCATTTTCTAGCACCATGTTTTTAAATATATATTTTTAAATTAATTTCCTCTGGTGATTTTTAGTTTTAACTTCCGTGTGACTAGTTAGACGGGTATTGGAAAGTAACCTACCACCAATCTAAAATGAAATATAAGTACATGCATACTTTGTTATCCAGTTTGACTAATTAATTTTAAAACTAACTGCAATTGTTTTTCCGTGTTATTTGAATACTCGTGGATAATTATAAAATAGTTAACATTACGTATACAATGTAAATATAAAAATTATGCCTACATTTTTCTCTAATAATGATGTTTTGATTCCGTAAGCATTGATTGAATTGTAATACATAGGTCACACTAAAAGTTTCCGTAACTGGCTACTTACCTAAACAATATTTAAAAAGTAATTACAAAATTTGAAAATGGAACTCTTTGGCTGTAGAATGCACTTTGTTTTATGTGACTGTCTATTGTTTTTACGTTGTGGCGCCATTTTCAAAATTACGTGTCTACATTAACATGGATTTATCTAGGGAAAATTTTCATAGCATGTCTATGATGAACACCTATTAATTTATTAATTAATTGCCTATTAATTATCCTGTTCCATTATCCATTAAGGGGTATATGGCATGATGGTTAAACACACTCATCAGCAGCTCGTGAACAGTACCAGTGTTTGATTGGTTTGCTGTGGATGCTTACGGATGCTTTGTATACATAGGTTCTATTTCGTATTTTTAAACGAAATATAAAACAAAATATAAAGAAAATCTCATAACACGCTTTTTTATATTAGATAAATAATTAGAGTTCAAATAGAAAATAATAAAACTTAGTCGTCGTGGATGTGATCAGTGATCGATCAGTTGACTTCAGATCCTCGGTCCTGGGTACGAATCACAGCCGAGGCAAACATTTATATGATGCTTTATGAATGTATAAAACACGAGAGTTACTCACGTAATAAGTCAGAGGGTTCCGACTATAGTTTCAAACACATTCGGTGGTCATTTTCAAGGAGAATACGGGGTGACCGCGTCGGCGAGCGGTCTGCGCGAGTCCGAATGTGGTTGAAACTATAGTCGGAACCCTCTGACTTATTACGTGAGTAACTCCCGTGTTTTATACATTCATATGTGTCAAAACCACGTCAGTTTTAATAAAAAAAATTATATGATGATCATATGTGTTTGTCCCGGGTCTTAGATAATTGTGTAATATTTGCATGGTGGTAGGGTTCTTTCGAGTACCCGCCTGGCTAGCTACCAACCTCAAGTTTGAAAAACTGTCACCAAATACATAGTGTGTTCAAGCAGCAGTCCTTGAGAGACAGTAAGCATTCTAGGTCAAGCGTGATAACATCTTCGACCACATCGTAACTGACCATCAAGTGGGATAGAGGTCAAACGCTAGATCTATACAGTATCAAAAAAACGTAAACACAATAGTATTACAATACGTAGTAATAGTAGTACAGTACAATAGTAGTGACTAGCAGGCGGCTACGCTAGCGTGGCCTACAAAGCATTTTTTTGTTTTTGTACAAATTCACACAAATAGACTAGTGGGCAGCACTAGTCTATTTGTGTGAATTTGTACAAAAACAAAAAAATGCTTTGTAGGCCACGCTAGCGTAGCCGCCTGCTAGTCACTAGCTAAAGTATATAACAAATAAGAAAACACTTACTCTACAACACAACACTAACACCACTATTTTGTACATTTTTCTCATGCCCCTACATGAGGCCGGTTCAGAGTGAGCATTCTCTCAAAATGCACTCATTAATATCATCTGTTCATTATTATGCGCTGACTGATAAGTCGGTATAATATCACTCACATCGACAGATAGCGCACTAAAATATAATCGAAATGATGCTGATACCTTACTAGCGATAGTGTTTTGTTACAGATAGGCACGCGCTTTGAGATCATTTGCAATTGACGTGACCAAACACATTTTTTCAAAAAGTGCTGAATGTGTATTAATCAAGGTGAAGGTTTGTGGAGCGTGAGATATGACCTCATTACCTCTGTGCGGTATTCATTAGACTTATAAATATAGTATGCTATTCTTGTGGCCTAAAGGTTAGAAGGTCAATATCAGATGAGAAATGGCAGGGGGGTAGGTCAACGAACTGTTACACAATAACAGCTATTGCTGACCTAGGGGCAAATCCCAACCCATTCTGCTAAATCAAATCATATGGTATATATTTCGGACAACGATAACCCAGCTAAGCAATGTCATCGATTTTGTTATAAATACCGCGGTTTTCTATTTATTCAGTCTTGAATCTTCAGTGTGTTCTGAATTGCTTCTAAAGCCGTTTTGCTAAAAGTAACATGTGAAAAGTGAAGTGCAGAAATTCTTTTCTTTTTGTGTTTTCTGAAAAATGTAGAGGAACAAAACAATATTTTTGTTTGAGTGTGTATATGACAAGTTGTTTTTTAGAAGACGTTTATGTATTTAATCGTTTAGTGGCCACACGAATAACTTTTTTCAGAGAAGTATAGACTTGAGTTTGATCACGGTCTCACCTGATAATAAGTGATGAAGTGATCGAAAGATACACTTAAACCTTGAAGGATCTTATTAGATCGTGATTTGAAGACTCCAGGGAGTCATCCGCCGAAAATATTGCTTTCACTATAGATATATTTTCCAACTTGATGAATTAATTGTTAATAAATCGACTATCTAATTATTATTTTTTAATTATTAATTGTTGTAGCTTTCTTAAAGGAAGCGTTATGTTTTCTCGTTTAAACAGACGGAATGAAGGTCTACAAAAAAACTATAGCAATAGTAAAAGCGATATTTTAAGGCGGATTGCCCCCCCAGGACCTACCTATCGGGAACCACAAATTCGGGCAACGTCATCATGAAACTTTAAACCATAATCTGGAACAATTTTATCGGGTTTGACTTTTAAAATATTTTTTATTGAGAAAAAACAAGCGTTTGATCAACATCTCATCTGATGTTAAGTGATGATGCGGTCTACGATGAAGCACGCTTGCCTAGAAGATATATTCATTAACTCATGACTTCAAGAAATCCAGATTGTATTCATGTGGATTTAGGAATTTAATGAATTCCACTCGTTATGGTCGTATGGTCGCATTATGAATGTAAAAGAAAAACGTTTTGTGCGACAAGTTGAAACGTCTATTATGTATTAATGTCACATTGCCGTCCGTCTGGTTGTTCTTGAATAGAATGGGGATGGAGGAATCGAATTATGTACCTCCAGAGCGCACTCCCCGACATGAATCTGATAAAACACCGGATAGACTAGCGACTTTAAGTCGATGCTGCAGGCTTTGCAGCCTCTTCTTGACTAGAGAGTTGTTTTTGATGAAATTTTTAGCTTTATTCTATCGATAGAGACGCGAGCTAACGACGACTCAAGATCCTCAAGTTAGTACTTAGCCGAGCCGTCCCACAAATTTGAACAGCTCCATACATTATAGGACTGGTGCGTGACTTTAGAGACAGGATATGTACCGTGTATTTATGATGTTGTTGGTTGGAAGATAGGCTAAATAGCTACCCGATGTTACAGTTTTCAGACCATCCAAATGTTTCTAAAATGGCTTTAAGTCTGTTATCCTAACAATACAAAACAACAGCTGGGACCAACGGCTTAGTGTTCTCCGAAGCATGGAAGCGCTCAGTTCTTAATGCTACTAGCGGCCACCCATTCAATGTATTGCTGAAGAGTACGTTGGTAAATAAAGTCGATTGGTTGTAATCGCATAACAGTAAGCCAAGACAAAGTAACATTCCAATCATAGTCTAATGGCCGTTTTCAATAACTTACTTACAGTTGACTACTAGTTAAAATTTGCCGTGGTGGTACCGGCCTAGAATAGTACTCCCCCATCTCTTCCCGTGGGTGCCGTAAGAGTCGGCTAAGGGATCACGTACCAGAAGGTGGGCAGCAGCGCCTTCTGAGGATATGAAACCATACTGCGCTTGCCAACCCGCCTGCCAAGCGTGGCGAGTATTGGCGAATCCCCCCTACATGGGGAGGCTAATGTCCAGCAGTGGACGTCCTATGGCTGCGATGAATGAACTAGTTAAAATGCCTATCAATGATAGCTACCGGCGTTTCAATAAACAAAGATTGACAGTGTCAATTTATCCGCCATGCTTATCTACCTGTCAGAGGGTCCGGAGGCATAATCTCTAATCATAGTTAGACCCGTTTCATAGAGATGATGAAAAATGCGTTTCAGAGCCGCGCTACTGATTACTGTCGGTGGCTTCAATGGCAGACGGTTAGAGTTTTCTTTCTAAACCAGTGTCCGTTAGTTTAACAGCCGCTGCTCTCCCCGCTGAGCTAGCTATCATCGCTTCATAAAGTTAGTTTTGAACGCCTCGTGAAATGTCTCGCCTGACCAGCATTGAGTGTTGTTGGGTGTGTATATGTATATAAGTATATATACCAGTCATCAAGTTACCATAGTACCGGCTCTGCCTAGTTTGGGACCTGAAGACCTTGTGTGAACGTTAAAAACAAAGAAAGAGTTTCGTTACATAATAGACTCGTCTAGGAAGTGACCTACGCTGCTAAGTACTGATACATTTTCGATAAAGTGTAATTGTAATATTGTATTCTTGAATATTGTTATCTTTTCCCCCTTTTTTTCTGTTTACTATTTTAAGATGTGGTTGTAATAACATTGTTTACTAATGAAATAAATAAGTAAAATAAAGCATTAAATTCACGAATTCATTATGAAATAGAGCAAGTAAATCGCCGATATTATGATCGTATCAACTATTGTTCAGAACTGACGAAATCCGAGTTCGTCTATAGATTTCGTATAAAAAAAATTATCTCTACTTATAAATGTACATTATGGGGCGTCAATTAATTACGTGAGGTGTTTTGGGGTCAAGCTTAACCTCACCCATTCTTACTTGGGGGGGAGGGTGCTCTCCACAAATATATTATTAAATTACATAAAAATATATTTCGTCTGATTCTATACTACGTTCTTAATATTCTCATATCATAGACCTAAGCTACCTAAACTATACAAGCGAATAATTTTTTTGGAAAAATCCTACACAATCAAACACAGCTAAACAGCTAAATCTAATCGCCAAAATTATCTTACGTAATTTACGAACGCACCCTTTTACCTAACCGCAAATGAGATTCATTTTGTAATTTTTAAAATTTAATTGTCAAACGCAAACTTATAATATGTAAAAAAAAAAAGATAAAAATGTTGCTTCATTATTAATAAGCAGAGTGAAACAAAACGCTTCGGAGGGCTTACTAGAGTTAGCGTCGCGGTCTGTCATTAATCTCCGATAGGCATGTGCAAATTTTGATATTGAAACGAAAGTAACAGTCGCTGATACTTTTACTGAAAAGTAGAGATAGCAACTACCAGTCAAATGTAAGTAAGATATTGAAAACGGCCGATAGTCATTTATATTGGTAATTTTTTGATTACGTTTACGAGCGGTAACGCTAAAAGAAACATAAAAAACTTGAGAGGTGTGAAGGGATACCCGGACGGAACGGAGTTCCTTTCGAAAAAAAGCTTACAAAGGTGCTAAATATAAGGTGATTATAAAGGTATTGCTTAAAAAGGAACATATACATACACACACACATGTATATAAATATGCACTCTTTATATATGTGCAGAAACACTGTCAGGATTCATTATTGTTATTACGATAAGTTACTTGCTTCGTCAGAAGCGATGCGGTTCTGCTCTGAGCGGGCTAGGGCTTTTGCCGCACCGAGACGCGACGCAGAGAAGGATGCCACGCGATGTAGATTTAAAAATAAAGGGCTGTACTGCAAACACGCCTTTGTTGCCAACAGTACGAATACATGCATGCCGCTTCAAACTGGTCTTAGTGGCGATCAATGTAGAAACTCATCTCGTTTGAGGCGGCGAACGAAGCGCACTACTAGTGGGCGTGGGAGTTCGGTTCCTGATGTCCCTGAGGCTTCTTCCTTACGGCGAGGCCCAACGCGCGATACGTAGTCGAGATCAGAGGCATCAAGTTCCACCCCGATTTTTGTTCCTGCTACTAATAGTAAGTCCAATACAATAATTCCCAACACAATACAAGCATTCCCAATTAAGCAGAGCCACATCGAGACAAACCGAGAAAAAAATCACCGCCATTATCTTCAAAAACCTTTTAAATATTTGATAAAGCGTGTAAGATATTGGAATAGAATAGATGGTATTAAATGTAATGTATGGACTTGAGTAGGTGTTGCTAGGGTTGGGCAAATAGGATAGATGGCGCTGTCGAAGTGTGTTAGATATTCGAAGTAGATGGCGTTGTCAAAGCGTTTTAAGTTATTAAAGTCGATAGCACTAAATCTGAAGATGTAGCTAGTATTTGATTTGCTAGCTAAATGGAGGTGGGAGATATGAGGTGTCCCTTTTGGACCAACGGGCGAGCTTAGTGTGGCTTATCAGCGTGAGTCTGGAGCCAGCCAGCTCTGACGATGACTTTTGCCGTGGAAGCCGAACTGGACGGACGCTCTGGTCGTCCTAGAGGTGCCTTGTCAAATAGAGTCTCCAATTGCCGTATTAAGAAGCGAGTAGGAGCGGAATATTGTAAGTAATTAATTGTATTACTTTCTAACTGTTCTAATGTGTAATTTTGTGTGCTCTGTTCCGTGCTTAAAGTGGAGGGAACGTTGAAGAGGGAGAGCATTGTCCGGACGTAGAAGGTGCTTTTAATCCCGGCCCTGAGCCGCAACCCAGGGCTTTCGAGCTCTCTCCACTTCGATAAGAAAGTTATTAGAATATGAAGTGTTTAATGTGTTTTTACGGTTACTGTTATGCTGTGATAATTTTACCGTTATTTAATACCATCCTGACACTACCGGGATACCATCCTGACCAAGCTTTGGCTTTGAGTCCTACGTGCCGATATATTCGTCTCCCATATAATTTCTTTCTACTGTACATACCTATAACAAAAATATTTTTGATCACCCTTTGTTTACAATGCACTTTGCATTATTACAAATGTCTTTTTCATTGTTTATGTAAATCTATTGAAAGTTGAAGGATTATGACCCTATTAACCTCATAACTAAAGTATATTTTAATTTTAAATACGCTAATATGCTACTTCGTATTAGCTTACATTAGAAACCTATAAATACAGACATTAATTCAATAAACCTTAGATGCATTTCAACTGCAAACACAACTAATAATTTTATTATATAATTAATTGAATAGTAGAATTTGTCAACAGTGATCGTTTTATTCCTAGTAAGTACATTTCGGTTGCTAGCTATTATCTTTCTTCTCTACCAACTCCCGATTACATTCCTTTTGTCATAAAGTCAATTTGCTAGCTTTTATGTTATAAAGAGCATACTCTACATTTCCTCTAATGCAATGGGTGGTGACAGCATTAGTCGTCATTATCGTTCCTAGTTAGATAAATTTCTCCAATAGTGAACTTTTCTATGTCGACAAGTGTTGTACCATCTTGTTGGAATGAAGCGCAAATTATCTTATTACCTAAAAAGTCCAAATCCGAGTCCTTTTTGGAATTCGGATTTCCACACTTCCTTTCTTGTCTAAAGTTTTCCAACGCTTAATCCACAGCTAACTTAGTTATTTTCTCAATCAAAATAATCTCCTTAATCCCTAGCAGTCTGGTTTCCGTCCTGGCTATAGCACAGTGTCAGTGTAGCTCTTGTCAAAATGACCGACGGCATTGGAAATAAATAACTTACTATCTTGACTTCATTAGATTTTAGCTTAATAGTGTTGACTTTGATATCATCCTAGCCTTACTCATATCTATTAACATATCTCCATCAGTTATTTACTAGTATTCTATTTATCTGCAAGAGTGATTGCAACGTGTTTGCATAAAAGATTCTCTTTCTTCTTGGCGTGACACAAAAGAAGAGTTCATCAAGGCGGCGTTCTCTCTCCTCTACTTTTCGCTGTTTTCATTAATTCTATTTCATTTTTTGTTAATTCTTTTTACGTTTTGTATGCAGATGATTTGTAAATTTAATTTTAGGGCCCTCTTAAACGTTTAGCTAAAGCCATAAATACAGCAAATCATGATTTGCATTGTATAGTATACTGGAGCAATTAACTCTGGACTCTAACTGGACTAAAGTTAACTTATCAAAAACTCAAGCCATTATCATAGGGAGTTGTAGAGTGATCTCTTGGATCTATTACATACACTATTCCTTAAATAGTTTTTAATATTGTTACCGTTCCATACAAGTAACATGTAAGAACCACGGAATATTAAATGATTGCTGTTTTTCTTGGAATTTGCAATTTCAATGTGTAATACAAATGATATTTAGTTCAAGATCATCGCTCATAATAAGTTGCGCAACTTTTTACCAACTGCTACCAAAATTACGCTTATACGCAGTTTTAGTGTTGCTATCAGCTGAAATCGCTACCCTTCTTTCGCAGCGTTTTTGTTTTTTATACTCAGCAGATAAGGTATTACTGTCGACACCATCGTCTATTTTATGATAAGAATTTAAGTTGTTCTTGATGTGAAGTTCATATTTTGTTTGTAATTCGATAATTTTGTGCTGTAGTTGATCGTTTTCTATTTTTAGATTAGAACATTCATTTTGAAGATTACTTATCTTTTTCTGAAAGCTTTTCATTTTTTATTTATATCGACACTCGTGCTTTATGTATTTTATACAAAGCAATGACTTAAGAAGGCTTAGTAGTTCTCTTTTATATATTTTAATTCATATTTTTATTTCGTTCATTAGTCAGCCATTGTTGAAGCTGTACAATGTATCTATTCAATTCGTTTATTTTCCTTTGTTTCATATCGATGATGAATTGCTGGCTCTCTCCAGTTACAGATAAAGTTACTTTCCCCGACATTGGCATGTCACCGACAGCGAAGGAGATCCGCTGGCGTTTCCTTTTCCTGTCTAAAAGTGGCGAATCATGGGCATCACCATAATCAATTTTCTTATATATGTCATTTAGTTTCATATATTTCTCAAGATCGCTTTTTATCTGTCCATTTTCTCGAATTAAGTTTTCGATTTCGTTATTCGCAGATGCGAGGCAATTTTTTGGGTCACATGTCTTTAGTTCGTTTTGGTGTAGAAAAGTATCAGGTAGGCTAATTCTAGTTGATTCTAACAACGAAGAGTCTGTAAGATTTCCCAAGGAACTTGCTCTTTGGCGGGGCTTAAACCGAATGGTCACATTATCTGTATCCATATTTTCCTATTCATACAAGCACGGCCAATGTAGAATTTTGTTTAGAAATTTTTCATAGAAGAGGATGTATTTGTTGTAATATAAAAATAGCAAAAAAGAAATCTAGGCTTGTAAATGATAGCGGGACTTGAAGTCTACGCCAGCATTCGCGACATTAACGACCACTACAGCCTAACTGTTACGACACGATGTCGCTGTATGGTGCAGCGAAATTTGCAATCAGTTTCTTTATGTTCACTTTGCATAATATGGATGTCACAAATAACACTCAACTCAAATCGTTTAGCTGACCTGTTGACGGCTGTTGAGTCCAAAGTTCAACTCATTTTGAATGGAGCTGTGGAAAAGTTATGGCGCAATTTTTTTGCTATATCTGAATATCATACTCAGCCCAATACGGGAACTCCCTAAAGATTTTCTCAGAAAGGAATGTTGGGTATTCGAATCCACAACGATGGAGTGAATGGCCCAATGTCGGAGTATTCAGACTGCCAAAATACTTCCAACATAGTTTAACGACTGTTATCTAATTATAATGGACTGGGCATATAGCGAGATACGCAGACAATAGATGGACATAAGAAACCACAACATGGAAAGGACCGGTGGGAAAAAGAAAAAGAGGTCATCCTAGGAACAGGTGGATCGGCGAAATAATTCTGGTAGCAGAAAAAAATTGGAGAGACAAAGCAAAAAATAGAAAATTGTGGAGTAAGCTAGAAGAGGCCTTTACCCAGCGTGGGGTTCCTACAATAGAGTAGTAATAAGTATCTAGTAATAAAAGAAAATGTTATTAATTAAGGTTGTTGGAAATATATGGGCTTTATTATTATTATTATTATTATCATCTCAATATAATACAAACGAGACCGACGGCGAAACGGTACTCCATTGCACGGAAGCTGTCCCTTAAAATGTTTTAAACTTCGCCCATAAAAAATATAACTGAGTAGTACGTTGGCTATCTCAGATGGCCAGTGAAGATTGCACAAGTAAATCTGTTGGTATTACAAATGCACAAAATATAAGGCGGCAATATAATACAACGTTGGAAGTTTTAATAAAGTAATTCAATAAATGAGAAGATGTAATATTTAATTTATTTTTATATCTAAATTTAAATTTTATTTTTATATATATTTTAATAATAATACAGTATCATGACTCCGAAACCAGAAGAACATGGAACCGCTCCACCGATGGAAGAAGATGTGCCCTTACTGCCCAAAGATGAGAACAGAGTCGTCATCTCTGGCATGGCAGGGCTCTATCCAGAGTCACGATTCATCAAAGATCTGGAAAACATCCTGTACAATAAGGTACGTAATCCCAAAGTTAAATTTATAAATTATAGGCCTTTGTTTGACTAATATAATCTCTCGATAGTTAGTAGCATCATTACTGATGAATTACCGCAGTTGACCCTAGCTTCAACTGTGGTAATGATCTGAGATAATGGACATAGATCCTAGCCTTTTTCTTTGACCCGGGGAAATATTTTATGGATACCACCGGCCGGGGAAGGCAGGGTGGTTATGTGGGAGTCCCCGCCAGAGTGGCAGGTGTACCCACTAAAACCCCGGGGTGTTCTTCCGTCGTCGACTAGTGACGGGGGCCGCGGGCACGCTTTCGCACCTTCCGCAGCCCCCGTCGACGCCGCTGCCCGCCTTGCGACGGGCCCACCTCGGGGAGGGAGCCATCATCCTCCCTCACCCCTCGTGCACGATGCCCTCGGGAAGACATCGAGGGCATCGCCACCTCGAAGGGCTCATACTGTGGGGGGCCAGACGCCCCCGCTTCTAGCACCCCCGGCCCTCTAAGCGGAGACGGAGTGCGGGTCCGATCAGTCCGCCTCCGTGTCCGCGCTCTCCGGAGCGCGGAGAGAGAGAAAGAGGATCCCTTTCTCTCTCCCGCTCCGCGGCCTCCCTCTGTGACATGATAGTTTCACAAAAGTAGGCGACCGCCTCCCACGACCTCTCGTCGCCGACCATCTTGGCTAAGACGACTGGCAAGGAGAGGTCAGTGCCTCCCAGAGGCAGAGCTTGAGGGGTGGCTAGCCAGGCTGGTACTCAAAAGTACCTTCATTGGAACCTAAAGCCGTTAGAGGTCGAACCAGTGCGTATCAGCTTAACAGCTAACGCTCCCACCACTGGGCTGTCATCGCTTCAGAATGGTCCCGAATAAAAGCCTCGAGCTTCAATGTAACCTTACTGTAATGTTTGAATACCCTCAATTTATGTTTAAATAACACCACCGCACCGTCAATATCCATATTATGTCATATGTTGGGCTCACAATAAACGATTCATTCTGCGATAGTCCGTATTTCATTGTGCACACCTCACTTGGCGCAGCCGGTTTTATTTTTCGTACCACGTTTGATAGTGTTTGTGATAATGCCTATTGGAAAAATAGAAGTGTTTGAGATAGGCACGCTCACCTGGGACACATATTATAGGCGAATAAAACAGTTTATAACGCTAAATAGCATCGCGGACAATTTGCACGTGGCCATTTTAGTGACACACGTTGGAGTATCGAGTTACGAGCTTATGTGCGACTTATGCGCACCGGATTTGCCCGAGTCGAAGACATTTTGATGAACTTGAAAAGATAGTGAAGCAACATCTCGAACCGCGAAGGTTGGAGATCGCAGAACGGCATCTGTTTCGGCAACGAAAGCAAGCGGCAGGCGAGACCGTCAACGAATATCTACAGAGTTTGAAGCATTTGGCTAAAACATGTAACTTTGAATCATCTCTGGAAGTCAACCTAAGAGACCAATAATGTCGGGGCTCCAGCACGAGGATATGAGATCTAGGCTCTTTGCCGAAAGTGAGTTGGACTATAAGCAAGCAGTGGAGCTCGCGCTGGCGTTGGAGGCGGCGGATCGACATGCAGCGACGGCGGCTGCGTGCGGGAGTGGAGGCGTTGGCGTCGTCCGTAGCAGCGCCCGGCAGCGGCTCGGGCGCGGGCGCGGCCAGCCCGCTCGCCGCTGAAGGCATCCATCGCGTGGCTGCTGTGGCGGGCGCGTCGAGCGGTCATCGACGCGCACCCGCCTCAACAGGCTCGTTGCGGGATCGCGGTGCGACCGATAGGCTATGTTGAGGCCCAAGTGAAGTACGCTTCACGATGTAAATTGTTACAACTTTTTGTCATTGAAAATGGTGGCCCACCTATAATGGGCCGTATGTGGATAAGAATGTTAAGTGTCCGAATTAATGAATGTGATGATATTGTCTTTTGTCTAACAAGTGATGACTTGTTATACAAAAGTGATAAATGTGTAGAAAAATTATGCGAGGAGTTTCCTGATGTTTTTGCCGATAGGCTTGGGACATGTAAGGTTCGTATGCAACTACATTTGACAGACACTACACAGGTGTTTGTAAAGGCACGCCCCCTGCCGCTGGCATTACGCACCCTGGTCGAGAACGAGTTAAAACGCTTGCAACGTGAAGACGTAATTTACAAAGTCGATCGTTCGGATTATGGGACACCCATTGTCCCTATTGAGAAAAAGAATGGTGACATACGTATATGTGGCGACTATAAAATATCTATTAATCCGCGATTAAAAGATTTCCATTACCCTCTTCCGCGAATAGAGGAGGTTTTCGCTAAGCTTGCAGGGGGGGTTTTATTTTCTAAATTAGATTTATTCCATGCCTATCAGCAGGTATTACTGACGGAAGACTCGCAGCCTATGTCTGCTATCACTACGTACTTAGAAAGATTCGTGTATAAACGCGTTCCTTATGGAATTAAATGTATACCGGAAAATTTTCAAAAAATTATAGAGGAAATTCTCAGTGGCCTTCCGTCTAGGTACTGTAGTCTTCCAAGATGATATATGTTGTAGTTGAATCAGCAAAGAGAATAATCTTGAAAATTTACGAGCAGTTTTGAGCAGGTTAAGTGAAGCAGGATTAAGAGTAAATTTATCCAAATGTGTGTTTTTCAAGGATAGCATCACGTACCTTGGATATCGCATAGACAAACATGGGCTTCACGCAGACGAAAAATAGAAGCTATAGTATCTGCTCCAATTCCAGTAAATATTTCACAGTTGAAAAGTTTTTTGGGGCTCGTAAATTTTTATGGAAAATTCTGTTTCAATAATAGTGATATCTTGAGACCTATGTACGATTTGTTGAAAAAAAATGCGAGATGGATTTGGTCCAAACAATGTGAAATAGCTTTTCATAAAATAAAAAGCGTATTGAGTAGTGGTCCGGTGCTGGCGCATTACGACCCGAAGCTACCTTTGATTTTGTCCGTGGACAGCTCAGGCCACGGGCTCGGAGCCGTGCTCACCCATCGTTACCCTGACGGTTCAGAGCGCCCGGTCAGTTGCGCCTCTCGTACCCTCAATGCACACGAGCTTAATTACTCGCAGGTGGATAAAGAAGCGTCAGCTATTGTGTTCGGGGTGTCGAAACACCATCAATATTTGTATGGTAGACATTTTCTGTTACGGAGCGATCACCGAGCGCTTAGCTATATTTTTGGAAAGAACAAAGGGATTCCGCAGACCACCGCTAGTCGTTTACAAAAATATGCCGTACGATTGGCTGCATATAATTATGATATTGAATTTGTGCCTTGGTCACGAAATTGTTTCGCGGACTTACTGTCGCGATTACCTCGAATCTCCCCCCTCGAAATTTGGTTGGCCAGAACGTACACCTGATGATAAAGATAAAGTCTTTTTCAAAAAAAAAAAATAACTTATTTTTAGAACATGGTTGTTTGATATGGGGCTATCGCGTGGTTATACCTACTAGCCTCAAAGCTGGCGTGTTCTTCGCAGCGTGATAAGGCACCGCCCGCGCCCCTTCATTCCTGGCCTTGGCCCACAGAGCCTTGGACGCGCCTAAACGTCGATTTTTAGGGCCATGCAAAAATAAATATTACTTAGTAATAATCGGCGCGAACACCAAGTGAAGTGAAGAAGTGGATTGCGTGGCAACAACATCTGCATCGGCAGTGATGCACGAGCTTAATTACTCGCAGGTGGATAAAGAAGCGTCAGCTATTGTGTTCGGGGTGTCGAAACACCATCAATATTTGTATGGTAGACATTTTCTGTTACGGAGCGATCACCGAGCGCTTAGCTATATTTTTGGAAAGAACAAAGGGATTCCGCAGACCACCGCTAGTCGTTTACAAAAATATGCCGTACGATTGGCTGCATATAATTATGATATTGAATTTGTGCCTTGGTCACGAAATTGTTTCGCGGACTTACTGTCGCGATTACCTCGAATCTCCCCCCTCGAAATTTGGTTGGCCAGAACGTACACCTGATGATAAAGATAAAGTCTTTTTCCAAAAAAAAAAAAAACTTATTTTTAGAACATGGTTGTTTGATATGGGGCTATCGCGTGGTTATACCTACTAGCCTCAAAGCTGGCGTGTTCTTCGTAGCGTGATAAGGCACCGCCCGCGCCCCTTCATTCCTGGCCTTGGCCCACAGAGCCTTGGACGCGCCTAAACGTCGATTTTTAGGGCCATGCAAAAATAAATATTACTTAGTAATAATCGGCGCGAACACCAAGTGAAGTGAAGAAGTGGATTGCGTGGCAACAACATCTGCATCGGCAGTGATGCACGAGCTTAATTACTCGCAGGTGGATAAAGAAGCGTCAGCTATTGTGTTCGGGGTGTCGAAACACCATCAATATTTGTATGGTAGACATTTTCTGTTACGGAGCGATCACCGAGCGCTTAGCTATATTTTTGGAAAGAACAAAGGGATTCCGCAGACCACCGCTAGTCGTTTACAAAAATATGCCGTACGATTGGCTGCATATAATTATGATATTGAATTTGTGCCTTGGTCACGAAATTGTTTCGCGGACTTACTGTCGCGATTACCTCGAATCTCCCCCCTCGAAATTTGGTTGGCCAGAACGTACACCTGATGATAAAGATAAAGTCTTTTTCCAAAAAAAAAAATAACTTATTTTTAGAACATGGTTGTTTGATATGGGGCTATCGCGTGGTTATACCTACTAGCCTCAAAGCTGGCGTGTTCTTCGTAGCGTGATAAGGCACCGCCCGCGCCCCTTCATTCCTGGCCTTGGCCCACAGAGCCTTGGACGCGCCTAAACGTCGATTTTTAGGGCCATGCAAAAATAAATATTACTTAGTAATAATCGGCGCGAACACCAAGTGAAGTGAAGAAGTGGATTGCGTGGCAACAACATCTGCATCGGCAGTGATAGCGTCATTCCGTATGATATTTGCTCGATTCGGCCTACCTAAAACCATAGTTAGTGATAATGGGCCGCCATTTTCGTCCCATGAATAATTAACCTATCTAGAGAAGAACGGAATTAAACGAACTTTAATAGCTCCTTATCATCCATCGAGTAACGGGGCGGCAGAAAATATATTCCGTCAGGTGAAACAGATTCTTAAAAAAGCAACCATAGAAAACACAGCCCTTTGTAAGATTTTATTTACGTATAGAAATACTGAGCATTGTACTACCCAGAAAGAACCTGCGGTCGCAATGTTAGGACGGCGTTTGCGCGGCCGGCTTGACCTTATTCGACCTCAGACTCAGGATTTGGTGCGCGAAGCGCAAAGAGCGCAGGAGGAGCGAGACAGCGCGGCAGGGTGGCGCGTGACGTCACGCCCGGGGAGGTGGTGTTAGTGCGCGAATACAACAACAAAGATGTAAAGTGGAAGGAAGGCATAGTAATAGACCAAACTGGTCCCGTTTTATATGTGGTAAAGACGAACGACGATAATAGAGTGTCTACAACAAGTTATTTCACACTTTTGAGTGTTGAAGTCGGTTTCATTTTTGTTATTTTTTTTTTATTTTCCCAAATACCAAAATCTTTGATGGAAATGACCTTTGATATTTCGTCAACTACAATCCATCTGATTTTGTTTCCAGATAAATCCAATTTCATCAGATAAGCTCCGATGGAAGTATAATCACCCCGAGGCGACGCAGTACGCTGGTAGTGTACCAGACTTGGACCGTTTTGATGCACAATTCTTTAAGGTGCATTATCGTCTTGGGAACAATATGGACTCTATGTCGCGCAAGATCTTAGAGCAAGCTTATGAAGCTATATACGACGCTGGTAAGCTTAGTTTTACACTTTATACCCGACTTTAAAAAAGAAGGTTTTTTAGTTCGACTGAAATTTTTTAAAAATATTTTTACCTCAGAACTTTCCACCTGAACCTGAACGGATTTGATGATTCTTTATTTTATTTGATCTGGTGAAGCTGGTGCTTCCCATATCAATTTCATCAACATCGTTCAAGCTGTTTTTGAGTTACATTCCAATAACAGAAAAGTGTTACGTCTAACTGGATGATTTCTTATGAAGGTGAATGACAATTTATTACCGTGAGTAGCAAAGGACACTGAAAAGGGGAAAAAATGTTTTACAAAAATAATATGGACAAAGTGTGAAATAACTTGTCAAAGTCGGTACCGTGCGCAAAATATTTGCTATTTATTCGATAATAGTTACTTTTGAACTATCATGGTACCGACTTCAACAAATTTATCACAAAATTTAACCGACTTCAACACTCAAAAGTGTGAAATAACTTGTTAAAGCCGGTACCATGATAGTTCAAAAGTAACTAATGACAAAATATTGTGCTAATAATATTAAAACTCACGTTCATAACTACTTTACACTGTTTTTTACGGGTATAACGTGGTACTTACGCGTAGTCGATCACGATCGACAATTGTTTCGGCTTCTTCCGGAAGCCTTCATCAGGATCTTGAGTGCGGTGCGTTAGTCGTAACGTCCCGTCTCGCACTGCGGGCGGCAGCGCGTGATGCTCGACAGGAAGCCGCGGGCTGTGGAGGCGGGTGAGGGGTGAGACAAAATATTGTGCTCATATTGGTCATCACCGCTTGACCGATTTTGATGAAATTACATGAGATGATCTCGAAAGTATACTCTATATAACAAAAATAGGTAATTAAAATCGGTACAAAAAAGGCGAAGTTATCCGCGAACATACATAAAAATATATGGTCTAATTTAGTAACCTGAGCGCCGCGCCGCTCCTTATTCTCGGCATCGATAGCAGCGTCGGGGCCTTGGTTCCAGCAGGTGAACCTGCACTGAGAGCCACCCCACGAGCAGGCGACTGCTATCCGCCACGATAGCTTTAGTGGCCGTTTTGGGACAACGCAAAAAGGCAGTGCCCATCCCGGCCGGACCCTCCTTTATACTCCCCATCTTGAAAGCCGATGGAGGGCAGCCGACTTTCGCAAATGCCAACGATAATTTGTCGACACTCACCGAGTCGTTCAGGCCACTTACCCGCATGTCTGCAGTAACGACGGCCCTTGAGACTTGTAAACCCTAAATAAAACTATCACCAAACACATAGTTTGGTGGCCAAATTTGGTTATGGACAACGGAACTCCAGGGGACAGAGGCTGGCCGACTTCATGGAGAAAGAAGGACTCTTTATGATGAACTCTTTCTTTCAGAAGCCGCCTCACAGGAAATGGACCTGGTTGAGTCCTAACGGTTCCACAAGAAATGAGATCGCTTTCATCATGAACACCAAGAAACAAATATTCAATGATGTCTCTGTGATCAACATGGTGAAAACCGGTAGTGATCACCGCATCGTAAGAGGCATATTGAATATTAATGTTAAACTTGAGAGGTCCCGTTTGATGAAATCCACGCTCCGACCTCAAAATGTCCATATCCAAAACCCCGAGAGATTTCAACTTGAGCTATCCAATCGCTTTGCTTGCCTTGAGAACTTTGCGTCGGTGGACGAGACCAACAACAGGCTTGTAGAAACTGTCCACGCAGTGGGGTCTAAGTTCTTCAAACCCCGCCGCACAAATGGACCTCAAAAACTCTCCAGCCATACCCTTGACCTCATGGCTGAACGACGCTCGTTGCAACTGCAATCATCCGATGATGCTGCGTCATATAGGCAGCTCAATAGACGAATATGGAAATCCTTGCGACACGACATCCGTACCTTTAATACAAATCGTATTAAAGATACGATCGAACGGAGAAAAGGCTCCAAAGTGTTTGCAAGAGACCGGTCTATTGGGCAAAGCCCGATCACTAAGCTGAAAAGAGATGATGGCAGTATAGCGTCGACCAAAGCAGAGGTGCTTGGAGAGATTGAGAGATTCTATGGACAGCTATACACTTCGGTCGCTAAACCTGTTGATAGCTTGGCCAAAGACCCAAGAGCCAAGCTAACCCGACACTATACCGAAGACATCCCGGACATCAGCCTGTACGAGATTAGGATGGCTCTGAAGCAGCTTAAGAACAACAAGGCGCCGGGTGACGACGGAATCACATCAGAGCTTCTGAAAGCGGGTGGCTCACCGATACTGAAAGTCCTTCAGAAGCTCTTTAATTCTGTTGTCCTTGAAGGGTCAACGCCGGAAGCATGGAACATAAGCGTAGTGGTGTTGTTCTTTAAGAAGGGTGACAACACATTGCTTAAGAACTACAGACCCATTTCGCTTCTGAACCATGTGTACAAGCTGTTTTCAAGAGTCACCGCGAATCATCTCGAACGCAGGTTTGATGACTTCCAGCCTCCCGAACAAGCCGGTTTCCGAAAAGGCTACAGCACCATAGACCACATCCATACGCTGCGGCAAGTTATACAGAAGACCGAGGAGTATAATTTGCCCTTATGTCTAGCGTTTGTGGACTATGAGAAAGCCTTAGATTCGATTGAGACGTGGGAGGTGCTTGAGTCTCTCCAGCGGTGCCGTATTGACCTTCGGTATATCGAAGTGTTGAAGTGTTTGTACAATAACGCCACCATGTCGGTCCGAGTACAAGAGCAAATTTCGATGGCGATTCCATTGCAAAGAGGCGTGAGACAGGGAGACGTTATCTCTCCGAAACTGTTCACTGCCGCATTGGAAGACGCCTTCAAGCTCTTGGAATGGCAAGGATTCGGCATCAACATCAACGGCGAGTACATCACTCACCTTCGGTTTGCCGACGATATTGTGGTCATGGCAGAATCGATGGAAGATCTCAGCACGATGCTCGAAGGCCTCAACAGAGTTTCCCTAAGGGTGGGCCTTAAAATGAACATGGACAAGACGAAAATTATGTCGAATGCCCATGTTGCGCCCGCCCCAGTATCAATGGGAAACTCGATTCTCAAAGTTGTTGACCATTACGTATACCTAGGACACACAGTCCAATTAGGTAAATCCAACTTTGACAAAGAGGCCAATCGTCGAATCCAACTCGGCTGGGCAGCATTCGGGAAGCTCCGAGACGTCTTCTCGTCCAAAATACCACAATGCCTAAAAACGAAGGTCTTCGAACAGTGTGTGTTACCAGTGATGACTTACGGAACCGAAACGTGGTCTCTGACTATGGGCCTTCTGAGCAGGCTCAGAGTCGCACAACGAGCTACGGAGAGGGCTATGCTCGGGGTTTCTCTACGTGATCGAATCAGAAATAAGGAGATCCGTAGAAGAACGCAAGTCGCCGACATAGCCCAGCGGATTAGCAAGTTGAAGTGGCAGTGGGCAGGGCACATAGCTCGAAGAACTGATGGCCGTTGGGGCCGAAAAGTTCTAGAATCGAGACCACGGACTGGCAAGCGAAGCATAGGACGGCCACCGACAAGGTGGACAGACGACCTGACTAAGATCGCAGGCAAGGGCCGGATGCGGGCCGCTTCCAACAGGTCCTTGTGGAAATCAATGGGGGAGGCCTATGTCCAGCAGGGGACGTCCTATGGCTGAGATGATGATGATGATGATGAAACACATAGTGTTATTTTCCTGACTATTTTGTAAAATTAACATATTCATAATTTACAAAGAATTAATAGTTATTTCAAAAACATGTTTGTCACTAATTGATTCACAAAGTATGATAATACACGTTTGAAACTTTTGTTCCATAGACCTGCCGCCGTCATTTCAATTTGCCCTACGGGAGCATAATCGAGAGGTCGAGATCATTTTTAGTGTTATCGTCTTCTTAGATTGCAAATTTTGTTTCTTAGACAAATTTTGAATTTCGAAGTTCCCATTATAAATTATGTGTCACTTTCGAGACAAGTAGCTCGCGTAACACGCAAATCGGTAACACTGGCATAGGTCTATCATTGGTGAATGTCACGTGCGCATTACCTACTCTATTTAGTTTGTGACGTCACGGGACGACTACGAGTACAAAGCGAAACTGACGCGATTACTTTAGATACGCAAAACATGAGATGGCTATATTGAGTGTGCGCTCGGAATTAAACGTATGTGCCAAAACACATTTGATTGCATAAAAAATAAACTATGTGATAAAACTAAAAACCATATTTAACAAACTTTTATACAATTATTATCTATATTTTTAACCAAATTTCACTAACTGATTTGTAAAAGATTCGCTGTGGCACTGAGAAATATCTACAATATAAGAGGTTCTTCAATTATTTCTATAGAAAAAATTTCATTTAATGGTGTTTTCCTGTTTAACAAACCTAGATCATAGAGTAAGAAACATAATGATTCCTAGTTCACACAGTAAAAGAGTGGCAGAGGGTGGAAAACGTTACATTTTCATATTTCATAGTGCAGTTATAAACCTTAATGCAATAAACCATAAAACTCTTAGTGCTCCTAATCATTGACATGTCCTCGGATACCTCTCTCTACATAAACAAAGAAGTAATAAAACTAAATTGGATTTTCAAGAATAATTTTTCAACAGGTATTAGTCCGGAACATTTATCGGGCAAGAAAGTCGGCGTATATATCGGAAGTTGCTTTTCTGAAACAGAAAAAGCGTGTTTCTATGTAGCAACCAGTAGAACAGGCTTTGGAATTGCAGGGTAAATATAAACTTTTTTGTTTAAAACCATATAATAAGTAGGGAAATACATGTATATATATTAATCATTGAAGAGCGGTTGAAGCGTCGGCTGATAGCTTGACCTGACTAGCTACCACTCTCAAGTTTGAAAAACTATCACCAAACACACAGTGTGCTGAAGCAACGGTCCTTGAAACCCAGTAAAATTCTTGGTCTGGCATAATTACACCTACGACCACCATAGTCTCTGTTTATCGGATGAGATAGTGAGTTAGATCTAATTTGATATATATATATATAATATATATTTGATAGATCTATAGAGTATAGAAAAAATTAATACCTATATATGAGACAGAAGAAACTTACTATATACTACTGCTAATATCAATGCGTAAATAAGACAAGTTCTATTAAATTTCTGGCCAACCACGGGTAGTTTTATAAAGAAATAGAGACAAAAGAAATACTTCTATTCACGGCATAAGCCACACTACAATAAACTAACACATACAGTGAGCACCATATACATACAGTTATCGTAACTATATATGAACTTGTCTCATATGCCTGAAATTTATTTTAAATTAGTTAAACAAGAAAATCAACTACTATTGCTTTAGTAATTTGGACTGAAAAGTATTCGTATAAATAATACATACATAATATCTTATTAAATTTAGTTAGTTCGATTCGATCGAAGGTTCGATTGAACAATAGAATGACTTATTCATGACATCACGCAACATCGTAATATTTGTTATTATTGTATGCCATTCTAATTTCTTTTATTTGTCTTTTTGTTGTAATGTAGGTAGTGTCAAATAATATGAAAAAAAAATAGAAATTTTTCTTCTTTTTTCTAACACTATTACAGTAAGCGATTGCACACTTTCCCGCAGATGCAGCAAAGCCATGTTCGCTAACCGTATTTCCTACTGGCTCAACGCAAAAGGACCCTCTGTATCTATTGACGATGCTTGCTGTAGTTCCACTGCTGCCCTTGAACAAGCTTACAAAGATATAACTCGTGGCGAGTGTGAATCAGCCATTGTCGGTGGAGCTAACTTGTGTTTGCATCCACAGTCTTCAGTACATTACGGAAGGTAATACATAAGCTAGTTTCTCGAGAGGGTAGGCAGAAAACCAAACCAACCAAAGCTTTCAACATCCTACAATTCTGACACACTTTCTTCACTTCATCCACGTCCATCAAATCTTTCGTACAATAGCGTCAGTTTAGAGTACTACTACTACTTTTTACAATTACAATTAAATAAAATAGAAATAACTTACGGTTCATCCGCGTTAACTAAGGTTTTTGCTGCCTCAATCATCTTAGAGCAACTATACCTTTTTCGGTATGAGTACCCTATTCCAGGGTATGAGCCATCTTCATACCAAGTTTTATTTTAATCCGTTCAATCATTTCAAAATAAAGGAGTAACGGAGTATCGAACATAATATAATACTAGACGAGCGGTCCGACAGGTGATTTAGGTACACCTCCTTCAAAAAGTTATCCATAGATATGGAAAACATGCATAAATACATAAATATAGCTGCAACTAATAGAAGCGGGTTTGTAAAAAACATCTACACATTTGGTTACAGAATTATGAAAATCAGCATGGATGGTAACACGAAACCTTTTACAAAAGACGCATCTGGTTGCGCTAAGTCTGAAGCAATCAATGTTTTGTTTCTCCAGAAAGCCAAAGATGCGAAACGGTAAGTAAACACGCCAAACCACATTACAATTCTAAAATGTATAAATTAATAAAAGGTTATAAGAATATTACAATTAAAAAAATACGCCTAGTGTAAATTTCATAAAAATAAGTTTACATTAATACAAAAATTTGTCAACACATACAAGCATGAAGTAAAATTGCGAAGAGCTATAATTTTGTAACATAAGCATAATATACTACCAAATACGTTTGAAATCAATAATATTATAAAAACATAACCTTCCTTTGGGTAAAAAGGAAGATAAATGATCCTAGAGCGTGTCCTTCAAGATCTTGTAATTATAGATGGAGTACATACGCCTGACAAACTCACACCTCGTAGTCACTTTTACATGAGCTATTTGTACATGTCGTGAAGTCGCAGGATGACATTTGTTTCTATTTACTAATAACAATATTTAGTGAGAACCATGAAACGACGGTGCGTAATTCTGCAGATCTATCACGCACGGCCGATGACCACGGACAGCAATGCACCGCAGACAGGGCTCTTCCTACGGTCCGTGATGGTGCGTGTCGGTCTGTGTAGATCTTTAGATTAATTTTCATTTCAAAATGCAAAGTGGAAGAGAACGTATCGTTGCAGCAGCTCAATATCATTACAGCCATAGAACGTCAACTGGTACAAATAGTCTCCCCCAATGATTGCCACAAGGACCAGTTGGAAGCAACCCGCATCCAGCCTTTGCCTGCGGTCATATAATTATTTATAAAAAATTATGAAAGAAGTCTACTACAAGCAACTAGTAAAGAAAATGATTTGAAAAAAACCTGGAAAGTAATCAACGAAATCACAAACTTTAAAACTGTACCTAAACCATCACATGAACTTTTGAGCTTATGTGGATCCCCTAATAGTTCAGTTGACAAGGTCAACAACTTTTTTGCAAATGTAGGTAAATCACTAGCTGAACAAATTGCACCGGACTTGGGTTTCAGTGAGGCTAACAGTATTTCATCTCAGGAAAAATCTTTTGCAATGCTGGATACAGATATCTCAGAAATTTTTGCTATTATTAGTTCATTGAAATCAAACTCAAGTGCAGGTTGGGACAACATTCCATCAAAAGTCTTTCGCCAGAGTAGGGATATATTAGCTCCAGTCATAACTTATCTAGTTAATCTCTCTCTCAACACTGCTTGCTTTCCAAAAGCTTTAAAACATGCTATTATAGTCCCAATCCACAAAAATGGTGATAAGAAGCTGATTAGCAACTATCGCCCGATCTCCATTTTGCCAACCCTCTCAAAAATTTTTGAAAAAGTAATTAATAAAAGAATTGTAGCTTATCTTGAAAAAAATAATTTACTTTCTCAAAATCAATATGGTTTTCGTAAATCTAAATGTACTGCCGATGCTGTTTTAAAGCTTACGAATTTTATCGTTAACCATCTTGATTCAAAAAAGAAATGCTTGGGTATATTCCTTGATCTGGCGAAGGCGTTTGATAGTGTACCTATACCTCTTTTGCTGAATAAGCTGGAGAGGATCGGTATACGAGGGCATCAACATAAGCTTATCAGTGACTACTTGCAGGATCGGACTCAAAGCACGAAAATAGGTGAATATATTAGCAAGCCTGCCATAGTGAAGTTCGGCATTCCTCAAGGTAGCATACTTGGTCCAACCTTGTTCCTGGCTTATATAATGACTTATGTGACCTAACCATAGATCAAGGCTGTATAATAACTTACGCTGATGACACAGCCATTATATTCCAGGGTGAAGATTGGAATGGTGTTACTCAAATTGCACAGAACTCATTTAATAAGATCTCGATATGGTTGAGGAACAATCTTTTGACACTTAATGTCGAAAAAACAAAATATATGCCTTTTTATCTTAGGGAACCTCCATCGGATGATGGATTGACAATTATAGGGCATAAATCAATATGTTGTACCAACACTACACCACCTAAGTGTAGTTGCTCTACTCTGGAACGAGTCAATATGATTAAATATCTAGGAGTAATGATCGACGAAAAAATTACCTTTGCACCTCACATTAATCAAATTAAAACACGAGTGAGAAAGCTCACAGCTGTATTTAAATCCATACGCGATAGCGCTGACTGGGACACTATAAAACTTTTATATTTCTCTCTTTGCCAATCCATTATATGCTATTGTATAGTTTCATGGGGGGGTACCTTCAAAACGCACATGCTCTCACTCGAACGAGCCCAAAGAGGACTCCTCAAATGCAGTACAAAGCGTCCCTTTACTTACTCCACTGCAGATCTCTATCGCGAGTGTCGGCTACTCACTGTTCGGCAACTTTTCATAGTACAAGCTCTTCTATTACAGCATAAGTCTTACGAACATAATCGTGCAATAGCATGTAAGCGATCATCTCATTGTGTTTGCACTGTACCCAAGGTAAATACTACTTTTGCAACAAAACATTTTAATTTCTTGGGGCCTAATTTGTATAATAAAGTAAACAAAATCAGTAAAATTTTTTCATTAACATCCTATGAAATAAAAAAGATTCTTTTTAACAAATTAATTGAAATGAATTATAGTCAAACAGAAGATCTGATTACCTCGGTACTATGAACCTCATTTATTTTAACTTTATATATATATATACACACAGTATATTATCAAATATGCACCCTCATTCATGTTTACACACACACACACACACACACACACACACAAACACACACACACACACACACACTATATAAATTATCAAATGTAAGAAATTTTAATAAATCTATGTATATTAAATTGTAAACTATAAATTGAAAACTGTAAATGTTTTTTAACCTCCTGTCATCGACGGAAGAGTCCTGGAACTCATATCACGGGCTTTCACGAGCCTAGTTTGGGAACCAGGTGATTCCTTTCACGTGATTTGTATATGCTTTTACCTGAATAAATGATTTATTATTATTATTATTATTATATTCAGTTCATCTGTGCAGCAGCTGCGGCTGTAGTATTAATTAGAAACTACCATATTATACGATCCAGTAAAGGGAATGAATCAGCGCTGAGCTGCCGCCGTTTGTTCCAACACGGACGCGCTTATATCGCGTCCCACGAACTCGCACCGCACATTTGAAGTAACCGACTCGCGATCGGTACTACGCATCGCCAAAGACGTGCCTGTGCTGACACGGACGAGGCATTTCGTACGGTGCGTCGGTGCGAGTTGGTCCGCGTCCGTCATGCCATCCGATCGTGGGAAGCCGCTTAAAGTTTTTATATGTACATATTTGCCGGCCCAACTGTGACTAAAGCAAATTAGGTGCATGAACCTAGCTAAAGAGGTTCAAGCCCGATGAGCTACTGCCCTGACTTCGTTTCTTGTTTATATAATTTTAATAGCTTTGAAACATTTCAGTATTTATGCAAATTTGATTCATGTCAAAACGGAATTTGTATCAATAGTAAAAGAAGAAACTGGCCCTAAATATGGATTTTATCGAGATCCGGCGGACACAGTTAATTTTCTAAATACATTTTATGATGAAGCTGGAATTCTGCCCAGTATAGTTGAGTACGTCGAAGCATTCGGTTCAGGTACAAAAAAAATACAATAGTAATAAAATAAAAATTATTTATTTTTTATACTATTTGTACACTTTTTTCTTTACTTTTAGCTGTACCAGAAGTAGACAAATCTGAACTGGAAGCAATCGATCGAGTCTTCTGTAATGACAAAAAGGGGCCACTACTAGTAGGTAGTGTCATGTCAAATATTGGCTATGGAGAAGCTGCTTCAGGGATATCAGCGGTGACAAAGGTCAGCTTTTTATTTGTAGCATTAACTTGTTTATTAAATTAATTTGTTATGTAGGAATGATATCAGAAGTAGTGATATAAACATTACCCGTTTCATTAAGATGTGCACCCTTTCTTTACGTATTTAAAGCTGAAATCATAAAATTTTACTGAAGTAAATAAATCTCACGTTGTGTATTATGTGTCACTTTCGAGACAAGTAGCTCGCGTAACACGCACGGATCATAACGACTGTAATATAATGTAATGTATAAGATTTATGAATCTTATATATTAAATTTATTTTCAACATTTATGTAATATTTTGAAGCTAAGTAACTCCCCCGTTATTTATATTTCTTTTCAATCCTTTCCATGCAAAGGTTGCATGGTAGAGATGACTTTTAGTGATAAGGCCGCCCATTGTCATACTCTTAATATAAATGTATGTGTATTGTCAATATTGTTATATATTTAATGTGTAACAAACAATAAGGGATTTTCTAATCTAATCTACTCACGTATCATATGACACATGGGACACCTCCCTTTTAACCTGACCTTAACCTTACGTTGTGTATATTATATATTTTATTTTATTAATAATAATTATAAATTGCCTTTCAATAATGTATAAAAGTATATATAATATGCGTGATGAGACCCTATTTATTTATTGACCCAAATTGTTAATAATAATATATATCGAACTTCTCAGATCTTGTTATCTAATGTAACACCTAAAATATCGCGAAGTCTAACCTAACAATTTACACGTTCTTTAAAATGATTCTAAAACCTAATTAAATAATCAAAGTAACTACCAAAGTTCTAAGATGAATGAAGTTATTTTATAATTACGTAGTAGAAATTATAGTATTGCTGTGATCGTCGATTACAATGATTAATTAAGTTTTCCTATATCAATTATTTAATATTACGTCTGACGTGCTGGATAAAAGTCACATATGCATTTACATAAGAAACATAACTAATGAAATGACCCTAAAATAATAAGACATAAATACAAAAATGTTCAAATTTAGAGTGGCAAAATAAGTGAGCAGATTCTAGGCTGGAACATGTGAGCTGGCAAAACATGCACCTAACCTGAATTCTTCAAGAAAGCACTGCCTCGAAGTATACAGCCCTCCCGGCTGGTTGTTGAAGGGTCCTGTAGGTTGAATTGAAAATTGTTAAACTAATCCTCGATTTTCCTATCGCTAGATAAATTATAAGGACTAACAATGAAAATATATATAAGTTATGTCAGTTTCTTAATTCGTTAATTTTCGATTTAAAGAAGTAGATGATTACAGTTTCAATAATCTTGGAATAAAGCTAAATGCTGTTATATAGTCTAATATTGTCAATTTCTTGATTTATTATTGGTAAGTTTATAGTAAATAACCATAGGTATGATAATTCTGAAACAGAGTTGTATGTCATGTCGTCGAATATTGTCCGCGTTACTATAAACAACTGCTAAATGTTAATATTATGTTATGTAAAATCGGTATGTTTGGTTTCATAGAATCTTATAGTTTTCCGGACTTACTTATAACTAAGTTTTGGTTATCTTATGCTAATAAGCGGCGCCTTACATAAGTTTGTCAAACATGGTCAAACTATCATGCAGTCAATGTAGCACTCAGTTAAGAGCGTACAACCTTGTACGAGGAAAAATCACCCATCCGGGTTTGATATACGGCACACATAACTACTACCTAGTAGTTATGTGTGTTTTTGTGAAGAAATGGGTTTGGCGTTAAATAAACACATAGTGATTCTAAAGTGGGAGATGCCCACATGAATGCAAAGCCAGCATAATTGCGATGTGAAGATCCTTTGGTTAAACAACCGTATATCAAACCCGGATGGGTGATTTTCCCTCGTTGCGCATCAATTTGCGAGTAAAGATTGGCCTTAGAGGACTTACGAATCTTTAAAGTTGTGTGTGGTATGAATAAAGTGACTTTGCATCGTCGAATACCGATTTATAAAAGGCCAAGATGTGCCCTACTTGATAAAGCAAGTGGTGTTGGAATAGATAATATCTTCATGTATCTAAAGATATACTTTAGAATACAAAGCTCTTTAAATATCATTTCGAGCTATAGCCAAATTATGAATATAATGTTGAGGCTGAATAATCGTTTTATTCTCTTGAGAAGGTCATATTTGTTAGGTCAGCTCTTTCTTTTGTTAATTTTTAGAGCTAGATCAAATTAATTGATCTTACCAATCGCGTCATTATATCATTTGATATTACAGGAAAAGGAACATGTTCTGAACCATTTGTCAGTACTATCATTTGATATCTCGTACATATAATACTTAATAAATTCATTTGAAATTGATATAACCGCGAAAAGGCTCGATTTCGCACTCATGAGCAGATTCATGAGCGACCTAGGACAGCTTTAGTCACCTTCAATACAAATGAGAATACATATACAAATAGTGAGTAATCCATCGTGTTATGTTAATGACCTCTCCATCATGTGTTATTTACAAAGATTGTCTCTCTTGATCAGAGGTAGTGTTTTACCTAACCTATTATGTAAGGTTTGATAGACAAAAGCATTATTCTGCGGGTTGTACATGCTTAAATTCCAGAAAACAGAAGCTTCCTGTTAAACCATCAACTCATACGTTAATAAACGTTGGATTAGAATATTAAGTTAGGTTTCTCAAAGCCTCTTGCCAAATAGTAACGTATAAAGCCAATATTCAGTAAAGAATTCGAGTCAATGAGTATTGTATTATGTCAGTAGTATAATCGTTATTATATATAACAAACCCTCCTATGTATTGTATTATATCAATAACTAAATCGTATGTATTGTATCATGTCGGTAGTTAAAACATCATATATCCTCCTATGTATTGTATTATATCAATAACTAAATCATCAATATATATAAAAAGTCCTCTTATGTATCGTATTATGTCGGTAGTTAAAACATCATATATCCTGCTATGTATTGTTTTATATAAATAACTAAATCATCAATATATATAATAAGTCCTCCTGTGTATCGTATTATGTCGGTAGTTAAAACATCATATATCCTGCTATGTATTGTATTATATCAATAACTAAATCATCAATATATATAATAAGTCCTCCTATGTATCGTATTATGTCGGTAGTTAAAACATCATATATCCTGCTATGTATTGGCCAATACAGTATATCAACATAATCTTCGGTGGTAAATAATCTGTTACATAAATTATCATAATACATGAACACATTTAAATTAAAAATGAGTCAGAAGAAGGTAAAAGAAATAAAATTTAAAGCATTCTTCCATAACATTTTCCTTAATATAGATTTTAAAATTGATTACTTAGTATTGTATATTTTATACGGTATTTTGCCTTATTTTATTTGAAAGTGAGAACGGTTTAAAGGTCTTAATAAAACTTATCGACTTCGTAATACTATTCAGTCGGTCTAAAGTAAAATCTACATGAAATTTAGCATTAAGATTTAATCGATTAAGGCTTTAATTTTATCTAATAAAATATCATTTAAACATGATTATTAGATTGATTTTAAAAGAAAGATTCACAGAAAATTAGCAAACTCATAGTAATATTTACAATTAACATGTTATTAATAAATTGATTTTATAGAAAATTCGTAAGAAAGATATTATTTGCCGTTTTGAATATTATTTGCTAGGTTTTAGAAAAGGAAAATCCATAGGAAGAGTTAAGCACTAAGAATACTTAGCTTTAATATCAGATATATATTATATAATATATATATATATATATATATATATATATATATATATATATATATATATATAAGAGATATATATATATATCTCAATATCACAGACTTAACAATGAATTTACATTTACTCAACACTAATTAAACTAAAGAATTAAAACAAATTTACTAGAATTTAACACTAAACAAACTACAGAACTTACACTGAGACAAGACTAACGAATCTATACTCACAACTAAAAGAATTACCCTATACTTGTTAAAGGAAATAAACTTTAAACAAAACAAAATCAAACACTCGTTCAGACTAGGCTATGCGTGTGCGCATTGAGCTGTGCTCACTCCCGAGTTCCGGATAGACTTGAGTAACTCCGGAGCGATTCGTTCCGATGAACTACTCAAACACAGTGAACGAACTGAACTCGTTCAGTACTGTGCGGAATTATCGTTCCACAGTTCACCGGCTCATTATAATCCCGCGTCTCTAGTCTAAGCCCGCGTCAGTGTGTAGGTAGGAATGAAAGCCCTTTGTTGTATAGGTACGTCACCAACTCAACTCACCACATGCACTTAGCAAGATCTGATTCGTTATCGCATTTACACACACTGACAATTTATTGAAAAAGCAAAAAAAAATTATTGTAAATAGAGTCGATTTTTAAATACGCCTTTTAAAGTGAAAAGTAGGTTTAATATTAATTCATATTAGTCACGTTAAGTGTCAGTCCTAAGCCTGAAAAAAATATGAAGGGAAATCGAATCTATTTAATAACTGAATTTCATAGGTGACGTATCTTATTGTTATAGTTCACAGTTTATGAACGAATAGCTAAGCAAGTTCCAAATCCGGACTCTGTCGAAAACATGTCTATGCCACAGTTCATTTCGCTCTCTGAATCAGTAGTAGTACTGTACTAAACTACCTACCAAGTCAAGGAGCGAAATGAACTGTGGAACGAGTTAGCGGAACGAGTTCACTTCACGGAACGAGATTTGATGAACTAGATCCATTAAGTGAACGATAATGCCCAAGGCTAGTTCCGGATTTAACTAAGTAAGCCGGGCTAAGCGAGCGGAGCCGAAAAGCATCCCTCGTTCTTTGAATTATAAGCCCCGCCTTCTTTCTTCTCTTAAGTTTGGTTGATTGGTTACTATGTTAACAAAAGATCACACCCCATTCCCAACATGTGCTAAACCGTCCTTGGTTTTTTACTTGGGGATTTTGGACAAAAAATATTAGTATAAATAGTTTCCGAGATCTTTATTATACTAAATTACTGGAAAGTCATTAGCCGGACCCTTTCTATATTTTTACAAGCGGTCGCCTTTCGCAGTACTAAGGAATGTTCCATTGTTTCTATCTTCCCACAGTTTTGCTAAGAACAAAAAATATTTTTATGGTTTCCTGTCAGTTTGAAATATCTAATTTCTAAAGGTCCCATAAATATCGACGTTTATGTCTTGCACGTGATATTTTACCTAATTTTTATATAGGCGTGGGATGGCATACGTTACACACACTATTGTGTAAATTCGTAAAAGTTGTGAACCTTCCATTGCAAGAGACCACAGCATAAGAGAGAATAAAGTAAAATAGCTAATTTTGTTGTACGTTGTTTTTCACTACACTTGCTGTCAAAGGCTAGTATTACACATCGATTTCTAACAGGAAAATTACATTTTGAAAACAAGTGAGTAAAAAGACTTTAAAATTATTTCCCTTCTCCTTCCTTCCCTCCGGACCTCGTTAGCGAGCAGTCGTGTCGTAGAACCGCTTTTTTCTTTTTTTTAAATACTTTATTTATCGATTTAAATAAACGTATAAAATGGAAGTGCATAAACTTGGAGGAGATATTCGTGTTGAGAAAACAACGCCATTAAGGATTTGCAAAGCAGCCATATTGGAAAGTTTGAGACTCCTCGTGCGCATACGTCGCCATTTTGGACGAACACGGAGCCACGCCTACTACCAGTCGACGCCCACAAATTAAGGTGAACAATCACTCTCAAGTACCACCACACTACTGAGAATAGAAAATATGACGACCTCTTTATAATTCATATACGCCTGGTGGATGACTGATTCCAACTTCTAATAATCTTTACGAAATAATTAAATTATACAGTGAATAAAATATTTCTTTAGTACTTTCGGAATATCAACAGTCAGGAAATAAAATACCTCTAACACTACGAATTTTCAATTGCCAAATGCAAAATCATCAAACCCAGAAACATGTTAAACAGTTATTAGTACCACCAATAAATATATAAATTTACTGACCTTAAATATGATAAGCGTTAATATGAATTTTGACAAATTAGAAGTGCTTGGCTTATGCTCGGATATAATAGTCTTTTTAATAGTCTTAACTGGATGTTGTATTCAAAACGACAAGCCGTATCCTGTTCTGGATCAATATAAATCTGAGTATACCAGAAATTGTCACAATAAAAATGGTGGTATAATAGTTTACTCCAAACAGTGCTTGGATATATGTATAGAGGAACCAGACTTTGCTGGTTTAAATTGTCTGTTAGTTAAATTAGATAATCCTGTTGCAATAATAGCTTTGTGTCGATCGCCTTTCTTTACTTTAACAAATCCGTTTTTAATTTCATTGAATAAGGTTTTGAGCAGCACAAAAAAGTTTCAGACAGTGACTGTAGTAAGAGATATAAACATCGACTTTCATCCAGGTAATACAAACAAACATTCTGCTGTTTACCTATAACTATTAGCTAGTTATGGTCTCTTACCAAGTCACTTTATACCAACTCGAGGAAATCACTGCCCAGATCACATAATACTAAACAGTAAATATCAATGTAGAACTGTAGTACTTACGACTACGGTCACCGATCATTATCCGATGTTACTTAATATCAAACGTAAATTACTAAATCGCATACTCCAAAAAATTTTTTTACTAAAGTTAACATAGTTTTTGTGAACAAGTGAACTGACTCTC
This sequence comes from Apeira syringaria, assembly GCA_934044485.1. Lineage (NCBI taxonomy): Eukaryota > Metazoa > Arthropoda > Insecta > Lepidoptera > Geometridae > Apeira > Apeira syringaria. Next base: position 4,305,663 of record OW203656.1, on the reverse strand, counting down.
AAGGACAGCTGCCTGAAGACAATGTGTGATTAGTGACAGGTTTGAACACTTAAGGGTTATAGCTAGCCAAGACACTATACCCAACCTACATGCTGTAAGTTAGGTAATGATACTGTTTTCATCAGAAGCTCAAGCTCTATTGATCAATGATTATCCTCCGGTCACCGTGGCTCAGTCGGTAGTGGCATGACTTCTGATCCCCGAGGACACTGGTTTCGAATCGACACAGGAAATTCTAGTGTGGGGGTTTCTATGTAAAAAATAAAAAATGACGTGATTTTGGACAGCAAGTACTGGAAAAAATACATTGATTTTATTGTACTTCAGGTATTACTTGGTTATAACAGAGGGGAGTTGGCGGGAAACCTTAACTGTGAGTCTGTGAGAACTGATATAGAAGCTATACAAGAAGGACGCATAAGAATACTCACGGACAATCAACGCTTTCAAGGAACGTATTCTGCTGTAAATAGCATGTCAGTTACTGGAGTCAATGGTCACGTATTATTATACGGGCATAGTAAGCAAAAAGTACGTAGTAATGAGTTCCAATGTCAACATTTTGCCGTTAATTAAAAGTATAAATTGATTTTTCACTACTGTAGCTCTCAATCGATAGTTTTACTCATTGATAGCTGACTTGTAAATTTAATTTTATTCACAAGTAATTAAAAACTTTTTAAAATTCGAGACCCCGGTCAACCCACCGAACAATCTGAGAGCAAAAAATATTTCCTGCCACGAGCCTTTCAAGTTACCTACTCTATAGTTATTGCTAGTGTGCTGAAATTGGTGTAATTCACTCATGGGTAAAGGCTAAAAAATTTTTTTTGCCTTTTGGGTTTTAAATTCTTCGCTATGTTCAGGGTTCTTCTTTTTAGCCACTTGTTTCGCTCGTGGTCCAATCCTCAGGTTTTACTCAAAGCACTCACGACATAAAATAACTTTATATTATGTAAAAAATAACTATTTTGTTTATTTTTCAGGACCTGAGTCGTTATAAAAGTAATATTCCTCGCCTTGTCACTATATCTGGAAGGCAAGAATCTTCTGTAGTAAGAGTACTTGATCTTTTAAAGTCCCATCCGATCGATCCGGAAGAACTAGCGTTGCTGCATAATATACACGAAACAAACATTTCTGGCCATTTAGGAAAAGGTTTTATAATACTAGGTAAGCGGGTAAACTATCTCATTTTCTTAATTATTCTGTTAACGTTGTTGTTTCTTCTGATATAGTTATTTAATCTTCTTTTTTAGATACTAATCCTGAACAGAAAACAATTAGTTTGTGTGAGAGAGCAAACTATTTCGATAACGCGCAGCGACCGCTATGGTTCGTGTACAGCGGTATGGGTTCCCAATGGGCTGGCATGGGAGCACAGCTTATGCGTATACCTATTTTCTCAGCTGCAATAGAACGGTAAAAGAATAATACCATATAATATACTTTATAAACATTTCTACAACGCGCATTTGTTATAACATTATACTATTAGATTCGATATAACTAAAAATCCTGCTGTAAAAGACTATAATTCCAAAGGTCATAATCAAGAACACAAGGCCGAAACAATTGTCGATCGTAATATCAAACACACTCGCGTATTATTTCGCTTACTTCAATCAAACATGGTCTTCTCAGACGACGACGGATAAAAGGCGCATTCAATTTTGATTTACCTACTCGAAATGTACTCTATTATAATGAACGGCGCATCTTGCTTCCACAAAGTCCAATTGAGAAACAAAAACGATACAATTACTGTGCCACAAGTTATTCCTTTACTTTCGGCTCTGTTAATGCTGATTTGTAAATTATGTCCTACTTATACATTTTATTTACAAAAATTTCAGTTGTCGCAAAGTTTTGGAACCGAAAGGGATCGACATCGTACACATTATAACATGTCCTGACAAGACCATTTACAACAATATTCTTAACTCGTTTGTGGGTATTGCTGCTGTACAAATTGGTCTGACTGACGTCCTACTATCGTTAGGACTAGTTCCTGATAAAATAATAGGTAAATAATAATGCTAGAAAAAATATTTTCTTTGATATTGGGATTGCAAGCAAAATCGAAAATAACACAATGCCTGAAGACGTTTGACTGCTATCTTACTTAAAGGTCAGCGTCGAAAGTATGATCACAGTAGACTTAGATAATTACTGCCTCTCAAGCACTGATGTTTGAAAACACTATGTGTTTGGTGATAGTTTATAAACTTGGGCGTGGAAGCTATCCAGGAAGGCATTTGAAATTATCCTACCACCGTACTGGAAATTTAATAACGGCGTTACCTCCGCCGGAAGCTCAAGTCACTGGTGAGCGTCGGACCAGTTCTGTATTTCAGTTTGACAGCAGATGCTCCCACTGGTAGGTAATCAATGGTATTCTTGCTGCAAGATCTGTATGTATTACTAGTGATGACAGGTATATGGACCCAAAAATGATCTCTACATATAAGCCTCGTAAAGCCTATGGCCTATATTAGGATTTTTCTTTAAGATCGAATAAGAAATGAGCATATCTGTAGAAGAACGAAAGTCATCGATATAGCCCAGCAGATTAGTAAGTTGAAATGGAAGTGGGAAAAGCATATACATATCTCGTAGAACTGATGGCCGATGGGGACGAAAGGTTCTCGATTGAAGAACGCGACCTGGCAAGCGTCGGAGGTGGTCTACCTACAAAATGAACAGTCGCTTGACCAAGATCTCAGGAAGAGGATAGAAGCGAACCACTTTCAACCGATGGACATACCATTTAATTAATATGCCTTTACTTTCATGCTCATACGTGTTATGCTTAAAAAACACCTTGTTATTGTAATATCGCAAACGTGTTTTTTGTATATCGTTATTGTATATTATTTATTGACATAAAAACGCATGAACAATTCACTTATGGATTCCCATTCATTATTATAAGAATTTCACATGTACATGAAGTTCAAGAACCAAATAGTAGTGTTTGTCTTTATCATACTCACTCCTTATTAGGATGTCTTGTTTCGAGAGAGGTATGGACATAATTATACATTGACAGTACCATAAATATTCAGAAACCGGAACAAAAATCTTTGATCATCACGTAATTGTTTGCCCTTGCTGAGATTAGAACCAAAGGCCAGGGACCAAAAGACCGCTAATTTTGACGAAGCCTGCAACTTCTTAATTGTATACTGGAAGCAAGAATTGTATTGTATGTGGAAGAATATCTGATTCCACTATGTAAAGTTATTTTAAACGATATTTCCTGTGGCAGTTCTGAAAACATTGGTCACACGATTTAACTTCGACATATGAGTAAAATGCATTAATATTATCAATTGCAGGGCACAGTGTTGGTGAGCTTGGTTGCGCATACGCAGATGGTTGTCTTACAGCTGAGGAAATGATATTATCTTCATACAGTCGTGGATTGGTATCTTTGGAGACTCCGTTCATTTCTGGTTCCATGGCTGCGGTTGGAATAGGATTTCAACAGGTAAGAATACTTTTTTACAAGCTTAGGTTATAAGAACTTATTTTTGAAATTTATAGCTTTTTCTTTGGACTACTGATTTTATTTATGATCAGATATATAATTAGAAAAACCGCGCTAGATTTAAAATTAAATTCATTTCATTTAAAAGCCTGAATATAGGTATTGACATGTGGTGTTGGAGATAAATTCTGCGAATACCTTGGACATCGAACCAACGCATTCATGCTCAAACATAATCAGTACCTACTAAAATTCATACCAAGCTGTCAACCATCTCTATCATCTTATAGAATCCTCGAGTACTTTTTTGCACACATTTGCCAGAAAAAAATGAGACGATCTCGAGAAACTCATGGTCACCGGCAAAGTAAACGGCAAAAGAGCTCGAGGTCGCAGCTCGATTCGTTGTTCTAATCAAATCCGCATCACTGCGAGTAACACCGCAGGGTGAACTAGATAATATTTGTAAAAAAATACTGCATTAAAGTATTTACTTTATTTATCTATTTATATCATTGCAGATGTCAAAGATGTGTCCACCAGAAATTGTCATCGCTTGTCATAATAGTGCTGAGTCGTGCACGATCTCGGGGCCTGCAGATGCGATGCGAATATTTGTCGCTGATTTAACTGCAAAAGGAATCTTCGCTAAAGAAGTCCCGTGTTCCAATATAGCATACCATTCCCGATATATCGCTGATGCAGGTGCGTGTTTTCATTTCATTTTTTTATTGCAATGATATAAGTATTGCCAATGTTAAAAATAAACAGATGAAAGAGAAAAATAACAATTTTTCAGGACCTGGATTATTAAAATACCTCAAGGAGATAATAAAAACACCTAAACTCAGAAGTGAGAAATGGGTGTCTACATCAGTACCTCAAGATAAATGGACTGAATCAACCGCTACGTATTCTTCAGCAGAGTATCACACAAACAACTTGTTGGTAAGAGACCCAATGAATGAATAAGCTTTATAGGTAATGTTATTAATAAAAGGAAGATAGGACACCCTCTATATCACTCTCGTAACTATAAACTGGACTGAACCCAACTATAGGCAAACGCACACAAAGTTGTTAGTTTCGTACTCCCTATTATTGTGCATTAGGTCAAAGCTCGAGAAAGTATTATATCTACCTAATTATAATAGTAGATTGTATCACAAGGGAGCAAAATAATACTTTTAGGGTGAGTGCGCTATTTTGAAACCAGAAGGGAGCGAGGGATTCTTGATAGATTCCCAAGCGTAGCGAAGGGTTCTTTTGTAGAATCCGGAGCACAGCGATGTATTCAATTATACTTTCCCAGAGAAAAAAATAATTTTGCGACTGTGTTTTACACTCTACTTTTCATCACACTATGAGAAAAATAAAAAAGACACTTGGAAGCGACACGCATCAAATGGTACATATAATATATTTATAAAGTAATTACTAAAAATATATTTATACAAGCTGTGCCCCGCGGTTTTACCCATGTGGTGTTGAAAAACGGTGATTATAGTGATGAAGAAAATAAGCCTATGTTTTAATCCAGGGCCATATGCTATCTTTCGACCAAATTTCATACAAATGCATTTAGTCTTTTAACGTGAAAGAGTAACATACAAACAAAAAAATACATACAAACTTTCGCGTTAATAAAGTTTGATTTGAAACATTTCTGCATTCGATTTTATACTAGGTTGATTCGAACAGTTCTCATTCGCGCGCTTTTCATTTGTTTTTATTTTCGCGCCACTTTTATAACCGTCCAATAAAATACTTTTTCTAGAATAACCTAATTGGTTACGGTCCGTGACCTTAGAGAGAGATTAAAATAAAGAGAGAGTATAAAGTGACACTACTCTATGGTGTACTGTTGTACTCTATACTTAACGTAACGTATAGAGCGGCTAAAACGGGCGGGTAGTAAAAACTGTTTTACGCGTCTTTAAAGCTCTTAAAAACTCTACAAGAAAATGCCTACTTTGCTCGCACTTATAGACGAACCAATAATTGTTTTTCGAATAGAAGAAATGAAAAAATATTTTTTGAGAATCATACGTCCGGTAGGTAGAACTGCAAGCTCGAATGAGACTTACGTAAAATAGAGCTATAGCTTACTTCATATGCTCCAAGTTCAAAGATCTGCCTGATCACCCCATTTTTTATTTATAATATTGTTCGTAAGCTTTCAAATTTTCATTTAGAGTCCCGTGTTGTTTGAAGAAGCTAGTAAACTGATTCCTCCCAACGCTGTGCTGGTGGAAGTGGCTCCTCATGCACTGCTGCAGGCCATCCTCAAGCGATCTTTGCCTAACTCCTGCACCTACATCCCTCTCACCCGCCGCGGGCATCAAGATAATGTCGTTGTGGTTTTGGAAGCTATTGGCAAGTAAGTATGTGCCCTTGAAAATTCTGCACAGTCTGAAAAGAAGACCCGTACTCCAGCAATGAGGACGCATTGGAATTATAAACTATATTTCACTGTGTAGTTTTTGGATGTGTACTGATAGTTCTCTAAATATTTATCCATTTGATTATATGACTTTTTATGACAGGAAAGATTTTAATTATATCTTAACAAAATTCATAGTTTTTAATAAGATTGATCTGCGTTTCCATTCGATTGAATTGAAGCTATGGCCTAGCGCTGTAAAACTCTAATTCCAGTGAGGGTATTGCCATCATGGAATTTCTTAGTCGTAGTTAACTCATATGTTTTCTGTTTTAAGGTTATACATGGAAGGTTACAATCCCAAAGTTCAAGCTTTGTATCCCAAAGTTGAGTTTCCAGTGTCCATCGGCACACCATACCTGTCACATTATGCTGACTGGGCTCATCAAGAAAAGTGGTAAGTTCGTATATTAATATTTTTTGTATAAAACTAGGCATTGGACCTACTGGACACTTTCGAACTATTCTTCTATAAACGTAAGTTAAGTATTGATTTTTTTTTAATTTTTTTTTTATTTTATTTATTAACATTCACACAAAGTCTTCAGGTCCCAAACTAGGCAGAGCCTGTACTATGGTACCCTGGTGACTTATATATATACTTATGTACATTTACACACCCAGACACAGGTCAAACAGACATGTTCATACACACCAATGTTTGACCTGTCCGGGAATCGAACCCGGGACCAGCGGCTCAGAAAGCAGAGTGCTACCAACTGCGCCAACCGGCCAGTCAACATGTTATCAGCAGGTCATTTGACCTGTAGGCTCAAAACGTAAATTACTAATTACATTTTTTTATTTAGACTTTTTGATCTAATTATTATAAGGTGTAATAAATAACTCAAGCGCATTTGTCATTACCCCGACACATTTATATTAAGGAAAAATATGGTCGCTCGAAAATATTGTTCTCACTAACAAATGCTAATTTATCAAATATTGCTTAGTCAAAATTGTACTGCATAAACCGTTCTTATAAGTAGTCTTTCTTTAAAGCATTTTAGGTATTAAAAAATAACCAAGAATTTAAATTATCTTTTTAGCAAACGGCTTAGTTAGATATCCTTTGCGAAAACGCAAGACGATCGAACCAGCCGGTGTCATGTAATTTGTATGATTGGGTTCTTAAATTTGCAAGATTGTATAATATACCATAGCACCCCGCGGTTTCACCCACGTGGATTACGGTTTTTCCACTACCTCAATCATCGCACGGGAACTACAATATTTCTATACTAAAAGTAAACTATGTGTTAATCCAGGGTTTAAACTATCTTCATACCAAATTTCATCAAAATCGGTTTAGCAGCTTGTGCGTGAAGAAGTAAAAAACATACATACTTACTTTCGCATTTATAATAATTCTTTCTGCGCCCTGCGGTTGTACCTGCGTGGTGATGAAAAACGGTGATGATGGTGATGATGAAATTTAGCCTATGTAATCCAGGGCATAAGCTACCTCCATACCAAATTTATCGAAATCGGTGTAGCCGTTTCAGCGTGAAGAGGTAACAAACATACACAAATACACACATACACATAAACATACACACATACATACACACTTACACACATGCACGTACACACATACTTTCACTATACATATTGATTAAAATGTTTTAAATACATGACGTGATATTTTTATAATCTTGTAGTCTAGTTAGCAGAAAGTATCTAAGTGAAATCATTAAAAATACCTGCCACACAAAGCGTTTGTATTTTTGAACTTTTCAGGTCTCTGCCGCTATTTCAATCAGCTCGCAGGAAAATGGCGGCGTCTTGTACATTTGCGATCACTGTACACGATCCTGAATATGAATATTTAAAGGGACACGTAATAAAAAGTGAGTAGTGAAACCATCTGATGTTAGCCCGATGCAGTTAAAGAGAGCAAGTATTTGTAGATCTCTTAGCTGATTATATTTTAAAAAATATTTCAAGAATAATTTAATCTTTGCTAAATACAAAACAATTCAAGACATTTTACACATGACATATTTCTGTAGTCGAAAATGTATGAAGTCGAATGTACAATGTTTGGTGGGAAAAGCGAACTGGTTCTTTATATAAATATTTTAGTGGACTGTATTTTTCTTTAGGTGGAGTTATGTTACGCCAGACGTTAGGATAAAACCTCTAATAGCACTTGTGTGGTTCTGCGAGACGACGAGGAAGATGCACTGCTGCAGGTGGACACAGTTAGGGAACAGAATACAGCAGCTTATAGGAAAGACGCGTGCACGTACCTGTTCTCTCCTGAAGGCAGGATCCTCGGCCCTGGGGCGCTTTGTGCGGTCTCAGACCCGGCACAATACCACTAGAGTTCTTTACACACACGACACGACACTACACGACACTTCATTAGTTATTTTCTAGGTTGTGATGTTCTTGGAGCGGCGAGGCGGTCACCTTGCGAATTACGACCATTTCAGGCGGTGCGGTGCGGCAGAGTGTTGACATATCGTGGCGTTACAGAGGTAGCCGACCATTAGACAAGGACGGCTATATGTATACGTGCATGCGGAAAGGAGACAAGGAAGGAGGGAACCATACAAGTGCTATCCTACTGAATACACTATGGATGAATATCCACCATCTCCCCCTCCTTGAAGGATTCCTTCAATAAAAGGAATAGAAATAGTGTTGCGGGTTTTTGCGGGTAATAATAAAGGTATAGAGTCTGTAGCGGAAATAGCGAATTACTGAATTATAACTAGATAAAATACAATAAATTTAAAAATAGCGGGTTGGATAAATATTCGTAAAATAAATAATACTAGTATGATGGTCACCCTACTGAATAGGGAGAGGAGACAACGTTGTTGTCGGCCTGACATACGAGCTTTCACAGGTTTCTACTCGCGCACAATGCACTGTACTGTCTTTACCGTCAGGGAAGACTTCGGAAATTATACCGATTTTCCAACATAAATTAGGTGCGTTTTCGTTATTTTAAAGAACGATAGTTCCTACTGTGAGAGGAGTGGTAGCGGTATTCCACTTTTCACGCATTTGCAAATTATGGAGGTGTTTGAATATCTTCGAAATCGTTTGTAATGCAAAGTCCATCAAAGAATGTCGAGACAGTCGTTTTATTCGTTCTCCACTCACATCGTGCACGGGATAGAAAGTTAGCGGTTTAGTAGATAGAGCATCTAAAAGAGCGGAAAGCGTTGGCTTAAGATTTAGCTTAACACAACGTATAAAAGTGCGAATGCGGTTGCGCACTAAGCGCTCAGCGGATAAAAAATAATAATATTTAGGTAGCGGTATTGATAATAATATAAGTATCTGCGGTCTAGCAAGCCTGGTAGCATGGGGGTACCAGTCTACTAATTTAGCGTAGGATGTAATTTTACACATAATAGCGGGGTAATACTGGCTGTAGTTCAAGCCCTTTCGTAAAGCGGTAGTGTAAGATTGACTCTTTTGAACATTGCGTATATAACTAGCGGAATTCGTTTGTTGAATAGCGGGATTGATTTTATTCTCAACAACTACCAGGTCTTCAGCAGCCATATACTGCTGCCAGAGTAGTAGTGCGCGGGAAACTATGTCTGCAGAATTTACAAATCCTGAAACATGACATTCATTTTGCGATGGCAACATAGAATGAAATTCAAATATGAAGTTTGCGACATACGTATGAAACATATGCCGAGCGGAAATTACCCAGTATAGGGCAGTATTAGAGGAAATGAATATAAAAACGTTATCAATGTGACAACTACCGGATAAAAAATTATAAACGACACGTAACAACTTGGCGAGAAGCGTCAGTTCGTTAAGTTCCACGCGAGCCAACGTAATTTTTGGCTTCGCTGGTGCCTGGTGAGATTTGTCATCCCATTTAATAGGCAAAAGCCACGATTCCCTGATTATCAAAGTTGTGCGGAGAATAGCGGATGCAACGAGTCCCAAAACTTCATACAGACGAGCTATCATAGACGAAATAAAGAGTTTCTTAATAGCCGTCGAGGGGACTAACGTCCACAATGTAAATTTATACGAAGCGGGAAAACAAAGTAATCTTATATATATTTGAAATGTGCAATTACTATCGAATGAGATTGATTCAAACTGTAAAGTTTGTAGTGGTTCTGTTGGTAACAACCGATATATAATATGTTTATAGCGACAGTGCGACGGGTGCAAATAAATGCAGAAATATAGCATTTTAATATTCGCAAAGAATACGGTAAGATGTGTGCGTAAATTTAACATGTTAATTTTATCGGCTTGCAAATTCCAACCTTTGTTTATATCATTAAGTGACAGCCCTGAGTCCGTCACTGCACTGCCGTCCAAAACGATGCGAAATTTACTAGTAGACTTGTGCTGAATCTCAGGATGGTGCGGTAAATAATAATCTGGCAAAGTACAATCTTCAGGATAAACGCAATATACAATTTTCTTATCGCGATAATCAGAATTAATTAAATTATATTTATTATTCGAGTCATGTGATGCAAATGGAGGTTGTGTTACATAACTTTCCTCTTTATTTTGCGTAGTAGTGGAAGTATATTCCTCCTCACAGTATTTATTAACAGGAATTAAAGACGTCTTGGAAGGTGGTTCCTTATTGGACCAAGACCTTTCAACGGGACTGCGTAGCGGGTCGCTCGTGAATGCACAGAAGCTATGCAATGAAGAGCGTAAAGCGATTACAGGCGCATTGCCCATAATAATATAACCTAAGGTGGTTTCGAAAGCGGTGGGCAAATTATTATCTATGTTAATTTTATTAAAAAGTAAAATTTGACAGTAAATATTTACTCCCAAGAGAAGGTCAATAGGACCAGGCTCAGAAAATTCATCATCGGCCAAAGGTATATTACGTATGTGACTAAGAGCGCGGATATCAATTCGCGAGTCGGGTAGCTGTGACGTAATGCTATCCACTACCATGGGCTGGATATAATATTCATGCCCATCCTCAAAGCGAGAAGTAAATGTGAGTGAGGTCACTCCTAGAATTGTCTGAGTGGTCCCTGCTATACCTTGGACTTTAGAATAGCGGCTCTGCGTGGAAATGGGAAGCGATAGGCGCTTAATACATTCAGTCGAAATGTAATCGGACTGGGAACAGGGGTCCACTAAACAACGTAGAAAGTGCGGGCGGTTCATGTTATCTAGAACCTTTATTTTAGCGGTGGCCAATAACGCAGTTGTTATTGTATGCGAACCGTGATCATATGACACATTACAAACCGACGTGTTCGGATCATTAGCGGATGCGGGCATATGAGATTCGACCTTATTCGTACAAGACGTAAGGTCTTTGACGGGAGCATTAGATGGCTCAGAACGAATTTGACGCCTAGATGTGGTATGGCGTTGGTCATACGCGAGAGCGGGCGCGATAGCGGGTGAATATTTATGAAGAGGTTTTATATCAATACTTTGTTCATTGGTAGCGGGTGAAATAAAATGAAGTAGCGAATGATGCCTGGCCGAGCAGTGAGAACATGTTTTCATAGAAATACAATTTTTAGTTTTATGTTTGACACTTAAGCAGTTGTTACAAAATGAATTACTTTTTAAGAATTTGTATCTATCTAATGGTGTCATTTTCATAAAAGAATAACAGCGGTATAAATGATCATGTTTGTCGTGATGACACAAAATGCATTTATTTTCATCACTTGTACCATACACCCGATCAGTATTTACAAATGATTTAGTTTGAGCATATCTATTGCTTGGTGCGGGTAAGTTCTTACTGCGAGGTCTGTGCTGCACTTGCGGTACTATATTAGCGCCAGCTGATCTTGATAACACTTTGCTTTGTTCCTTTACAAATTCAATAAGATTTGAATACGTAGGTATTTTATATTTGCGATATGTTATTTCGAACAACTTAACAGTCTCCGAGTCTAATCTCTGAAGTGCCAGATGTAGCAAAATGAAATCAGACAAGTCACCTAGGCTCAGTTGCCTAAGTGCTTCTACAGACGTGTCAAACGTATCCAAAAATGATTCAAGACCAGTAGCGTTATTAGCGGGTAATGGTTTGAAACTCAACAGCTGATTGAGATATGAACTAGCAAGTAAGCGGGGGTCATCATATTTTTGCACTAGTGCCTCCCAAATAATAGGATAGTTCTCAGCGGTGGCGGGTAATCGGGCACATACTGACGCAGCGGGACCATACAATTTACCTACCAAATAGTAAACCTTATCACTATCTGACAGAGATGCGTTTTCATGAATAGTACATTTAAATTGCTGATAAAACAATGGCCATGAGCGGGCATCACCATTGAATGACATTAATTCTATCCGCGGAAGTTTAGGTTTAGATTTTTCTATATGCGCTTGCGGGTGCGATTCAAGTTTTATAGATTGCGAATGAGTTTCTATTATCTGTTTCACCAAACAGTACATAACATCGAACTCAGTCCATTCTTGGTATCTGATGGTGTGTTTAGGATCAATTTTAAGGGAAATAGTGTTATAAGAATCTAAAACACTCCCAAAATCTTTGTGTAAGTTGTCAATATTAAACGCACTATTCAGCAATGACCTTATACCGGCGGGGTCGCCGTCCACTTTGACAGCGAGATCGTAAATCCCTTGCATACGCGCAAATAACATTTCGCGCTTTGATTCGAGGATTTTTTGCTGACATTTATCCTCATCATAACAATCTTTCAGCTCCAGAGAACCTTCTCTTCTATCTCTTCTACTCATATTTATTAATTAAATAACAATCTATCTATAAAGAGAGCGCGGTATAATTGTACAACAATGCACAAATAATAAAATCCTAAGTTGAAACGATAAGTCAACAGACAAGAAGATTATAAAGTACAGTGTGTAACACAGATTGCGTAACAGTTAGTGTGGCGTGCAGCTGATCGGCGCCCGCGCCGGAGCGTGACGGCTTAGCGATGGTTACAAATATTATTCCGTACGAGTCGAGCGAGCGGAGACGAACGAACGTATTTTATTAATAAAAGCGGGTATGTAAAACAAATCGACTTGTATGGAAATAATAAATAGTTAGCGGTATGGATATGAAGTAGTACCCACTTATCTAAAATAAATAAAGTAGCGGGCACTTTTGCGGTGATATTGAAAATAGCGAGAATCAAAATGGCGATTCGCAAGGGTGCCTATGGGCACATCTAGATAATAGCTTACAAAGAATTCCTTTGAATGCGGTAGCGTAAGTGTTAAATTTGTACTTTTGTGATTTATAAAATCAATGCCAATATAGGAATTCTATTGTTTGCGATAGCGGAAGGGTATTTATGTGACTCACAATATGCTACCCATGATTTTGTTAGCGGTAGGTGGGTATGCGATTTATATTTAAATGTCGTTCCTCGAAATATTTTATTAGCGGTAAGTAGGTAGGTGTGCGACTTATAAAATGTTCTACGAAAAGAGATTAACCTATCTCAAGCTCATATGTCTGGCGAATTAAGATAATTATTATGAATTTGACGGAATTATTCGGATCGTGGGACCATTTTTATGGTGGGAAAAGCGAACTGGTTCTTTATATAAATATTTTAGTGGACTGTATTTTTCTTTAGGTGGAGTTATGTTACGCCAGACGTTAGGATAAAACCTCTAATAGCACTTGTGTGGTTCTGCGAGACGACGAGGAAGATGCACTGCTGCAGGTGGACACAGTTAGGGAACAGAATACAGCAGCTTATAGGAAAGACGCGTGCACGTACCTGTTCTCTCCTGAAGGCAGGATCCTCGGCCCTGGGGCGCTTTGTGCGGTCTCAGACCCGGCACAATACCACTAGAGTTCTTTACACACACGACACGACACTACACGACACTTCATTAGTTATTTTCTAGGTTGTGATGTTCTTGGAGCGGCGAGGCGGTCACCTTGCGAATTACGACCATTTCAGGCGGTGCGGTGCGGCAGAGTGTTGACATATCGTGGCGTTACAGAGGTAGCCGACCATTAGACAAGGACGGCTATATGTATACGTGCATGCGGAAAGGAGACAAGGAAGGAGGGAACCATACAAGTGCTATCCTACTGAATACACTATGGATGAATATCCACCAATGTTTGAAATACATTGTCTAATCGAGTCTATGTTTTTTTTATGATCTTTCGAAAAGTTTTGAAAAGTAACTTTTCTGACAAAAGTAAAAGAAAATAATAAGATTTAAAAAAAAAGTAGGCATTCATTGTTTTCATACAAATCGAGGGCATGACTCCTTTCACGTTTTTTCTCTAACTCTCGTGGTTTCGGACTTGGCCATCACCGCTCTTCTCAAAAAACCACCCTGTATAGCCACTGATATTGTACATAGATACTATTTTATCTGATACATTAACTTCTGTTACAATTATTACATCTATGCATATGATTGATGTATTGATCACCTGAGTCACATAGCAGAAATTTTTGATTAAGGACCTGATATTAATGTGGATCATTAATAGTAGTAAAAGTACTGGCGTTAGGAATAGGTTTTGGAATAATATAACTGAAATAATGTCTACTACGGCCATCCAAGAGCTCTAAGTGGTCAGAGTCCACGTTATCGGGGACAACTTTTATATATAGACATCTGTTACAGACTAGTACTCGTATTTTCCGTGTAGGTCAAGATGTTTTCGATGTCTTCTTCGCTTCTTATGATAAGCGGCTTACCTTTCCGCCTTGGAACCATACATACTTGAAGGCTGGTCGGAGTTTTTGTTGAGTTTGCCACAACAGGGACTTGTTCGTTTTAGTGAGAGCAAATCGCACAATGAAGTTTGATTTAGCTACAGTTGGGGGTACTGAACTGATAATTCGTTCTGCCAACACTGATTCTTTTCTCGAAGCGCGCACCTACTGACCCGCGTACTCTGCTTGTAGAAGCTGCACGAGTATACTTCCGTCCTGTCCATTGCGACTTTCAGTGTGTTTGATGTTGGTCACCTGTTTCTGATCCATGTCTAGAATCTTTGGTAGCTTGGAGATATATCGCGCAGGTTTTCATCCTGTATTTTAGGGATACCCGTCACTTCTTAGACGTTGTTGTTCAATATCACATAAATACTGTATTAGCGATCTCAATTGCAGTTCAAGATGGGAGTTCTCATTCTTTATGATATGATTCTACAATTTTTGTAAGTTCATTTATTTTAGTGCAGCAGAAGCCAATAAAGGCTTCGATTGGCTGCAACTCTTTCTTCAATACCTTCTTCATTTCACAAGTGATGTCTTTTAGAAAATTATTAGTGTCTATATTGCAATTTGTGGCGGAGATTACTTACTCTTCCTCATCGTCCTCCTCAAGTATGATAAAAGATGACTTACGAAGAGGTGAGTCCCGTTGACATTCTGCACATGACCAGTCCATACAGTCCGTATTACGAAGCGCAGATAATTGCTTCGCAGATAAACCGGTACAAAGTTGACTCGAATGGACAACCCTTCCGCAATTTCTGCATTCCAGTCCTGGTATTTTTTTTGTAAGGCCTTTGTTGCAATTATCACACTTAGACATTTTTGTTTTATTACCTTTTAGCGAGTAGGGTATTTAGCACACGTATCACTTGGTCGCTTGACAGTTAACCGTACCGCATGGGCGCGCGAAAGCGAAATGATTAATTGATGTAATTGCAGATCAAAAATTAAACAAATACCGACCCAAACAAATATGACCCCTTCCCCCGAAATATTTGCAACCACACTGCTAAACATCTTAAAAGATATGACTTCGATAAAAGATTGCATTATAATAATAAAAAGCAGAACGTTTTTGTTCTACCATTTGTTATAATTTTTTATTCAGATAATAATTTGTTCTATTTCATTTTTCAGATAAAACCCTACTTCCATTTTCGTTTGCATTAGTGGCTGCGTGGGACACACTTGCAATGTCCTTGAACGCCCCTAAGAAATCGTTGAGTGTCGTGTTTCGAGACGTGCAGTTCTATGTGCAACCAAGAATATACGATCAGAAAAGAGTAAAACTCAGTGTCTCGTTGCATAGAGGAAACGGCCGTTTTGAGGTAGGTACATAGCAAATAACTCTCATTTTACGCATGTCAAAAGCAAATACTTATTATTTAAAGTAAAGTCTGACTAGAAAACATTAACAAAAACAGGAAAATAGTTTGATTTTATACTTTTACATCAATAATAATATTTTATTTTGGCCGTGGGGTACCGGCCTAGAATGTACTTTCTCATCTCTTCTCGAGCTTGCCGTAAAAATTGGCTAAGGGATCATATACTAGAAGGTGGGCGGAAAAAAGCTGTTTCTGAGAATCTCAAATTATTCTGCGTTTGCCTACCCTCCTGCCAAGCGTGTATTGGGAAACCCTCCCTATAATATTACTAGCACAGACCAGGCTTTCATTCCAAGGTAGCTCCGCTAATTCTGGCTCCAATAACGACCAGTGTAACAGTAGAGCAGGGGTTCCTAATCTCCGGCAGATTCATGGCTACCACTCTTATGATGATGATGACGATGATGATGACCACTCTTATACACAAGATGTGACACACAATGTAAGACCTTTGTTGGCAGACGAGCTGAAAGGGAATTGAGCAATTTACACTGGGATAACTTAGGGTTATGTGAAGTCCGTAAAGAGGGTGAGAACACCTTAAACCATAAATCCGGGAACTTACTCTACTACCGGCAAGGCGACCAAAAGTCCTAGGGCAGTGAAAGATTATTTGTTCGCAAGTCCCTCACTAACAACATCATTACCATCGATAACTTTGCAGCAGTTCAATGGAATAATATGGAAGTGCCTGCGGCTCGACATCCGTCCCTTTAATACAAATCCTGTCAAAAATACGATTGAATGATGAGAGGCTCCAAAATATTTGCAAGACACAGGTATATTGGGTAAAGCCAGATGACTACACTGAAGAGAGATGATGGCAGTGTAGCGTCGACCGTACGGAATCACATAAGAACTTCTGAAAGCGGGTGGCTCTCTTTCACTCCTTTGTCCTCGAAGGGTCAACGCCAAATCATGGAACAGAAGAGTAGTGCACTTTAAGAAAGGTGACAACACTTTGCTAAATAACTGCAGACCCGTTTCGCTTCTGAGCCATGTTTACAAGCTGTTATCAAGAGTCATTGCAAATCGTCCCGAGCGTAGGTTTGCTGACTTCCAGTCTCCTGAACAAGCCAGTTTCTGAAAAGGCCACCCTATTATAAACTACATCCATATGCTTCGGCAAATTATACAGAAGACCGAAGAGTGCATTTGCTTTTTAGTATAGCGTTTATATACTACGAGAAAGCCTTTGATTTGATCGAGACATGGGCGGGGCTAGAGTCTTCCCATGCGGTCCCGTATTGACCATCGGTATATTGAAGTGTTGTAGTATATGTGCAATGACGCCACCATGTCAGGTCCTAGTAAAAGGGCAAATTTTGAAGGGGAATCCACTGCAAACAGCCGCGAGTCAGGGAGACGTATTATCTCTCCGAAACTGTTCACTGCCGCATTAAAAGATGTTTGATATAGTTAAATACAGACTAAGCCATGATACAAGAAAAATAAAAACTTATTATAAAACTGCAACAGCAAATAATTAATTCGAGTAATTTTTTTTCAAATTGATGGTCGCCGTGGCGCAGTAGTCAGTGTCAGTGACACGACTTCTGGTTCTCCGGGACCCTGGGTTCGAATCCCGGCAGGGGCAAACATTTGTGCGACGAGTGTTTGTCCCGAGTCTTCGGTATTTGTGTGCTGTGATTGTGTGTGTCCACGCCTCCCACGACACAGAGAATCCTAGTGCGGGGTCTAAGGATGATTAAAAAAATAATTGAATTCGTGACAATCATGCAATAATGCTGTGAACAAGGACTCGATGTTGGTACAGCAATTAAAACATTTATTGTTTGTATATTCGTTATGATAGTGACAACAACGCCTAAAATGTAACTTTTACTCTGTACAGTAACAGTAACTCTAACTGTAACGTTTGTAGATCATGGATGAAATTTCAACAGTTGCATCTGGTTACATAATCAACCAGCAAACTGATGTTGAGGAACAAATGAAAGAATCGAGAAGTCCTTCAAAACATCATGAAATCTCCAATACAGACATGTACCAGATTTTTTATGAAAGAGATTACACTTATAGGTGAGATCATTTGTTTTTTTTTTTACGGTGACACGTTCACGCAATCGTAGTCAGTAGATGCCACCAAGCAAGCTGTATATGTGCCAAAAACATTACAACAACGTCAGTATGCATCATTTTGTGACTTCTTGATAGATATATTTTAGACATTACAAGTAGCGCCCCGCGGTTCTACTAGCGTGGATTACGGTTTTTCCGCTACCTCAATTATTGCACGGGTACTATACCTTTTCCTGGATAAAAGTATTATATGTTTTATTACAGGGCTTAACCTAGCTCCAAAGCAAATTTCATCGAAATCGGTATAGCTTGTTCAGCGTGAAGAAAACATAGAGTTTTTCAAATTATTTCCTATTCTTCCTGATCGCGTGGGTCAGCAATTTATTTTAGTACTGAAAAGTAGCCTATGTGTTATTCTAGGGTCTTAATTATCTCCATACTCATATTCATCGAAATAAGTGCAGCCGTTTGAAGGAGTAATAAACATACACACAAACTTTTGTCTTTATAATATGTATAAGTGGGATACAAGTTTGAGTCACAAAATACACTATTGTTTTCTCATTTTATACAAGTAATTTTAAGAATAACATCCATCATTTAGAAATGAATCGTTTTGTATCTTATTTTAGCGGAGAATTCTGCAGCATTCACAGCTCAGACGAATCACTGTCTGAAGCTTATGTACTGTGGAAAGACAATTGGGTCACGTTCATCGATAGTCTGCTTCAACTCAATATGTTAAAATACACAGAAGGAGGTGTTTCACAGCCTGATCGAATCGGCAGAATTGTAATCAACGTTAAGAAACATTTAACAAACGTTTACTCAAATAAAACAAACGACAATAAAGTTTTCTTATTGAAAGCGGAATTGAGTGCGGTTCAAAATCGAACAAGGTAATATTTTTATTAATTTATGGTTTTCATAACAATGACGTGTGCTTCAAATCATCCCACTTCAATCATCAAAAAAAAAAAATCAACGAAATGTATTTGAGTTTAAAAACTAACTAAATCAGCCTAGACACTCGTTGTTATCTGTGAACACAAACTCCAACGACCTCATTCGCATAATATGGGCAGGATATAATGTGTAAACATTATTTAATAATTTTATGTCGATATGATTTTATTGCTATCCAGAACCGGCTAGGACTCACGTGATATATGCTGTAGAATTACTCTCCGACCAGGATGGAACTAATTTGCAGTCATTTATTTGTGAGTTAAAATCACGTGAGTCAAATTGCGATGGTTGCTGTGGTGTGTACCAAGGTACACACCACAGCAACCATCGCGATTTGAAAGTGGATCTTGTGACCGCAGTCATAGACAAAACGCCAAAGTTTTGTTTTAAACTTTCATGGCTTTTCATAATTATATAATATTATTTAACACGGGATACGCACTATGCTCAAAGTCAAAATAATGGTGCTTATCCCATGTTAAACAAAAACACGAAATCTCATAAACATAGGCACAAATGAGGATATAGTATCTAATTACGTTACTTTATAGTGAATAAAACAAATATAAAGAAATACTTAATAGTGAGTAAAAAATGACGTATAAGTGCAAAAACAGTGTATTACCTAAAAACAATTCTTATTTACAGCCTTTTATTAGCGTCACCTCTATGTTTGTTCTTAACGCAATTAAGCGACGGTCAAACAGTTTGATTGAAACCTCACGTGGTTGCTGAAACCGTTTGATGTCGGTTTGAACGGTTGTCAAACAGCACTGCGCAGTTTAGTTCGGTACGCCGCCGTAGTTAGACTTGTGACAGTGATGTAGACAAATTGTCGTCCTCGAACAGGAATCACGAATTCCTTGTGTTTATTACGTTAATGTCCTGCGTTTTAACCCAAAAAGAAAACCAGAAAAGAAAATGATTTGGAAAGCAAATAGAATAGCTTACGCTACAAAATCCAGCGCCAAACAAACCGAGTTTGTTCAAACGCGTTCGGACACGATCAAACGGCTCGTCAAACACAACAAAAATATGCAATTTAATCAAATAAGCTCCAAATTCCTTATTATTCGACAAACCGTTCAAACTAGTCTTGTAAACATCAAAATAGTTTGAGTAAAACCAAAATTCACGTTAAGAATCAAACCGTTTGACCGTCTTGGGGCCGCTATTGAACGTTTTTTTTTTTCACCTCTTTTGAAACTTTTTACACTTTTCAAGGACATTGCGCTAATTTACAGTACTTTTTCCAATATCTTTTTAAAATATTTGTTTAAAATTTTGTAAGGGTTAAAAATATTATTTATTAATGATGATACTTATTTAAGGTGTGGCGGTGTATCAATGGAACATATACGTTTTCATATGTTGATTCAAATGAATAATGAAAGGACAGCATTACAAACACTTAAATTTATTCCGAGATTCCAGTCGAATATTGATGTAAGTATGTACTTCTTTTCTTCTGTGCATGCACAATGCATGCATCATGTCAAATGCATTAATCGTTATCTTTATCATGCCTGTGTTAGGATTCTGTAGCTTCTAGCGAAACTAATCAAATATTTCTATTTTATCTTATCGAAATTATTCAATATTTTTAATGAGCTGCTTTTCCCTATTAGTTGAGGGTGAAATGCCCTTCTATCGACGCACACAAACATAAAATAAAATATTTTCTTCTCACATTTAATTTTTGGCACAATGTGACATAAAAACTTAATTTTTTACATACCTACTACATGCCTACTATCTACATATTTATATTAATATGTTGTTTTTTTTCTCTTCACACTCAGACCCCCGCACTAGGATTCCCTGTATCGCGGGAGGCACGGACACACACAATCTCAGCACAAACATCTACACTCATCACACAAATGTTTGCCCCTGCCGGGATTCGAACTCAGAGTCCCGGAGACACAGTAGTCATGTCACTGATACTAACCACTGCGCCACGGCAACCGTCCCGACATGTTGATAAACCTAAATAAAAACTATTTTTGTTTTTTTCCACACTAGGAGACCCTGTGTTGCGGGAGGCATAGACACACACAATCACAATACACAAACATCCAAGACCCGAGAACAAACATCTTTGCTCATCACAGAAATGTTTGCCCCGGCCGGGATTCGAACCCGAGGTCGCGGTTCCAAAGTCAGTGTCGCTGATCACTGAGCCACGACGATCGTCATGTCCATTAAAATATATACATTTGAAAATTAACAGTGAGATTCTTAATATTGTTATTAACCTATACTATTGACCTAGTGTTATTAACATAAAACATAGATTTGCCATATTTTATAGGTAACATTTTTGTTATAATGTAATTTTATGTGGACACTAGTGATAATGCTGTTTTTTTTGGAAAAAAAATAAATGGCTAGAATTTTTGGGCACCCGGTTCACATTTGTACTCCATTCGAAGTGGTTGCGAATTATCTTGCTTATTAAGACAAGCAATGCATAAACAATGCTAAAGTAATTCACAGGTAAATCATAAATAAAATTGGTATCAAGCTAAAATAACAATTGCATTTTTATTGAAGTATATAATATAAATAAGATCTGTGAAGCAATCACGAGTATATTCCTAGTTTAATAGCAAAACTAGTTAAAATGTATATACATTAACAATCTCTGAGCATTGTGTACAGAAGAATTTATACGTTAATCTTTGAGAGTATCCCATCGATTTGATCCACCCTTTGATTTGATTATGATTACATTTTTAAAGATGAATACATACATACCATACCATACATAAATAAAAAAACAATTATTTACTATTTTGTCCTCTTTTTTAAATTAAAATCGACTGTTATATAGAAGAGACAAAATATTATAAATAATATACATATTTAACGAAACTACATTTTTTAATAATCATCTTTCTGTTTTATTTTCAGCTTTCATCATCGTTGCGTGTTTTTCTTCAAATAGTTGCAGAAAATAAAAACAAAGACATCATTAACGTCATTGGATTCAATTTAAGTGGAAGCCAAATATATCATGAGATTGAGAATATTTGTAAAGAAAATGATATTCCTGGAGTCAAAATTAACTATCGAAACTTGTCCAAAGATGCAGTTTTACATAATAATAAAGATATGTATGATAACGTTGATCTCATTGTTATCAAAAACTTATCGAATAATGAAAACGTAAGGACAGATTTTACAACTACCAACTCGAGTTAAGAATTTGAAAAATGTAATGTGACTTTTTTGTTTCTTGGTTTACAGATATGTGAAACAATTTTTTACATGGTTGAGAAAGATACTTTTATTTTGAATGAAGAAGATTTATCTTTAGATGTCTCCCGCATTTTCCCATCTACTATGTTAAGTATAGTATCGGTTTTAAAGAACGCAAGGACGCAAATCGGGTTGGCATATTGGAGACCAACACAGCAAGTGATTAACCCGTCTATATTTACTATAAAATCCGAGTCAGATGTTTCTCTTCTAGAACATGCTCGCAATAACCTAACTCCTCAAAGCAGTCTGATAGTCTTCTCATCCTATCCAGCTGTAGCAGGTCTTATTAGATCGATTAAGCTATGGAGGCAAGACGCAACTCGTAATCGTATTAATCTAATTATGATCAATGAAACATCCAAAAATAATCTTTGCTGGAATGAGAATCCCAATGAAAATCTGGCTTATAATATTTATAATGACGTAAGTTAAATTTCATATACTCGTATTTTTTTAATTACCTTTGCACACGAGTGTTATGAATGATTAATTCACTGCAAATGTTACAGGGGCTGTGGGGAAGTGAATATTATTTGCCGACAGAAGAGTCTTCTATTGTTGCAAAAAACATAATGCTTCAAAGTGATGTTATAGGTGACATCAAGTCTTTGTCTTGGGTAGAAGCACCTTTACCAGCGAAGGCTGGCGTACTCGTGACGGTACAAAACTTTTAAAAACTAAAACTTATCACTTTGTAATTGGAAAACAATTTCTGATATGTATATATTTATTGTTTAGGTTCACTACACAGGTATTAATGTTGGTGATGTGAAAAAAGCTTGTGGCACTATTTCAATTGAAAGTAATCAAAGTGTTAGAGGCAAAAGTTACGGATTAGAATTCAGTGGATTGACAGAAAGGTAATATTAGAAGAGTTTATGTTATTCAATCAAACAAAATGGTATGAAATCGAAAGATCGCTGTTATATGATTGCAATCAAGCTCAAATTAGTATGACGAGACTAAAATTAGATCTTCTTATTAAAAAACGGATAGTTTTAAATACAGTAAGTCATCACGTTATTTGAAAATAAAAAAATCGCAAAACTACCCGTAATTGAATTAAATTCTTCCGATATTAGAGATAAACATCATCCGATATCTGTAACGATTAAAACTAAATTTAATTAGTTAATTATTAGCTCTTTTATGCTATGCTAAGGAGAGCTAGTTCCTTTTAAAGAATCTTAGATATTATTTTAGCCAGATTGAGTGTTAACCAGAATTGCGAGCATTTATTTTTTAATTCGAAAGCCCTTATCCAGTGCTACTTGTGCTAATTCTTCTCATGGTTTGTTCTTCTTTTGCAGTGGTGAAAGAGTAATGGGCATAACAAGAAATGGAGCTGCTCAGAGTCAAGTAACGGCAGACCCTGAACTACTGTGGCCTGTACCGTCACATTGGTCACTCGAAGATGCTGCTACTGTTCCTTTTGCATATTTATACGCCTACCTCTGCTTAACCATTAAGCCTGTAAGTCTTTAATGTACTTTATTATCATTATACATTAAGTGAGGGCCGACCACTCTTAATCTATAAATAGAGACATGGTAAATGTTAGCGTCTCTTTTTATATTCTAAAAAATCTAAATATACTGCCCATCACTTTGTTAGTGTATGTGCTAGGAGTAATTAGGAAGCAAATTCTTGTTACTATGTGTGAAAATAACGTTTAAGTATCTTTACAAAAAGTCATAGTAGCAGATTCTATTTTGTTTCATTAAAAAGTTCAAACACGTAAAAAATACGACACCTACAAAGTATTCACACTAATTTTTCAAGAACAAATTATGATGGTTTTGATAACAGGAAATAACTGCAAGTTAGTCCAACTGAGAAATGTCGTGTTAATGTTATAATAAGAAAGGATACGAATTTAATTAAAGCTAAATCAAATTGAGTATTAGAGTCAAGTTTAAGGCCAGTTGCAGACTAAATGTATATTTAGCTTTATATGTATGAAAACAAGAGTTCATACATGTTTGCCGTCTGGTGCGTGAGCGCACGATATTTTTTCGTTAGAATAAGCATAAGGTGCTCACGACTACAAAGAGATGATTGGTATCTGTGTTATAACTAGTGTTAAATTATAGAGAGTTGCTTGGATGCAGTAATACTTTCGTTTTTCTTAAAAAACGGAATCTGTCCAAAATACCTATTTCAATTGAAATTATTTTTTCAGGCTCTTAGGATCGATACAAATGAGATGAAACAACACTGTGCACTCATACATGGAGGAGCAGGCGCACTCGGTCAGGCAGCAATTAGCATCGCTCTCAGTAACGGATACAAAGTATTCACCACGGTTAGCGATCTTCACAAGAAACGATTTCTAATGAAGTTATACCCTGAACTAATTGGTAAGACATCACGCAAATTAAAAATGTAATATATAAACAGAAAACATTTACCACAGAAACATTGAAGAAAGCCGACTACACCTACGTTTTTATCGTATCAGGCTAAGGCTGCCGATTTTTTGAAGGTGTAGGACGTCCATTTTCATAGGCGTGAATGCAGTGCGCCTACTCGGAGAGTAGGCAGAGACGCGCAGTGAGCGACGCCAACACCTAATGGGTGCAAGTCTATGATAGAGGACGTCTTACACGTCCAATATGTCGCGTTGGGAATAAAAATCGTGAATCGTGCGTATTTTTACTCACAAGAGTTTTTAAACATGAATTAATTATTGATATAAAATTACAGAAGAAAATATTGGCAATTCACGGGACTCCAGTTTTGGTGACTTAGTACTGAGTGCTACAAATGGAAGAGGCTGTAATGTGGTTCTATGCTGTCTCAAAGGAGAACTAAAAGACGTAATTAACACATACTAATCTAATATACGTATAATTTTCGTTTAATTAGAAGTCTTAAAAAATAATTTTAAAAAACAATTTCAGACGTCACTTCGATGCTGTGGATCATCTAGTACTGTATTAGATACATCACAAGTCTTAAGCAATGAAAACTACATATTTAGGATGTCCAATCTTAATAAGGAAAGGTCATATGTAACGGTTGATATTAATGCTATTTTAGATCATCCTACATCTGAAGAATATCAAGTAAGTATCTTTTACACCTGAATATTTTTTGCTAATAGATTTAGGTCTTAATAATTTTTTTACGCGAATAACATGTCACTTATGCGTATAGTCGATATCACGATTGACATTGTTTCGGCGTCCCGGGACGTTACAACAAACGCACCGCACTCAAGATCTTGATGAAATTTTCCTGTAGAAGCCGAAACAATAGAATTATCGGTCGTGATATCGACTTCGCGAAAGTGTCACGTTATACCCGTGTAAACAGTAGGTATACAAATTTAAGTTTTTACCAACTCTATGTACCATTTGATGGTGATTAACTTGGTGAACGATAGATTTATGCTTAATAATATTGATATTAAAATATCAATATTACTTAGCATAAATCTATCGTTTTTACTTGCGTTTGACAGTCTCACTTAACGTTAACCTATCCCAAAATGAAGGACGCAAACCTAGAACATATTAATTGAGTCATGAGTTGATAGAATTCACAACCTTATAGACTTGCGTGCCACACTTTTAACGAAGTTGTATTGAATCCACGTGAAGAAATCCACAATCTGAACTTGCACTAGGGCCAACGCAACTCAGTGCAAACGCGGTGCAACGCGCCCGCCAATAATAGCTGTGGAATGTGCCTCTGGCGGCAGCCCCGCTGCATCGCTCGCTCGTACCGATGCAATACGCAGAGTGCATGCTGTTTGTATTTATTTAGCTGAAATTGTTTTTGTACTTTACTTGTATGTTATAAACGTGAATAATAACTAATGAAATATTATTATTTTAATTTTCTCATTAACCGTGTACCGTTTATGCATACACGACCGATTATAACATCATATTCGTCAAACGCAAATTATAATGCTCAAAAATGACTCTATTTTAAATAAGTTTCACAACAATATTCTTGAAATTGTTTGTGTACTTTTAAATGCATTTGTCATACCAAACACAATACAAACCTACACACATATACAGAACCAAGCACGCAAATAAACACACTCTCTAACACACACACGCACGCACACACAAACACACACACACAAACACACACACACACACACACACGCATACATATGTTTTATTAATTATTGTTTTAAATAGCTATGTAGCCATTCTGAGCGTTTGACATACAATTATATGTACTATATTAAGGGAGAGGCTTTCGGCTCCAAAACACAGTGAAAACTAGTTTGGAGCCAATGGGTTCATGTATTGTTAGACCTATTGTTTTGTCAAATAAAAATATTTGTATTTGCAAACACAGTAATACACATATTTATTTCGCTTCCAGATGTTACATGGCTTAATAAGTGACGGAATCGCGCTCGGTCACGTGCGTCCTTTGAGTCGCGTGATTTACTCACCGCAACACGTGTCTCGCGCTTTCCAACTGCTCGAGACGAGTCGCCACCGAGGCCGCGTTCTGCTGAAGATTAATGAATCCCTGCCATCAATACGGCCAAGGTACAAAACTCATTAATATATTACATAACTAATATATAATGTGTCACGCAAACTAGCTAAAACTCTTTAAAACTAAAAAGCTCTCATCCTATTTACGGTAAAATTCAAATTGCTAATTAGAATTTTCACAAGCCTCTGATATATGACGAGATTCATTCTTTTATTGGTAGTGTTTTTTATCTGGCACAAACAACATGATGACTTGTCTTACCAAACTACCTACATTTCGATAAAAAAAAGTATAAATTTGTATACTTTCTTTTATTCGCACGTATTACTCGAATTTGGAGTTTATCGTAATTATATAAAAAGTATGTAGTTAAACACCATTTTAAATAGTTTCATTGAACAACAGAATCACTACCATTATTGTACATTGTTAGATTACAACGAAATCTATTTTTTTTTACAGAATTTCATTCGACGAAAATCATTGCCATGCAATAGTTTGTGGAGAATTCAACCCTCTTGGATTACAACTGGCAGATAAACTGATAGACTGCGGGGCTACGAAACTACATTTACATTTCAATAGTCCATCAGCGTGTCTTCGATATAAGCTTCGGTATTATTTATATCTACATTTCTTAATCACTTATAATTTAGGAAACTTGTGTTTGTAATATGACCCTAAAACTATTCATTAACCAAGGTATTTTCGATTCTATTTTTACAACTTTTTTATTCACTACCTACTTATTTATTCATATTATTGTCATAAATAATAACGTAATATTATTACGATATGGTTTAATATTATGATATTAATTGCATAATATTATAATAAAATTAACTGAAATATACCTATAAACTGAGCTTTGGAACGTAGCTATTTTATACTTTTTTATTAATTGCAGGATTTGGGAAAGAAGAAACATTAGAGTGACAGTCAGTTTTGGGATTTTGACAGATAAGAATGACGTCACTAATTTAATGAACAAAGTTGTTCGTTCTGGACCTGTAGAGGGATTATATGTGATAGCAACAAGTGCTCTCCAAGAAACTGTTGTAACCAACTTAGACCTAGCAACGAGAATGATTTGCCCAACCTTGAAGTGAGTGATTGTTGTTACTTGATTAGTTGCACTACTTATTAAGTAAAGTATTATTTTCTATTATATTTATTATATTATATATTATTCTATAAGTATTATTTCATGAAGGAGCACAGAAAAGGCCGTGGGCGACCACCATTGACCTGGCTACGCACAGTCAATAATGACATGAAACGCATAAATGCAAATGAAGAGACAACCCATAACCGTTTGGCGTGGCGCAAGATTACTAGGAGGGCTGACCCCAAATGAAATGAGACTTAAGGCCAGGATAAAGAAAAAGATTATTTTAATAGTGATCTATGAAACCGTTTTATGATAAGGGTTCGTACGAGTATAAAATAAAAAAAACGCGCCAAGGTGCCAAAGCCGCCTCGAGCGAGTTTTTTATAGCATTACACAAGTATTTTAAGACAACATTATTTGCAGTTTCGACACTACTTTATCTTATCTCATAAAGTAGATAATGAAATTTAAGTAAAATTACAGCATAATGTTTGCATTTATTTCTAAAATAAGTCCTACATTATTTATTCTTAATTAGTTTTGCATGTGTCAGATTCTGTGCTTGGAAGTAACATCCCTAAGTTGTTAAGACTCGAGTGAATGGATATCGCCAAAATTTGCCTGTTAATATTCTTAGGCCGTGTTGTTTTTTTTATGCGGCTTATGCTGAATAGTAATTTTTCCGTTACGTTTTGCAGGTATTTCCTGATATTAAGCGATGAAAAGTCATGTGGATATATCACTTCTGTTCAAAGAATTAAAACTGGGTTGCCAGTAACGTTTTTAGATCTGGCAATGCTAAAAAAAGTAAGTTTTTTCTCTATTAGGTACACAATTTTTAAATAAATGTTTTATTTTTAAGAAAAATTAACTACTAAATTCACGACTACAAAATTATATTTATATCGCTTTTTTCCTCAAAAAATGTGAACCTAAGTTCCGCGTGGCATTATGTCAATGCGATGAACCGTAGAACTCTTATTTATCTTTGCCCATGATTAATTTATTTTTTCTAGTCTGAAGATAGAAATGGTGTCACCTGGTATCATGGCGCAGTGGAAGCAGCAGAACGTGCGTTGATATGTAAAGAACAACTTTTAATTGCTCGGCAGATACAGTTACCACAAACCTCGCTGGTGCATCAGATTGCTAGTTTAACAGGTCTGTCATAGTTATGATTTTTGTTATTAGCTTAGGCTAAGATAGAACTTATTCTTTGTTAAAATTGAAAGATATAAAAAGTACTCTCCGACTAGTTTTAAGCTGATTTGCTGAGTTCTTTATCTGGAAATTATGAACGTGCCTCACATTCATGATGTGTTTTTGGGACTTAAAAAAGCATCCGAATAAAACTAATCATTTGTATATTGTTAAGACATTTTATGTCATCATCATCATCTTAGCCATAAATCGTCGATACCCACCAAGACCAGTTGGGAGCGGCCCGCATCCAGCCCTATGAATGTACGTATGATGTTAGAAATATATTTATTAAACATATATCTACACGTAAATTGGCAACAAAGAACCACGAAAAGTAAAATTTGTACTGCTTAACAGGTGCCTATGACGTTACAGAGGCTCGCGGGTGTTTACAGGCAGAAGGGGCGGGAGAAATACTAATGCATATTGATTTAAATTGAAATAATATAAATATGCACTTTACAGATGACCAACGAGCATTAGACAAACGTTAAAAACACATTTTTAGAATTTTTAAATTTCCTCATTCTGGTGTAAGTCACAATTTAAGCGCATTTGTCGCTACCGCGACATTTAAAAAAAATGGAAAACTATGTTCCATTTCCAAAATGTTTAATATATTAACAAACGAAATTAAAGTTTGTTTAATCAAATTAAACATTTATGAACGGTTTTCAAATGTGTTTTATTTTTGAGTTTATTTGACATGAATACTTATAAATGTTTATTTAGCAAATGGTCAAGCCTCAAGTATATATTCTTCATTTTAGATTTGAAAATTTCTGACAAAACATCAAGCACTGCCTCACTGGAAACTTTAGGGATGCCATTAGAAAAATCATATTCAGTTTGTGCTTTACTAAAAGACGTGTATGATGTTTATCTGGAAGAAAAGGATATCCCGCTGTTAACGTTGGAGAGGTATGTCTGAAATATAATGATATTATAATAAATAGGCAATCAATTAATTACTTTACACTGTTCCTACGGGTATAACGTGGTACTTACGCGTAGTCGATATCACGATCGACAATTGTTTCGGCTTCTTCCGGAGGCCTTCATCAGGATCTTGTGTGCGGTGCGTTCGTCGCAACGTCCCGTCTCGCACTGCGGGCGGCAGCACGTTTTGCTCGACAGGTCGCCGCGGGGTGTGGAGGCGGGTGAGGCAGTGACAGATGTGTCATCACATCAGTCTGTGAGGATGCATCTTCATCGATGCTGATTTCTTCGGACAGGATCTTGGCAGTGTGACACGCGTAGCTAACTATGTCTCTGCACTCCTCCGACACAATTTCTAGAGTACCATGAAGACAAGGTTTTCCAACTATGCGACAGTGTCTATGTATCGCTACTGGAGTTCGGCCAACGACTAATTTGGTCGTCGGCCGAACTTCAATATGCACGTGAGTTTTAATAATCAATTGATTGGTAACATAAATTTACACGTCAAGATTATTATCATAAAAGAGGCAGGTATTCATTTCGAAATTGAGTAAATAAACAAAACCAATTATCAGCTGGGTGATAGATTGAATCATTTTGCGATAACAATAGACAACGAACATATTTTAATAAAACACATTAGTATCCTAATAATATCATAAATATATATGGAATAGTTCAAATAATTAAGAGTCACCACTTTGCTTATCAAAATAATGTTATTATTTGAAATTACTGAGTTTTTCATAGTCAAAAAAGATCAATTAACCAGAGCGTTAGAAGTAGAATTTAATACAGTAAGGACTAGGGGTGGAAGATAACTCATCAGGCTGCATATTATTAGCAATTGACCTCATAATATGACTCTATTATCTTTTATCATAAAATGCTATCTATAATTAAAACATATTATCTCCCATTAAAATAAATAACCGTTTCTCTATTTTCCAAATAGGGCTCAAAAATTCCGAAATGAATTTACGTCATTTCCTGTCATAAATTGTATTGTTTTAGAATCAAAGAAATAGAGGCTATAATGACAGAACCAAAATTTGAAGAAGTCAAAGGTTTACAGATGTTCTTCTCTTATGTGGATCCAGACGAACTTCTTGCCACAACTGAAATTATGATTTTACCTACTCTTACCAACAGCTCGACAATGGTATGTATTAACCTCTTTGACATTAAGATCACTAACCTAAGGAGAGGAGGTAATGACACGGTGTATGTATTGTTTCAGAGAGATGACGAGTTCGATGTAAACGAGACATTTTTGTATATAGTGCCGGGACTGGAAGGGCATTACGAACGGTTCCGGGCGTTGTGCGAACGCTTGAAGCTATCAGCTTTTGTACTGCAACCAGGACTCGATCAGCTGGAAGAGACACCAAGGGAACTCGCAATTAGATATTCTAAGGTACTCAAATTAAAACTTAAAACCACCTTGCGGGTAGTTTTAGTAGGCGCCAAATAAGTGGCAGGAGGAGGAAAGGCATAAGTCCAGCAGTGGACGTCCTATGGCTTAGATGGTGATCATAATGATGGAATAAGTGGCTATTTAAGTTCGCAAAAACTACCCGCAAATTTAATAAATACATTTAATTTTAGTAATGTTATTGATAAGTCTCATATAATATACACTTTATCGTAACCCTGTAAGAACTGATTTAGTTTTTCAAAGTTTTAGTTTAGTTTAGTTGAATAAGCGAATCACTGCCACTATCGGAATATTGATTATATATTTGGTGAAACTTTAAAAAAGGATGAATATAGCGGTGGGAGCGTTGGCTGTCAAATTGACGGACGCTGGTTCAATCCTCATCAATAGCTTGAATTTTCAACGAAGATAATACAATTATTAAATTCCCAGCATTGTGGTTATGCACTTTTGAATACCCGCCTAGTTAGCTAACACACTCCAATTTCAAATTCTGTTTTCAAACACGTACCTAGTGTATTCTGCAGCAGAGTGCAGAGAGTGAGATACGCTCTATGTATGTTAAAACGCTCTAGATCTATACAAACTAAAAAACCGTTTAGAGGAAAGGTCTAGTATAATTGAATTATAAGAATGGAATCGTGAGTATAGTCGCATTATGAAAGACAAATAAAAAACTACGCGTCAAAACTTAATCAAATTTAAATGGGACCTCATTATGAAGCAACAGCTGTTAATTATAAAAGAACCATCAAATTTGGTTCGCCTTGAAAAAGTTCTGAAGTAATACCTAAAAAAAACAGTCGAATTGAGAACATCCTCCTTTATTTGAGGTCTATTAATAATATGTTAATATTGAAAAGAATGAACTAACTCTACATAATTTGTAACTTCCAGGTTTTATTGAAGAGGTCAAGTCATATGGAAAAATTCTACATTTTGGGGTACGAAACTGGTATCATCGTTGCTCTAGAACTAGCAGCTATTTTGGAAGAGTGTGGTAAGATTTATCTATACTAATGTTATAAAGAGGAAAGATTTTATCGTTTGTTTGTTTACATTTAATAGGCTCCATAAATACTAAACTGATTTGAAAAATTATTTATTATTTTTAGGCAAACGTATACGTTAGTTGACAATGTTGCTCAGGCAAATCTTGCTATGGATTTGTTTGCTAACTTTTACCAGTCTAGTTCTAGGTACATAAAAATGTACCTAGTCCTCTGTCTCGTAGATGATATAAATGCGCCTGATCATTCTTCATCAGATTTGTGTCATATATTTTTGGTAGGCAGTTGTATATTTAGTGTATAATAGAAACGTTGGTTGGCAGCCAGCATCTTAGAATCGCAGCAAAACGTAATGCGTAAGCACCACGCACCCAATATTTTTCAATTTTAAATGAAATTATTTGGTAAGCATTATCGCGATGTGTAACGGTACCGCGACCGTCGACCTTGATATGCGACCAGTAATTTCACGCGTGGCCCGAGTGACCACGCTGTTTGAAGTGTATAATTAAAGATAACTCAGGCAAATATATAGGGCACCTATATTTATTACTTACTTAGAACGAGAATCTACTCAGAGTTCAACGTTCTACTCGTATACCCGGTAGTATAAACTAATTGACTTCATGTATGCCGTGTCTTGACTCTGTGAGATTTGAATAGTCCTGGGATTTCGTAATGTTACTTAATTGCTCTTCTAGCTGAATGCGCATCTCTGTGCTTACGATACCAGGAAACTGTGGTCGTGACTGGTGAAGCATTAATGATATTGTATATTTTTAATTTTAGGACAACGTGGGACAGTATTTTGTCTTGGCGATGGTCCGGAAGAAACAAAAGCGCTAGTCGAGTTGGAAGTAAAGCAGTTTGAAACAGAAGAAGCTCTGCAAATGAACGTGCTACGTCACATGTTTGCGTTGATGGCGTGTGGTTCAGTAGCAATGCCGGAGAGTGTGCTCACGGAGAGTTTATCGTGGCGTGAGCGTGTTGATACGTGCGTTGGCACACTTCTTGGGCGTGTGTCGCATTCTGCGCAATACGCGCGCATGTTAATAGAGGCAGCGTACGCACGTATCAAGAATCTACAGCGATACGTTTTTCGTCCACTTAACTTGCGCTCGAAAATAGTTCTTCTGCGTGCGCATCGTCATACCAGCGGAACTAACAGTGATGAAGAATGTTCGTTGCAGCGCTATTCGCTTGGCGAAATTATTGTGCAGGATCTCAAAGCGCCCTTGGCGCACGCTACCCTTGACTTGCAGGTGCCCGCTATTATCAACAGCTACTTAGATGATGACGTGATACAAGCTTATCAAGAAAGGAATTACTGTGACACTTACCTCATGAATGGCGATGCTTTTATGACAAGCAGTGATAAAAGTTAGAATAAAACTAAATGCTTTTATCAATCTTAATTTAAATAGTAATTTTAGTTTATATGTTTTTCTTTTTTATTAAAAGTACGTACACCATGTAACGTTTTTATATTTTCCAATGAGTGAATGGTAAATATTTGATTTTAAAACTTTTGTTTTATTCAGTTATAAAATGCTTTCTTCAGTACCATACCATACAGTGAAGTTAATTATAAAATAAGCATAATTATTATTTACATTAAATGTGTATATATTTATTTTATTCAAAGACCAACTGCATTCTCTCATTGTGTACATAATAGTATAAAGAAGTGGGCCAATTAAAGGTCCACTTTTAATGATATTTGCAATAGTGCGAGCTGCACTAAGGTAAAGAAAATTATCTTTTATAAAAAACTTATTAAATAGAAACGATAAAAAATAAGATTATATTGCATCTCATCCTACTAATATTATAAATGCGAAAGTTCGTATATGGAGGTATATTTGTCTGTCACGCCTAAGCTGCTGGATCGATTTAGATGGAATTTGATGGAGATACCCTGGATTTACACATAGGCTTATTTTCATCATCACCATACTCACCCTATTTCATCATCACGTGGGTTAAACCGCAGAGCGCAGCTAGTTGTCAATAAAAGATCCCCAATCAATCGTCAATAAGTAATGCCCCCAGTGTTACAGATAAACATAGGAGAAGGTGATCGCTTACCGTCAGGCGGGCCGTCTGCTTGTTTTCCTATAGCCTATATACCTAAATATTTTATTATACGATGTTAATGCGTGGTTTAGATGTAATTTAAACAAAGGGAAAGTATAGTCAAAAACGTTGTTGTGAGTTCAATTTATTTATTTTTTTAATCTAAGCCTAGTGCTAGATTAGGTTAGGTGGTACAGTAAAGAGTAAATAACAAAAAAAAGCTTGCGAAGCCCAAACAACAATATAACATGATCATTTATGTATTTTAAATACAATTTAAAAAGCAATAACAATAAAAAAGTATATACATAGATAAATAAAACAAACAACTACAAATAACTAAATTATTTAATATGGAAAATATTTGAGGTAGTCAATAATCCCATTTAAGTTCTGTATTCAAATGTTGCTTATTATAATCACACTAATATAATAAATGCAAATTTTTTTGTGTAGGTATGTGTATGTGAGTGTATGCATATGAGTATGAGTATATATGTGTATGGGTGTGTATAATCTCTATATTATATATGTTTTTCTTACTTTTTCACGCAGTAATGGCAGATTATATTGACCTCTATAACCTGGATTAACATAGCCTACTTTTTATCCCGAAATAATATAGTTCCCCTGGGATACGACAAAAACATAATAATATTATGCATAAGTGTGAAGGTAGCTCCGTCTATCTTTTGCAATTTCACTTCTAAACCAATTATGATTAATTTTGGATAGACCTAGACGAAAGACATAGACTACTTTTTATCTAAGGACGACTGTAGTCCGTGCGAGTGAAATCGCGGGCACAGCTAGAAATTAACTCACAATGCGTTCAAAGTAGAACTCTAACATTTCGAGCATTTAAAGCCGCCGAGAGAATGAGTTTTACTGTTTGTGTTCGTAGTGTTATTGTATCTTTAAACAGCGTGATCAATAATGGCATGTGATTTTGAAATGATTAAAATAATTGACAAAAAGACGCGTTTCAAATAAGTAACTAGATACATATTATAACTGTAATATCGCACAACGGTTTCTCCATTTATGTTAAAGAACGCAATGCACTGCAGTAGAACGAAACATATTACACAAGTTTGAGATTGAAGTGGGCAGGTCCCAAATCATGCAGAATACCGACGCTCGTCGAGTACAAGCTATGGACTGGTCAACGCATCGTTGGGCATCTAATGTTATGTTATAATGGTAACGAAATATCGGAAATCCAAACTGTCTTGACATAACCATGGTACTTTGTCACTAAAAACTAAGCTAGATACAAGCACGCGTATACCCGGCTGACACTTTTTATACAATCTCGTTGTGCATTATGTAAAAAGAAAACGTTATTTCTGTCTTATATATAATACATATATATAAACATAATAAGGGAAAACCATGCCGTGCTGCACAATTGCCGGTCGATTAAGACTAAAGCTTTTTAGATGAATGAACCAAATTTATGCAGTCCATGATTTAGGAGCGAGTACCCTATTTTCTTCTTTATGAAATAGTATCAAAAGAGCCTCACAGATTATATTACATAGCTTTCTTAAACTCACCTTTGTTAAGCCCGTAACTCCTGATGCACTATCGGTGTGACCAATATTAGACATGACACTTCCTACTAGGACTGAATCAGTTCTGTTTTCACAAAAGATCTTTTCTATAGACTCAAGTTCAGCTTTATCAGCTTCAGGAGTAGCTGTAACCATAAAAAATACTCTAGTACAAGAGTAGATATGTATAAAAGTGTCAAGGTATACTCGTAGAATTGCGAGAGACATTTTACAATAGTAAAAAACCGTTTAAAAAAGAAATATTTATGTATAACACTGTTTCTCGCAATGTGCGAGACGGGACGGTGCGACGAACACACCGCACTCAAGATCCTGATGAAGGATCCTATCGACTACGCGTAAGTGCCACGTCATACCCGTAGAAACAGTGTAAAGTAATTATGAATGTGAGTTTTAATAATAATATAAATATTCTTTGTTATTCTTTTGAGAAATGACTAAGAACCGACAAATCAGAAAATTGATCCCTTACATCAGCTTAAGATTCCGGTTAATGTAAAGCCAACAACCATGTTAGCACCAGGAAGGAAAGGTGAAAGTATCACTCGAAAGTACCAGGTACTCACCTGCCGGGTAAGTTACGACGAGGTCATGTTTCAAAAAGTGCCACATAGTGCCGGCAGCAGTCCTTGAGAGACAGTAAATTTGTGACACGCAAATCGAAATGGCGGAGCAGACATAACATGTCTGGTCCGCAGTCGACCTGATATTATTATCAATTATTGTTTTTGATATCTTTATTGTAAAAAAAAGAGATATTAATAAATGAGTAATGAAATAATGTTGGTGTTACCTGAGCCACAGGCTTCAATATATTCCACAGTCTGAGGTGAAACTTCTGCTTCAGCATAAAAGTCTTTCAAGAATGCTGCTGAAGTGTCAGGATTTCGAAGGAAACCATACGTTTGGCCAGTTTCATCACTCAGTCTTGATATAAACTAGCTTTTAACATGGACAAGTTCAGCGTAGGCTCTATAATTGTGAATTTCATAATAACTATGCATATTAATTAACAATTGTAAACTATACTATAGGTACACAGTCTCTATGAAAATCCAACCTCAGAACAAGGCATATGCCTTATTCGAGCGGTGCCGTTTTTGAGCGGTGATGATATTTTATATCGCTGAATGTTAGGCGTAGTTTGTCAGATATACACTACCCTGCCCTGGTGGTACGCGCTTAGAAGCCCCCCCCATCTCTTCCCGCAGGTGCCGTAAGAGTCAGCTAAGGGATCATCACGTACCAAAAAGTAGCCAACAGCGCCTTCTGAGGGGTCACAAAAAATACTGCGCTCGTCAACCCGCCTGCAAAGCGTGGCGAGTATTGCCAATTTCTCAGGAATACGACAGAAACTATAATAGAAAAAACAATATACTATTAACGTTAAAGTAATTCTGTCGGTCTGTTACGTTTTCACCCCTAAACTACTATATAAACTACTATTGAACCAACTTTGATGAATTTTGGTATAGATGTATAGTTGGGATCTTGGAGAAGAACACAGGTAATTTTTTGTCCTGGAAAAGATATGGTTCCAGGGGGATAACTCAGGTAGTAGAAAAACGAATGATGGAACCACGAGGCAAAATCAAAATATAATTAAAAATTCTTAATATTATTGTATGATAAAGTATTTTTTATTAATTTAAATTCTAGGTTTACTTGTACCGATATGAAAGAAACGAGTGGTTTAAGGCTTTGCATAATTTGGTACCCATAGCTAATTAATGTCGAAATGTAATTAGCTTATGAAGTGATGATAGCTCAGCGATGGGAGCGTCGGCTGTCAAAATTACGAGCGCTGGTGCAATGGCCACGAATGACGTGAGCTTCCGGTGAAGGTAATACCGTTATCAAATTCCTTGAATGATATAAGGGTAGGTACATTGTAAGTATCCGCCTAGCTAGCTAGCACCCTCAAGTTTGAAAAACTGTCACCAAACACATACGTTAGTTTCCTCAGGAAGCAGTCCTTAAGAGCCAGTAAGCAGACTAGGTCAGGCGTTACAATCATCTTCGACCAAATCGTCACTGACCATCATGTGAGATAGTGGTCAAACGCTAGATATGTATAGTATAAAAAAGCGATTATAATATTATTTATGTCTGGGCTAAGTATTATTTTTCTGGTAATGAAACATTATCTTATCTACAGTATTGTGCGATGTAATGTGAACACGAATGATAATTTTTAAAAAGCAATATTTATTTGTTACATGCAAAGAAAAAGAGAACGAATTACAACTTAAATTGCTTTAGGAAATATGTTCTTCCTTAGCTGTAATAACATGTCTTGCCGTCTTTTAGTTAAGATTGTTTTTTGTGAAAAAGACTTTCTTGACCTGAATTAACCTTGTGCTCATTTTCTTCTTCAAAATTTTGTTAACAACTTCTAAACTCACACTCTTTGGAACACTCTTTGAGTCAATGATGTATTGTGTGATCTCACTAAGGAACAATATTTTTTGTGCGTGATACCCATCTTCTAAAATTAGAAGCAAAAAGAGTAAAGTTACTCTTAAGACTAATTTCTTACTATTAAAATAGCTTACTTTAAAAAAATGCAATTTCTGTAATAATTCCAAAATGGAGCGCGTATGCTATGTCTAATTGCTTATTACACACTTATTTTTTTAATAACAGTAAAAAAAAATGGTAGTTACTTCTGACATAAACATGTCTGACATGTCAGGTGACGGGCGCAATGCAGTATTGTACGAATTGTTTTTGTCTTTAAGCAGAGGTATTTAGCTTGTTACATCACCTTAATCCAGAAAAAATATATATTATGCCTTTAAATTGATGATCTACGATATGTTCACATGAATAAGCACAATACACTATAATTATATTTAACCATTGTTCTTATAATACCTTAAAGCATCCTCTGCTATTTAAATAAAAATAACGCTAGCAGCTTCTGACTTTGCACATCCATCAGCATTTATATCAAAAGACTTTGTTTTTCCATCGAAACTTAATTTAATGCACCTGCAAATAGGAACATTTAGGAAGCGCTATAATTGTAGCCAATGACCATCATCATCATTTCAGCCATACGACATTTACTGCTGGATATAGCTTCTTTCTGAAAAAGCTTTTGACACAATCTCACACCGTTTCATATGGGTTGCTTTAAAAAAGTGCAATATACTCGTACATGAAAAATACATAAATGTACTGAAAAATATTTTTGAAGGGAGCATCAGTAAGATAAAACTGGAAAAACGAGGACCGGATATACCAATCTGCAGAGGTGTGAGACAAGGAGACCTTTTATCACCTAAACTGTTCATAGCAGTTCTACAACATATCTTCGATCGGCTGAACTGGGATAGAGAAGGAATCGAAATAGCCGGAGGTCAACTCACGCACCTCAGATTTGCTGACGACCTTGTCCTTTTTGCTTAAGCTAATAAGAAACTTAAATAAATGCTACACACACTAAGCGAAGATAGCGAAAAGGTGGGCTTAATGATAAACAGAGAAAAGACTAAAGTAATGTCAAACAGCAAGCCTGTCGCTGTATTTTTAAATGGGAAACTGCTGGAATATGTGAGCGGTTACATATACTTAGGGAAGTGGGTGTCGTTCGACGACAATCAAGAGGAAGAAGCAGTAGAACGCCGAATAGATATGAGTTGGAGAAAGTTTTGGTACCCAAAAAAATATTGAAAGGCGACTACCCCTTACACTTAAAAAAGACAGTTCTGGACAACTGCATTTTACCCTGCCTCACATATGGATGCCAATCGTGGTCATACACCACTAAAACAAAAACAAAACTGGTGATATGTCAAAAAGCCATGGAAAGGAGCTTATTAAAAATAAGAAAACTGCACAAAATAAGAAGCGACTACATGCGTAGCAAAACAAAATGAAAAGGTGCACTTCACTATGCTCTTACATTATAGTGGCGCTGGGCAGGTCGCCTTGCAACGTATATATTTTATGGGATGCAATTGCAAAAGCATAAGCAATTAGACATAGCATACGCGCTCCATTTTGGAATTATCACAGAAATTGCATTTTTTTAAAGTAAGCTATTTCAATAGTAAGAAATTAGTCTTAAGAGTAACTTTACTCTTTTTGCTTCTAATTTTAGAAGATGGGTATCACGCACAAAAAATATTGTTCCTTAGTGAGATCACACAATACATCATTGACTCAAAGAGTGTTCCAAAGAGTGTGAGTTTAGAAGTTGTTAACAAAATTTTGAAGAAGAAAATGAGCACAAGGTTAATTCAGGTCAAGAAAGTCTTTTTCACAAAAAACAATCTTAACTAAAAGACGGCAAGACATGTTATTACAGCTAAGGAAGAACATATTTCCTAAAGCAATTTAAGTTGTAATTCGTTCTCTTTTTCTTTGCATGTAACAAATAAATATTGCTTTTTAAAAATTATCATTCGTGTTCACATTACATCGCACAATACTGTAGATAAGATAATGTTTCATTACCAGAAAAATAATACTTAGCCCAGACATAAATAATATTATAATCGCTTTTTTATACTATACATATCTAGCGTTTGACCACTATCTCACATGATGGTCAGTGACGATTTGGTCGAAGATGATTGTAACGCCTGACCTAGTCTGCTTACTGGCTCTTAAGGACTGCTTCCTGAGGAAACTAACGTATGTGTTTGGTGACAGTTTTTCAAACTTGAGGGTGCTAGCTAGCTAGGCGGATACTTACAATGTACCTACCCTTATATCATTCAAGGAATTTGATAACGGTATTACCTTCACCGGAAGCTCACGTCATTCGTGGCCATTGCACCAGCGCTCGTAATTTTGACAGCCGACGCTCCCATCGCTGAGCTATCATCACTTCATAAGCTAATTACATTTCGACATTAATTAGCTATGGGTACCAAATTATGCAAAGCCTTAAACCACTCGTTTCTTTCATATCGGTACAAGTAAACCTAGAATTTAAATTAATAAAAAATACTTTATCATACAATAATATTAAGAATTTTTAATTATATTTTGATTTTGCCTCGTGGTTCCATCATTCGTTTTTCTACTACCTGAGTTATCCCCCTGGAACCATATCTTTTCCAGGACAAAAAATTACCTGTGTTCTTCTCCAAGATCCCAACTATACATCTATACCAAAATTCATCAAAGTTGGTTCAATAGTAGTTTATATAGTAGTTTAGGGGTGAAAACGTAACAGACCGACAGAATTACTTTAACGTTAATAGTATATTGTTTTTTCTATTATAGTTTCTGTCGTATTCCTGAGAAATTGGCAATACTCGCCACGCTTTGCAGGCGGGTTGACGAGCGCAGTATTTTTTGTGACCCCTCAGAAGGCGCTGTTGGCTACTTTTTGGTACGTGATGATCCCTTAGCTGACTCTTACGGCACCTGCGGGAAGAGATGGGGGGGGCTTCTAAGCGCGTACCACCAGGGCAGGGTAGTGTATATCTGACAAACTACGCCTAACATTCAGCGATATAAAATATCATCACCGCTCAAAAACGGCACCGCTCGAATAAGGCATATGCCTTGTTCTGAGGTTGGATTTTCATAGAGACTGTGTACCTATAGTATAGTTTACAATTGTTAATTAATATGCATAGTTATTATGAAATTCACAATTATAGAGCCTACGCTGAACTTGTCCATGTTAAAAGCGAGTTTATATCAAGACTGAGTGATGAAACTGGCCAAACGTATGGTTTCCTTCGAAATCCTGACACTTCAGCAGCATTCTTGAAAGACTTTTATGCTGAAGCAGAAGTTTCACCTCAGACTGTGGAATATATTGAAGCCTGTGGCTCAGGTAACACCAACATTATTTCATTACTCATTTATTAATATCTCTTTTTTTACAATAAAGATATAAAAAACAATAATTGATAATAATATCAGGTCGACTGCGGACCAGACATGTTATGTCTGCTCCGCCATTTCGATTTGCGTGTCACAAATTTACTGTCTCTCAAGGACTGCTGCCGGCACTATGTGGCACTTTTTGAAACATGACCTCGTCGTAACTTACCCGGCAGGTGAGTACCTGGTACTTTCGAGTGATACTTTCACCTTTCCTTCCTGGTGCTAACATGGTTGTTGGCTTTACATTAACCGGAATCTTAAGCTGATGTAAGGGATCAATTTTCTGATTTGTCGGTTCTTAGTCATTTCTCAAAAGAATAACAAAGAATATTTATATTATTATTAAAACTCACATTCATAATTACTTTACACTGTTTCTACGGGTATGACGTGGCACTTACGCGTAGTCGATAGGATCCTTCATCAGGATCTTGAGTGCGGTGTGTTCGTCGCACCGTCCCGTCTCGCACATTGCGAGAAACAGTGTTATACATAAATATTTCTTTTTTAAACGGTTTTTTACTATTGTAAAATGTCTCTCGCAATTCTATGAGTATACCTTGACACTTTTATACATATCTACTCTTGTACTAGAGTATTTTTTATGGTTACAGCTACTCCT
Organism: Apeira syringaria; assembly: GCA_934044485.1. Classification (NCBI taxonomy): domain Eukaryota; kingdom Metazoa; phylum Arthropoda; class Insecta; order Lepidoptera; family Geometridae; genus Apeira; species Apeira syringaria. Next base: position 4,263,083 of record OW203656.1, on the reverse strand, counting down.
GAAGCTGATAAAGCTGAACTTGAGTCTATAGAAAAGATCTTTTGTGAAAACAGAACTGATTCAGTCCTAGTAGGAAGTGTCATGTCTAATATTGGTCACACCGATAGTGCATCAGGAGTTACGGGCTTAACAAAGGTGAGTTTAAGAAAGCTATGTAATATAATCTGTGAGGCTCTTTTGATACTATTTCATAAAGAAGAAAATAGGGTACTCGCTCCTAAATCATGGACTGCATAAATTTGGTTCATTCATCTAAAAAGCTTTAGTCTTAATCGACCGGCAATTGTGCAGCACGGCATGGTTTTCCCTTATTATGTTTATATATATGTATTATATATAAGACAGAAATAACGTTTTCTTTTTACATAATGCACAACGAGATTGTATAAAAAGTGTCAGCCGGGTATACGCGTGCTTGTATCTAGCTTAGTTTTTAGTGACAAAGTACCATGGTTATGTCAAGACAGTTTGGATTTCCGATATTTCGTTACCATTATAACATAACATTAGATGCCCAACGATGCGTTGACCAGTCCATAGCTTGTACTCGACGAGCGTCGGTATTCTGCATGATTTGGGCCCTGCCCACTTCAATCTCAAACTTGTGTAATATGTTTCGTTCTACTGCAGTGCATTGCGTTCTTTAACATAAATGGAGAAACCGTTGTGCGATATTACAGTTATAATATGTATCGTATCAAAACGTTTCTTGTACACGTATTCGTACTTAATAAATAATATAAAATGACTAATATGAGCTTACAAGATATAGAACATTTATTTGTGAAGTATTTTACGTCCTTTGAGGCAATAATTAAGAATAAAGTGGACCAAGCAGTACATCAGCTGGAGATACAAATTAGCAAGGCGGGCATTGCCGGCCCGACGTGCATTAATATGGCCGACGAACCTATACAAGAGGGAAAATCATCGACCGAACAACAAGGTAACAATAGTCTAAAGCGGAAATCTGTAGTGTCCAAAGGATCGTGTGATCCAATTGCAAAATCTGTTGTCACTACGGCAAGATCACTACGCGCTTGTACCAGGAACCAACGCTCGGCTCCAGTAGTTCCTAATAGCCGTGGCATGGCAACAACTCAGTCGCCTGTTCATCCATCCTCGAATATACCATCTAAACGGAAATCACTGAGTATCAATAAGCCTACACCAACAGTATTAGAAGTTCCAAATGACGCGACTAACAAGCAGCCGCCGTCGTTAATATCTTCGCACTATCTGGTGCCTGCAGCCATTAACACCGACACTAAGGAAACTATTATGTCCTCCAGCGATATGTCACAACAAAATGAAGACCAATGGCAGGTATCCCAGTCCCGCAAAGGACGTCGTCAACGGAATCGCCAAGTGATCCATGGAAAAGGCTCAGGTGATAACGAACCTTCGACTGTAGAACGCACAAAACGTATACATGTTTGCTTTCTAAAGCCTGAAACTACAGTAGACGCTTTAAAAAACTATTTAATTAAGAAGAATGCTTCCGACGACTATCAAGTTGAGAAACTAACATTGAAACACCATTACTATGCATCATTCGCGATCACAGTGCCAGCCAGCAAATATGACTTTTTTATGAATGGAGATAACTGGCCTCAACAGGTACAGATTAGCGCGTGGTTTCGTTGGACCGGCGGACGAGCGGTGCGCTCGTCCGCCCACCAGGCCGGTGCGGCTGCGACTGCCGGAGCGAGCTATTCCTAAGGATGGCCCCGCAAACCTGTACTCCCCGCCGCCGCCGCTGATGGCGCCTGAGCCGACTAAAGCACAAAACGGACTTTGTATTACAACTAGTAATTGCAATAGACTGGTTATAGGGTTACAAAACATCCAGTCACTTAGCTCTAAAACTAAAAAACTAGAAGTGTTATTGCAACAGGAGTTTTACTGTGATATATTAGCCATTACCGAACATTGGCTTTTGAATAAGGAGTTAGAATGTATAAATATAAATAATTATACGTTAGCATCGCACTACAGTCGGACTAAAGCTCAGCACGGTGGCTCAAGTATATTTGTAAAAATGAATATAAAAGCTTTAGAAATCCAGGACCTATGCCAATACAGCTGTGAAAGGGTGTGCAAAATATCAGCCGTTAAACTAATTGACTTTAAATTAATTATAGTATGCATTTATAGAAGTAATTTGACTAAGTTTACCGACTTTTTGCCGATTTTTGATAGGTTACTTGACAAATTGCACGAGCTGAACACTGAGTGCATCATAGTTGGAGACATTAATGTAAACTCTCTGGTCCATAGCAAGGAGCACAAAAGTTTGACTGATGTACTCACATTACATGGTTTTACGAACGAGGTCGATTTTATAACAAGGGCGACGGACACTACCGCGACTTCTATAGACCATTTGTATTCAAATAGAATATCATGTACGGTCTCAACTTCTGCAGTGCAAACAAATGTAAGCGACCACCTTGGAATTCTTGGAGAGATCAGGCTCCCGAGATCTCACCAACTGACTGCCCCTAATGCCCGTTTTGATCGCAGGTATACTGCAGCTGCTCGAGCGACGTTTTCCATTGCGCTAGAGAGTGTAGATTGGCCCTCTGTATACTCACAGAAAACCACCACCGAAGAGCTAGCTATTGCAGTAACTAATATTGTGACTAATAAAATTAACTTAAGTTTTCCCCTTAAAAAATATGTTGACATACCTAAAAATATATCTTGGGTAACCCCTAATATAAAGTGTATAAAAAATTTAATTTTTAACCTATTGCAATTGAAAAATAAATACCCTGATGACATAAGAATACAAATTAAACTTGACGAATTGAACAAAATGTATAATGACTTGTTGTGTAAGGAGAGGACCAGTTACTATAAAAGTCTAATACGAAATAGTAACACAAAAATAAAAACAATGTGGAATATTGTTAATACTGAAACAGGTAAATTAAATAATGCTAAACTTGACTTTACTGATATTCTTAAAATATCTAACCAGTGTTGTTCAAAGCTAGATATAGTAAATTTGTTGAACAGTCAATTTGTCTGTTCCGCATAGAAATGCGGTGCTCCCAAGGCAAATACGAAAATAGCATCTACTTTGCTTAGCACGGCATACCCACCATCTGACCGCTCGATGTTTTTTCCCCCTTTTACTCCCCAAGAAGTACATAAAATAATTAAAAGTAGAATAGCTAATAAGCCTACAAAAGATATTTACAATATTTCAATGAACAGAATGCGTGATATTGCACTTACAATATCAGAACCATTAGCAACTCTATTCAATAAGTGTATCAGAGAGGGAATATATCCCAAAAAATTAAAAGAAGTCAGAGTATCTCCCTTATATAAAAACAAAGGTAAGAAAGACGATCCTAACAACTATCGACCTATTGCAATTATACCAGCGATTGCAAAAATTTTCGAAAACGGTCTTTCCTTGCGTATATCTGATTTTTTGAAATCGACACAATCTTTGTCTCAGCGTCAATTCGCTTATCGAATTGGACGATCGACTACAATGCTAGCAAGGGAAGTTATTCGAAAAATACTCATAACAAGAGAGCAAAAGCAGGAGGTTGCAGTATTGTTCTGTGATCTCTCGAAAGCTTTTGATGTTGCCGATCACAACACACTAGCATTAAAATTTAAACATTATGGGATAAACGGGCCACCGCTTGACCTTATAGTAAGCTTTATGAGAGATCGAACACAATATGTGTGTGGAGATAGGGGCAAGGTTCAGTCAAGTGGTATGACAAACGAAATAGGAGTTCCCTAAGGATCTTCTCTCTCGAATCTAGCTTTTTCCCTGCTTCTAAATGACTTGCCCAAAGCCACAACAAAGGCAGAGGTGTTTATGTATGCGGATGATGTCGCTGCAATTATTACAGCTCCAACACTAGACATCCTAGAACAGCGAGTTAACACTGTCGCCTCAGAACTTTTGTTGTGGTTTACACAAAACGGCCTGAAGCTCAATCTTAATAAGACACAATTTATGGTATTTAATCTTTCGGGCCGATCAGGCCGTCATCTAGAAGTAAATATTGAGGGCGAAATTATGGGTCAGGTGCGATCTGTTCTCTTTCTCGGGATTTATGTAGATCCTGCACTAACATGGGAGTCTCACATAGACCATTTATGTAGCAAACTTGCCAGAGCATGTTTTGCATTAAGTAGAGTAGCCTCAACGCTACCTAAAGAAGAGGTGCTTACATGCTATTTTGCTAGCATTCAGTCACTTCTTCAGTACGGGCTCGAGCATTGGGGACGCGCTGCTGAATGGGAGCGTGTCTTCCGAATGCAAAAACGAGCTGTAAGAGTGATTGCACGCACAGCATCTGATGAAACAGTACGGCCGCTCTTCAAAGAATTGGGAATCATGACCTTGCCATGCCTACACATATTCCAAGTCGCAACATATGCATATGAAAATATGGAAGCCTACTCCAGAAGAGGGGATGTTCATGATTACAACACTCGTAATTCTAGCAAACTTGCCAGCGTGCCTTGCTCCTTGGCGAAAACCGCTAAGACAATCCATGTGATGGGACCTCAGGTTTACAATAAGTTACCGAATGATATCCTCACTGTGTCCAATATCTCAGTATTCAAAATAAAATTGAAAAAATGGCTGATAGATCAAGCATTCTATTCCTACAAGGAATTCATAGATTTTAAATGAGACAAGACAGGTATCTTTGGATACCTTTTATATTATATAATTTAATTTTTCATTTATTTCTTAAAAAATTTAACATATCAAGTTTTTAATTTATAATTAAGTTAAGATTTTATTTTTTATTTATTATTTTATATTTATTCAAACACTGACTTGTAATCAAAATGTTACCAATAAAAATGACTATGACTATGACTATGACTATCTAGTTACTTATTTGAAACGCGTCTTTCTGTCAATTATTTTAATCATTTCAAAATCACATGCCAATATTGATCACGCTATTTAAAGATACAATAACACTACGAACACAAACAGTAAAACTCATTCTCTCGGCGGCTTTAAATGCTCGAAATGTTAGAGTTCTACTTTGAGCACATTGTGAGTTAATTTCTAGCTGTGCCCGCAATTTCACTCGCACGGACTACAGTCGTCCTTAGATAAAAAGTAGTCTATGTCTTTCGTCTAGGTCTATCCAAAATTTATCATAATTGGTTTAGAAGTGAAATTGCAAAAGACAGACGGAGCTACCTTCACACTTATGCATAATATTATTATGTTTCTGTCATATTCTAGGCGAACTATATTATTTCGGGATAAAAAGTAGCCTATGTTAATCCAGGTTATAGAGGTCAATAAAATCTGCCGTTACTGCGTGAAAAAGTAAGAAAAACATATATAATATACAGATTATACACACCCATACACATATATACACATACACATTTACTCTTTACTGTACCACCTAACCTAATCTAGCACTAGGCTTAGATTAAAAAAATAAATATTTTGAACTCAAAACAACGTTTTTGACTTTACTTTCCCTTTGTTTAAATTACATCTAAACCACGCATTAACATCGTATAATATAATATTTAGGTATATTGTAGGAAAACAAGCAGACGGCCCGCCTGATGGTAAGCGATCACCTTCTCCTATTTTTATCTGTAACACTGGGGGCATTACTTATTGACGATTGATTGGGGATATTTTATTGACAACTAGCTGCGCTCTGCGGTTTAACCCACGTGATGATGAAATAGGGTGAGTATGGTGATGATGAAAATAAGCCAGGGTATAAGCTCAGTATCTCCATCAAATTCCATCTAAATCGATCCAGCAGCTTAGGCGTGACAGACAAATATACCTCCATATACGGACTTTCGCATTTATAATATTAGTAGGATGAGATGCAATATAATCTTATTTTTTATCGTTTCTATTTAATAAGTTTTTTATAAAAGATAATTTTCTTTACCTGAGTGTAGCTCGCACTATTGCAAATATCATTAAAAGTGGACCTTTAATTGGCCCACTCCTTTATACTATTGGCCCACTCCTTTATACTATTATGTACACAATGAGAGAATGCAGTTGGTCTTTGAATAAAATAAATATACACATTTAATGTAAATAATAATAATGCTTATTTTATAATTAACTTCACTGCATGGTATGGTACTAAAGAAAGCATTTTATAACTGAATAAAGCAAAAGTTTTAAAATCAAATATTTATTATTCACCTATTGGATAATATATAAACGCTATATGGTGTACGTACTTTTGATAAAAAAGAAAAATATATGAACTAAAATTACTATTTAAACTAAGATTCATAAAAGCATTTAGTTTTTTTCTAACTTCTATCACTGATTGTCATAAAAGCATCGGCATTTATGAGGTAGGTGTCACAACAGTTCCTTTCTTTATAAGCTTGTTTTATGTCATCATCTAGGTAGCTGTTGATAATAGCGGGCACCTGCAAGTCAAGGGTAGCGTGCGCCAAGGGCACTTTAAGATCCTGTACAATAATTTCGCCAAGCGAATAGCGCTGCAACGAACATTCTTTATCACTGTTAGTTCCGCTGGTATGACGATGCGCACGCAGAAGAACTATTTTCGAGCGCAAGTTAAGTGGACGGAAAACGTACCGCTGTAGATTCTTGATACGTGTGTACGCCGCCTCTATTAACATGCGCGCGTATTGAGCAGAATGCGACACACGCCCAAGAAGTGTGCCAACGCACGTATCAACACGCTCACGCCACGATAAACTCTCCGTGAGCACACTCTCCGGCATTGCTACTGAACCACACGCCATCAACGCAAACATGTGACGTAGCACGTTCGTTTGCAGAGCTTCTTCTGTTTTAAACTGCTTTCCTTCCAACTCGACCAGCGCTTTTGTTTCTTCCGGACCATCGCCAAGACAAAATACTGTCCCACGTTGTCCTAAAATTAAAAATATACAATATCATTAATGCTTCACCAGTCACGACCACAGTTTCCTGGTATCGTAAGCACAGAGATGCGCATTCAGCTAGAAGAGCAATTAAGTAACATTACGAAATCCCAGGACTATTCAAATCTCACAGAGTCAAGACACGGCATACATGGAGTCAATTAGTTTATACTACCGGGTATACGAGTACAACGTTGAATTCTGAGTAGATTCTCGTTCTAAGTAAGTAATAAATATAGGTGCCCTGTATTTGCCTGAGTTATCTTTAATAATACACTTCAAACAATAAGCGTGGTCACTCGGGCCACGCGTGATATTATTGGTCGCATGTCAAGGTCAACCGTCGCGGTACCGTTTCACATCGCGATAGTGTATACCAAATAATTTCATTTAAAAATGAACAATATTGGGTGCGTGGTGCTTACGCATTACGTTTTGCTGCGATTCTAAGATGCTGGCTGCCAACCAACGTTTCTATTATACACTAAATATACAACTGGCTACCAAAAATATATGACACAAATCTGATGAAGAATGATCAGGCGCATTTATATCATCTACGAGACAGAGGACTAAGTACATTTTTATGTACCTAGAACTAGACTGGTAAAAGTTAGCAAACAAATCCATAGCAAGATTTGCCTGAGCAACATTGTCAACTAACGTATACGTTTGCCTAAAAATTATTTTTAAAAAGAAGAATAGCGTTGCTTTACTATAGAAATGCTATTCATTTGATATATAGAACCTGCATCTGATGGAATCCGCATTCTAAAGTTATAAAAAACTAGAGGCCCGTTTCGGCTTTGCAAGGGAAATAAATTAAAATGAAAATTTATAAGGTTCCCTATTTTTTTTTTAAATATCATAATATTATAGCCTGTGTCACCCATAGAAAGTGTAGCTTCTTAATAATGAAATAATTTTTCAAATTAGTTTAGTATTTCTGGAACCTATTCAATGTAAACAAACAAATGATAAAATCTTTCCTCTTTATAACATTAGTATAGATAAATCTTACCACACTCTTCCAAAATAGCTGCTAGTTCTAGAGCAACGATGATGCCAGTTTCGTACCCCAAAATGTAGAATTTTTCCTTATGACTTGACCTCTTCAATAAAACCTGAAAGTTACAAATTATGTAGAGTTAGTTCATTCTTTTCAATATGAACATATTATTAATAGACCTCAAACAAAGGAGGATGTTCTCAATTCGACTGTTTTTTTTAGGTATTACTGCAGAACTATTTTCAAGGGGAACCAAATTTGACGGTTCTTTTATAATTGACAGCTGTTGCTTCATAATGAGGTCCCATTTAAATTTGATCAAGTTTTGACGCGTAGTTTTTTATTTATCTTTCATAATCCGACTATACTCACGATTCCATTCTTATAATTTAATTATACTAGACCTTTCCTCTAAACGGTTTTTTAGTTTGTATAGATCTAGAGCGTTTTAACATACATAGAGCGTATCTCACTTGATGGTCACTGACGATGTGGTCAAAGATGTTATCACGCTAGACTTAGAGAGCTTACTTGTTCTCAAGGACTGCTGCAGAATACACTAGGTACGTGTTTGAAAACAGAATTTGAAATTGGAGTGTGTTAGCTTACTAGGCGGGTATTCAGAAGTACATAACCACATTGCTGGGAATTTAATAATTGTATTATCTTCGTTGAAAATTCAAGCTATTGATGAGGATCGAAACAGCGTCCGTCAATTTGAGAGCCAACGCTCCCACCGCTATATTCGTCCTTTTTTAAAGTTTCACCAAATTTATAATCAATATTCCCATAGTGGCAGTGATTCGCTTATTCAACTAAACTAAAACTTTGAAAAACTAAATCAGTTCTTACAGGGTTACGATAAAGTGTAAATTAGTATGAGACTTATCAATAACGTTACTAAAATTAAATGTATTTATTAAATTTGCAGGTAGTTTTAGCAAACTTAAGTAGCCACTTATTCCATCATTATGATCACCATCTCAGCCATAGGACGTCTACTGCTGGACTTATGCCTTTCCTCCTTCTGCCACTTATTTGGTGCCTACTAAAACTACCCGCAAGGTGGTTTAAGGTTTTAATTTGGGTACCTTAGAATATCTAATTGCGAGTTCCCTTGGTGTCTCTTCCAGCCGATCGAGTCCTGGTTGCAGTACAAAAGCTGAAAGCTTCAAGCGTTCGCACAACGCCCGGAACCGTTCGTAATGCCCTTCCAGTCCCGGCACAATATACAGAAATGTCTCGTTTACATCGAACTCGTCATCTCTCTGAAACAATACATACACCGTGTCATTACCTGCTCTCGTTAGGTTAGTGATCTCAATGTCAAAGAGGTTAATACATACCATTGTCGAGCTGTTGGTAAGAGTAGGTAAAATGATAATTTCAGTTGTGGCAAGAAGTTCGTCTGGATCCACATAAGAGAAGAACGTCTGTAAACCTTTGACTTTTTCAAATTTTGGTTCTGTCATTATAGCCTCTATTTCTTTGATTCTAAAACAATACAATTTATGACAAGAAATGACGTTAATTCATTTCGGAATTTTTGAGCCCTATTTGGAAAATAGAGAAACGGTTATTTATTTTAATGGGAGATAATATGTTTTAATTATAGATAGCATTTTATGATAAAAGATAATAGAGTCATATTATGAGGTCAATTGCTAATAATATGCAGCCGGATGAGTTATCTTCCACCCCGAGTCTTTAGTGTTTTAAATTTTACTTCTAACGCACTGGTTAATTGAGCGATCTATTTTGACTATGAAGAACTCAGTTATTTCAAATAATAACATTATTTTGATAAGCAAAGTGGTGATTCTTAATTATTTGAACTATTCCATATAATTAATATATTCATGATATTATTAGGATACTAATGTGTTTTATTAAAATATGTTCGTTGTCTATTGTTATCGCAAAATGATTCAATCTATCACCCAGTTGATAATTGGTTTTGTTAATACCTGCCTCTTTTATGATAATAATCTTGACGTGTAAATTTATGTTACCAATCAATTGATTATTAAAACTCACGTGCATATTGAAGTTTGGCCGACGACCAAATTAGTCGTTGGCCGAACTCCAGTAGCGATACATAGGCACTGTTGCATAGTTGGAAAACCTTGTCTTCATGGTACTCTAGAAATTGTGTCGGAGGAGCGTAGAGACATAGTTAGCGTTGCGTGTCACACTGCCAAGATCCTGTCCGAAGAAATCAGCATCGATGAAGATGCATCCTCACAGACTGATGTGATGACACATCTGTCACCGCCTCACCCGCCTCGACACCCCGCGGCGACCTGTCGAGCATATCGTGCTGCCGCCCGCAGTGCGAGACGGGACGTTGCGACAAACGCACCGCACACAAGATCCTGATGAAGGCCTCCGGAAGAAGCGGAAACAATTGTCGATCGTGATATCGACTACGCGTAAGTGGCACGTTATACCCGTAGAAACAGTGTAAAGTAATTAATTGATTGCCTATTTATTATAATATCATTATATTTCAGACATACCTCTCCAACGTTAACAGCGGGATATCCTTTTCTTCCAGATAAACATTATAAACGTCTTTTAGTAAAGCACAAACTGAATATGATTTTTCTAATGGCATCCCTAAAGTTTCCAGTGAGGCATTGCTTGATGTTTTGTCAGAAATTTTCAAATCTAAAATGAAGAATATATACTTGAGGCTTGACTTTTTGCTAAATAAACATTTATAAGTATACATGTCAAATAAACATATAAATAAAACACTCATGAAAACCGTTCATGAATGTTTAATTTGATTAAATACACTTTAATTTCGTTTGTTAATATATTCAACATTTTCGAAATGGAATATAGTTTTCCATTTTCACAAAATGTCGCAGTAGCGACAAATGCGCTTGAATTGTAACTTACACCAGAATGAGTAAATTTAAAAATTCTAAAAATGTGTTTTTAACGTTTGTCTAATGCTCGTTGGTCATCTGTAAATTGCATATATATATTATTTCAATTTAAATCAATATGCATCAATATTTCTCCCGCCCCTTCTGCCTGTAAACACCCGCGGCCCTCTGTAACGTCATCGGCACCTGTTAAACAGTACAAATTTTACTTTTGGTGGTTCCTTGTTGCCAATTTACGTGTTATACCTTTAGATATATGTTTAATAAAGATATTTCTAACATCATACGTACATTCATAGAGCTGGATGCGGGCCGCTCCCAACTGGTCTTGGTGGATATCAATGCAGAGGCATATGTCTAGCTGTGGACGTTTTATGGTATGGATATGGATGGATGATGATGATGACATAACATGTCTTGACAATACAAATGATTAGTTTTATTCGGATGCTTTTGTAAGTCCCAAAAAACACATTATGAATGTGAGGCACGTTCATAATTTCCAGATAAAGAACTCAGCAAATCAGTTTAAAACTAGTCGGAGAGTACTTTTTATATCCGTTTTTTTAACAAAGAATAAGTTTTATCTTAACCTAAGATAATAACAAAAATCATAACTATGACAGACCTGTTAAACTAGCAATCTGATGCACCAGCGAGGTTTGTGGTAACTGTATCTGCCGAGCAATTAAAACTTCTTCTTTACATTTCAACGCACGTTCTGCTGCTTCCACTGCGCCATGATACCAGGTGACACCATTTCTATCTTCAGACTAGAAAAAATAAATAAATCATGGGCAAAGATAAATAAGAGTTCTACGGTTCATCGCATTGAAATAATGCCACGCGGAACTTAGGTTCACATTTTTGAGGAAAAAAGCGATATAAATTTAATTTTGTAGTCTTATACTTAGTAGTTAATTTTTCTTCAAAAATAAAACATTTATTTAAAAATCGTGTAATAGAGAAAAAACTTACTTTTTTTAGCATTGCCAGATCTAAAAATGTTACTGGCAACCCAGTTTTAATTCTTTGAACAGAAGTGATATATCCACATGACTTTTCATCGCTTAATATCAGGAAATACCTGCAAAACGTAACGGAAAACAATTACTATTCAGCATAGGCCGCATAAAAAAACAACACGGCCTAAGAATATTAACAGGCAACTTGTGGCGATATCCATTCACTCGAGTCTTAAAACTTAGGGATGTTACTTCCAAGCACAGAATCTGACACATGCAAAACTAATTACGAATAAATAATGTAGGACTTATTTTACAAATAAATGCAAACATTATGCTATAATTTTACTTAAATTTTATTATCTACTTTATGAGATAAGATAAAGGCGTATCGAAACTGCAAATAATGTTGTCTTAAAATACTTGTGTAATGCTATAAAAAACTCGCTCGAGGCGGTTTTAGCACTTTGGCTCGTTTTTGATATTTTATACTTGTACGAACCCTTATCATGAAACGGTTTCATAGACTACTATTAAAATAATACTTTACTTAATAAGTAGTGCGACTAATCAAGTAACATCAATCACTCACTTCAAGGTTGGGCAAATCGTTCTCGTTGCTAGGTCTAAGTTGGTTACAACAGTTTCTTGGAGAGCACTTGTTGCTATCACATATAATCCCTTTACAGGTCCAGAACGAACAACTTTGTTCATTAAATTAGTGACGTCATTCTTATCTGTCAAAATCCCAAAACTGACTGCCACTATAATGTTTCTTCTTTCCCAAATCCTGCAATTAATAAAAAATTATAAAATAGCTACGTTCCAATGCTCAGTTTATAGGAATATTTCAGTTAATTTTATTATAATATTATGCAATTAATATCATAATATTAAACTGTATCGTAATAATATTACGTTATTATTAATGACAATAATAAGAATAAATAAGTAGGTAGTGAATAAAAAAGTTGTAAAAAGAGAATCGAAAATACTTTGGTTAATGAATAGTTTTAGAGTCATGTTACAAACACAAGTTTCCTAAATTATAAGTGATTAAGAAATTTAGACATAAATAATACCGAAGCTTATATCGAAGACACGCTGATGGACTATTGAAATGTAAATGTAGTTTCGTAGCCCCGCAGTCTATCAGTTTATCTGCTAGTTGTAATCCAAGAGGGTTGAATTCTCCACAAACTATTGCATGGCAATGATTTTCGTCGAATGAAATTCTGTAAAAAAAATAGATTTCGTGGTAATGTAACAATGTACAATAATGGTAGTGATTCTGTTGTTCAATGAAACTATTTAAAATGGTGTTTAACTACATACTTTTTCTATAATTACGATAAACTCCAAATTCGAGTAATACGTGTGAATGAGTATACAAATTTATACTTTTTTTATCGAAATGTAGGTAGTTTGGTAAGACAAGTGTTTTTTGTGCCAGATAAAAAACTCTACCAATAAAAGAATGAATCTCGTCATATATCAGAGGCTTGTGAAAATTCTAATTAGCAATTTGAATTTTACCGTAAATAGGATGAGAGCTTTTTAGTTTTAAAGAGTTTTAGCTAGTTTGCGTGACACATTATATATTAGTTATGTAATATATTAATGAGTTTTGTACCTTGGCCGTATTGATGGCAGGGATTCATTAATCTTCAGCAGAACGCGGCCTCGGTGGCGACTCGTCTCGAGCAGTTGGAAAGCGCGAGACACGTGTTGCGGTGAGTAAATCACGCGACTCAAAGGACGCACGTGACCGAGCGCGATTCCTTCACTTATTAAGCCATGTAACATCTGGAAGCGAAATAAGTATGTGTATTACTTTGTTTGCAAATACCAATACAAATATATTTATTTGACATAACAATAGGTGTAACAATACATGAACCCATTGGCTCCAAACTAGTTTTCACTGTGTTTTGGAGCCGAAAGCCTCTCCCTTAATATAGTACATATAATTGTATGTCAAACGCTCAGAATGGCTACATAGCTATTTATAACAATAATTAATAAAAACATATGTATGCGCGTGTGTGTGTGTGTGTGTGTTTGTGTGTGCGTGCGTGTGTGTGTTAGAGAGTGTGTTTATTTGCGTGCTTGGTTCTGTATATGTGTGTAGATTTGTATTGTGTTTGGTATGACAAATGCACTTAAAAATACACAAACAATTTCAAGAATATTGTTGTGAAACTTACTTAAAATAGAGTCATTTTTAAGCATTATAATATGCGTTTGACGAATATGATGTTATAATCGGTCGTGTATGCATACACGGTACACGGTAAATGAGAAAATTAAAATAATAATATTTAATTAGTTATTATTCACGTTTATAACATACAAGTAAATTACAAAAACAATTTCAGCTAAATAAATACAAACAGCGTGCACTCTGCGTATGGCATCGGTGCGAGCGAGCGATGCAGCGGGGCTGCCGCCAGAGGCACATTCCACAGCTATTATTAGCGGGCTCGTTGCACCGCGTTTGCACTGAGTTGCGTTGGCCTTAGTGCAAGTTCAGGTTGTGGATTTCTTCACGTGGATTCAATACAACTTCGTTAAAAGTGTGGCACGCAAGTCTATAAGGTTGTGAATTCTTTCAACTCATGACTCAATTAATATGTGCTAGGCTTGCGTCCTTCATTTTGGGATATGTCATAGGTTAACGTTAAGTGAGACTGTCAAACGCAAGTAAAAACGATAGATTTATGCTAAGTAATATTGATATATTAATATCAATATTATTTAGCATAAAGCTATCGTTCACCAAGTTAATCACCATCAAACGGTAAATATAGTTGGTAAAAACTTAAATTTTTATACCTACTGTTTACACGGGTATAACGTGACACTTTCGCGAAGTCGATATCACGACCGATAATTTTATTGTTTCGGCTTCTCCAGGAAAATTTTATCAAGATCTTGAGTGCGGTGCGTTTGTTGTAACGTCCCGGGACGCCGAAACAATGTCAAACGTGATATCGACTATACGCGTAAGTGACATGTTATTCGCGCAAAAAAAAAATTAAGACCTAAATTTATTAGTAAAAAATATTCTGGTGTAATAGATACTTACTTGATATTCTTCAGATGTAGGATTATCTAAAATGGTATTAATATCAACCGTAACATATGACCTTTCCTTATTTAGATTGGACATCTTAAATATGTAGTTGTCATTATTTAAAACTTGTGATGTATCTAATACAGTACTAGATGATCCACAGCATCGAAGTGACGTCTGAAATTATTTTTTTTAATTAATTTTTAAGACTTCTAATTAAACGAAATTTATACGTATATTAGATTAGTATGTGTCAATTACGTCTTTTAATTCTCCTTTGAGACAGCATAGAACCACATTACAGCCTCTTCCATTTGTAGCACTCAGTACTAAGTCACCAAAACTGGAGTCCCGTGAATTGCCAATATTTTCTTCTGTAATTTTATATCAATAATTATTTCATATTTAAAAACTCTTGTGAGTATAAATACGCATTATAAGAAGACAACCGGTCACATTCACGATTTTTATTCCCAACGCGACATATTGGACGTGTAAGACGTCCTCTATCATAGACTTGCACCCATTAGGTGTTGGCGTCGCTCACTGCGCGTCTCTGCCTACTCTCCGAGTAGGCGCACGGCATTCACGCCTATGAAAATGGACGTCCTACACGTTCAAAAAATCGGCAGCCTTAGCCTGATACGATAAAAACGTAGGTGTAGTCGGCTTTCTTCAATGTTTCTGTGGTGAATGTTTTCTGTTTATACATTACATTTTTATTTTGCGTGATGTCTTACCAATTAATTCAGGGAATAACTTCATTAGGAATCGTTTCTTGTCGAGATCGCTAACCGTGGTGAATACTTTGTATCCATTATTGAGAGCGATGCTAATTGCTGCCTGACCGAGTGCGCCTGCTCCTCCATGTATGAGAGCACTGTGTTGTTTTATTTCATTTGTATCGATTCTAAGAGCCTGGAAAAATAATTTCAATTGAAATAAGTATTTTAGACAGATTCCGTTTTTTAAGAAAAACGAAAGTATTACTGCATCCAAGCAACTCTCTATAATTTAACGCTAGTTATAACACAGATACCAATCATCTCTCTGTAGTCGTGAGCACCTTATGCTTATTCTAACGAAAAAATATCGTGCGCCCACGCACCAGACGGCAAACATGTATGAACTCTTGTTTTCTTACCTATAAAGCTAAATATAAATTTAGTCTGCAACTGGTCTTAAATTTGACGCTTATATTCAATTTGATTCACCTTTAATTATATTCGTATCCTTTCTTATTATAACATTAACACGACATTTCTCAGTTAGACTAACTTGCAGTTATTTCCTGTTATCTAAACCGTCATAATTTGTTCTTGAAAAATTAGTGTAAATACTTTGTAGGTGTCGTATTTTTTACGTGTTTTAACTTTTTAATGAAATAAAAATAGAAACTGCTACTATGACTTTTTGTAAAGATACTTAAACGTAATTTTCACACATAGTAACAAGAATTTGCTTCTTAATTACTCCTAGCACATACACTAACAAAGTGATGGGCAGTATATTTAGATTTTTTAGAATATAAAAAGAGACGCTAACATTTACCATGTCTCTATTTATAGATTAAAAGTGGTCGGCCCTCATTTAATGTAGAATGATAATAAAGTACATTAAAGACTTACAGGCTTAATGGTTAAGCAGAGGTAGGCGTATAAATATGCAAAAGGAACAGTAGCAGCATCTTCGAGTGACCAATGTGACGGTACAGGCCACAGTAGTTCAGGGTCTGCCGTCACTTGACTCTGAGCAGCTCCATTTCTTGCTATGCCCATTACTCTTTCACCACTGCAAAAGAAGAACAAACCATGAGAAGAATTAGCACAAGTAGCACTGGATAAGGGCTTTCGAATTAAAAAATAAATGCTCGCAATTCTGGTTAACACTCAATCTGGCTAAAATAATATCTAAGATTCTTTAAAAGGAACTAGCTCTCCTTAGCATAGCATAAAAGAGCTAATAATTAACTAATTAAATTTAGTTTTAATCGTTACAGATATCTGATGATGTTTATCTCTAATATCGGAAGAATTTAATTCAATTACGGGTAGTTTTGCGATTTTTTTATTTTCAAATAACGTGATGACTTACTGTGTTTAGAACTATCCGTATTTTAATAAGAAGATCTAATTTTGGTCCCGTCATACTAATTTTAGCTTGATCGCAATCATATAACAGCGATCTTTAGATTTCATACCATTTTGTTTGATTGAACTCATGACATGACATAAACTCTACTAATATTACCTTTCTGTCAATCCACTGAATTCTAATCCGTAACTTTTGCCTCTAACACTTTGATTATTTTCAATTGAAATAGTTCCAAGAGCTTTTTTCACATCACCAACATTAATACCTGTGTAGTGAACCTAAACAATAAATATATACATATTAGAAATTGTTTTACAATTACAAAGTGATAAGTTTTACTTTTTAAAAGTGTTGTACCGTCACGAGTACGCCAGCCTTCGCTGGTAAAGGTGCTTGTACCCAAGACAAAGACTTGATGTCACCTATAACATCACTTTGAAGCATTATGTTTTTTGTAACAATAGGAGACTCTTCTGTCGGCAAATAATATTCACTTCCCCACATCCCCTGTAACATTTGCAGTGAATTAATCATTCATAACACTCGTGTGCGAAGGTAATTATAAAAATACGAGTATATAAAATTTAACTTACGTCATTATAAATATTATAAGCCAGATTTTCATTGGGATTCTCATTCCAGCAAAGATTCTCTTTGGATGTTTCATTGATCATAATTAGATTAATACGATTACGAGTTGCGTCTTGCCTCCATAGCTTAACCGATCTAATAAGACCTGCTACAGCTGGATAGGATGAGAAGACTATCAGACTGCTTTGAGGAGTTAGGTTATTGCGAGCATGTTCTAGAAGAGAAACATCTGACTCGGATTTTATAGTAAATATAGACGGGTTAGTCACTTGCTGTGTTGGTCTCCAATATGCCAACCCGATTTGCGTCCTTGCGTTCTTTAAAATCGATACTATACTTAACATTGTTGATGGGAAAATGCGGGAGACATCTAAAGATGAATCTTCTTCATTCAAAATAAAAGTATCTTTCTCAACCATGTGAAATTTTTTTTCACATATCTGTAAACCAAGAAACAAAAAAGTCACATTACATTTTTGAAATGCTTAACTCGAGTTGGTAGTTGTAAAATCTGTCCTTACGTTTTCATTATTCGATAAGTTTTTGATAACAATGAGATCAACGTTATCATACATATCTTTATTATTATGTAAAACTGCATCTTTGGACAAGTTTCGATAGTTAATTTTGACTCCAGGAATATCATTTTCTTTACAAATATTCTCAATCTCATGATATATTTGGCTTCCACTTAAATTGAATCCAATGACGTTAATGATGTCTTTGTTTTTATTTTCTGCAACTATTTGAAGAAAAACACGCAACGATGATGAAAGCTGAGAATAAAACAGAAAGATGATTATTAGAAAATGTTGTTTCGTTAAATATGTATATTATTTATAATATTTTGTCTCCTCTATACAACAGTCGATTTTAATTTAAAAAAGAGGACGAAATAGTAAATAATTGTTTTTTTATTTATGTATGGTATGGTATGTATGTATTCATCTTTAAAAATGTAATCATAATCAAATCAATGGGTGGATCAAATCGATGGGATACTCTCAAAGATTAACGTATAAATTCTTCTGAACACAATACTCAGAGATTGTTAATGTATATAAATTTTAACTAGTTTTGCTATTAAACTAGGAATATACACGTGATTGCTTCACAGATCTAATTTATATTATATATTTCAATAAAAATGCAATTGTTATTTTAGCTTGATACCAATTTTATTTATGATTTACCTGTGAATTACTTTAGCATTGTTTATGCATTGCTTGTCTTAATAAACAAGATAATTCGCAACCACTTCGAATGGAGTACAAATGTGAACCGGGTGCCCAAAAATTCTAGCCATTTATTTTTTTTCCAAAAAAAACAGCATAATCACTAGTATCCACATAAAATTACATTATAACAAAAATGTTACCTATAAAATATGGCAAATCTATGTTTTATGTTAATAACACTAGGTCAATAGTATAGGTTAATAACAATATTAAGAATCTTACTGTTAATTTGCAAATGTATATATTTTAATGGACATGACGGTCGTCGTGGCTCAGTGATCAGCGACACTGACTTTGAAACCGCGACCCCGGGTTCGAATCCCGGCCGGGGCAAACATTTCTGTGATGAGCAAAGATGTTTGTTCTCGGGCTTGGATGTTTGTGTATTGTGATTGTGTGTGTCTATGCCTCCCGCAACACAAGGTATCCTAGTGTGGAAAAAAAACAAAAAATAGTTTTTATTTAGGTTTATCAATATGTCGGGACGGTCGCCGTGGCGCAGTGGTTCGTATCAGTGACATGACTACTGTGTCTCCGGGACCCTGAGTTCGAATCCCGGCAAGGGCAAACATTTGTGCGATGAGTGTAGATGTTTGTCCCGGGTCTTGGATGTTTGTGCTGAGATTGTGTGTGTCCGTGCCTCCCGCGATATAGGGAATCTTAGTGCGGGGGTCTGAGTGTGAAGAGAAAAAAAACAACATATTAATATAAATATGTAGATAGTAGGTATGTAGTAGGTATGTAAAAAATTAAGTTTTTATGTCACATTGTGCCAAAAATTAAATGTGAGAAGAAAATATTTTATTGTATGTTTGTGTGCGTCGATAGAAGGGCATTTCACCCTCAACTAATAGGGAAAAGCAGCTCATTAAAAATATTGAATAATTTCGATAAGATAAAATAGAAATATTTGATTAGTTTCGCTAGAAGCTACAGAATCCTAACACAGGCATGATAAAGATAACGATTAATGCATTTGACATGATGCATGCATTGTGCATGCACAGAAGAAAAGAAGTACATACTTACATCAATATTCGACTGGAATCTCGGAATAAATTTAAGTGTTTGTAATGCTGTCCTTTCATTATTCATTTGAATCAACATATGAAAACGTATATGTTCCATTGATACACCGCCACACCTTAAATAAGTATCATCATTAATAAATAATATTTTTAACCCTTACAAAATTTTAAACAAATATTTTAAAAAGATATTGGAAAAAGTACTGTAAATTAGCGCAATGTCCTTGAAAAGTGTAAAAAGTTTCAAAAGAGGTGAAAAAAAAAAACGTTCAATAGCGGCCCCAAGACGGTCAAACGGTTTGATTCTTAACGTGAATTTTGGTTTTACTCAAACTATTTTGATGTTTACAAGACTAGTTTGAACGGTTTGCCGAATACTAAGGAATTTGGAGCTTATTTGATTAAATTGCATATTTTTGTTGTGTTTGACGAGCCGTTTGATCGTGTCCGAACGCGTTTGAACAAACTCGGTTTGTTTGGCGCTGGATTTTGTAGCGTAAGCTATTCTATTTGCTTTCCAAATCATTTTCTTTTCTGGTTTTCTTTTTGGGTTAAAACGCAGGACATTAACGTAATAAACACAAGGAATTCGTGATTCCTGTTCGAGGACGACAATTTGTCTACATCACTGTCACAAGTCTAACTACGGCGGGGTACCGAACTAAACTGCGCAGTGCTGTTTGACAACCGTTCAAACCGACATCAAACGGTTTCAGCAACCACGTGAGGTTTCAATCAAACTGTTTGACCGTCGCTTAATTGCGTTAAGAACAAACATAGAGGTGACGCTAATAAAAGGCTGTAAATAAGAATTGTTTTTAGGTAATACACTGTTTTTGCACTTATACGTCATTTTTTACTCACTATTAAGTATTTCTTTATATTTGTTTTATTCACTATAAAGTAACGTAATTAGATACTATATCCTCATTTGTGCCTATGTTTATGAGATTTCGTGTTTTTGTTTAACATGGGATAAGCACCATTATTTTGACTTTGAGCATAGTGCGTATCCCGTGTTAAATAATATTATATAATTATGAAAAGCCATGAAAGTTTAAAACAAAACTTTGGCGTTTTGTCTATGACTGCGGGCACAAGATCCACTTTCAAATCGCGATGGTTGCTGTGGTATGTACCAAGGTACCTAAAAAGAAATTCATTTTAATCTAAGAACCAGCTATGACTCACGTGATTTTAACTCACAAATAAATGACTGCAAATTAGTTCCATCCTGGTCGGAGAGTAATTCTACAGCATATATCACGTGAGTCCTAGCCGGTTCTGGCTAGCAATAAAATCATATCGACATAAAATTATTAAATAATGTTTACACATTATATCCTGCCCATATTATGCAAATGAGGTCGTTGGAGTTTGTGTTCACAGATAACAACGAGTGTCTAGGCTGATTTAGTTAGTTTTTAAACTCAAATACATTTCGTTGATTTTTTTTTTGATGATTGAAGTGGGATGATTTGAAGCACACGTCATTGTTATGAAAACCATAAATTAATAAAAATATTACCTTGTTCGATTTTGAACCGCACTCAATTCCGCTTTCAATAAGATAATTTTATTGTCGTTTGTTTTATTTGAGTAAACGTTTGTTAAATGTTTCTTAACGTTGATTACAATTCTGCCGATTCGATCAGGCTGTGAAACACCTCCTTCTGTGTATTTTAACATATTGAGTTGAAGCAGACTATCGATGAACGTGACCCAATTATCTTTCCACAGTACATAAGCTTCAGAGAGTGATTCGTCTGAGCTGTGAATGCTGCAGAATTCTCCGCTAAAATAAGATACAAAACGATTCATTTCTAAATGATGGATGTTATTCTTAAAATTACTTGTATAAAATGAGAAAACAATAGTGTATTTTGTGACTCAAACTTGTATCCCACTTATACATATTATAAAGACAAAAGTTTGTGTGTATGTTTATTACTCCTTCAAACGGCTGCACTTATTTCGATGAATATATGGAGATAATTAAGACCCTAGAATAACACATAGGCTACTTTTCAGTACTAAAATAAATTGCTGACCCACGCGTTTAGGAAGAATAGGAAATAATTTGAAAAACTCTATGTTTCCTTCACGCTGAACAAGCTATACCGATTTCGATGAAATTTGCTTTGGAGCTAGGTTAGATCCTGTAATAAAACATATTATACTTTTATCTAAGAAAAGGTATAGTACCCGTGCAATAATTGAGGTAGCGTAAAAACCGTAATCCACGCGGGTAGAACCGCGGGGCGCTACTTGTAATGTCTAAAATATATCTATCAAGAAGTCACAAAATGATGCATACTGACGTTGTTGCAATGTTTTTGGCACATATACAGCTTGCTTGGTGGCATCTACTGACTACGATTGCGTGAACGTCTCACCGTAAAAAAAAAACAAATGATCTCACCTATATGTGTAATCTCTTTCATAAAAAAGCTGGTACATGTCTGTATTGGAGATTTCATGATGTTTTGAAGGACTTCTCGATTCTTTCATTTGTTCCTCAACATCAGTTTCCTGGTTGATTATGTAACCAGATGCAACTTTTGAAATTTCATCCATGATCTACAAACGTTACAGTTAGAGTTACTGTTACAGTACAGAGTAAAAGTTACATTTTAGGCGTTGTTGTCACTATCATAACGAATATACAAACAATAAATGTTTTAATTGCTGTATCAACATCGAGTCCTTGTTTCACAGCATTATTGCATAATTGTCACGAATTCAATTTTTTTTTTAATCATCCTTAGACCCCGCACTAGGATTCCCTGTGACGTGGGAGGCGTGGACATACACAATCACAGCACACAAACACCCAAGACTCGGGACAAACACTCATCGCACAAATGTTTGCCCCTGCCGGGATTCGAACCCAGGGTCCCGGAGAACCAGAAGTCGTGTCACTGACACTGACTACTGCGCCACGGCGACCATGAGTTTGAAAAAAAATTACTCGAATTAATTATTTGCTGTTGCAGTTTTATAATAAGTTTTTATTTTTCTTGTATCATGGCTTAGTCTGTATTTAAATATATCAAACATCTTTTAATGCGGCAGTGAACAGTTTCGGAGAGATAATACGTCTTCCTGACTCGCAGCTGTTTGCAGTGGATTCCCCTTCAAAATTTGCCCTTTTACTAGGACCTGACATGGTGGCGTCATTGCACATATACTTCAACACTTCAATATACCGATGGTCAATACGGGACCGCATGGGAAGACTCTAGCCCCGCCCATGTCTCGATCAAATCAAAGGCTTTCTCGTAGTATATAAACGCTATACTAAAAAGCAAATGCACTCTTCGGTATTCTGTTTAACTTGCCGAAGCATATGGATGTAGTTTATAATAGGGTGGCCTTTTCAGAAACTGGCTTGTTCAGGAGACTGGAAGTCAGCAAACCTACGGGACGCTCGGGACGATTTGCGATAACTCTTGATAACAGCTTGTAAACATGGCTCAGAAGCGAAACGGGTCTGCAGTTATTAAGCAAAGTGTTGTCACCTTTCTTAAAGTGCACTACTCTTCTGTTCCATGATTTGGCGTTGACCCTTCGAGGACAAAGAAGTGAAAGAGAGCCACCCGCTTTCAGAAGTTCTTTTGTGATTCCGTACGGTCGACGCTACACTGCCATCATCTCTCTTCAGTGTAGTCATCTGGCTTTACCCAATAGACCTGTGTCTTGCAAACATTTTGGAGCTTCTCATCATTCAATCGTATTTTTGACAGGATTTGTATTAAAGGAACGGATGTCGTGTCGCAGGCACTTCCATATTATTCCATTGAACTGTTGCAAAGTTATCGATGGTAATGATGTTGTTAATGAGGGACTTGCGAACAAATACTCTTTCACTGCCCTAGGACTTTTGGTCGCCTTGCCGGTAGTAGAGTAAGTTCCCGGATTTATGGTTTAAGGTGTTCTCACCCTCTTTACGGACTTCACATAACCTTGAGTTATCGCAGTGTAAATTGCTCAATTCCCTTTCAGCTCGTCTGCCAACAAAGGTCTTACATTGTGTGTCTCATCTTGTGTATAAGAGTGGTAGCCATGAATCTGCCGGAGATTAGGAACCCCTGCTCTACTGTTACACTGGTCGTTATTGGAGCCAGAATTAGCGGAGCTACCTTGGAATGAAAGCCTGGTCTGTGCTAGTAATATTATAGGGAGGGTTTCCTAATACACGCTTGGCAGGAGGGTAGGCAAACGCAGAATAATTTGAGATTCTCAGAAACAGCTTTTTTCCGCCCACCTTCTAGTATATGATCCCTTAGCCAATTTTTACGGCAAGATCGAGAAAAGATGAGAAAGTACATACTAGGCCGGTACCCCACGGCCAAAATAAAATATTATTATTGATCTAAAAGTATAAAATCAAACTATTTTCCTGTTTTTGTTAATGTTTTCTAGTCAGACTTTACTTTAAATAATAAGTATTTGCTTTTGACATGCGTAAAATGAGAGTTATTTGCTATGTACCTACCTCGAAACGGCCGTTTCCTCTATGCAACGAGACACTGAGTTTTACTCTTTTCTGATCGTATATTCTTGGTTGAACATAGAACTGCACGTCTCGAAACACGACACTCAACGATTTCTTAGGGGCGTTCAAGGACATTCCAAGTGTGTCCCACGCAGCCACTAATGCAAACGAAAATGGAAGTAGAGTTTTATCTGAAAAATGAAATAGAACAAATTATTATCTGAATAAAAAATTATAACAAATGGTACAACAAAAACGTTCTGCTTTTTATTATTATAATGCAATCTTTTATCGAAGTCATATCTTTTAAGATGTTTAGCAGTGTGGTTGCAAATATTTCGGGGGAAGGGGTCATATTTGTTTGGGTCGGTATTTGTTTAATTTTTAATCTGCAATTACATCAATTAATCATTTCGCTTTCGCGCGCCCATGCGGTACGGTTAACTGTCAAGCGACCAAGTGATACGTGTGCTAAATACCCTACTCGCTAAAAGGTAATAAAACAAAAATGTCTAATTGCAACAAAGGCCTTACAAAAAAAATACCAGGACTGGAATTCAGAAATTGCGGAAGGGTTGTCCATTCGAGTCAACTTTGTACCGGTTTATCTGCGAAGCAATTATCTGCGCTTCGTAATACGGACTGTATGGACTGGTCATGTGCAGAATGTCAACGGGACTCACCTCTTCGTAAGTCATCTTTTATCATACTTGAGGAGGACGATGAGGAAGAGTAAGTAATCTCCGCCACAAATTGCAATATTGACACTAATAATTTTCTAAAAGACATCACTTGTGAAATGAAGAAGGTATTGAAGAAAGAGTTGCAGCCGATCGAAGCCTTTATTGGCTTCTGCTGCACTAAAATAAATGAACTTACAAAAATTGTAGAATCATATCATAAAGAATGAGAACTCCCATCTTGAACTGCAATAAAATTAAGATCGCTAATACAGTATTTATGTGATATTGAACAACAACGTCTAAGAAGTAACGGGTATCCCTAAAATACAGGATGAAAACCTGCGCGATATATCTCCAAGCTACCAAAGATTCTAGACATGGATCAGAAACAGGTGACCAACATCAAACGCACTGAAAGTCGCAATGGACAGGACGGAAGTATACTCGTGCAGCTTCTACAAGCAGAGTACGCGGGTCAGTAGGTGCGCGCTTCGAGAAAAGAATCAGTGTTGGCAGAACGAATTATCAGTTCAGTACCCCCAACTGTAGCTAAATCAAACGTCATTGTGCGATTTGCTCTCACTAAAACGAACAAGTCCCTGTTGTGGCAAACTCAACAAAAACTCCGACCAGCCTTCAAGTATGTATGGTTCCAAGGCGGAAAGGTAAGCAGCTTATCATAAGAAGCGAAGAAGACATCGAAAACATCTTGACCCACACGGAAAATACGAACACTAGTCTGTAACAGATGTCTAAATATAAAACTTGTCCCCGATAACTTGGACTCTGACCACTTAGAGCTCTTGGATGGCCCTAGCAGACATTATTTCAGTTATATTATTCCAAAACCTATTCCTAACGCCAGTACTTTTACTACTATTAATGATCCACATTAATATCAGGTCCTAAATCAAAAATTTCTGCTATGTGACTCAGGGGTTGACGCGGTGGCTCAACAGAAGTTAATGTATCAGATAAAATAGTATCTATGTACAATATCAGTGGCTATACAGGGTGGTTTTTTGAGAAGGGCGGTGATGGCCAAGTCCGAAACCACGAGAGTTAGAGAAGAAACGTGAAAGGAGTCATGCCCTCGATTTGTATGAAAACAATGAATGCGTATTTATTTTTTTCTAAAATCTTTAACTTTTGTCAGAAAAGTTAGTTTTCAAAACTTTTCGAAAGATCATAAAAAAAACATAGACTCGATTAGACAATGTATTTCAAACATTGTACATTCGACTTCATACATTTTCGACTCCAGAAATATGTCATGTGTAAAATGTCTTGAACTGTTTTGTATTTAGCAAAGATTAAATTATTCTTGACATTTTTTTAAAATTATAATCAGCTGAGAGATCTACAAATACTTGCTCTCTTTAACTGCATCGGGCTAACATCAGATGGTTTCACTACTCACTTTTTATTACGTGTCCCTTTAAATATTCATACTCAGGATCGTGTACAGTGATCGCAAATGTACAAGACGCCGCCATTTTCCTGCGAGCTGATTGAAATAGCGGCAAAGGCCTGAAAAGTACGAATAAACAAACTCTTTGTGTGGCAGGTATTTTCACTGATTTCACTTAGGTACTTTCTGCTAATTAGAAATCTTTAATTACAGACTACAAGATTATAAAAATATCACATGTAAATATAACATTTTAATCAATATGTATAGTGAAAGTATGTGTGTATGTGCATGTGTGTAAGTGTGTGTCTTCACGCGCAAACGGCTAAACCGATTTTGATGAAATTTGGTATGGAGATAGTTTAAACCCTGGATTAACACATAGTTTACTTTTAGTATAGAAATAGTATAGTTCCCGTGCGCTGATTGAGGTAGTGGAAAAACTGCAATCCACGTGGGTGAAACCGCGGGGTGCTATGGTATATTATACAATCTTGCAAATTTAAGAACCCAATCATACAAATTACATGACACCGGCTGGTTCGATCGTCTTGCGTTTTCGCAAAGGATATCTAACTAAGCCGTTTGCTAAAAAGATAATTTAAATTCTTGGTTATTTTTTAATACCTAAAATGCTTTAAAGAAAGACTACTTATAAGAACGGTTTATGCAGTACAATTTTGACTAAGCAATATTTGATAAATTAGCATTTGTTAGTGAGAACAATATTTTCGAGCGACCATATTTTTCTTTAATATAAATGTGTCGGGGTAAAGACAAATGCGCTTGAGTTATTTATTACACCTTATAATAATTAGATCAAAAAGTCTGAAAATATAATTAGTAATTTAGGTTTTGAGCCTGCAGGTCAAATGACCTGCTGATAACATGTTGACTGGCCGGTTGGCGCAGTTGGTAGCACTCTGCCTTCTGAGCCGCTGGTCCCGGGTTCGATTCCCGAACAGGTCAAACATTGGTGTGTATGAACATGTCTGTTTGACCTGTGTCTGGGTGTGTAAATGTACATAAGTATATATATAAGTCACCAGGGTACCATAGTACAGGCTCTGCCTAGT
The DNA here is from genome assembly GCA_934044485.1 of Apeira syringaria. Taxonomy (NCBI): domain Eukaryota; kingdom Metazoa; phylum Arthropoda; class Insecta; order Lepidoptera; family Geometridae; genus Apeira; species Apeira syringaria. The sequence goes on along the minus strand of OW203656.1, from coordinate 4,235,599 downwards.
TTGGGACCTGAAGACTTTGTGTGAATGTTAATAAATAAAATAAAAAAAAAATTAAAAAAAAATCAATACTTAACTTACGTTTATAGAAGAATAGTTCGAAAGTGTCCAGTAGGTCCAATGCCTAGTTTTATACAAAAAATATTAATATACGAACTTACCACTTTTCTTGATGAGCCCAGTCAGCATAATGTGACAGGTATGGTGTGCCGATGGACACTGGAAACTCAACTTTGGGATACAAAGCTTGAACTTTGGGATTGTAACCTTCCATGTATAACCTTAAAACAGAAAACATATGAGTTAACTACGACTAAGAAATTCCATGATGGCAATACCCTCACTGGAATTAGAGTTTTACAGCGCTAGGCCATAGCTTCAATTCAATCGAATGGAAACGCAGATCAATCTTATTAAAAACTATGAATTTTGTTAAGATATAATTAAAATCTTTCCTGTCATAAAAAGTCATATAATCAAATGGATAAATATTTAGAGAACTATCAGTACACATCCAAAAACTACACAGTGAAATATAGTTTATAATTCCAATGCGTCCTCATTGCTGGAGTACGGGTCTTCTTTTCAGACTGTGCAGAATTTTCAAGGGCACATACTTACTTGCCAATAGCTTCCAAAACCACAACGACATTATCTTGATGCCCGCGGCGGGTGAGAGGGATGTAGGTGCAGGAGTTAGGCAAAGATCGCTTGAGGATGGCCTGCAGCAGTGCATGAGGAGCCACTTCCACCAGCACAGCGTTGGGAGGAATCAGTTTACTAGCTTCTTCAAACAACACGGGACTCTAAATGAAAATTTGAAAGCTTACGAACAATATTATAAATAAAAAATGGGGTGATCAGGCAGATCTTTGAACTTGGAGCATATGAAGTAAGCTATAGCTCTATTTTACGTAAGTCTCATTCGAGCTTGCAGTTCTACCTACCGGACGTATGATTCTCAAAAAATATTTTTTCATTTCTTCTATTCGAAAAACAATTATTGGTTCGTCTATAAGTGCGAGCAAAGTAGGCATTTTCTTGTAGAGTTTTTAAGAGCTTTAAAGACGCGTAAAACAGTTTTTACTACCCGCCCGTTTTAGCCGCTCTATACGTTACGTTAAGTATAGAGTACAACAGTACACCATAGAGTAGTGTCACTTTATACTCTCTCTTTATTTTAATCTCTCTCTAAGGTCACGGACCGTAACCAATTAGGTTATTCTAGAAAAAGTATTTTATTGGACGGTTATAAAAGTGGCGCGAAAATAAAAACAAATGAAAAGCGCGCGAATGAGAACTGTTCGAATCAACCTAGTATAAAATCGAATGCAGAAATGTTTCAAATCAAACTTTATTAACGCGAAAGTTTGTATGTATTTTTTTGTTTGTATGTTACTCTTTCACGTTAAAAGACTAAATGCATTTGTATGAAATTTGGTCGAAAGATAGCATATGGCCCTGGATTAAAACATAGGCTTATTTTCTTCATCACTATAATCACCGTTTTTCAACACCACATGGGTAAAACCGCGGGGCACAGCTTGTATAAATATATTTTTAGTAATTACTTTATAAATATATTATATGTACCATTTGATGCGTGTCGCTTCCAAGTGTCTTTTTTATTTTTCTCATAGTGTGATGAAAAGTAGAGTGTAAAACACAGTCGCAAAATTATTTTTTTCTCTGGGAAAGTATAATTGAATACATCGCTGTGCTCCGGATTCTACAAAAGAACCCTTCGCTACGCTTGGGAATCTATCAAGAATCCCTCGCTCCCTTCTGGTTTCAAAATAGCGCACTCACCCTAAAAGTATTATTTTGCTCCCTTGTGATACAATCTACTATTATAATTAGGTAGATATAATACTTTCTCGAGCTTTGACCTAATGCACAATAATAGGGAGTACGAAACTAACAACTTTGTGTGCGTTTGCCTATAGTTGGGTTCAGTCCAGTTTATAGTTACGAGAGTGATATAGAGGGTGTCCTATCTTCCTTTTATTAATAACATTACCTATAAAGCTTATTCATTCATTGGGTCTCTTACCAACAAGTTGTTTGTGTGATACTCTGCTGAAGAATACGTAGCGGTTGATTCAGTCCATTTATCTTGAGGTACTGATGTAGACACCCATTTCTCACTTCTGAGTTTAGGTGTTTTTATTATCTCCTTGAGGTATTTTAATAATCCAGGTCCTGAAAAATTGTTATTTTTCTCTTTCATCTGTTTATTTTTAACATTGGCAATACTTATATCATTGCAATAAAAAAATGAAATGAAAACACGCACCTGCATCAGCGATATATCGGGAATGGTATGCTATATTGGAACACGGGACTTCTTTAGCGAAGATTCCTTTTGCAGTTAAATCAGCGACAAATATTCGCATCGCATCTGCAGGCCCCGAGATCGTGCACGACTCAGCACTATTATGACAAGCGATGACAATTTCTGGTGGACACATCTTTGACATCTGCAATGATATAAATAGATAAATAAAGTAAATACTTTAATGCAGTATTTTTTTACAAATATTATCTAGTTCACCCTGCGGTGTTACTCGCAGTGATGCGGATTTGATTAGAACAACGCATCGAGCTGTGACCTCGAGCTCTTTTGCCGTTTACTTTGCCGGTGACCATGAGGTTCTCGAGATCATCTCATTTTTTTCTGGCCAATGTGTCCAAAAAAGTACTCGAGGATTCTATAAGATGATAGAGATGGTTGACAGCTTGGTATGAATTTTAGTAGGTACTAATTATGTTTGAGCATGAATGCGTTGGTTCGATGTCCAAGGTATTCGCAGAATTTATCTCCAACACCACATGTCAATACCTGTATTCAGGCTTTTAAATGAAATGAATTTAATTTTAAATCTAGCGCGGTTTTTCTAATTATGTATCTGATCATAAATAAAATCAGTAGTCCAAAGAAAAAGCTATAAATTTCAAAAATAAGTTCTTATAACCTAAGCTTGTAAAAAAGTATTCTTACCTGTTGAAATCCTATTCCAACCGCAGCCATGGAACCAGAAATGAACGGAGTCTCCAAAGATACCAGTCCACGACTGTATGAAGATAATATCATTTCCTCAGCTGTAAGACAACCATCTGCGTATGCGCAACCAAGCTCACCAACACTGTGCCCTGCAATTGATAATATTAATGCATTTTACTCATATGTCGAAGTTAAATCGTGTGACCAATGTTTTCAGAACTGCCACAGGAAATATATCGGGAATGGTATGCTATATTGGAACACGGGACTTCTTTAGCGAAGATTCCTTTTGCAGTTAAATCAGCGACAAATATTCGCATCGCATCTGCAGGCCCCGAGATCGTGCACGACTCAGCACTATTATGACAAGCGATGACAATTTCTGGTGGACACATCTTTGACATCTGCAATGATATAAATAGATAAATAAAGTAAATACTTTAATGCAGTATTTTTTTACAAATATTATCTAGTTCACCCTGCGGTGTTACTCGCAGTGATGCGGATTTGATTAGAACAACGCATCGAGCTGTGACCTCGAGCTCTTTTGCCGTTTACTTTGCCGGTGACCATGAGGTTCTCGAGATCATCTCATTTTTTTCTGGCCAATGTGTCCAAAAAAGTACTCGAGGATTCTATAAGATGATAGAGATGGTTGACAGCTTGGTATGAATTTTAGTAGGTACTAATTATGTTTGAGCATGAATGCGTTGGTTCGATGTCCAAGGTATTCGCAGAATTTATCTCCAACACCACATGTCAATACCTGTATTCAGGCTTTTAAATGAAATGAATTTAATTTTAAATCTAGCGCGGTTTTTCTAATTATGTATCTGATCATAAATAAAATCAGTAGTCCAAAGAAAAAGCTATAAATTTCAAAAATAAGTTCTTATAACCTAAGCTTGTAAAAAAGTATTCTTACCTGTTGAAATCCTATTCCAACCGCAGCCATGGAACCAGAAATGAACGGAGTCTCCAAAGATACCAGTCCACGACTGTATGAAGATAATATCATTTCCTCAGCTGTAAGACAACCATCTGCGTATGCGCAACCAAGCTCACCAACACTGTGCCCTGCAATTGATAATATTAATGCATTTTACTCATATGTCGAAGTTAAATCGTGTGACCAATGTTTTCAGAACTGCCACAGGAAATATCGTTTAAAATAACTTTACATAGTGGAATCAGATATTCTTCCACATACAATACAATTCTTGCTTCCAGTATACAAATAATAAGTTGCAGGCTTCGTCAAAATTAGCGGTCTTTTGGTCCCTGGCCTTTGGTTCTAATCTCAGCAAGGGTAAACAATTACGTGATGATCAAAGATTTTTGTTCCGGTTTCTGAATATTTATGGTACTGTCAATGTATAATTATGTCCATACCTCTCTCGAAACAAGACATCCTAATAAGGAGTGAGTATGATAAAGACAAACACTACTATTTGGTTCTTGAACTTCATGTACATGTGAAATTCTTATAATAATGAATGGGAATCCATAAGTGAATTGTTCATGCGTTTTTATGTCAATAAATAATATACAATAACGATATACAAAAAACACGTTTGCGATATAACATTAACAAGGTGTTTTTTAAGCATAACACGTATGAGCATGAAAGTAAAGGCATATAATTAAATGGTATGTCCATCGGTTGAAAGCGGTTCGCTTCTATCCTCTTCCTGAGATCTTGGTCAAGCGACTGTTCATTTTGTAGGTAGACCACCTCCAACGCTTGCCAGGTCGCGTTCTTCAATCGAGAACCTTTCGTCCCCATCGGCCATCAGTTCTACGAGATATGTATATGCTCTTCCCACTTCCATTTCAACTTACTAATCTGCTGGGCTATATCGATGACTTTCGTTCTTCTACAGATATGCTCATTTCTTATTCGATCTTAAAGAAAAATCCTAATATAGGCCATAGGCCTTACGAGGCTTATATGTAGAGATCATTTTTGGGTCCATATACCTGTCATCACTAGTAATACATACAGATCTTGCAGCAATAATACCATTGATTACCTACCAGTGGGAGCATCTGCTGTCAAACTGAAATACAGAACTGGTCCGACGCTCACCAGTGACTTGAGCTTCCGGCGGAGGTAACGCCGTTATTAAATTTCCAGTACGGTGGTAGGATAATTTCAAATGCCTTCCTGGATAGCTTCCACGCCCAAGTTTATAAACTATCACCAAACACATAGTGTTTTCAAACATCAGTGCTTGAGAGGCAGTAATTATCTAAGTCTACTGTGATCATACTTTCGACGCTGACCTTTAAGTAAGATAGCAGTCAAACGTCTTCAGGCATTGTGTTATTTTCGATTTTGCTTGCAATCCCAATATCAAAGAAAATATTTTTTCTAGCATTATTATTTACCTATTATTTTATCAGGAACTAGTCCTAACGATAGTAGGACGTCAGTCAGACCAATTTGTACAGCAGCAATACCCATAAACGAGTTAAGAATATTGTTGTAAATGGTCTTGTCAGGAGATGTTATAATGTGTACGATGTCGATCCCTTTCGGTTCCAAAACTTTGCGACAACTGAAATTTTTGTAAATAAAATGTATAAGTAGGACATAATTTACAAATCAGCATTAACAGAGCCGAAAGTAAAGGAATAACTTGTGGCACAGTAATTGTATCGTTTTTGTTTCTCAATTGGACTTTGTGGAAGCAAGGTGCGCCGTTCATTATAATAGAATACATTTTGAGTAGGTAAATCAAAATTGAATGCGCCTTTTATCCGTCGTCGTCTGAGAAGACCATGTTTGATTGAAGTAAGCGAAATAATACGCGTAGTATGTTTGAAATTACGATCGACAATTGTTTCAGCCTTGTGTTCTTGAATATGACCTTTGGAATTATAGTCTTTTACAGCAGGATTTTCAGTTATATCGAATCTAATAGTATAATGTTATAACAAATGCGCGTTGTAGAAATGTTTATAAAGTATATTATATGGTATTATTCTTTTACCGTTCTATTGCAGCTGAGAAAATAGGTATACGCATAAGCTGTGCTCCCATGCCAGCCCATTGGGAACCCATACCGCTGTACACGAACCATAGCGGTCGCTGCGCGTTATCGAAATAAATTGCTCTCTCACACAAACTAATTGTTTTCTGTTCAGGATTAGTATCTAAAAAAGAATATTGAATAACTATTTCAGAAGAAACAACAACGTTAACAGAATAATTAAGAAAATGAGATAGTTTACCCGCTTACCTAGTATTATAAAACCTTTCCCTAAATGGCCAGAAATGTTTGTTTCGTGTATATTATGCAGCAACGCTAGTTCTTCCGGATCGATCGGATGGGACTTTAAAAGATCAAGTACTCTTACTACAGAAGATTCTTGCCTTCCAGATATAGTGACAAGGCGAGGAATATTACTTTTATAACGACTCAGGTCCTGAAAAATAAACAAAATAGTTATTTTTTACATGTGGGTAAAGTTATTTTATGGCGTGAGTGCTTTGAGTAAAACCTGAGGATTGAACCACGAGCGAAACAAGTGGCTAAAAAGAAGAACCTGAACATAGCGAAGAATTTAAAACCCAAAAGCCAAAAAAAATTTTTTTAGCCTTTACCCATGAGTGAATTACACCAATTTCAGCACACTAGCAATAACTATAGAGTAGGTAACTTGAAAGGCTCGTGGCAGAAAATATTTTTTGCTCTCAGATTGTTCGGTGGGTTGACCGGGGTCTCGAATTTTAAAAAGTTTTTAATTACTTGTGAATAAAATAAATTGACAAGTCAGCTATCAATGAGTAAAACTATCGATTGAGAGCTACAGTAGTGAAAAATCAATTTATACTTTTAATTAACCGCAAAATGTAGACATTGGAACTCATTACTACGTACTTTTTGCTTACTATGCCCGTATAATAATACGTGACCATTGACTCCAGTAACTGACATGCTATTTACAGCAGTATACGTTCCTTGAAAGCGTTGATTGTCCGTGAGTATTCTTATGCGTCCTTCTTGTATAGCTTCTATATCAGTTCTCACAGACTCACAGTTAAGGTTTCCCGCCAACTCCCTTCTGTTATAACCAAGTAATACCTGAAGTACAATAAAATCAATGTATTTTTTCCAGTACTTGCTGTCCAAAATCACGTCATTTTTTATTTTTTACATAGAAACCCCCACACTAGAATTTCCTGTGTCGATTCGAAACCAGTGTCCCCGAGGATCAGAAGTCATGCCACTACCGACTGAGCCACGGTGACCGGAGGATAATCATTGATCAATAGAGCTTGAGCTTCTGATGAAAACAGTATCATTACCTAACTTACAGCATGTAGGTTAGGTATAGTGTCTTGGCTAGCTATAACCCTTAAGTGTTCAAACCTGTCACTAATCACACATTGTCTTCAGGCAGCTGTCCTTGAGAGTCAGTTCACTTGTTCACAAAAACTATGTTAAATTTTGTAAAAAAATTTTTTGGAGTATGCGATTTAGAAATTTAAGTTTGATATTAAGTAACGTCGGATAATGATTGGTGACCGTAGTCGTAAGTACTACAGTTCTACATTGATATTTAATGTTTAGTATTATGTGATCTGGGCAGTGATTTCCTCGAGTTGGTATAAAGTGACTTGGTAAGAGACCATAACTAGCTAATAGTTATAGGTAAACAGCAGAATGGTTGTTTGTATTACCTGGATAAAAGTCGGTGTTTATATCTCTTACTACAGTCACTGTCTGAAACTTTTTTGTGCTGCTCAAAACCTTATTCAATGAAATTAAAAAAGGATTTGTTAAAGTAAAGAAAGGCGATCGACACAAAGCTATTATTGCAACAGGATTATCTAATTTAACTAACAGACAATTTAAACCAGCAAAGTCTGGTTCTTCTATACATATATCCCAGCACTGTTTGGAGTAAACTATTATACCACCATTTTTATTGTGACGATTTCTGGTATACTCAGATTTATATTGATCCAGAACAGGATACGGCTTGTCGTTTTGAATCCAACATCCAGTTAAGACTATTAAAAGACTTTTATATCCGAGCATAAATAGAAGCACTTCTAATATGTCAAAATTCATATTAACGCTTCTCATATTTAAGGTCAGTAAATTTATATATTTATTGGTGGTACTAATAACTGTTTTACATGTTTCTGGGTTTGATGATTTTGCATTTGGCAATTGAAAATTCGTAGTGTTAGAGGCATTTTATTTCCTGACTGTTGATATTCCGAAAGTACTAAAGAAATATTTTATTCACTGTATAATTTAATTATTTCGTAAAGATTATTAGAAGTTGGAATCAGTCATCCACCAGGCGTATATGAATTATAAAGAGGTCGTCATATTTTCTATTCTCAGTAGGGTGGTGGTACTTGACAGTGATTGTTCACCTTAATTTGTAGGTGTCGGCTGGTAGTAGGCGTGGCTCCGTGTTCGTCCAAAATGGCGACGTATGCGCAGGAGGAGTCTCAAACTTTCCAATATGGCTGCTTTGCAAATCCTTAATGGCGTTGTTTTCTCAACACGAATATCTCCGCCAAGTTTATGCACTACCATTTTATACGTTTATTTAAATCGGTAAATAAAGTATTTAAAAAAAAAAAAATAGCGGTTCTACGACACGACTGCTCGCTAACGAGGTCCGGTGGGAAGAAAGGAGAAAGGAAGGAATTTTAAAGTCTTTTTACTCACTTGTTTTCAAAATGTAATTTTCCTGTTAGAAATCGATATGTAATACTAGCCTTCGACAGCAAGTGTAGTGAAAAACAAAGTACAATAAACTTAGCTATTTTACTTTATTCTCTTGTATGCTGTGGTCTCTTGCAATGGAAGGTTCACGACTTTTACGAATGTACACAATAGTGTGTCATATGATACGTGAGTAGATTAGATTAGAAAATCCTTTATTGTTTGTTACACATTAAATATATAACAATATTGACAATACACATACATTTATATTAAGAGTATGACAATGGGCGGCCTTATCACTAAAAGTGATCTCTACCATGTAACCTTTGCATGGAAAGGATCGAAAAGAAATATAAATAACGGGGGAGTTACTTAGCTTCAAAATATTACATTAATGTTGAAAATAAATTTAATATATAAGATTCAAAAATCTTATACATTACATTATATTACAGTCGTTATGATCCGTGCGTGTTACGCGAGCTACTTGTCTCGAAAGTGACACATAATACACAACGTGAGATTTATTTACTTCAGTAAAATTTTATGATTTCAGCCTTAAATACGTAAAGAAAGGGTGCACATCTTAATGAAACGGGTAATGTTTATATCACTACTTCTGATATCATTCCTTCATAACAAATTAATTTAATAAATAAGTTAATGCTACAAATAAAAAGCTGACCTTTGTCACCGCTGATATCCCTGAAGCAGCATCTCCATAGCCAATATTTGACATGACACTACCAACTAGTAGTGGCCCCTTTTTGTCATTACAGAAGACTCGATCGATTGCTTCCAGTTCAGATTTGTCTGCTTCTGGTACAGCTAAAAGTAAAGAAAAAAGAGTACAAATAAAAGTGTAAAAAAAAAAAAAAATATATTTTATTTTATTACTATTGTATTTTTTTTGTACCTGAACCGAATGCTTCGACGTACTCAACTATACTGGGCGGAATTCCAGCTTCATCATAAAATGTATTTAGAAAATTAACTGTGTCCGCCGGATCTCGATAAAATCCATATTTAGGGCCAGTTTCTTCTTTTACTATTGATACAAATTCCGTTTTGACATGAATCAAATTTGCATAAATACTGAAATGTTTCAAAGCTATTAAAATTATATAAACAAGAAACGAAGTCAGGGCAGTAGCTCATCGGGCTTGAACCTCATTAGCTAGATTCATGCACCTAATTTGCTTTAGTCACAGTTGGGCCGCCAAATATGTAGCACTCTAAGCGGCTTCCCACGATCGGATGGCATGACGGACGCGGACCAACTCGCACCGACGCACCGTAGGAAATGCCTCGTCCGTGTCAGCACAGGCACGTCTTTGGCGATGCGCAGTACCGATCGCGAGTCGGTAACTTCAAAGGTGCGGTGCGAGTTCGTGCGACGCGATATAAGCGCGTCCGTGTTGGAACAGACGGCGGCAGCTCAGCGCTGATTCATTCCCTTTACTGGATCGTATAATATGGTAGTTTCTAATTAATACTACAGCCGCAGCTGCTGCACAGATGAACTGAATATGACCGCAGGCAAAGGCTGGATGCGGGTTGCTTCCAACTGGTCCTTGTGGCAATCATTGGGGGAGGCTATTTGTACCAGTTGACGTTCTATGGCTGTAATGATATTGAGCTGCTGCAACGATACGTTCTCTTCCACTTTGCATTTTGAAATGAAAATTAATCTAAAGATCTACACAGACCGACACGCACCATCACGGACCGTAGGAAGAGCCCTGTCTGCGGTGCGTTGCTGTCCGTGGTCATCGGCCGTGCGTGATACACCTGCAGAATTACGCACCGTCGGAAGCCACTTTCATGGTTCTCACTAAATATTGTTATCAGTAAATAGAAACAAATGTCATCCTGCGACTTCACGACATGTACAAATAGCTCATGTAAAAGTGACTACGAGGTGTGAGTTTGTCAGGCGTATGTACTCCATCTATAATTACAAGATCTTGGAGGACACGCTCTAGGATCATTTATCTTCCTTTTCACCCAAAGGAAGGTTATGTTTTTATAATGTTATTGATTTCAAACGTATTTGGTAGTATATTATGCTTATGTTACAAAATTATAGCTCTTCGCAATTTTACTTCAAGCTTGTATGTGTTGACAAATTTTTGTATTAATGTAAACTTATTTTTATGAAATTTACACAAGGCGTATTTTATTAATTGTAATATTCTTATAACCTTTAATTAATTTTTACATTTTAGAATTGTAATGTGGTTTGGCGTGTTTACTTACCGTTTCGCATCTTTGGCTTTCTGGAGAAACAAAACATTGATTGCTTCAGACTTAGCGCAACCAGATGCGTCTTTTGTAAAAGGTTTCGTTTTACCATCCATGCTGATTTTCATAATTCTGTAACCAAATGTGTAGATGTGTTTTACAAACCCGCATCTATTAGTTGCAGCTATATTTATGTATTTATACATGTTTTCCATATCTATGGATAACTTTTTGAAGGAGGTGTACCTAAATTTAAATGTTTTTACATTTTAATGTTTTTTGCCACAATAAAGTTAGTTCTATGTCTATGTCTAAATCACCTGTCGGACCGCTCGTCTAGTATTATATTATGTTCGATACTCCGTTACTCCTTTATTTTGAAATGGTTGAACGGATTTACATGAAACTTGGAATGAAGATGGCTCATACCCTGGAATAGGGTACTCATACCGAAAAAGGTATAGTTGCTGTAAGATGATTGAGGCAGCAAAAACCTTAGTTAACACGGATGAACCGTAAGTTATTTCTATTTTATTTAATTGTAATGACAGGTGGTTAAGAACTATATATATAGCAATGTGAGCTGTACGATTTGGTGCAAATCCTTGTAAGACTCTGTTAAATATTACATATAATAATTAGGTATTCGGAAATACCGAGCTAGGAAGCTCGTTTCACATGTTGCACGCGTATGGCAAAATGAATTAGTAGTAATGTTTACGTATATAATTTAAAATGAAATATAAAATATATATAAAAAATATCTTCATTGTGCAACTAATACCTTTGTAGTACCTTGCTTTTGCTCAGAGGCTGGTATCGTGGTAGCTGTGACACAGGGAATCCTAGTACAGGTACCAATGGCCATCCTAGGTATATTTAACTATTTAACTGTATTCCATATCTTTTATCACAAATATTTTGTTAATATATTACTTAGGATTAATTATATTTGTATTTAATTCTGGTGTAAATAAATAAACAAATGAAAGTAGTAGTAGTACTCTAAACTGACGCTATTGTATGAAAGATTTGATGGACGTGGATGAAGTGAAGAAAGTGTGTCAGAATTGTAGGATGTTGAAAGCTTTGGTTGGTTTGGTTTTCTGCCTACCCTCTCGAGAAACTAGCGTATGTATTACCTTCCGTAATGTACTGAAGACTGTGGATGCAAACACAAGTTAGCTCCACCGACAATGGCTGATTCACACTCGCCACGAGTTATATCTTTGTAAGCTTGTTCAAGGGCAGCAGTGGAACTACAGCAAGCATCGTCAATAGATACAGAGGGTCCTTTTGCGTTGAGCCAGTAGGAAATACGGTTAGCGAACATGGCTCTGCTGCATCTGCGGGAAAGTGTGCAATCGCTTACTGTAATAGTGTTAGAAAGAATAAAAAAAAATTCTATTTTTTTTCATATTATCTGACACTACCTACATTACAACAAAAAAAGATAGAAGAAATTAGAATGGCATACAATAATAACAAATATTACGATGTTGCGTGATGTCATGAATAAGTCATTCTATTGTTCAATCGAACCTTCGATCGAATCGAACTAACTAAATTTAATAAGATATGTATGTATTATTTATACGAATACTTTTCAGTCCAAATTACTAAAGCAATAGTAGTTGATTTTCTTGTTTAACTAATTTAAAATAAATTTCAGGCAATTGAGACAAGTTCATATATTATAGTTACGATAAAGTCCAAATCAGTATGATACTTATCAAAAACAACACTAAAACCAGATTTTGTTAAATAGAAGTTTGTATTAAAATCGCGGGTATAGTTTTAAGTAAAATAAGACGCCACTGGTTTGGTGCTCACTGTATGTGTTAGTTTATTGTAGTGTGGCTTATGCCGTGAATAGAAGTATTTCTTTTGTCTCCATTTCTTTATAAAACTACCCGTGGTTGGCCAGAAATTTAGTAAAACTTGTCTTATTTACGCATTGATATTAGCAGTAGTATATAGTGAGTTTGTTCTGTCTCATATATAGGTATTGATTTTTTATATACTCAATAGATCTATCAAATATATTATATATATATATATATATCTAACTCACTATCTCATTTGATAGTCAGAGACTATGGTGGTCATAGGTGTAATTATGCCAGACCAAGAATTTTACTGGGTTTCAAGGACCGTTGCTTCAGCACACTGTGTGTTTGGTGATAGTTTTTCAAACTTGAGAGTGGTAGCTAGCCAGGTCAAGTTATCAGCCGACGCTTCAACCGCTCTTCAATGAATAATATATACATGTATTTCGCTACTTATTATATGGTTTTAAACAAAATAGTTTATATTTACCCTGAAATTCCAAAGCCTGTTCTACTGGTTGTTACGTAGAAACACGCTTTATCTGTTTCAGAAAAGCAACTTCCGATATACACGCCGACTTTCTTGCCCGATAAATGTTCCGGACTAATTGTTGGACTAACCTGTTGAAAAAATATTCTTGATATTCTATTTTATTTTTATTACTTCTTTGTTTATGTAGAGAGAGGTAGCCGAGGACATGTCAATGATTAGGAGCACTAAGAGTTTTATGGTTTATTGCATTAAGGTTTATAACTGCACTATGAAATATGAAAATGTAACGTTTTCCACCCTCTGCCACTCTTTTACTGTGTGAACTAGGAATCATTATGTTTCTTACTCTATGATCTAGGTTTGTTAAACAGGAAAACACCATTAAATGAAATTTTTTCTATAGAAATAATTGAAGAACCTCTTATATTGTAGATTTTTCAGTGCCACAGCGAATCTTTTACAAATCAGTTAGTGAAATTTGGTTAAAAATATAGATAATAATTGTATAAAAGTTTGTTAAATAGGGTTTTTAGTTTTATCACATAGTTTATTTTTTATGCAATCAAATGTGTTTTGGCACATACGTTTAATTCCGAGCGCACACTCAATATAGCCATCTCATGTTTTGCGTATCTAAAGTAATCGCGTCAGTGTTCGCTTTGTACTCGTAGTCGTCCCGTGACGTCACAAACTAAATAGAGTAGGTACTGCGCACGTGACATTCACCGATGATAGACCTATGCCAGTGTTACCGATTTGCGTGTTACGCGAGCTACTTGTCTCGAAAGTGACACATAATTTATAATGGGAACTTCGAAATTCAAAATTTGTCTAAGAAACAAAATTTGCAATCTAAGAAGACGATGACACTAAAAATGATCTCGACCTCTCGATTATGCTCCCGTAGGGCAAATTGAAATGACGGCGGCAGGTCTATGGAACAAAAGTTTCAAACGTGTATTATCATAATTTGTGAATCAATTAGTAACAAACATGTTTTTGAAATAACTATGAATTCTTTGTAAATTATGAATATGTTAATTTTACAAAATAGTCAGGAAAATAAAGTTGTAATGTACAAAGTTGTCCTATAACAATCGTATAAATAGTATAAATTATTATACACACACAAAAATATATAGTTATATTTTTGTGTGTGTTAGCTTGTTATCACTCACCGAAACGAATGAATGGATTTAGATAAAATTTGGTACATATATTTCTTAGGATTTGATTAAAATGGAACACTAAGGCTACTTTTTATCCCATATTTCACACAATTCTTGAAAGATCAGGAAAATCAACTTCAACGCGTGCAAAGCTACAATCTAGCGAAGCGAAGCTTTGCGAAGCTAGTAATTTCTAATACAGGGTAGTTTTGCAAGTTGAGTTCTTTTTTGATACTGTATAGATCAAGCGTTTGACCACTATCTTACTTGATGGTCAGTGACGATGTGGTCGAAGATATTATCACGCTAGACCTAGAATGCTTACTGGATCTCAAGGACTGCTAACACACTATGTGTTTGGTGATAGTTTTAGTTAGGGTATACAAGTCTCAAGGGCCGTCGTTACTGCAGACATGCGGGTAAGTGGCCTGGACGACTCGATGAGTGTCGACGAATTATCGTTGGCATTTGCCAAAGTCGGAGGCTGCCCTCCATCGGCTTTCAAGGTGGGGAGTATAAAGGAGGGTCCGGCCGGGATGGGCACTGCCTTTTTGCGTTGTCCCAAAATGGCCGCTAAAGCTATCGTGGCGGGTAGCAGTCGCCTGCTCGTGTTGTGGCTCTCAGTGCAGGTTCACCTGCTGGAACCAAGGCCCCGACGCTGCTATCGATGCCCAGAATCAGGAGCGGCGCAGCGCTCAGGTTACTAAATTAGACCATATATTTTTATGTGTGTTCGCGGATAACTTCGTCGTTTATGTACCGATTTTAATTACTCTTTTTTGTTATATAGAGTATACTTTCGAGATCATCTCATTTAAGTTTCATCAAAATCGGTCAAGCGGTGATGACCAATATGAGCACAATATTTTGTCTCACCCCTCACCCGCCTCCACAGCCCGCGGCTTCCTGTCGAGCATCACGCGCTGCCGCCCGCAGTGCGAGACGGGACGTTACGACTAACGCACCGCACTCAAGATCCCGATGAAGGCTTCCGGAAGAAGCCGAAACAATTGTCGATCGTGATATCGACTACGCGTAAGTACCACGTTATACCCGTAAAAAACAGTGTAAAGTAGTTATGAACGTGAGTTTTAATATTATTAGCACAATATTTTGTCAATAGTTACTTTTGAACTATCATGGTACCGGCTTTACCAAGTTATTTCACACTTTTGAGTGTTGAAGTCGGTTAAATTTTGTGATAAATTTGTTGAAGTCGGTACCATGATAGTTCAAAAGTAACTATTATCGAATAAATAGCAAATATTTTGCGCACGGTACCGCCTTTGACAAGTCATTTCACACTTTGTCCATATTATTTTGGTAAAACATTTTTTTCCCCTTTTCAGTGTCCTTTGCTACTCACGGTATTAAATTGTCATTCACCTTCATAAGAAAGTCATCCAGTTAGACGTAACACTTTTCTGTTATTGGAATGTAACTCAAAAACAGCTTGAACGATGTTGATGAAATTGAAATGGGAAGCACCAGCTTCACCAGATCAAATAAAATAAAGAATCATCAAAATCCGTTCACCCAGTTGAAAGTTCTGAGGTAAAAATATTTTAAAAAAAATTCAGTCGAACTAAAAAACCATCTTTTTTAAAGTCGGGTATAAAGTGTAAAACTATGCTTACCAGCGTCGTATATAGCTTCATAAGCTTGCTCTAAGATCTTGCGCGACATAGAGTCCATGTTGTTTCCAAGGCGGTAATGCACCTTAAAGAATTGTGCATCAAAACGGTCCAAGTCAGGTACACTACCAGCGTACTGCGTCGCCTCAGGGTGATTATACTTCCATCGGAGCTCATCTGATGAAATTGGATTTATCTGGAAACAAAATCAGATGGATTGTAGTTGACGAAATATCAAAGGTCATTTCCATCAAAGATTTTGGTATTTGGTAAAATAAAATAAAAATAACAAAAAATGAAACCGACTTCAACACTCAAAAGTGTGAAATAACTTGTTGTAGACACTCTATTATCGTCGTTCGTCTTTACCACATATAAAACGGAACCAGTTTGGTCTATTACTATGCCCTCCTTCCACTTTACATCTTTGTTGTTGTATTCGCGCACTAACACCACCTCCCCGGGCGTGACGTCACGCGCCACCCTGCCGCGCTCTCTCGCTCCTCCTGCGCTCTATGCGCCTCGCGCACCAAATTCTGAGTCTGAGGTCGAATAAGGTCAAGCCGGCCGCGCAAACGCCGTCCTAACATTGCGACCGCAGGTTCTTTCTGGGTAGTACAATGCTCAGTATTTCTATACGTAAATAAAAACTTACAAAGGGCTGTGTCATAGTTCTCGTTTTCTATGGTTGCTTTTTTAAGAATCTGTTTCGACTGACGGACCATATTTTCTGCCGCCCCGTTACTCGATGGATGATAAGGAGCTACTAAAGTTCGTTTAATTCCGTTCTTCTCTAGATAGGTTAAATATTCATGGGACGAAAATGGCGGCTCATTATCACTAACTATGGTTTTAGGTAGGCCGAATCGAGCAAATATCATACGGAATGACGCTATCACTGCCGATGCAGATGTTGTTGCCACGCAATCCACTTCTATCCACTTGGTGTTCGCGCCGATTATTAGTAATATTTATTTTTGCATGGCCCTAAAAATCGACGTTTAGGCGCGTCCAAGGCTCTGTGGGCCAAGGCCAAGAATGCAGGGGCGCGGGCGGTGTCTTATCACGCTGCGAAGAACACGCAGTACATTCGCGGCAGATTTTTTCTATATCTGCGTCTAATCCCTCTTTCTTTTTTCTTTCTTCTATTCCCAGCTTTGAGGCTAGTAGGTATAACCACAGGATAGCCCCATATCAAACAACCATGTTCTAAAAATAAGTTATCCTTTTTTTCGGAAAAAGACTTTATCTTTATCATCAGGTGTACGTTCCGGCCAACCAAATTTTACGTAATCTACGATTCTGTTTAACTGAGGATCTTTCATGGTTTCCGACTTCACTTCGCGAAACGTAACCGGCAATCTGTCTTCTACAAAGTGTTAATAGCTACCTACCGCTGTATGAATGTCACGTGGTTTACTTGCGAAGGCATTCTTGAGAGGTAATCGCGACAGTAAGCCCGCGAAACAATTTCGTGACCAAGGCACAAATTCAATATCATAATTATATGCAGCCAATCGTACGGCATATTTTTGTAAACGACTAGCGGTGGTCTGCGGAATCCCTTTGTTCTATCCAAAAATATAGCTTAGCGCTCGGTGATCGCTCCGTAACAGAAAATGTCTACTATACAAATATTGATGGTGTTTTGACACCCCGAACACAATAGCTGACGCTTCTTTATCCACCTGCGGGTAATTAAGCTCGTGTGCATTGAGGGTACGAGAGGCGCAACTGACCGGGCGCTCTGAACCGTCAGAGTAACGATGGGTGAGCACGGCTCCGAGCCCGTAGCCTGAGCTGTCCACGGACAAAATCAATGGTAGCTTCGGGTCGTAATGCGCCAACACCGGACCACTACTCAATACGCTTTTTATTTTATGAAAGGCTATTTCATATTGTTCGGACCAAATCCATCTCGCATTTTTTTCCACAAATCGTACATAGGTCTCAAGATATCACTAATATTGAAACAAAATTTTCCATAAAAATTTACGAGCCCCAAAAAACTTTTCAACTGTGAAATATTTACTGGAGTTGGAGCAGACACTATAGCTTCTATTTTTCGTCTGCGTGAAGCCCATGTTTGTCTATGCGATATCCAAGGTACGTGATGCTATCCTTGAAAAACACACATTTGGATAAATTTACTCTTAATCCTGCTTCACTTAACCTGCTCAAAACTGCTTGTAAATTTTCAAGGTTATTTTCTTTGCTGATTCAACTACAACATATATCATCTTGGAAGACTACAGTACCTAGACGGAAGGCCACTGAGAATTTCCTCTATCATTGTTTGAAAATTTTCTGGTATACATTTAATTCCATAAGGAACGCGTTTATACACGAATGTTCCTAATTGCGTAGTGATAGCAGACATAGGCTGCGAGTCTTCCGTCAGCAATACCTGCTGATAGGATTGGGATAAATCTAATGTAGAAAATAAAACCCCCCCTGCAAGCTTAGCGAAAACCGCTATTCCCGGAAGAGGGTAATGGAAATCTTTTAATCGCGGATTAATAGTTATTTTATAGTCGCCACATATACGTATGTCACCATTCTTTTTCTCAATAGGGACAATGGGTGTCCCATAATCCGAACGATCGACTTTGTAAATTACGTCTTCACGTTGCAAGCGTTTTAACTCGTTCTCGACCAGGGTGCGTAATGCCAGCGGCAGGGGGCGTGCCTTTACAAATACCTGTGTAGTGTCTGTCAAATGTAGTTGCATACGAACCTTACATGTCCCAAGCCCATCGGCAAAAACATCAGGAAACTCCTCGCATAATTTTTCTACACATTTATCACATTTAAATAACAAGTCATCACTTGTTAGACAAAAGACAAAATGTCATCACATTCATTAATTCGGACACTTAACATTCTTATTCACATACGGCCCATTAGAGGTGGGCCACCATTTTCAATGACAAAAAGTTGTAACAATTTACATCTTGAAGCGTACTTCACTTGGAGCTCAACATAGCCTATCGGTTTAATAACCTCTTCAGTATACGATTTTAATGTTAATGACTTCTTATGAAATTGCAAATTATCAAACAAATTATAATAACACGACTTAGATATAGCAGAAAATTTACAACCGGTATCTACTTCAAATCGAAGTTTATGTCCTTCAACCGATAAGTCACATAATAAGGGTCGTCATCGACAGGACACGCTAGACTATAACAGTTTAAGTCGTCATCACCAGAATCAGAGTCAATAAAAAAAACTGACCTTTGCCCTTCCTAGCGGCGTCCACTCCGCGACCACTTTCGTACTTACGGCACATAACTTTTAAATGACCTTTTTCACCGCAAAGGTCACAGTTGTAAGCCTTGAAACGACACCTGGCAGCCGCATGCCCATCCTTGCCGCGCCGCGGGCACCGGTCACACCGCGATCCCGCAACGAGCCTGTTGAGGCGGGTGCGCGTCGATGACCGCTCGACGCGCCCGCCACAGCACCCACGCGATGGATGCCTTCAGCGGCGAGCGGGCTGGCCGCGCCCGCGCCGCTGCCGCTACGGACGACGCCAACGCCTCCACTCCCGCACGCAGCCGCCGTCGCTGCATGTCGATCCGCCGCCTCCAACGCCAGCGCGAGCTCCACTGCTAGCTTTTAGTCCAACTCACTTTCGGCAAAAAGCCTAGATCTCATATCCTCGTGCTGGAGCCCCGACATTATTGGTCTCTAAGGTTGACTTCCAGAGATGATTCAAAGTTACATGTTTTAGCCAAATGCTTCAAACTCTGTAGATATTCGTTGACGGTCTCGCCTGCCGCTTGCTTTCGTTGCCGAAACAGATGCCGTTCTGCGATCTCCAACCTTCGCGGTTCGAGATGTTGCTTCACTATCTTTTCAAGTTCATCAAATGTCTTCGACTCGGGCAAATCCGGTGCGCATAAGTCGCACATAAGCTCGTAACACGATACTCCAACGTATGTCACTAAAGTGGCCACGTGCAAATTGTCCGCGATGCTATTTAGCGTTATAAACTTACACATAAACTGTTTTATTCGCCTATAATATGTGTCCCAGGTGAGCGTGCCTATCTCAAACACTTCTATTTTTCCAATAGGCATTATCACAAACACTATCAAACGTGGTACGAAAAATAAAACCGGCTTCGCCAAGTGAGGTGTGCACAATGAAATACGGACTATCGCAGAATGAATCGTTTATTGTGAGCCCAACATATGACATAATATGGATATTGACGGTGCGGTGGTGTTATTTAAACATAAATTGAGGGTATTCAAACATTACAGTAAGGTTACATTGAAGCTCAAGGCTTTTATTCGGGAACATTCTGAAGCGATGACAGCCCAGTGGTGGGAGCGTTAGCTGTCAAACTGATACACACTGGTTCGACCTCTAACTGCTTTAGGTTCCAATGAAGGTACTTTTGAGTACCAGCCTGACTAGCCACCCCTCAAGCTCTGCCTCTGGGAGGCACTGACCTCTCCTTGCCAGTCGTCTTAGCCAAGATGGTCGGCGACGAGAGGTCGTGGGAGGCGGTCGCCTACTTTTGTGAAACTATCATGTCACAGAGGGAGGCCGCGGAGCGGGAGAGAGAAAGGGATCCTCTTTCTCTCTCTCCGCGCTCCTGAGAGCGCGGACACGGAGGCGGACTGATCGGACCCGCACTCCGTCTCCGCTTAGAGGGCCGGGGGTGCTAGATGCGGGGGCGTCTGGCCCCCCACAGTATGAGCCCTCCGAGGTGGCGATGCCCTCGATGTCTTCCCGAGGGCATCGTGCACGAGGGGTGAGGGAGAATGATGGCTCCCTCCCCGAGGTGGGCCCGTCGCAAGGCGGGCAGCGGCGTCGACGGGGGCTGCGGAATGTGCGAAAGCGTGCCAGCGGCCCTCGTTACTAGTCGACGATGGAAGAACACCCCGGGGTTTTAGTGGATACACCTGCCACTTTGACGGGGACTCCCACATAACCACCGTGCCTCCCCCGGCCGGTGGTATCCATAAAAAATTTCCCCGGGTCAAAGAAAAAGGCTAGGATCTATGTCCATTATCTCAGATCATTACCACAGTTGAAGCTAGGGTCAACTGCGGTAATTCATCAGTAATGATGCTACTAACTATCGAGAGATTATATTGGTCAAACAAAGGCCTATAATTTATAAATTTAACTTTGGGTTACGTACCTTATTGTACAGGATGTTTTCCAGATCTTTGATGAATCGTGACTCTGGATAAAGCCCTGCCATGCCAGAGATGACGACTCTGTTCTCATCTTTGGGCAGTAAGGGCACATCTTCTTCCATCGGTGGAGCGGTTCCATGTTCTTCTGGTTTCGGAGTCATGATACTGTATTATTATTAAAATATATATAAAAATAAAATTTAAATTTAGATATAAAAATAAATTAAATATTACATCTTCTCATTTATTGAATTACTTTATTAAAACTTCCAACGTTGTATTATATCGCCGCCTTATATTTTGTGCATTTGTAATACCAACAGATTTACTTGTGCAATCTTCACTGGCCATCTGAGATAGCCAACGTACTACTTAGTTATATTTTTTATGGGAGAAGTTTAAAACATTTTAAGGGACAGCTTCCGTGCAATGTTTCGTTTCCAACAACCTTTATTAATAACATTTTCTTTTATTACTAGATAACTATTACTACTCTATTGTAGGAACCCCACGCTGGGTAAAGGCCTCTTCTAGCTTACTCCACAATTTTCTATCTTTTGCTTTGTCTCTCCAATTTTTTTCTGCTACCAGAATTATTTCGCCGATCCACCTGTTCCTAGGATGACTTCTTTTTCTTTTTCCCACCGGTCCTTTCCATGTTGTGGTTTCTTATGTCCATCTATTGTCTGCGTATCTCGCTATATGCCCAGTGCATTATAATTAGGTAACAGTCGTTAAACTATGTTGGAAGTATTTTGGCAGTCTGAATACTCCGACATTGGGCCATTCACTCCATCGTTGTGGATTCGAATACCCAACATTCCTTTCTGAGAAAATCTTTAGGGAGTTCCCGTATTGGGCTGAGTATGATATTCAGATATAGCAATAAAATTGCGCCATAACTTTTCCACAGCTCCATTCAAAATGATTTGAACTTTGGACTCAACAGCCGTCAACAGGTCAGCTAAACGATTTGAGTTGAGTGTTATTTGTTACATCCATATTATGCAAAGTGAACATAAAGAAACTGATTGCAAATTTCGCTGCACCATACAGCGACATCGTGTCGTAACAGTTAGGCTGTAGTGGTCGTTAATGTCGCGAATGCTGGCGTAGACTTCAAGTCCCGCTATCATTATACAAGCTTAGATTTCTTTTTTGCTATTTTTATATTGTATATTTGACACTATACAAACACATCCTCTTCTATGAAAAATTTCTAAACAAAATTCTACATTGGCCGTGCTTGTATGAACAGGAAAATATGGATACAGATAATGTGACCATTCGGTTTAAGCCCCGCCAAAGAGCAAGTTCCTTGGGAAATCTTACAGACTCTTCGTTGTTAGAATCAACTAGAATTAGCCTACCTGATACTTTTCTACACCAAAACGAACTAAAGACATGTGACCCAAAAATTTGCCTCGCATCTGCGAATAACGAAATCGAAAACTTAATTCGAGAAAATGGACAGATAAAAAGCGATCTTGAGAAATATATGAAACTAAATGACATATATAAGAAAATTGATTATGGTGATGCCCATGATTCGCCACTTTTAGACAGGAAAAAGAAACGCCAGCGGATCTCCTTCGCTGTCGGTGACATGCCAATGTTGGGGAAAGTAACTTTATCTGTAACTGGAGAGAGCCCATAATTCATCATCGATACGAAACAAAGGAAAATAAACGAATTGAATAGATACATTGTACAGCTTCAACAATGGCTGACTAATGAACGAAATAAAAATATGAATTAAAATATATAAAAGAGAACTACTAAGCCTTCTTAGTCATTGCTTTGTATAAAATACATAAAGCACGAGTGTCGATATAAATAAAAAATGAAAAGCTTTCAGAAAAAGATAAGTAATCTTCAAAATGAATGTTCTAATCTAAAAATAGAAAACGATCAACTACAGCACAAAATTATCGAATTACAAACACAATATGAACTTCACATCGAGAACAACTTAAATTCTTATCATAAAATAGACGATGGTGTCGACAGTAATACCTTATCTGCTGAGTATAAAAAACAAAAACGCTGCGAAAGAAGGGTAGCGTTTTCAGCTGATAGCAACACACAGCTGACGCAACTTTTTACCAACTGCTACCAAAACTACGCTTATACGCAGTTTTGGTAGCAGTTGGTAAAAAGTTGCGCAACTTATTATGAGCGATGATCCTGAACTAAATATCATTTGTATTACACATTGAAATTGCAAATTCCAAGAAAAACAGCAATCATTTAATATTCCGTGGTTCTTACATGTTACCTGTATGGAACGGTAACAATATTAAAAACTATTTAAGGAATAGTGTATGTAATAGATCCAAGAGATCACTCTACAACTCCCTATGATAATGGCTTGAGTTTTTGAGAAGTTAACTTTAGTCCAGTTAGAGTCCAGAGCTAATTGCTCCAGTATACTATACAATTCAAATCATGATTTGCTGTATTTATGGCTTTAGCTAAACGTTCAAGAGGGCCCTAAAATTAAATTTACAAATCATCTGCATACAAAACGTAAAAAGAATTAACAAAAAATGAAATAGAATTAATGAAAACAGCGAAAAGTAGAGGAGAGAGAACGCCGCCTTGATGAACTCTTCTTTTGTGTCACGCCAAGAAGAAAGAGAATCTTTTATGCAAACACGTTGCAATCACTCTTGCAGATAACTAGAATACTAGTAAATAACTGATGGAGATATGTTAATAGATATGAGTAAGGCTAGGATGATATCAAAGTCAAAACTATTAAGCTAAAATCTAATGAAGTCAAGATAGTAAGTTATTTGTTTCCAATGCCGTCAGTGATTTTAACAAGAGCTACACTGACACTGTGCTATAGCCAGGACGGAAACCAGACTGCTGAAGTTAGCTGAGGATTAAGCGTTGGAAAACTTAAGACAAGAAAGGAAGTGTGGAAATCCGAATTCCGAAAAGGACTCGGATATGGACTTTTAAGGTAATAAGATAATTTGCGCTTCATTCCAACAAGATGGTACAACATACACACTTGTCGACATAGAAAAGTTCACTATTGGAGAAATTTATCTAACTAGGAACGATCATGACTACTAATGCTGTCACCACCCATTGCATTAGAGTAAATGTAGAGGATGCTCTTTTTAACATAAAAGCTGGAAAATTGACTTATGACAAAAGGAATGTAATCTGGAGTTGGTAGAGAAGAAAGATAATAGCTCGGAACCGAAATGTACTTACTAGGAATAAAACGATCACTGTTGACAAATTCTACTATTCAATTAATCAATATATAAAAAAAATATTAGTAGTGTTTGCAGTTGAAATGCGTCTAAGGTTTATTGAAATAATGTCTGTATTTATAGGTTTCTAATGTAAGCTAATACGAAGTAGCATATTAGCGTGTTGAAAATTAAAATATACTTTAGCTATGTGGTTAATAGGGTCATAATTCTTTAACTTTTAATAGATTTACATAAACAATGAAAAAGACATTTGTAATAATGCAAAGTGCATTGTAAACAAAGGGTGATCAAAAATATTTTTGTTATAGGTATGTACAGTAGAACTAAATTATATGGGAGACGAATATATCGGCACGTAGGGCTCAAAGCCAAAGCGTGGTCAGGATGGTATCCCGGTAGTGTCAGGATGGTATTAAATAACGGTAAAATTATCACAGCATAACAGTAACCGTAAAAACACATTAAACACTTCATATTCTAATAACTTTCTTATCGAAGTGGAGAGAGCTCGGAAGCCCTGGGTTGCGGCTCAGGGCCGGGATTAAAAGCACCTTCTACGTCCGGACAATGCTCTCCCTCCTCAACGTTCCCTCCACTTTAAGCACGGAACAGAGCACACAAAATTACACATTAGAACAGTTAGAAAGTAATACAATTAATCACTTACAATATTCCGCTCCTACTCGCTTCTTAATACGGCAATTGGAGACTCTATTTGACAAGGCACCTCTAGGACGACCAGAGCGTCCGTCCAGTTCGGCCACGGCAAAAGTCATCGTCAGAGCTGGCTGGCCCCAGACTCACGCTGATAAACCACACTAAGCTCGCCCGTTAGTCCAAAAGGGACACATCATATCTCCCACCTCCATTTAGTTAGCAAATCAAATACTAGCTACATCTTCAGATTTAGTGCTATCGACTTTAATAACTTAAAACGCTTTGACAACGCCATCTACTTCGAATATCTAACACACTTCGACAGCGCCATCTATCCTATTTGCCCAACCCTTCTTCTTTTTGACCCGGGGAAATCCTTTATGGATACCACCGGCTGAGGAGGCACGGTGGTTATTTAGGAGCCCCTACCAGAGTGGCAGGTGTACCCACTAAAACCCCGGGGTGTTCCTCCGTCGTCGACTAGTGACGGGGGGCACGGTTCCGCTTTCGCACTATCCGCAGCCCCCGTTGACGCCGCTGCCCGCCTTGCGACGGGCCCACCTCGGGGAGGGAGCCATCGTCCTCCCTCACCCCTCGTGCACGATGCCCACGGGAACACATCGAGGGCATCGCTACCTCGGAGTGCCTTTTTAGTGAAGGTGTCAGATTCCCCGAAATCCAACACCCCCGGCACTCAGCGGAGACGGGGTGCGGGCTCCATCCGAAGATAAAGCCCGAACCCGGTGTCCGCTCTCGCGGAACGCTGATAAGCCACTCCATCAGGGAGCAGCCATGGTTCACCTGGAGGTAGGTAGGGCCATGTTAACTTACCTCCATTCGAGTCCCCGACCCTTTGTCGTGGGGAGGCGGACGCTGCCTGGCCCTGGACTCAGCCGTAGCCTTTTTTCTGCCTCTTGCCTTGGCCGGGAGCTTGGCGCAAGCCTTTCCCCCGGAGAGGTGGTCCGCCGACTTCCCAGCTGCCTCGCAGATGGTGCAGTGGGGAGTGGCGGAGCAGTCTCGGGCCTTGTGGGCCTTTTGACCGCAGCGGTAGCATTCGTCACTGCGGTCAACCTCAGACTTACACTGGGCAGCAACATGGCCCAGCGTAAGGCAGTGGAAGCAGCGGCGGGGTCGAGCGTCTAAAACGACTACCCGGGCCGCTACCCAGCCCACCAGGACTCGCCCC
Organism: Apeira syringaria; assembly: GCA_934044485.1. Lineage (NCBI taxonomy): Eukaryota > Metazoa > Arthropoda > Insecta > Lepidoptera > Geometridae > Apeira > Apeira syringaria. The sequence continues at coordinate 4,209,289 of OW203656.1, read as the reverse complement.
CCATTGGCCACGATCCTTTTGGCGGCCACAGTGGGGCAACGCACAAAGGCAGTCCCCATTCCTCCAGCTCCACGGCGAAATGTGCCTATGGAGACTGATTGGATGGGGCACTCACCGCTTTCGCGAGCACCCCTCCTAGCTCCTCCGACGACACCGAGTCATCCAAGCCGCTGACCCTCAGGTCAGTAGTGGCAACCGGCCTTGAGACTCGGATCGTCTCCTCACTCCCGAAAACTTCCTGGAGCTTTCCGGCCAGTCTGGACCGGCAATCTCAAGAATTCGGGCTCCAGTGGCCGCCGGTCAGATCTTCAACGGCGGCACCCCCAACTCCTTAAGGTTAATATCCGCCTTGGCCCGCTCGAGGACCTTGGCGAAAATTACTCCTTTCTCCGCCGCCCCTGATTGCAGCGTTAACACCACGGCTGCAGTTTTCGGGGGGCGGAGCTTGGCCTCGCGCACGCCGGTAGTTTGCGGCGCCTGAGCGGGCTTCTTCTTCTTCTTTTTCTTGGAGTTGGGTGGAGGAGGAGGTGCTTGCACCGGAGGAGCATGCTTTTCCTTCTCCCTACCCCTTCTCGCCACCACGTTCCACGGCTCGGATGGTAGAGCTGGAACAGGGGCGGGGATATATCGCGGTGCCGGTATGGGGGCACTCCGCGTGCCACTCGTCACGTTGGCTGGTGCCCTGCGCCGATCCGTGGCGAGGAGGGGCCTGACAGTCTTGGCCGGCAGCAGCCTCTCCTCGATACTTGCAATTCCTGCATTGACCATGGCTCCGGCTTTGTCCATGATCTGCTGCATGACTCCCTCCGGTATGGAGGATTGAGTCTCTGCCGGCATCGTCCTCGAGTTTGAGGTCGAAGTCGTCGTCGTCGTCGTCGGGGCAGGAGGGGCTCGGGCCGCCTTCATCTGCTGTACCTCACGCCGGAGCTCCTTCAGTTCCGCCGAGAGCTGTTTGTTGGCCTTCACAAGGAGGACCATCTCCTCCGACATAGAGCGGGCACGCGCTTCCAAGAAGGATGCCTTTATCGTCACCGCGGCATCCTTCAGGGCTTTCACGCACGTGCCTTTGAGATGTTTAGACCTGGTGGCCACCCCCAAGACGGTGTCCACTGAGTCCAAAACCATGGTCTCAAGCTCTGCCGCGTCACATTCGCTCAATTGGGACTCCTCGGGGGTGCGCACCCTCGCCAGAGTCTTGCAGAATTGGGCCCTCCTCTGCAGCTCCTCCTCGAGCTCCGTTTCTGCAGCGGCCCGCTTCTCCTCCTGCGTAATGCGGTGTGTCGGGCGCCCTAGGATGGTGGGCGAGCGCCCGCGGCCGCGTTGCGCAGTCGGGACCTTGGGTGACGGTGAGGAGTCACCTTGGTCCTCTTGATCTTCCTCTGCGCCTCTCTGGCGCTTACGCTGCCGTCTCACAATGCTCCGAGACGACACCGACTCCCAACTCATATCTGATTCCGACTCCTCCGATGAATTCAGAGTCTGAATCCGATAGTTAGGAGAATGCTCCGCAGTTGCCTTTGCGACGCCAAGTGGAGCGTCACACCGAGATAGTGCAACTAGCGGGATCCTCCCCTTACTCAAATCCTTGTTTATGCCATGGTCATCGTTTTTAACAGATCCGTTCTTCTTCGCCTTGCTTGGGTCGTCGGTAAGTGAGCGTCGGCTCGCTGGAGAGCGGGCGGGCGCGGTGCCACTGCTCGTGGCCGCCGCCGGGCGCGACTCAGCCTCCCTACGCCGAACCGCGGCGACGGGGGGCCTAATAGTTTTGGCCGGCAGCAGCCTCTCCTCGATTCTTCTTCGAGCAAATTCTGCATCGATCATGGGGCCAGCTTGCTCCATGATCTGATGTATGAATTCCTCCGGTACGTAGGAGTCATTCAAATCCTTGTTCATGCCGTGGTCATCGTTTTTAGCAGATCCGTCCTTTTTCGCCTTGCTTCAGTCGTTGGTACATGAGCTCCGGCTGGAGCCCACGAGGCGGTTGCTGCCCCCCCCCCCCCCCAGATACGATGGGGCTGCCTTCTCGCGAAGGGTGGGCTTTACCCATCTGGGGATTTTTAACAATCGCCTGTGAATCCATTATAGTTCCTTTCAAGGGTGAGGTCCCTTTTTGGTGCCCTAGCGGCCGGGTTCCCCCCGACCATGCATCCTCTAGGCGGGCACCGAACCGTAGGATTCGGAGACGCATGGGGCCCGACAGGGTGGCCGAGTTGACCCTCCCTGCCGCGCATCGCAGGCCTTGCAGGCCCGCCATCCATCGACCCGAAGGTCCGCTGCGACTCTACGTCGCCACTCCACCTCGTGCCCGACAGGGTGGCCGGGTTGACCCTCCTTGCCGCGCCGCCGGTCTTGTAGACCAGCCATCCACCGACCCGAAGGTCCGCTGCGGCATATTACCGCCGTCCCAGTTTTGCCCGACAGGGTGGCCGGGTTGACCCTCCCTGCCGCGCCGCCGGCCTTGAAGGCCGGCCATCCACCGACCCAAAGGTCCGCTGCAACTCGACGTCGCCACTCCACCTCGTGCCCGACAGGGTGGCCGAGTTGACCCTCCCTGCCGCGCCGCCGGCCTTGCACGCCGGCCATCCTCCGACCCGAAGGTCCGCTGAGCCCCTCGCCGGACTCCTGGCTTTCCCCCCCTATGGCGGTCCTCACCAACCGCGCCATCTTGCCTCATCCACTTCAACCTATCAACGCTATAGGGCAGAAGTGGAGAGACGTCCCCCTCGTCAAGCTCTTCGCCAGCGACCCACTGTCCACTGTTGCCCAGGGTGCACCACGAGGAGGTGGCTTGACATCGCACCCCTATTTGCCCAACCCTAGCAACACCTACTCAAGTCCATACATTACATTTAATACCATCTATCCTATTCCAATATCTTACACGCTTTGTCAAATATTTAAACGGTTTTTGAAGATAATGGCGGTGAATTTTTTGTCGGTTTGTCTCGATGTGGCTCCATTTAATTGGGAATGCTTGTATTGTGTTGGGAATTATTGTATTGGACTTACTATTAGTAGCAGGAACAAAATCGGGGTGGAACTTGATGCCTCTGATCTCGACTACGTATCGCGCGTTGGGCCTCGCCGTAAGGAAGAAGCCTCAGGGACATCAGGAACCAAACTCCCACGCCCACTAGTAGTGCGCTTCGTTCGCCACCTCAAACGAGATGAGTTTCTACGTGCAAGTAAAAGCAGACGCAATCTCACTTGCGCAGATATAGGCGTCAGTGGCACAGCCAGAAACATATATTTCAACGAATGTCTGACCCAGGAATATCGTTATTTATTTCGTGCAGCCAGACAACGTTCCAAAGACGCAGGATTTAAATTTTGCTGGACCAAAAATGGTGTTATTCATATCCGAAAACAGGAAGGAAACCCTGCCATCACCGTCCAAAACGAAGATGACCTGCAGCGCTTATTTGGCCCCGGCAGCAGCGGTTTTGCTAACAACTCTGCGTCGTAATCACCACAACCGCATGAAACATCTCTCCAAATTTTATATAAAACTGGGGATTAGATGGTTGTTCATTGCCATTATGCTTAACCTTTTCTTGTCATATCCAACGCTGAATTTTCTTAAACAAGCAGTGAAAAACAACATTGTTAATGTGGCACGGGCACTCACACATACCCCACTGATTATTCAAAAACTTTTGCTCACACGCATTACGTACTCGCTCTCACTCGGTAAAATGCTCACAGACAGTTACTATAATACACTCACACATGCTCTTTCATATCCCTCCCTGCACCATCGTCGTAATATGACACATTGGGGTCAAATTCCACTGCTTCGATTTACTTACTACATCGATGGTTTTAGTTGATGTCGTTAATGAAATTGATGAAATCGTCTCTATTGATTGTCATATGCTGGAGTCGGTTGATTTGTGCAAGAGTATGATACCTTCCTCTATTGTTAACTTCAAAGTCCTGTGTCTAAATATCAGAAGCTACCAATGTAATTTTCATGATTTCACAGTTGCACTGAAACGGATTGACTGTGAATTCGACGTCTTAATCCTCTCTGAGTGTTAGCTGACCGACGGATCTATAATAGACTCTCTTCCAGGATATAATTCCTTTCGCACACTCAAACAGAAAAATAAAAATGGGAACATTGTGATCTACACTAAATCAATATATAAGTGTGTTGTACAAGAGCCATTTATAGATGACGCTGACGTTCTGGTTGTCACGTTAAATGACAATTTTGCTATCACCGGAATCTATCGGTCCCCGGCCATGTACAAATTGGACTCCTTCATAAAATCTATCGACTCTTTACTATGCACTTTGAAAAACTATCCACTTATCATGGTCGCCGGGGATTTTAACATTGACATTTATAATTCTTCAGACAGTCAAACTTCTGAATACATGACACTAATGATTAGCTGCTAACCTGCTAAGCTTAAGCTACAAGTAACTCAAGTGTCTCTAATTAAAAGGTTCAATGCACTTCAAATCGACATCTGACTCCTTTTTTCTTTATTCCACAGACGCAACTGAAATCGCGAACATATTACTGCACCTGGACCTGATTTCATATCAGCCACGTTACTTTAAAAGTCACTGTTTTTCATAGTCGATCCGCTAACACACATTTTTAATCTTAGCTTGGAATCAGGCGTTTTTCGGAACACTGGAAGGTCTCAGCAGTCACTCCTGTTCATAAAAATGATTCCAAAATTCATCAGACAACTATAGACCTATAGCGTTACTTAGTATTATCTCCAAAGTGCTGGAAAAAGTGGTTAATATACGTTTGGTTAAATACCTAGAAAAGCATTCCATTTTGTCAGACAGGCAATTCGGCTTTCGTCATGGTAAGTCAACCGAAGATGCAATAATTCTTTTTGGCAACTTAGTCTCATCACACTTTGAAAACGGTAACAAATGCTTAGGAGTTTTCTTAGATCTGGCAAAGGCCTTCGACTCTGTCTCGACTGGTCTACTTCTGAGAAAGATGGAGAGTCTTGGGGTCAGAGGAGTCCCATTTCAGTGGTTCAAGAGCAACCTCACAAATCGCACTCAGTTTGTAAAAATTCAATCGCACGTTAGTGATCATAATATGCCGATAAAATACGGCGTCCCGCAAGGAAGTATTCTGGGTCCGACGCTTTTTATTATTTATATTAACAGCCTGGTTAAGTCTCCACCTTTCAATTCAGATATCATAACCTATGCAGATGATACGGTCATACTCTTTCATGGGAAAACCTGGAGCGAAGTTTACCGCAATGCAAAGTCTGGTCTTTCTACTTTTGCGATTGCGCTCGACAATAACATGCTCAGTCTTAACGCTAAAAAAACCAAATTCGTAGCTTTTACCAAAACTTGTGCGGGAAGTCCTCTATTTCAAGACATTCAAATACACTCATGTAGTGATAAAGCCACAAATTCTTTTCCTACTTGCTCATGTCCAGCAATCTCCCGTACAAGGTTTATTCGTTATTTAGGTGTTGTCATAGACAAGAATATGCGCTATAGAGAACATATATCCGATCTCTCATCTAAGGTAAGAAAGCTTATCTACCTGATGAAAAAGCTTCGAACTGCACACCTCTACCTTTGATTCGGCAAATATACATAGCCTTGTTTCAACCTATCATTCAGTATTGCATATCAGTATGGGGCCGAGCTGATAAAACTATCTTTCTGATGTAAGAGAGAGCTCAAAGAGCTCTAATCAAAGTCAACCTAAAAAAGCCATTCCGTTTTTCTACAGATTCACTTTACGCGGAATTTGAAGTTCTTCGAGTACGTCAACTGTATGTACTGAAAGCTGCCATTGTAACCCAAAAAACCATTTTTAACCGTCCGGACATAAATGAAATTACTGTTAGACGTATTTTCAGACTGCCACTACCGACAACTTCCTCTTCTTTAACTCGCCGATGCCCTAGTTTCGCTCTCATATACACGTATAACAACGTGTGCAAATACTGTAATATTAAGGACAGTACGACTTACTCGTGCAAACAAATCGTTAGTAAATGGCTTCTTAGTCTATCATATGAAGCGACAGAGAAGTTCATATAAAAGAGACACCTCTCACTCACCATTCACTCACAAGTCTCACAGCCCACATTAATGTTACACACTTTTCACCTCCTCCCACATCTACACAAACGCATTAACACACACACACTCACTCAACTCCACCCTCGATATATATATTTATCCATACTAGTCAGTAAGTCAACAATGTAACCTCTGAGAAATCACTCCATTTTATGTAATTAGATTTAGGACTCCTCCGGTCTGAACATGGTAATTGTGTATTGTTTTTAAATCGACTCAAACTGCCTTCCACGTCACGGGCCTTGAGCCTTGTGTGGGGCCGTCATTAATTAATTCTCTGTAATTTTTCATCTAGAAATAAAGTTATTATTATTATTGTAGTTACATTAGTATTCGAAAAGAAAGAAGAAAATATATTTATTGTACACAACAACACCATACATTAAAAAAATTACGTAACTAAAGCTTTACAGATTTATTTAGTGTTAAAGAAGGCAAAAATAGAATATTTTGTGTACAAAAGGAGCATGTTCAGCATAATGCTATAAGGATTAGCATTGTTTTTTTAAAATTATAGACATACTTTATCACTAAGTTAAGTAATCATTCAGTCTGGAGTAGAAACTAAACACAATTTGTAATTCAAAACATACCTTGTGTCGTTACATACACAAATTAATTAATTGAACAAGTACATTCACCTTTTTAACATCATTATGTGTCCATTTATTAACATTTCAAAATACCCGTTATAAATTGTCTAAAAATAATATGAAAGAAGTCACTATCTATATTTGTCTGTCTTTTTATCTGTCAGTTACTCCTCAGCCATACAACATACATTTTAATACAGTTTAAAATATGTTTTTGGCAACCAGGTCGCCGAAACAAGAATTATTGTTTAAATTACAAATACAAATCATATTCTATTCAATTAAAATTAGCTTTCACAAGTACTGTCCCACCTCTTCTGCTTGGTAACACCCATAGGCCTCTCATCGGCACCAGGACCTGATAAGCCTTGTTTATTTCTAGACTTACCCGGGTTGAATCAAGTGACAGCTAACTGATCATAGAGTACATTCAAAATAATGTGAGCACCGTTATTCCTTTTAGACCATTCTGGGAAGTATTGAGCTCGCTTAAAAAATCCATCCCACTACTAAAACGGATTCCGCGTGGTGCGCGTATATTTGTATTGCCCGCTCATTATCCCACGCTGATAAATATGATAGAAACGTAGTAATTAGAAATGTGATCAAAGCCTAGGAGCATCTTCTTTTTTTCCTTACTGTGTAGGTACTATATGTAAAATTAGAGCCTTCTAACAAAAAATCCCTTACTAATAAAGTAAAAAAAATTGCGTAGAGTACTCAGAAGAGATAGGGAGATTCGGATTGGAACACCCCCAGTGTTGTGGGCCCGTGCATCGTAGGTATCGGTTAATAACTTCTGTTATTAGGTCTTGCTAATCGGTAGCTACTTGAACTGAAATGACCTGGATGAGGAGAGCCATCAGCATAGCCACCTGGACCCACCAGGTGGTTTTGTAGGGTACTGAAGTATGGCGCGCGCCGTGTTCCGCGCACCATTTTCAATAGGAAACTGGATTAGCAGTCACCCCGTTACCGAAGAGGGGTCTTGGAAACAGACCACAGCCGACGAAGCCACGTTAGAATGCGAAAGAGTACCCGTGGCCCCGGTTTTAGGCGTTGGGACGAAACACCGGAGGTTTTAGCTGAAGAAACGCCAGCATAACCATCCCTGTTCTTCCCGGGAAAGGGTGTGTATCCAGGGATTTCTCCCGTAAAAAAGGTACAGTTTCAAAAGTGTACAAAGATGGCAATGTATATAATGTATTTGTTTATATCTTTGAATAAATATACTAATGATCCGCGGGACTCCATGTCAAAATTTCTCTAAAAGCGCGCTTGCGCAAAATACACGTGTTTATATCAGCGGCGGTTAGCGATCTTCACAAGAAACGATTTCTAATGAATTTATTCCCTGAATTAATTGGTAAGACATCAAGCAAATTAAAAATGTAATATATAAACAGAAAACATTTACCACAGAAACATTGAAGAAAGCCGACTACACCTACGTTTTTATCGTATCAGGCTAAGGCTGCCGATTTTTTGAACGTGTAGGACGTCCATTTTCATAGGCGTGAATGCCGTGCGCCTACTCGGAGAGTAGGCAGAGACGCGCAGTGAGCGACGCCAACACCTAATGGGTGCAAGTCTATGATAAGGGACGTCTTACACGTTCAATATGTCGCGTTGGGAATAAAAATCGTGAATGTGACCGGTTGTCTTCTTATAATGCGTATTTATACTCACAAGAGTTTTTAAATATGAAATAATTATTGATATAAAATTACAGAAGAAAATATTGCCAATTCACGGGACTCCAGTTTTGGTAACTAAGTACTGAGTGCTACAAATGGAAGAGGCTGTAATGTGGTTCTATGCTGTCTCAAAGGAGAACTAAAAGACGTAATTGACACATACTAATCTAATATACGTATAATTTTCGTTTGAGTAGAACTCTTAAAAAATAATTTTAAAAAATAATTTCAGACGTCACTTCGATGCTGTGGATCATCAAGTATTGTATTAGATACATCACAAGTCTTAAACAATGAAAACTACATATTTAGGATGTCCAATCTTAATAAGGAAAGGTCATATTTAGCGGTTGATATTAATGCTATTTTAGATAATCCTACATCTGAAGAATATCAAGTAAGTATCTTTTACACCTGAATATTTTTTGCTAATAGATTTAGGTCTTAATATTTTTTTTACGCGAATAACATGTCACTTACGCGTATAGTCGATATCACGTTTGACATTGTTTCGGCGTCCCGGGATGTTACAACAAACGCACCGCACTCAAGATCTTGATGAAATTTTCCTGGAGAAGCCGAAACAATAAAATTATCGGTCGTGATATCGACTTCGCGAAAGTGTCACGTTATACCCGTGTAAACAGTAGGTATAAAAATTTTAGTTTTTACCAACTATATTTACCATTTGATGGTGATTAACTTGGTGAACGATAGATTTATGCTAAATAATATTGATATTTAAATATCAATATTACTTAGCATAAATCTATCGTTTTTACTTGCGTTTGACAGTCTCACTTAACGTTAACCTATCCCAAAATGAAGGACGCAAACCTAGAACATATTAATTGAGTCATGAGTTGATAGAATTCACAACCTTATAGACTTGCGTGCCACACTTTTAACGAAGTTGTATTGAATCCACGTGAAGAAATCCACAATCTGAACTTGCACTAGGGCCAACGCAACTCAGTGCAAACGCGGTGCAACGCGCCCGCCAATAATAGCTGTGGAATGTGCTTCTGGCGGCAGCCCCGCTGCATCGCTCGCTCGCACCGATGCAATACGCAGAGTGCACGCTGTTTGTATTTATTTAGCTGAAATTGTTTTTGTAATTTACTTGTATGTTATAAACGTGAATAATAACTAATTAAATATTATTATTTTAATTTTCTCATTTACCGTGTACCGTGTATGCATACACGACCGATTATAACATCATATTCGTCAAACGCAAATTATAATGCTTAAAAATGACTCTATTTTAAGTAAGTTTCACAACAATATTCTTGAAATTGTTTGTGTATTTTTAAGTGCATTTGTCATACCAAACACAATAAAAATCTACACACATATACAGAAACAAGCACGCAAATAAACACACTCTCTAACACACACACGCACGCACACACAAACACACACACACGCGCATACATATGTTTTTATTAATTATTGTTTTAAATAGCTATGTTGCCATTCTGAGCGTTTGACATACAATTATATGTACTATATTAAGGGAGAGGCTTTCGGCTCCAAAACACAGTGAAAACTAGTTTGGAGCCAATGGGTTCATGTATTGTTAGACCTATTGTTATGTCAAATAAATATATTTGTATTTGTATTTGCAAACACAGTAATACACATATTTATTTCGCTTCCAGATGTTACATGGCTTAATAAGTGACGGAATCGCGCTCGGTCATGTGCGTCCTTTGAGTCGCGTGACTTACTCACCGCAACACGTGTCTCGCGCTTTCCAACTGCTCGAGACGAGTCGCCACCGAGGCCGCGTTCTGCTGAAGATTAATGAATCCCTGCCATCAATACGGCCAAGGTACAAAACTCATTAATATATTACATAACTAATATATATTATGTCACGCAAACTAGCTAAAACTCTTTAAAACTAAAAAGCTCTCATCCTATTTACGGTAAAATTCAAATTGCTAATTAGAATTTTCACAAGCCTCGGATATATGATGAGATTCATTCTTTTATTGGTAGAGTTTTTTATCTGGCACAAACAACATGATGACTTGTCTTACTAAACTACGTACATTTTGATAAAAAAAGTATAAATGTGTATACTCATTCACACGTATTACTCGAATTTGGAGTTTATCGTAATTATAGAAAAAGTATGTATTATATTGTCAATATTATATCATATCAATATTATATTGATATTAAAATATCAATATAATATTGATATTAAAATATCAATATTACTTAGCATAAATCTATCGTTTTTACTTGCGTTTGACAGTCTCACTTAACGTTAACCTATCCCAAAATGAAGGACGCAAACCTAGAACATATTAATTGAGTCATGAGTTGATAGAATTCACAACCTTATAGACTTGCGTGCCACACTTTTAACGAAGTTGTATTGAATCCACGTGAAGAAATCCACAATCTGAACTTGCACTAGGGCCAACGCAACTCAGTGCAAACGCGGTGCAACGCGCCCGCCAATAATAGCTGTGGAATGTGCCTCTGGCGGCAGCCCCGCTGCATCGCTCGCTCGCACCGATGCAATACGCAGAGTGCACGCTGTTTGTATTTATTTAGCTGAAATTGTTTTTGTAATTTACTTGTATGTTATAAACGTGAATAATAACTAATTAAATATTATTATTTTAATTTTCTCATTTACCGTGTACCGTGTATGCATACACGACCGATTATAACATCATATTCGTCAAACGCAAATTATAATGCTTAAAAATGACTCTATTTTAAGTAAGTTTCACAACAATATTCTTGAAATTGTTTGTGTATTTTTAAGTGCATTTGTCATACCAAACACAATAAAAATCTACACACATATACAGAAACAAGCACGCAAATAAACACACTCTCTAACACACACACGCACGCACACACAAACACACACACACACACACACGCGCATACATATGTTTTTATTAATTATTGTTTTAAATAGCTATGTTGCCATTCTGAGCGTTTGACATACAATTATATGTACTATATTAAGGGAGAGGCTTTCGGCTCCAAAACACAGTGAAAACTAGTTTGGAGCCAATGGGTTCATGTATTGTTAGACCTATTGTTATGTCAAATAAATATATTTGTATTTGTATTTACAAACACAGTAATACACATATTTATTTCGCTTCCAGATGTTACATGGCTTAATAAGTGACGGAATCGCGCTCGGTCATGTGCGTCCTTTGAGTCGCGTGACTTACTCACCGCAACACGTGTCTCGCGCTTTCCAACTGCTCGAGACGAGTCGCCACCGAGGCCGCGTTCTGCTGAAGATTAATGAATCCCTGCCATCAATACGGCCAAGGTACAAAACTCATTAATATATTACATAACTAATATATATTATGTCACGCAAACTAGCTAAAACTCTTTAAAACTAAAAAGCTCTCATCCTATTTACGGTAAAATTCAAATTGCTAATTAGAATTTTCACAAGCCTCTGATATATGATGAGATTCATTCTTTTATTGGTAGAGTTTTTTATCTGGCACAAACAACATGATGACTTGTCTTACCAAACTACGTACATTTTGATAAAAAAAGTATAAATTTGTATACTCATTCACACGGATTACTCGAATTTGGAGTTTATCGTAATTATAGAAAAAGTATGTGGTTAAACACCATTTTAAATAGTTTCATTGAACAACAGAATCACTACCATTATTGTACATTGTTACATTACCACGAAATCTATTTTTTTTACAGAATTTCATTCGACGAAAATCATTGCCATGCAATAGTTTGTGGAGAATTCAACCCTCTTGGATTACAACTAGCAGATAAACTGATAAACTGCGGGGCTACGAAACTACATTTACATTTCAATAGTCCATCAGCGTGTCTTCGACATAAGCTTCGGTATTATTTATATCTACATTTCTTAATCACTAATAATTTAGGAAACTTGTGTTTGTAACATGACTCTAAAACTATTCATTAACCAAGGTATTTTCGATTCTCTTTTTTACAACTTTATTATTCACTACTTACTTATTTATTATTATTATTGTCATTGATAATAACGTAATATTATTACGATACAGTTTAATATTATGATATTGATTGCATAATATTATAATAAAATTAACTGAAATATTCCTATAAACTGAGCATTGGAACGTAGCTATTTTATAATTTTTTATTAATTGCAGGATTTGGGAAAGAAGAAACATTATAGTGGCAGTCAGTTTTGGGATTTTGACAGATAATAATGACGTCACTAATTTAATGAACAAAGTTGTTCGTTCTGGACCTGTAGAGGGATTATATGTGATAGCATCAAGTGCTCTCCAAGAAACTGTTGTTACCAACTTAGACCTAGCAACGAGAACGATTTGCCCAACCTTGAAGTGAGTGATTGTTGTTATTTGATTAGTCGCACCACTTATTAAGTAAAGTATAAATATAAATAAATAAATATATTTTTATTGACAATAACTTACAGGGCTAACAAATTCACACGTATTTAACAGACTAATTATTTGGTAGTATAATAGGCATGCACCTTAATGTATGATTGTGATTTGTTTACGGCAGGATCCGTTGACATCCGAACTAGTAATTAAACTGTATTTCAGATGCCAAAGCCCTCCGTTGTTGTGGAAACATGGTACGGTACATAAATGTTTTCTATTTAAGGCCTAAAGTGAAATTAAAATCTAAAGAAAAAAGAAAAAAAAAAAAACAAAGCATGATTTTACAGAGTACATAGTTGTGTGAACCAAGACTATAATTATTTAAATATAGGCAAACAAATATATACGTGTGGGGGTTTGTGTATGAGTGTATTCGTGTGAGTTGTGAAAGAGAAGTGTGGGTGCGTGTGTGTCTGCGGATGTATGCGGGTGAATGTGAAGGGTGTATTTATGTGAATGATTGTGCGTGTCGGTTATACACATTGAAGATTAATATTACCGTAAATGTTTCGTTAATTCTTCAGTTTCTCTATAGCAAAGCGTTCTTAAATAATCACTTATGACTACTTTGACTTTGTTGTAGGGTAGGGGATATATATGAAATTGTTTATTAAACTTGTTATAAACTATATTCGCTAGGACTTCATAATGTCTATTTCCAATACATGTTCGCTGAGGTACGCTAGGACAAATACGACTCCTCCTACGAATATTCGAATCTAGCTGAGTGTTGTACTCAAGGGATTTGTGTTTTTTCAAAATTATATGCAAGATATACAGTTGCCGAACTGTTAACACCTCAGCGTCTTTGTACAGGGCATTTGTGGGGTATCTCAAAGGTTTTTTAAGCATTACTTTTAAAATAGCTCTCTGTGCTCTCTCTAACTTCATCAAAATAGTTGAATAAGTACCTCCCCAGGCTGTGTCACAATACGATAAGATAGACTGTGCTAAAGAGTAGTATACAACTTTTAGAGTCTCTGGGTCAACAGACGACCTAATGGTTTTAAATACATAAATGAGACGCCTCGTTCGACCAGCAAGGCTTTCAATGTGAGGTTTCCAGCTAAGGCGACTGTCCATCAGAGCTCCTAAGTACCTAATATTTTGGGTTCGTGAAAGGGGAGTACAATAATTTGTACATAAATCTTCTGAGGGACACATGTGGGCTATGATAGAGAAAGATTCCTCGTCTGGTTGTGTTATTAGAGATTGAGAAAATATTATATAGCTACTTTTTTCGATATTTAGGGTCAGGGAGTTTGTAGATAGCCAATTCATTACGGTGCCTAAAGCTTTTTCAGCATTAGTTTTTGCACCACACCAGGTATCTCCTCGTATTAGGAGGGCTGTATCATCAGCATAGGAAAAAATTTCACACTGGTGTAATTTGAGATTACAGAGATCATTTACATATAAAAGAAACAATACTGGCCCCAAAATACTTCCCTGAGGAATACCGAAACTCAGCGACATTTCGTCACTTATTTGGTCGTTGATTTTGACACTTTGAGATCTGTCACTCAGATAGTCTCTAAAAATTTGCAATGCAAGACCACGAATACCTAGTTGTTCCATCTTCAAAAGTAGCTTGGGTATAGAGACAGTGTCAAATGCTTTGGACAAATCAAGGAATATTCCAATGGCTTTAAGCCCTTTATCAAGTTGATGTACTATAGTATTCGTGAGATCCGTGACGGCATCTTCTGTCGACCGATTTTTACGAAAACCATACTGCTGACTGGAGAGAACTTTGTGCTTGTCTAAAAATTTTGAAAGTCTAACATTTAGAAGCTTTTCGAATATTTTTGAGATAGCACTTAAAATAGAAATAGGCCTGTAATTTTTGACACTGTCTCTATTTCCACCCTTGAAAATTGGATGGACAATGGCCTTTTTTACAGATTTTGGGAAGACTCCATTTGAGAGGCATAAGTTAAAAATATGTGTCAATGGTGGAACTAAGACTTCAGAACAATCCTTAAGTACACTACCAGGTATTTCATCCCAGCCAATGGCGCAATCTCTGCGCAAGTTTTTTATAATACTCTCAACTTCAGCACAATCTGTACTAAACAAACCCATTGAGCGGTGGTTGAAGGCATTTACTGTTGGAGTCGAGACATTAACGCTGTTTCTGCTTGACGTAGATATTTTGCTAGCTAGCTCTCTGCCTATGCTCACAAAATATTCATTTATTTTATTAAGACTTGTCTTAGGATTATCATTTAATCGAAGTAAATTTTCTGCTTCTGATGGCTTTCGTTGAATGTTTGCGATATTTTTAATGGCTGTCCATGTCGCCTTTGGATTTCCTTTGGCCTTTTTTAATTTATTTGACTCATGTTCCCTTTTAAGTCTCTTTAGCAAATTATTACAAAAATTTCTATATCTCAGGTATATTTGTTTATGTATACAATTTTCAGGTTCAGCTTTGGTTCGCATGTGTAATTTGTCCCGATTTCGGATGCACTTTAATAGGCCAGGGGTAATCCATGGTTTTAAAGTCCTTTTCTTTCTAGGTACATTTAGAGATATTCTGTTTGATAAAATAGCAGATGAAATTATTTTGATAAGCATGTCCATGGCAATGTTCGGGTCTACCAATTCAAATATAGAATTAAAACTAGTATTTTTAATTTCCACCGCTACCGACGTATAATTGACTTTAGTGATCGTCTTCCTTGTGTTGCATTTTTTTATACCACGCAGATCAGTGCATAGTAGAACAGGTGCATGATCTGTGATCATGGAATCTAGGACGATAGTGGTGGTATAAGTGGCTTTATTATGCATTCTGAGTAAAACATGATCAAGGCAATTTGAACCATGCGTAGGGAATAGGTGTGCAGGTAGCATCGCATGTGAGGCAGTTATGTTGAGATATTCGTTTGAGTTTCTATCATCATTGTAGGGCAATATATTTATGTTAACATCTCCTATAATAGCTACATTTTTATATGCTGATAAACTAGTTAAAATGTTATTTAAACTGTCTAGAAATGCATCTGCATTACATTGTGAAGGCGATCGGTATACTGCCACTATAGCAAAATAATTTTTATATGTAAATAATAGGCAACTGCCATCAGATAGCACGGGTTCAGTGATAATGCCGTCAATGTTGGAATTTACATAGATTACTACACCATCGTTCTGATTTTTGTAGCCTGAGCGGTAGCTAACGTAACCGGACAAAATAGGTGTATTGGGACATTTACTCAACCAACATTCTGTAAATATAATTATATCACACTCAACGTTCATTCTAGTCAGATATACTCTTGCCTCGTCTATGTTACAGTGTATACTACGTATATTTGAATGAAATATTTTCAATTCATTGCAATTTTTTGACAATTCATGACATTGCTCAGGCATACACCTAACTGACTCAGATACGCTCATAGCTTCTATTTCACTGTTTATGTAATTTGTGTTAGCCATTAATGAGTAATAGGAGCACAATAGGTTTTTCTAAAAGACTCTTTTCTATAAAGTAAAAGTAAGACATCTGATTGTATAATGTACCGGAAGTAGTAACCAAACTTTTAATTATGGTAGTTAATTTTGATATACTGTCGTATCTCATACTTAAGTTTTTCTTGCAATACTGTGTGTAAATATATGTGTATTGTAGAAGTATAAGAGTGATTTGTGTAGTTGTTTTGTATGTAGTTTGAGTGACATTACAATTTTGTGTTAGAAAGTAATTAAAAAAATGTAAGCAATGACTATATGGAAGGCAAATTGAGTCATGTTTTGTCTTGAAAAGCAAACTATATGTAACGCTTAAGTATTATTTTAATAGTGGTCTATGAAACCGTTTCATGATAAGGGTTCGTACAAGTATAAAATAAAAAAAACGAGCCAAGGTGCTAAAACCGCCTCGAGCGAGTTTTTTATAGCATTACACAAGTATTTTAAGACAACATTATTTGCAGTTTCGATACTCCTTTATCTTATCTCATAAAGTAGATAATGAAATTTAAGTAAAATTACAGCATATTGTTTGCATTTATTTCTAAAATAAGTCCTACATTATTTATTCTTAATTAGTTTTGCATGTGTCAGATTCTGTGCTTGGAAGTAACATCCCTAAGTTGTTAAGACTCGAGTGAATGGATATCGCCAAAATTTGCCTGTTAATATTCTTAGGCCGTGTTGTTTTTTTATGCGGCCTATGCTGAATAGTAATTTTTTCCGTTACGTTTTGCAGGTATTTCCTGATATTAAGCGATGAAAAGTCATGTGGATATATCACTTCTGTTCAAAGAATTAAAACTGGGTTGCCAGTAACATTTTTAGATCTGGTAATGCTAAAAAAAGTAAGTTTTTTCTCTATCAGGTACACAATTTTTAAATAAATATTTTATTTTTGAAGAAAAATTAACTACTAAATTCACGACTACAAAATTATATTTATATCGCTTTTTTCCTCAAAAAATGTGAACCTAAGTTCCGCGTGGCATTATGTCAATGCGGTGAACCGTAGAACTCTTATTTATCTTTGCCCATGATTAATTTATTTTTTGTAGTCTGAAGATAGAAATGGTGTCACCTGGTATCATGGCGCAGTGGAAGCAGCAGAACGTGCGTTGAAATGTAAAGAACAAGTTTTAATTGCTCGGCAGATACAGTTACCACAAACCTCGCTGGTGCGTCAGATTGCTAGTTTAACAGGTCTGTCATAGTTATGATTTTTGTTATTATCTTAGGTTAAGATGGAACTTATTCTTTGTTAAAAAAAAGATATAAAAAGTACTCTCCGACTAGTTTTAAACTGATTTGCTGAGTTCTTTATCTGGAAATTATGAACGTGCCTCACATTCATAGTGTGTTTTTTGGGACTTACAAAAGCATCCGAATAAAACTAATCATTTGTATTGTTAAGACATGTTATGTCATCATCATCATCTTAGCCATAAAACGTCCACAGCTGGACATATGCCTCTGCATTGATATCCACCAAGACCAGTTGGGAGTGGCCCGCATCCAGCCCTATAAATGTACGTATGATGTTAGAAATATATTTATTAAACATATATCTACACGTAAATTGGCAACAAGGAACCACCAAAAGTAAAATTTGTACTGCTTAACAGGTGCCGATGACGTTACAGAGGCTCGCGGGTGTTTACAGGCAGAAGGGGCGGGAGAAATATTGATGCATAATGATTTAAATTGAAATAATATAAATATGCACTTTACAGATGACCAACGAGCATTAGACAAACGTTAAAAACACATTTTTAGAATTTTTAAATTTCCTTATCCTGGTGTAAGTCACAATTCAAGCGCATTTGTCGCTAACGCGACATTTTGTGAAAATGGAAAACTATGTTCCATTTCAAAAATGTTTAATATATTAACAAACGAAATTAAAGTTTGTTTAATCAAATTAAACATTCATGAACGGTTTTCATAAGTGTTTTATTTTTAAGTTTATTTGACATGTTCACTTATAAACTAGGTGTTGGGTGGTGCGCGGGCTGCGAGCAGCCCGCGTTATCGATGTGCATTAGTATTATTAACAAAAATGTCATTGCGGTTAAATATACTTATAAATATTTATTTAGCAAATGGTCAAGCCTCAAGTATATATTCTTCATTTTAGATTTGGAAATTTCTGACAAAACATCAAGCAATGCCTCACTGGAAACTTTAGGGATGCCATTAGAAAAATCATACTCAGTTTGTGCTTTACTAAAAGACGTGTATAATGTTTATCTGGAAGAAAAGGATATCGCGCTGTTAACGTTGGAGAGGTATGTCTGAAATTTAATGATATTATAATAAATAGGCAATCAATTAATTACTTTACACTGTTTCTACGGGTATAACGTGCCACTTACGCGTATTCGATATCACGATCGAGAATTGTTTCGGCTTCTTCCGGAGGCCTTCATCAGGTTCTTGTGTGCGGTGCGTTCGTCGCAACGTCCCGTCTCGCACTGCGGGCGGCAGCACGTTATGCTTGACAGGTCGCCGCGGGGTGTGGAGGCGGATGAGGCGGTGACGGATGTGTCATCACATCAGTCTGTGAGAATGCATCTTCATCGATGCTGATTTCTTCGGACAGGATCTTGGCAGTGTGACACGCTTAGCTAACTATGCACTCCGACACAATTTCTAGACCTTGTCTTCATGTACCATGAAGACAAGGTTTTCCAACTATGCGACAGTGTCTATGTATCGCTGCTGTAGTTCGGCCAACGACTAATTTGGTCGTCGGCCGAACTTCAATATGCACGTGAGTTTTAATAATCAATTGATTGGTAACATAAATTTACACGTCAAGATTATTGTCATAAAAGAGGCAGGTGTTAACAAAACCAATTATCAACTGGGTGATAGATTGAATCATTTTGCGATAACAATAGACAACGAACATATTTTAATAAAACACATTAGTATCCTAATAATATCATAAATATATATGGAAAAGTTCAAAAAATTAAGAGTCACCCCTTTGCTTATCAAAATAATGTTATTATTTGAAATTACTGAGTTCTTCATAGTCAAAAAAGATCGCTCAATTAACCAGAGCGTTACAAGTAGAATTTAAAACACTAAGGACTAGGGGTGGAAGATAACTCATCAGGCTACATATTATTAGCAATTGACCTCATAATATGACTCTATTATCTTTTATCATATATAATTAAAACATTATCTCCCATTAAAATAAATAACCGTTTCTCTATTTTCCAAATAGGGCTCAAAATTTCCGAAATGAATTTACGTCATTTCCTTTCATAAATTGTATTGTTTTAGAATCAAAGAAATAGAGGCTATAATGACAGAACCAAAATTTAAAGAAGACAAAGGTTTACAGACGTTCTTCTCTTATGTGGATCCAGACGAACTTCTTGCCACAACTGAAATTATGATTTTACCTACTCTTACCAACAGCTCGACAATGGTATGTATTAACCTCTTTGTCATTGAGATCACTAACCTAACGAGAGGAGGTAATGACACGGTGTATGTATTGTTTCAGAGAGATGACGAGTTCGATGTAAACGAGACATTTTTGTATATAGTGCCGGGACTGGAAGGGCATTACGAACGGTTCCGGGCGTTGTGCGAACGCTTGAAGCTTGCTGCCTTTGTACTGCAACCAGGACTCGATCGGCTGGAAGAGACACCTAGGGAACTTGCAATTAGATACTCTAAGGTACTTAAAATAAAACTTAAAACTACCTTGCGGGTAGTTTTAGTAGGCACCAAATAAGTGGCAGGAGGAGGAAAGGCATAAGTCCAGCAGTGGACGTCCTATGGCTGAGATGGTGATCATAATGATGGAATAAGTGGCTACTTAAGTTCGCTAAACCTACCCGCAAATTTAATAAATACATTTAATTTTAGTAATGTTATTGATAAGTCTCATACTAATATACACTTTATCGTAACCCTGTAAGAACTGATTTAGTTTTTCAAAGTTTTAGTTTAGTTGAATAAGCGAATCACTGCCACTATGGGAATATTGATTATAAATTTGGTGAAACTTTAAAAAAGGATGAATATAGCGGTGGGAGCGTTGGCTGTCAAATTGACGGACGCTGGTTCGATCCTCATCAATAGCTTGAATTTTCAATGAAGATAATACAGTTATTAAATTCCGAGCATTGTGGTTTTGTGGTACTTTTGAATACCCGCCTCGTTAGCTAACACACTCCAATTTCAAATTATGTTTTCAAACACGTACCTAGTGTATTCTGCAGCAGTCCTTGAGAACAAGTAAGCACTCTAAGTCTAGCGTGATAACATCTTTGACCACATCGTCAGTGACCATCAAGTGAGATACGCTCTATGTATGTTAAAACGCTCTAGATCTATACAAACTAAAAAACCGTTTAGAGGAAAGGTCTTGTATAATTAAATTATAAGAATGGAATCGTGAGTATAGTCGGATTATGAAAGATAAATAAAAAACTACGCGTCAAAACTTGATCAAATTTAAATGGGACCTCATTATGAAGCAACAGCTGTCAATTATAAAAGAACCATCAAATTTGGTTCGCCTTGAAAAGAGTTCTGAAGTAATACCTAAAAAAAACAGTCGAATTGAGAACATCCTCCTTTATTTGAGGTCTATTAATAATATGTTCATATTGAAAAGAATGAACTAACTCTACATAATTTGTAACTTCCAGGTTTTATTGAAGAGGTCAAGTCATAAGGAAAAATTCTACATTTTGGGGTACGAAACTGGTATCATTGTTGCTCTAGAACTAGCAGCTATTTTGGAAGAGTGTGGTAAGATTTATCTATACTAATGTTATAAAGAGGAAAGATTTTATCGTTTGTTTGTTTACATTTAATAGGCTCCATAAATACTAAACTGATTTGAAAAATTATTTATTATTTTTAGGCAAACGTATACGTTAATTGACAATGTTGCTCAGGCAAATCTTGCTATGGATTTGTTTGCTAACTTTTACCAGTCTAGTTCTAGGTACATAAAAATGTACCTCTGTCTCGTAGATGATATAAATGCGCCTGATCATTCTTCATCAGATTTGTGTCATATATTTTTGGTAGGCAGTTGTATATTTAGTGTATAATAGAAACGTTGGTTGGCAGCCAGCATCTTAGAATCGCAGCAAAACGTAATGCGTAAGCACCACGCACCCAATATTTTTCATTTTTAAATGAAATTATTTGGTAAGCATTATCGCGATGTGTAACGGTACCGCGACCGTCGACCTTGATATGCGACCAGTAATTTCACGCGTGGCCCGAGTGACCACGCTTATTGTTTGAAGTGTATAATTAAAGATAACTCAGGCAAATATATAGGGCACCTATATTTATTACTTACTTAGAACGAGAATCTACTCAGAGTTCAACGTTCTACTCGTATACCCGGTAGTATAAACTAATTGACTTCATGTATGCCGTGTCTTGACTCTGTGAGATTTGAATAGCCCTGGGATTTCGTAATGTTACTTAATTGCTCTTCTAGCTGAATGCGCATCTCTGTGCTTACGATACCAGGAAACTGTGGTCGTGACTGGTGAAGCATTAATGATATTGTATATTTTTAATTTTAGGACAACGTGGGACAGTATTTTGTCTTGGCGATGGTCCGGAAGAAACAAAAGCGCTAGTCGAGTTGGAAGTAAAGCAATTTGAAACAGAAGAAGCTCTGCAAATGAACGTGCTACGTCACATGTTTGCGTTGATGGCGTGTGGTTCAGTAGCAATGCCAGAGAGTGTGCTCACGGAGAGTTTATCGTGGCGTGAGCGTGTTGATACGTGCGTTGGCACACTTCTTGGGCGTGTGTCGCATTCTGCGCAATACGCGCGCATGTTAATAGAGGCAGCGCACGCACGTATCAAGAATCTACAGCGATACGTTTTTCGTCCACTTAACTTGCGCTCGAAAATAGTTCTTCTGCGTGCGCATCGTCATACCAGCGGAACTAACAGTGATGAAGAATGTTCGTTGCAGCGCTATTCGCTTGGCGAAATTATTGTGCAGGATCTCAAAGCGCCCTTGGCGCATGCTACCCTTGACTTGCAGGTGCCCGCTATTATCAACAGCTTCTTAGATGATGACGTTATACAAGCTTATCAAGAAAGGAATTACTGTGACACTTACCTCGTGAATGGCGATGCTTTTATGACAAGCAGTGATAAAAGTTATTAAAAAACTAAATGCTTTTATGAATCTTAATTTAAATAGTAATTTTAGTTCATATGTTTTTCTTTTTTATCAAAAGTACGTACACCATGTAACGTTTTTATATTTTCCAATAAGTGAATAGTAAATATTTGATTTTAAAACTTTTGTTTTATTCAGTTATAAAATGCTTTCTTCAGTACCATACCATACAGTGAAGTTAATTATAAAATAAGCATAATTATTATTTACATTAAATGTGTATATATTTATTTTTTTCAAAGACCAACTGCATTCTCTCATTGTGTACATAATAGTATAAAGAAGTGGGCCAATTAAAGGTCCACTTTTAATGATATTTGCAATAGTGCGAGCTACACTAAGGTAAAGAAAATTATCTTTTATAAAAAACTTATTAAATAGAAACGATAAAAAATAAGATTATATTGCATCTCATCCTACTAATATTATAAATGCGAAAGTTCGTGAGTATGGATGTACGGAGGTATATTTGTCTGTCACGCCTAAGCTGCTGGATCGATTTAGATGGAATTTGATGGAGATAGCTTATACCCTGGCTTATTTTCATCATCACCATACTCACCCTATTTCATCATCACGTGGGTTAAACCGCAGAGCGCAGCTAGTTGTCAATAAAATATCCCCAATCAATCGTCAATAAGTAATGCCTCCAGTGTTACAGATAAACATAGGAGAAGGTGATCGCTTACCATCAGGCGGGCCGTCTGTTTGTTTTCCTACAATATACCTAAATATTATATTATACGATGTTAATGCGTGGTTTAGATGTAATTTAAACAAAGGGAAAGTATAGTCAAAAACGTTGTTTTGATTTCTAAATATTTATTTTTTTAATCTAAGCCTAGTGCTAGATTAGGTTAGGTGGTACAGTAAAGAGTAAATAACAAAAAAAAGCTTGCGAAGCCCAAACAACAATATAACATGATCATTTATGTATTTTAAATACAATTTAAAAAGCAATAACAATAAAAAAGTATATACATAGATAAATAAAACAAACAACTACAAATAACTAAATTATTTAATATGGAAAATATTTGAGGTAGTCAATAATCCCATTTAAGTTCTGTATTCAAATGTTGCTTATTATAATCACACTAAAATAATAAATGCATTTTTTTTGTGTAGGTATGTGTATTGAGTGTATTCATATGTGTATGGGTGTGTATAATCTCTATATTATATATGTTTTTCTTACTTTTTCACGCAGTAATGGCAGATTATATTGACCTCTATAACCTGGATTAACATAGGCTACTTTTTATCCCGAAATAATATAGTTCCCCTGGGATACGACAAAAACATAATAATATTATGCATAAGTGTGAAGGTAGCTCCGTCTATCTTTTGCAATTTCACTTCTAAACCAATTATGATAAATTTTGGATAGACCTAGACGAAAGACATAGACTACTTTTTATCTAAGGACGACTGTAGTCCGTGCGAGTGAAATCGCGGGCACAGCTAGAAATTAACTCACAATGCGTTCAAAGTAAAACTCTAACATTTCGAGCATTTAAAGCCGCCGAGAGAATGAGTTTTACTGTTTGTGTTCGTAGTGTTATTGTATCTTTAAACAGCGTGATCAATAATGGCATGTGATTTTGAAATGATTAAAATAATTGACAAAAAGACGCGTTTCAAATAAGTAACTAGATACATATTATAACTGTAATATCGCACAACGGTTTCTCCATTTATGTTAAAGAACGCAATGCACTGCAGTAGAACGAAACATATTACACAAGTTTGAGATTGAAGTGGGCAGGTCCCGAATCATGCAGAATACCGACGCTCGTCGAGTACAAGCTATGGACTGGTCAACGCATCGTTGGGCATCTAATGTTATGTTATAATGGTAACGAAATCCGAAATATCGGAAATCCAAACTGTCTTGACATAACCATGGTACTTTGTCACTAAAAACTAAGCTAGATACAAGCACGCGTATACCCGGCTGACACTTTTTATACAATCTCGTTGTGCATTATGTAAAAAGAAAACGTTATTTCTGTCTTATATATAATACATAATATATAAACATAATAAGGGAAAACCATGCCGTGCTGCACAATTGCCGGTCGATTAAGACTAAAGCTTTTTAGATGAATGAACCAAATTTATGCAGTCCATGATTTAGGAGCGAGTACCCTATTTTCTTCTCTATGAAATAGTATCAAAGGAGCCTCACAGATTATATTACATAGCTTTCTTAAACTCACCTTTGTTAAGCCCGTAACTCCTGATGCACTATCGGTGTGACCAATATTAGACATGACACTTCCTACTAGGACTGAATCAGTTCTGTTTTCACAAAAGATCTTTTCTATAGACTCAAGTTCAGCTTTATCAGCTTCAGGAGTAGCTGTAACCATAAAAAATACTCTAGTACAAGAGTAGATATGTATAAAAGTGTCAAGGTATATTTGTCTACTCATAGAATTGCGAGAGACATTTTACAATAGTAAAAAAAACAGTTTAAAAAAGAAATATTTATGTATAACACTGTTTCTCGCAATGTGCGAGACGGGACGGTGCGACGAACACACCGCACTCAAGATCCTGATGAAGGATCCTATCGACTACGCGTAAGTGCCACGTCATACCCATAGAAACAGTGTAAAGTAATTATGAATGTGAGTTTTAATAATAATATAAATATTCTTTGTTATTCTTTTGAGAAATGACTAAGAACCGACAAACCAGAAAATTGATCCCTTACATCAGCTTAAGATTCCGGTAAATGTAAAGCCAACAACCATGTTAGCACCAGGAAGGAAAGGTGAAAGTATCACTCGAAAGTACCAGGTACTCACCTGCCTGGTAAGTTACGACGAGGTCATGTTTCAAAAAGTGCCACCAAACACATAGTGCCGGCAGCAGTCCTTGAGAGACAGTAAATTTGTGACACGCAAATCGAAATGGCGGAGCAGACATAACATGTCTGGTCCGCAGTCGACCTGATATTATTATCAATTATTGTTTTTGATATCTTTATTGTAAAAAAAAGAGATATTAATAAATGAGTAATGAAATAATGGCCGGCCGTGGTGGTACCGGTCTAGAATAGTACTCCCCCATCTCTTCCCGTGGGTGCCGTAAGAGTCGGCTAAGGGATAACGTACCAGGAGGTGGGCAGCAGCGCCTTCTGAAGATCGGAAATCATACTGCGCTCGCCAACCCGCCTGCCAAGCGTGGCGAGTATTGGCAAATCCCCCCTATATTGGGGAGGCATACGTCCAGCAGTGGACGCACATGGCTGAGAAAAGAAAAGAAATGAAATAATGTTGGTGTTACCTGAGCCACGGGCTTCAATATATTCCACAGTCTGAGGTGAAACTTCTGCTTCAGCATAAAAGACTTTCAAGAATGCTGCTGAAGGATTTCGAAGGAAACCATACATTTGGCCAGTTTCATCACTCAGTCTTGATATAAACTCGCCTTTAACATGGACAAGTTCAGCGTAGGCTCTATAATTGTGAATTTTATAATAACTATGCATATTAATTAACAATTGTAAACTATACTATAGGTACACAGTCTCTATGAAAATCCAACCTCAAAATAAGGCATATGCCTTATTCGAGCGGTGCCGTTTTTGAGCGGTGATGATATTTTATATCGCTGAATGTTAGGCGTAGTTTGTCAGATATACACTACCGTGCCCTGGTGGTACCGGCTTAGAAGCCCCCCCCCCCCATCTCTTCCCGCAGGTGCCGTAAGAGTCAGCTAAGGGATCATCACGTACCAAAAAGTAGCCAACAGCGCCTTCTGAGGGGTCACAAAAAATACTGCGCTCGTCAACCCGCCTGCAAAGCGTGGCGAGTATTGCCAATTTCTCAGGAATACGACAGAAACTATAATAGAAAAAACAATATACTATTAACGTTAAAGTAATTCTGTCGGTCTGTTACGTTTTCACCACTAAACTACTATATAAACTACTTTTGAACCAACTTTGATGAATTTTGGTATAGATGTATAGTTGGGATCTTGGAGAAGAACACAGGTAATTTTTTGTCCTGGAAAAGATATGGTTCCAGGGGGATAACTCAGGTAGTAGAAAAACGAATGATGGAACCACGAGGCAAAATCAAAATATAATTAAAAATTCTTAATATTATTGTATGATAAAGTATTTTTTATTAATTTAAATTCTAGGTTTACTTGTACCGATATGAAAGAAACGAGTGGTTTAAGGCTTTGCATAATTTGGTACCCATAGCTAATTAATGTCAAAATGTAATTAGCTTATGAAGTGATGATAGCTCAGCGATGGGAGCGTCGGCTGTCAAAATTACGAGCGCTGGTGCAATGGCCACGAATGACGTGAGCTTCCGGTGAAGGTAATACCGTTATCAAATTCCTTGAATGATATAAGGGTAGGTACATTGTAAGTATCCGCCTGGCTAGCTAGCACCCTCAAGCTTGAAAAACTGTCACCAAACACATACGTTAGTTTCCTCAGGAAGCAGTCCTTAAGAGCCAGTAAGCAGTCCTTAAGAGCCAGTAAGCAGACTAGGTCAGGCGTTACAATCATCTTCGACCAAATCGTCACTGACCATCATGTGAGATAGTGGTCAAACGCTAGATATGTACAGTATAAAAAAGCGATTATAATATTATTTATGTCTGGGCTAAGTATTATTTTTCTGGTAATGAAACATTATCTTATCTACAGTATTGTGCGATGTAATGTGAACACGAATGATAATTTTAAAAAAGCAATATTTATTTGTTACATGCAAAGAAAAAGAGAACGAATTACAACTTAAATTGCTTTAGGAAATATGTTCTTCCTTCAGTTCAGTTTATTTATTCAATGTAGGTACAAAAGTACACTTATGAATGTCATTTTACAATATTAAAAGTAATCAAACTATGTAATAATTTAGGATATAGTAAAAATATTATTAAATTATTTACTTAAAGTAAGTTTAGTTAGTTTAGGGAAGCTTTTATCTTTTAAAAAATCGTCAACTGAGTAATATGCCTTTTGTAATAATAGTTCCTTGAGAAATTTCTTAAACATTGCATTATTTAGATTTTTTAACCATTCAGGTGCTAAGTTATAGAATTTAATACAATTTATATGAAATGTTTTTCCGGTTTTGACCAGTCTTGATGACGGGACTATAAAGTGATATTTTCTTCTAGTTTTTCTTTTATTGCTGTTATCAGTCATTTTAAAAAGTTAGTAAATTTTTGCGTGCATACATAATGTTTAAAAATATGTATAAGCTGGGTAAGGTAAGAATTTTGATTTTAGTAAAAGCTTCCCTAAGCGTTTCACGACGACCTAGTCTGTATATCGCTCGCACAGCCCTTTTTTGCAAGATAAATATGCTATTTACGAGTACATTTGCAGCATTACCCCAAAGTAGTAAGCCGTATGACATGATGTAGTGAAAATAACTAAAATATACAATTCTGGACGTTTTTTCATTTGAGATTTCTCTTATTTTTCGAACCGCATACACAGCTGCGCTTAACCTTCCTGACAATTCTTTTATGTACGCTTCCCATTGGAGCTTACTATCGATAGTGAGGCCTAAAAATGTTGTGGTAGAGGTCAAGTTAAGTTGATTATCATTTATATGTATGCCAGGTAAGTTTGTATTATTTGTCAAAGTAAATTTAATACAATTAGTCTTTTTAGTGTTTAACGCCAAATTATTTACACTAAACCAGTTATATATACATCTAAGAGATTCGTTTACAGTAACAATGTCTACGTTTTTCCTATTAAGTTTGAATAACAGAGATGTGTCATCAGCGAACAAAGTAATTTCGCAATGCTTGCGCGCTAGAAAGGGTAAGTCGTTGATGTATACTAAAAATAGAAAAGGGCCCAGAACAGATCCCTGTGGCACACCAATAGACACTTCGCATACCTTTGACAGGACTCCATTTATGCCAACATTTTGAGTTCGATTTTTAAGATATGAATTAATCATTTCTAGTGCATCGTCACAAACCCCATAATGATTCAGTTTAGCTAATAGAATGTCATGCTTTACGCAATCGAATGCTTTCGACAGATCGCAAAATATTCCTAGGGCATCACATCGAGCCTCCATAGCTTCAAAATATTTATTATTAGATTAGAGGCGGCATCAATAGTAGAGCAACCTTTTGAAAAACCAAATTGATTTTTGAATAACAAATTGTTTAAGTTGAAGAAAGTAGACAGTTGGTTAAGCATTATCTTTTCATATATTTTACTAAGAGCAGGAAGCAAAGATATCGGCCTGTAGTTTGTAGGATCTTTTTTACTACCGCTTTTGAATAACGGGATAATTTTACTGTTTTTCATCAGATCGGGAAACACATTACTTTTTATGCAGCTGTTAAAAATATGAGCCATGTATGGAGCTAAGATATCTATAACTTCAGCTATAAAAACAATGTCAAAATCCTTGGCTGTAATAACATGTCTTGCCGTCTTTTAGTTAAGATTGTTTTTTGTGAAAAAGACTTTCTTGACCTGAATTAACCTTGTGCTCATTTTCTTCTTCAAAATTTTGTTAACAACTTCTAAACTCACACTCTTTGGAACACTCTTTGAGTCAATGATGTATTGTGTGATCTCACTAAGGAACAATATTTTTTGTGCGTGATACCCATCTTCTAAAATTAGAAGCAAAAAGAGTAAAGTTACTCTTAAGACTAATTTCTTACTATTGAAATAGCTTACTGTAAAAAAATGCAATTTCTGTAATCATTCCAAAATGGAGCGCGTATGCTATGTCTAATTGCTCATTACACACTGATTTTATCATAACAGTAAAAGAAAATGGTAGTTACTTCTGACATAAACATGTCTGACATGTCATGTGACTTAACAACTTTATGTCTCAGGGTGACGGGCGCAATGCAGTTTTGTACGAATTGTTTCTGTCTTTAAGCAGAGGTATTTATCTTGTTACATCACCTTAATTCAGAAAAAATATAAATTATGCCTTTAAATTGATGATATACGATATGTTCACATGAAGAAGCACAATACACCATTGTTCTTATAATACCTTAAAGCATCCTTCGCTTTTTGAATCAAAATAACGCTAACAGCTTCTGACTTTGCACATCCATCAGCATTTTCATCAAAAGACTTTGTTTTTCCATCGAAACTTAATTTAATGCACCTGCAAATTGGAACATTTAAGAAGCGCTATAATTGTAGCCAATGACCATCATCATCATTTCAGCCATACGACATTTACTGCTGGATATAGCCTTTTTCTGAAAAAGCTTTTGACACAATCTCACACCGTTTCATATGGGGTGATTTAAAAAAGTGCAATATACTCGTAGATGAAAAATACATAAATGTACTAAAAATTTTTTGAAGGGAGCATCAGTAAGATAAAACTGGAAAAACGAGGATCGGATATACCAATCTGCAGAGGTGTGAGACAAGGACACCTTTTATCACCTAAACTGTTCATAGCAGTTCTACAACATATCTTCGATCGGCTGAACTGAGATAGAAAAGGAATCGAAATAGCCGGAGGTCGACTCACGCACCTCAGATTTGCTGACGACCTTGTCCTTTTTGCTTAAGCTAATAAGAAACTTGAAAAAATGCTACACACACTAAACGAAGAAAGCGAAAAGGTGGGCCTAATGATGAACAGAGAAAAGACTTAAGTAATGTCAAACAGCAAGCCTGTCGCCGGCTACATATACTTAGGGAAGTGTGGGAAAGTGGAAGGGTGTCGTTCGACGACAATCAAGAGGAAGAAGCAGTAGAACGCCGAATAGATATGAGTTGGAAAAAGTTTTGGTACCCAAAAAAAATATTGAAAGGCGACTACCTAAAACTACTACACTTAAAAAAGACAGTTCTGGACAACTGCATTTTACCCTGCCTCAAATATGGATGCCAATCGTGGTCATACACCACTAAAACAAAAACAAAACTGGTGATATGTCAAAAAGCCATGGAAAGGAGCTTATCAAAAATAAGAAAACTGCACAAAATAAGAAGCGACTACATTCGTAGCAAAACAAAATTAAAAGGTGCACTTCACTATGCTCTTACATTAAAGTGGCGCTGGGCAGGTCGCCTTGCAACGTATATATTTTATGGGATGCAATATTACTGAATACCCTTTACAATGTACCCAGACGTTGAATAATGAAATTGACAAGCCACTTTCGCCAATATTTTCATATTATGAGCAACATGTCTGAAGACAAAGTTTTGTTTTCAGCGGTACTTGTGATTTTATCAACAAAAGAAAAGAAAAATTAAAACGGATATGGCTAAAATAACTCTCTATACAATACGATTCGTTAAATTTAAAACACTCCTTCCATTTCTATCATATTATGATACTTCTACGTCTATTCGCATTTTCCTAGCAGGCGTCCTACGCTACATACACACGAACACCGATTCCGACAATTTCAAACTTTTTTTTCAATGATTGCGTAATCTTTGAGCCCACTTATACCCTCTATAGACCAGGGTCGATAATTTTTAAAAACAAAAAAAATAATAGTGGTATAAAACCCATTAGAAAAGGAGGAGAATATTATAAAAATGAAAGGAAAAATAATTTACGGGCGATCTGAGGTCGGGAAGGGGATGGGGGTGAGTTTTTAAGGGTAAAAAACGGTTTATCTCGATTTCCGGCAAAACTAAAAGTTCTATGGAAAAAAATCAGATAGCAAAGTTGTAGGTAATAAAAAGATCTAAAACTTTTGTAAATACACTTTTTTCACATAACCTCAAAATTTATGTGGAAAATTCAAAAATCCAAGTTTTTAGTTTTTTATTTTTATCTTAATTAAAAATTATTTTTTTTTTTACGAAATTTGGTGAAAACTTACCTTTTTATGTCCCATATACGCTGTAATTTATTTGATTAAAAATATTTATTTTTTCACCTTATTTTGAATAAATATCGAAAAAGAACCCTAATTTTCAATCGAAAATTCACCCGTCAAAATATCAGCTTTTTTCAAAAAGTTGGTATGTTTTTTATTCGTTGAAATCTCTACTTTCCGATGGTAAAAAACAACATATATGTTACCATAGTAAATCTTCTCGGAAAATACAAATAAACTTTTGGAATCTACATAGCAAGGTACATACTAACTATATTTTAATCTGTATCAATCAGCTCTAAATTTGAAATAATAGTGTTTTCTGTTATATTTTTAAGGTTATATTACGTCAAACATACTATTTATAACAAAAAACACTATTATTTAAAATTTAGAGCTGATTGATACAGATTAAAATATAGTTAGTATGTAGCTTGCTATGTAGATTCCAAAAGTTTCTTTGCATTTTCTGAGAAGATTTACTATGGTAACATATTTTTTTTTTCACCATCGGAAAGTAGAGATTTCAACGAACAGAAAACATGTCAACTTTTTGAAAAAAACTGATATTTTGACGGGTGAATTTTCGATTGAAAATTAGGGTGCTTTTTCGATATTAATTCAAAATAAGGTGAAAAAATAAATATTTTTAATCAAATAAATTACAGCGCATTTGGGACATAAAAAGGTAAATTTTCACCAAATTTCGTGAAAAAAAATATATTTTTAATAAAGATAAAAATAAAAACTAAAAACTTGGTTTTTTGAATTTTTCACATAAATTTTGAGGTTATGTGAAAAAAGTGTTTATACAAAAGTTTTAGATCTTTTTATTACCTACAACTTTGTCATCTGATTTTTTTCCATAGGACTTTTAGTTTTGCCGGAAATCGAGAAAAACCGTTTTTTACCCTTAAAAACTCACCCCCATCCCCTTCCCGACCTCAGATCGCCCGTAAATTATTTTTCCTTTCATTTTTATAATATTCTCCTCCTTTTCTAATGGGTTTCATCCTACTATTATTTTCTTTTACTTTTTAATTTTTTTAAATGCTTCTACCCTGGTCTACTACCCCTTTTATAATACAATGTCAATCATCTATATTGTGCAATATTAATGAAGGTGTGGGTCTCGTATATTGCGCATCGCCAGTGCTATCGTCCGCATAACAATGCGTGCTGCTATTAAACAAAATGTCAATGGTTTGGAGTAAAAAGAGCATTGATGAAACCACAGAGACCTTTGGAACATCACCATTTAAGAGTGTGCTGTGGGAACAAGAACCATCGACAACGACCTTGATGCTACGATCATAAAAAGCTGGCGAACCAAGTACATAGCCGTCAGAATATCCATAACATGGTACTTGGGTATAAGCGCCCTACCAACTATGCCATATCCTATTAACTATGCTATACCCGATCAAAAGCTTAAGCGATATATATCCAGAAGACTAACTGCAAGCGTCTCTCCTCTACTTTCAACGGTATCAGCCCAGCGGTGATACAGATATACTAAAAGATTACCAGCCAATCAACTTTGACAAAGGCCATATCGACGTTCACTGATGGGCTGAAATTTTTCTATCGGGGTACGCTGCTGATATAAACACGTGTATTTTGCGCAAGCGCGCTTTTAGAGAAATTATGAATCATTAGTATATTTATTCAAAGATATAAACAAATACATTATATACTTTGCCATCTTTGTACACTTTTTAAATATGTTATTTATTATGTGCGTGAAAATTAAATGCAGTTTAAGTTAAGTAGAGAGTATGGTTATTTTAATACAAACAATAGGGATAAAAACTGTATCTATGTTTACGGGAGAAATTCCTGGATACACAGCCTTTCCCAGGAGGTGCAGGGGAGGTTATGCTGGAGTTACATCGGCTAGAACCTTCGGTGTTTGGTCCCAGCGCCTAAAACCGGGGCCACGTGTAACTCTTTTGCATTGTTACGTGGCTTCGACGGCTGTGGTCTGTGTTCAAGACCTCTCTTCGGTAACAGGGTGACGCGTGTCACCGACGGTTGGGTGACACAAGCAAAGACAATCATGTGGTTTCAAGAAAATTTGTTGGTTTTAATAAAAATATACTAAGAGGAGACTACAGAGCTCACAAAATTAACATTTAAATCTGCTTTTTGTACATCAAGTGATGGTCAGTGACGATGTGGTCAAAAATGTGATCACGCCAGACCTAAAATGCTTACTGGCTCTCAAGAACTGCAGTCTCAACACACTACATTAGCAGTTTTTCAAACTTAAGCGATGTACCTAACCAGGCGGGTACTCGAAAGTACCCTACCATCATGCTGAGAACTTGATAACTATGTTACCTTCACCGGAAGCTCAAGCCAAAGATTCGGTTCGATCACATTAGCCGAACAGGGAACAAACTTGCTTCTTAGTACTTACTACTTTTTTCTTTTTTTCTTTTTAGTAGTGGGATGGAATTTTTAAGCGAGCTCAATACCTCCCAGAATGGTTTGGAAGGAGTGACAGTGCTCGCATTATTTTGAATATACTCTATGCTTAGTTAGCAGTCACTTGAGTCAACCCGGGTGGTAGGCTTACTAATAAACAAGGCTTAACAGGTCATGGTGCCGATGAGAGGCTTACGGGTGTTACTAAGCAGAAGGGGCGGGACACTACATGTGAAAGCTAATTTTGATTGAATAAAACAAGATTTATTTTGCTAATTTATTAGTGAAAAAATATTTTTAGTGTAGTATTTTATTTTTGAGTGACCATTTTTTCCTTGCCGGACTCAATTCGGCAAGGAAAAAATCGGCGACTTAATTGCCAAAAATATTTTTTACACTGTATTAAAATCGTATATTGGTACTGATTCTCTTGTTCAACTAAACTTAATTAAAATTATGTAAAATATGATGTGTAAGATAAGTACTTATTCAAGTTACGATAAACTCCAAATCAGTATAACACTTATCTATAACGGTACTAAAATTAAATGTATTTATTAAAAATGCTGGTAGTTTTACGTAAAATAAGTCGCCACTTATTTGGTGTCCACTAAAACTACCAGAAATTGACCCGGAATCGTACAGATCTCGTCTTATATTAAAGATAGCACTAAAAGGAGTTGTACGAATTTAAATTTTAAGCGGAAATATAATACGAGTATTTCTTTTTTAAGATTTTTAGTGAATTTTAGCTTGTTCGAGTGATTAATAGAATTAGGGCCAATGTATGGTTAAGAAGAAGTTAATAGATATAAAGACAGACAAACTTAGATGTCGATTTTTTTCATACAATGTATAGACAATTATAATGGTTATTTCGAAGTGTACGTAAATGGATACAAAATTATGTTAAAGAGGTTAATGTACTTTGTTTAATTATTTAATATGTTTATGTACATCAAGAAACAAGGTATGTTTTGAATTACAATTTGTGTTTGGTTCCTACTCCAGACTGAATAATTACTTAACTTAGTGATAAGGTATGTCTTATATTTTTTAACATGTTATCGTGTGTTTTGTCACCTAGTCTAAATAAAAAGAAATGTTTATAAGTGCACGTGTTACTTAGTGGTTATGAAATTGTCCCGTTGTCGCATATTACCACCATCCACCCATCGAAATATTACTCACTCTTAATACAAAACATAAAATAAAAAATTAAAATTAAAATTCTTACTTGTGGGACTAATTGTGAGTTGTCATATTAAAATAATATATAACAATAATTTGACTGGCCGGTTGGCGCAGTTGGTAGCACTCTGCCTTCTGAGCCGCTGGTCCCGGGTTCGATTCCCGGACAGGTCAAACATTTGTGTGCATGAACATGTCTGTTTGACCTGTGTCTGGGTGTGTATATGTATATAAGTATGTATATAAGTATATATCAATCATCAGATTACCATAGTACAGGCTCTGCCTAGTTTGGGACCTGAAGACTTTGTGTGAATGTTGTCCTATAAAAAAAAAAAAAAAAAATTTTACACCCCGCAGTGTTACCGGTCGATTGCACGCGACCTGTCTGAGAGTATGTCGTCGTGACGTTTTGGTGGCTGTAACAATATCGTCTGCCTGGTTGGCGCAGTTGATAGCACTCTGTCTTCTGAGCCGCTGGTCCTGGATTCGATTCCCGGACAGGTCGAACCTTTACGTTGACCTG
The DNA here is from genome assembly GCA_934044485.1 of Apeira syringaria. Taxonomy (NCBI): domain Eukaryota; kingdom Metazoa; phylum Arthropoda; class Insecta; order Lepidoptera; family Geometridae; genus Apeira; species Apeira syringaria. The sequence goes on along the minus strand of OW203656.1, from coordinate 4,173,821 downwards.
ATTATTGTCATTATGCATGAACATGTCTATTTGACCTGTGTCTGCGTGTGTATATGTATATAAGTATATATATCAGAAATCTAGAAGAAGAATACTAACACACTAAGGAAAGCGCAATTCCTTAGTATAATATATCCCACCGAAAACATAAATGTAAAAAAGGAGATCGTGTAATATTACACTCGACGCTGACTAGCCAGTTCCTTGGCTTAAACTTGGCTTGACCGCTGCCGCGTGTCTAGATTACAAACTAGCTGTGGCCTGCTGTTCCACCCACGTGGACTATGGTTTTCCTACTACTTAAATTAAACCGCCGACACCATACTTTTTCCGGGATAAAAGCCTATGAGTTAAAAAATATAAATAGAGAAATTACAAAAACAAACTCTATTTTGTATAGTAAACTTATAAACTATACTTATTTTAAACCAAAATAGTATATTTTATTATCTTGAGAATCTGCGTCTGAGCAAACACCTACGAATCAGCTTGAGAGTATTATGTACTTACATGTTTTACAACAATTCAACTATTTATGTAGTGGTTATTGGTTAATTAAAATCATACTTAACATTGGGTTGAAGAGTTATATGTACATAGATACAGTGTACCTAATAGTTATTTAATGTGAGAAAAACAAGCACTACCTACTTTATATGTAAGAATATTTTAGTATGAGGAAGGCGCAGGTTGTAAATCAGCGCTGTGAAGCTAGTCTTTATAGCAGTATGCTGAACCTGCTCCTTTTGTACACAACATAATTTTCCAGCTTTCGCTCAACGTCATCCACATTGGTTGATTCCAAGAACATACAATAAAATTTTAAAGTTCTGTAACATTAAGGATTCATCAGTCTACCAAGCTACAAAAAATAGTGAGAAACTAACTGCTCACGCAGTCATATGACGAGACGGGTAATATTATAATTCTATAAGTTTCGCTCTTGCCCTCGATCACACACACCCACATATTCACACACACATGCGCGTCTAATAGCCAGATTCACAGGCGCGACTTTACTTTCCAGCAAAAGCGTCTTCGCAAAGTAAGCTTTGAATAACCGAAGTATACTTTCAACTTTTTAAATTTCCGAGACAAATCTTACACTTTCCTTAGAAATGTCACGTCAAATCGACATGATGTTTCGAGCCATACATAATACCATACCAACCATAATAAAATGTTTTTACTATTCTTTGATATTAATGTAACGCATAGTAATGCAAACTTTACTTCGCAGGCCAAAGTCGTGATTATCCACTACTTTGACTTTACAAAGCAAAGTATATTTTTTGGACGTAAAGTAAGGGCTTGACAGGACTATGAAATATATTTTTGTCTAAAAGTAAATCTTTCAATCAAAGTAAAATCAAAGTGCGGTCTGTGAATCTGGCCCTTACATTCTCAAACCATATATTAATTATTACAACTTTATTTTAATCACACTTTGTAAATGTAAAACTGACTTTAATGGAAAATTTTATATATAGGATGCCTCCCGATACCAAATATGTAATATGACTATGAACATGGTTTCCACGACACGGGCCTTGAGCCTAGTGTGGAGCCGTTGCATTTAAATCCTTGAAGATCGCATCCCATTTTGACTTTTACTGTAATATATTAAGGTCTCATGTGATGTTATAGCTATATAATAAAAAAAAAAAATTGCCTTCTATAATGTAATACTAAATAAATCTGTAAAACTTGAGTTACGTTATTCTTATAATGTATGATGTTGTTGTGTACAATAAATATATTATTTTCTTTCTTTTTCAAATAGTAACTTAATTCCCAAGCGTTCCCAATTAAGTGGAGCCACATCGAGACAAACCGATAACAAATTCACCGCCATTATCTTCAAAAACCTTTTAAATATTTGACGGAGCGTGTAAGATATTGGAATAGGATAGATGGTATTAAATGTAATGTATGGACTTGACTAGGTGTTGCTAGAGTTGGGCAAATAGAATAGATGGCGCTGTCGAAGTGTGTTAGATATTCGAAGTAGATGGCGTTGTCAAAGCATTTTAGATGATTAAAGTCGATGGCGCTTAATATGAAGATGTAGCTAGTACTTGATTTGTTAGCTAAGTGGAGGTAGGAGATACGTGGTGTCCGTTTTGGACCAATGGGCGAGCTTAGTGTGGTTTAGTAGCGAGAGTCTGAGGCCAGCCAGCTCCGACGATCACTTTTGCCGTGGAAGCCGAACTGGACGGTCGCTCTGGTCGTCCTAGAGGTGCCTTTTGTCAAATAGAGTCTCCAATTGCCGTATTAAGAGGCGAGTAGCAGCGGAATGTTGTAAGTGATTCATTGTATTACTTTTTAACTTTCTTTCTTTCTTTCTCTTTCTTTCTAACTGTTCTAATGTGTAATCTTGTGTGCTCTGCTCCGTGTTTAAAGTGGAGGGAACGTTGAGGAGGGAGAACATTGTCCGGACGTAGAAGGTGCTTTTGATCCCGGCCCTGAGCCGCAACCCAGGGCTTCCGAGCTCTCTCCACTTCGATAAGAAAGTTATTAGAATATGAAGTGTTAAATGTGTGTTACGGTTACTGTTATGCTGTGATAATTTTACCGTTATTTAATACCATCCTGACACTACCGGGATACCATCCTGACCACGCTTTGGCTTTGAGCCCTACGCGCCGATATATTCGTCTCCCATATAATTTATTTCTACTGTACATACCCATAACAAAAAATATTTTTGATCACTCTATGCTTACTTTTTTTTCTAATACAAATGTGTATAAAATTATTTATGTAAATCTATTGAAAGCTAAACGATTATGACCCTATTAACCTCATAGGTAAAGTATATATTAAATCAGGTGCGTATTAGCTTAAATTTGAATCCTATAAATACAGACATTATTTCAATAAGCCTTAGACGCATTTCAACTGCAAACACAACTAATAATTTTCTCTTTATATTGATTAATTGAATAGTAGAATTTGTCAACAGTGATCGTTTTATTCCTAGTAAGTACATTTCGGTTGCTAGCTATTATCTTTCTTCTCTACCAACTCCCGATTACATTCCTTTTGTCATAAGTCAATTTGCTAGCTGTGATGTTAAAAAGAGCATCCTCTCCATTTCCTCTAATGCAGAGGGTAATGACATCATTAGTCATCGTATCATCGTTCCTATGTGAGATGAAATTCTCCATGTTATATGCCACATAGTGAACTTTCCAGTGTCGACAAGTGTTGTACTATCTTGCTGGAAAGAAGCCCAAATTATCCTAGTACCCAAAAACTCCAAGCCCGAGTCCTTTTCCGAATATCGTCTCATTTCCATACTTCCTTCCCGTCTAAAGTTTCCCAACCCTTAATCTTCAGCCAACTTAGTTTTTTCTTTCAATCAAAATAATCTCCGTAATCCCTTGCAGTCTGGTTTCAGTCCCGGCCATAGCACAGTGTCTGCTCTTGTCAAAATCACTGACGGCATTAGGTTGGGCATGGGAAAAAATACCTTACTATTCTTACTATATTAGATTCTAGCTTAATAGTGTTGACTTTGATATCATCCTAGCCTGACTCATATCTATTAACATAATCTCTATAGGTTAATGATTGGTATTCTAGTTATCTGCAAGAGTGACGGCAACGTGTTCAAACTATAGTTGCACAGTTTATTCTTCTTCCTATTCTAGACTAAGCTGATCTGTCTGTTATCTCGACCTTTCAGTGGACCAGCTAGAAAAACTTAAGCGTCATCAAAATTTTTGCATTTGGTTTATTTTTGGCCTCCGAAAATACAACAATAATTCACAGTTTAGTTTAAGTGGCTTCCCATCCGCCTTCGCCGGAATACACATATACTCTATTTGCTCAATAACAATCTGTTCAACCGTTTCACTCCCAGTTACTTAAAAGTTCGCTTTGCGTTTCTCCATTCTCGCCATCCTGATGTTCATCTTAGGTTATCAGATAACTTACTTCTTAACGCGCCAGAACAATACACTGTGTACTACACTGTGTCTACGACAAATTTTTTTCAGTGCAGGCGGTCCGTGTCTGGAATGCACTACCAGTCACAATTAGACTAGAAAAATCCCTCAATATTTTTAAAAATCAAGTTACAAACTTTTATCAGCTAAAAAGATCTTTGTTGTACTGAACCCTATCTTAAATGTTATGATATAAGACAAAGTAGTGTATTCAGACTGCCAAAACGCTCCAACAAAGTCTAACGACTGTTATCTTAATATAATACAAACGGGACCAACGGTGAAACGGGACTCCATTGCACGAAAACGGTCCTTTAAAATGTTTTAAGCCTTCACCTATACAAAGTATGACCAAGTAGTACGCTACCTATCTCAGATGATCAGTTAAGAATGCATGGGTAATGGCCGTTTTCAATAACTTACTTACCGTTGACCATTAGTTAAAATGCCTACCAATGATACCGGCGTTTCAATAAACAAAGATTGACAGTGTCTATAGTAGTCTATTGACAATTTATCCGCCATGCTTATCTACCTGTCAGAGGGTCCGGAGGCATAATCTCTAACCATAGATAGACCCATTTCATAGAGATGATGAAAATGCGTTTCAGAGCCGCGCTACAGATTACTGTCGGTAACTTGAATGACAGACGGTTAGAGTTTTCATCTAACCCCCAATTTCGGAAGATAATTGTTCGGTTACATAGATATTTTTGTACACTTGGTGATCAGCGACGATGTGGTCGAAGATATTATCACGCTAGACCTAGGATGCTTACTGGTGGCTCTCAAGGACTGCTGCCTGAACGCACTATGTGTTTGATGACAGTTTTCAAACTTGAGGGTGGTAGCTAACCAGGCGGGTATTCGAAATTACCCTACCACCATGCTGGGAATTTGATAACGAGGTTACCTTCACCGGAAGCTCAAGCCGTTGTTGGGATCAAACCAGTGTCCGTCAGTTTAACAGCCGCCGCTCACCCCGCTGAGCTGTCATTGCTTCATAAATTCAATTCACGAATTCATAATGAAATGGAGCGCGTAAATCGCCGATATAATGATCGTGTCAACTATTGGTAAGAACTGACGATCGTCTATAGATTTCGTATAAATTAAAATAACATGTGTAAATCTATATTATGGGGCATCCATTAATTGATTTGATTGATTGATTGATTGATTTTCCAATTTCTTTATTATCATAGATACATAATTTGTACAACTCAGCGTTACAATCTAAGTTACAATAATCATAGCATTATAGTCGTTTTACAGGCTAGGACCGCCTTTTAAAACTTTCAAAACAATTTGTTGTTTTAGTTTAAATAGTTCTCATTAAATCGATAAGTAAAATATAGTCAGGTGTAACATAGCATATTAATTGATTTTTTATACGTACTACTTTGCTTTTTCGTACGTTTACAGCACAAATATGTTAAATATGCCAGTTTATGCATAGCATTATCAACATTAGTATTACCTACACCTTATAGTTTTAATAGAATAAAATATGTCAAGACATGTATATAATCTTCAATGTATGCATACTATGACATTAGTAAGAAATATGGTGAGCTCAGAGTAGGTTGCCGAAGCATGTGATTATAATACCTACCTACTTACATACTGAGTTACCATTTGGAAATACCATCGTGTCAAATTGACAATATTTTATGTCGATGGTTCTTTTTGTACAGTATCATTATTATACCTACTTGTAATTGCATAATATATAAAATTTGTTTAAACAAATATAAAGCTAGCATAGTAAAATTCTAACTTACAGATTGGATGATAAAATGCTACAAGATAGGCGATTCAGTATCGAAATCCTCCTTTGCTTAATATAATTATTATAAATCAAATGGGTTAATGACTACAAATAGGAATAAAATAAAAAGAACACTTCACTTTGGTGTATGCTGTAAGTTGTTACTCATTCCGCAGAAAGCGAGGGTAGCATATTTATTTACCAACTCAAATAATCACTAAGCACGCTACAAGCCGAGGTTGTCTTTTCTGGCAGCCAGTTGCACAACAATGTATTAACCGAGCGTGTAACCAGATTTAAGCGTTTGTAATGTATGTATGTTACGTGCGAGATCGATTGATTAGTTAAACTTGACAGTTAGCGCGTTAGATAAATAGGGCCTACTCGTTCCATTGTGGTTCGAACAAAAAGTAGTGACGGGGTAATTTATAAGTTTTGTTTTTTTGACGTGATAACGTTTTATAAATTGATGAATGCCAAAATGAAAAATAGTAACGTTCCGCGTAACGTTCCACCTGAGTTTTGTATTACATAAAATAATCAAAGTCAAAGTCAAAGTCAATTCAATGGTCAATGGTCAATGGTCAATGGTCAATGGTCAATGGTCAATGGTCAATGGTCAATGGTCAATGGTCAATGGTCAATGGTCAATGGTCAATGGTCAATGGTCAATGGTCAATGGTCAATGGTCAATAGTCAATAGTCAATGGTCAATGGTCAATGGTAAATAGTCAATGGTCAATGGTCAATGGTCAATGGTCAATGGTCAATGGTCAATGGTCAATGGTCAATGGTCAATGGTCAATGGTCAATGGTCAATGGTCAATGGTCAATGGTCAATGGTCAATGGTCAATGGTCAATGGTCAATGGTCAATGGTCAATGGTCAATGGTCAATGGTCAATGGTCAATGGTCAATGGTCAATGGTCAATGGTCAATGGTCAATGATCAATGGTCAATGGTCAATGGTCAATGGTCAATGGTCAATGGTCAATGGTCAATGTCAATGTCAAAGTCAAAGTCAAAGTCATACATGATTATGTCGTTATCACTTAAATCTATCGTCCGTAAACCGACTTTACAGACAACCAATTTTTTTATTGTTTATCAATGTTGTTTATTATATTATATTTGTTTATCCATTAATTACGTGAGGTGTTTTGGGGTCAAGCTAACCCTCACCCATTCTTACTTGGGGGAGAGGGTACTCTCGACAAATATATGACTAAATTAAATAAAAATATTTTTCGTGTGATTCTATACTACGGTCATAATATTCTCATAGCATAGACCTAAGCTACCTAAAATATATAAGCCAATTATTGTTTTAAATAAATCCTACACAATCGATCACAGCTAAACAGCTAAATCTCATCGACACAATTACCTTACGTAATTTATGGACGCACCCTTTTACCTATCCGCAAATGAGATTCTAAATATGTTGCTACATTATTAATAAGCAGAGTGAACAAAAAGCTTTTTAATTTCCGATAGGCATGTGCAGATTTTGATATTGAAACGCTAGTAACAGTCACTGTAAGTAAGATATTGGAAACGACCGTAAATCTGACAGTATTACAAATGAACATTTGATAATCAAAATTATAAGGCGTCGATATATAAAACGTTGCAAGTTTTAATAAAGTATTTCAATAAATTACAGTAAGATGACTCCGAAACCAGACGAACATGGAAGCGCTCCACCGACGGAAGAAGACGTGCGTGTACTACCCAAAGATGAGAACAGAGTCGTCATCTCTGGCATGGCCGGCCTCTATCCAAATTCTCGATTCGTCAAAGATCTGGAGAACATCCTGTACAATAAGGTACGTAACCCAAAGGTTAACTCATAGTTTGATTTATTATTTATAGGCCTTTGTTTGACCACTATCTCACTCAATGGTTAGTGGCATCATTACAGATCAATTAGCAACGTTGATCCTAGCATCCTGTGGTAAAGGATCTGTGATGATGGGTCTAGCCAGCTAAATGCTAGCATACATCAGGTATTACAAAAAATAATGTTTTTTTGATGTAGGTACTATAAAGGTTTGTTTGATCGTTTGACCACTATCTCAATTGATGGCCAGTGACGATGTGGTCGAAGATGTTATCACACTATTCCTAAAATGCTTACTGGCTCTCAAGTACTTAACTGCTGCCTGAACACACTTTTGCTTGGTCAAAGTTTTTGAAACTTGAGGGTGGTTAGCCAGGCGGGTACTCAAAAGTACCATCACCGGAAGCTCAAGCCGTTGGTGGGGGTCGAACCAGCGTGTAATGAAATGCTTGAATAAAAGCCCAAGACGAGCTTCAATGTAATTAATATCAAGCCAAAAATGGATATTTATAACTGTTGTCAATTTTACACTAGAGTATTCCGCGGTTTCACCCTTGTGGATTATCGTTTTCCCGCTACCTCAATTAACCCACGGGAACCATTTTTTTTTCCAGGGTCTAACCTATTTCTACACCAAAGATCATCGAAATGGTACAGCCGTTTGAGCGTGAAGGAGAAACAGAAGTTTTTTCTACTAATTTGCTTATCTCACGGAAACAGCAATTATTTTCGGAATGAAAAGTAGCCTTTATGTTAATCTAGGGGTCTTAACTGTCTCCATAACAAATTTCATCATAATCGATGCAGCCATTTGAGCGTGAAAGAGTTACAAACATACACACATACAAACTTTCACCTTAATATTTGTGGGATTGGGCAAACAAAGAGATGAATTGGTGATATGTGTCCGTATTGAAAAGCACGTTGTTGATATGAAACAAAAGCGTTCGACCAAAACTTCAGTACCTCTATAATCAAGCCCTGGACTACTCAATCACTACATTCGTTTGTACTTGGACCCTAAAATTAGAAATGACCATAGATAGAACTGACCATCTGATTTTTTATTGATGATTTTCCAGATAAATCCAATTTCATCAGAGGAGCTCCGATGGAAGTATAATCACCCCGAGGCGACGCAGTACGCTGGTAGTGTACCAGACTTGGACCGTTTTGATGCACAATTCTTTAAGGTGCATTATCGTCTTGGAAACAACATGGACTCTATGTCGCGCAAGATGTTAGAGCAAGCTTATGAAGCTATATACGACTCTGGTAAGCTTAGTTTTACACTTTTTGGTATATAGATTATATTTAAATTTGATTTCGTGATTGAGAACACAGTTTCCAACTTCTCAAAATAATTAGTTGTAGCTATGGGAAGTGGTTCGCTCTAAGGCTAGCGTTTGTTTACCATTAAATCCCGTTGGCGCAGTACAAAGCGCCTTAGGTATAAATGAGAACGTTCACAGAAGCAAATTATTGGGACCTTTGTTTCACCATTTATCTTGCTAAGCCTGACATGTAATTGTTAAACCCTTCTAATTTGACTCATCAAAAGTTGTAAGTTCAAATATACACTAGCCACTCATTAATAGAATCCATAGTAACGGCAGTGTAACAAAACCATCTACACGTTGTGCTGCAAGAAGATAATTATGCTAGTCTAAATCATGCGTTCCAAGTTTATAGCAGTATATACTGTATTTAATATTCATGCCTAAATGAATACTATATAATCACACATACATATATTATATGTGTTCGGAGTGCTCGGAATGTAACGTACAAATTTTTAAAGGAAAAAAAAAGGCTACTTGTATTTGAACCCACGACTACAAAAAATCATCCTGTCGCTTTACCATCTTAGCTATAGTAGCACCCAACTATTAATCTAAATTTATATCTTCCTATATACATAGATAACCACTGCAAACCTATAAAACTCTTAGAATCAGAGTATGGTGCCTTCGTTCCATACTTTACCAGCTGCAATGTTGATTTATTTGTCCTATTAATAGTTCATACAATTAAAGGTAGGGTTCTAAGAAAAACATCTCCTCAGATGTTTTTGCTCAGATGCTCCTCCTATGTAAATAAGGTTAACAAGAATAACAGAAATAATTTGTTAACAGGCATTAGTCCGGAACATTTATCGGGCAAGAAAGTCGGCGTGTATGTCGGAAGTTGCTTTTCTGAAACAGAAAAAGCGTGTTTTTACGCAGCTAGCACTAGAAGAGGTTTTGGAATTGCAGGGTAAATATAAACATTTTTTTAAACATATTTATGTTAAAAACCATAAAATTATAAAAGTAATGATTTAATATTCATAATTTATCTTCGATGAGATGGTAACCCAGCGGTGGAAGCGTCAGCTGTAATTTTGACCTGGCTAGATTTGGACTTTATCGTAACCATATAAAAACATAATCACTACCATTATCATAATAATTTGGGCTTAAAAGTATTTGGATAGAAAATAATATACATACATACATTATGTGCGCTCACTGTACCACAAGCCTCATTCACACATTCCAATACCCAAAACTCGTTCCGACACAAATTGACCTCATTGCCCTGCTCTTTTGTCATTGTCCTTATCTAACAAAGACGAGTAACGACTGCACGCTACGCACACATCCACAATTATTAATAATGTATGCGCCTGCTCACACTTTTAAAGATTAACTTCAACCACCAATGATGTTTTACTAAAGGTAATTTTAATAAATTCATACTGCGCGGTGCTCAGATTTTGTTCCTTTACGCCATATACATGCTTACCTCTGGTGCATTTATAGGTTACAACAGTAAATGCGACAGATAATACGGTACAAGTAATAAAGAAAAGGATAGCTATGTGTTTAGACTTGCGCTTGAAATACGCGAGCACTACATAGATTAGGAGAAATATTGTTACAAAAGGGACATCGAATGAAACAATTTGTTTGTTTGATTATTAAGATATAATTTCGAGGAACAAAAGATACATCAACGAATTTCACCATTGCGTAAATAAATATTTACATAGCCCATAGTCATCATCATCATCATCATCATCTCAGCCATAGGACGTCCACTGCTGGACATAGGCCTCCCCCATTGATTTCCACAAGGACCTGTTGGTCATAGTCCATAGTCATCAGTGAGTATTTTATTAATTAATAAAAATGATAATAATACAATGGGTTGTCAAAATTTACAAGGTAACATTAACATAATTTAAAAATAATTTAGAATAGCAATAAAATAATCTAACTTAAAATAAAAACCTTAAAAATTTAATAAGAACTAAATTAAATCTAAAAAGGGCCCCTGCGGCATTGTACCCAAGATGCTGGCAGCGTTCCCTCTTTGTATTGCTAGGCTAATACGTTGAGCGAGGAAGCTGCCAGCTCTTCGGTCTCCTGAGACGTCAACCAGCCTCTTGGAAATTTCCTTGAAGAAGTTGAGCGCGCTAGGACCCCACGGGCCAAGGGTCTCGACACCGAAAGGAACAAAATTGTATTCCGCGCCGAGACCCCTGCTTTTGCCTTTTCGGCCGATAAAATGTTGATGCCAGTTGTCAAAATAGGTTTTTATTTGCCTTCGAATAAGTTTGATTTATTTCTTTGTTGACTTTTAGATAAACTTTTTAACAAAACTGGCCAAGTGCGAGTTGGACTTGAGCACAAAGGGTTCCGTACCATTACCAAGCTTCTCCCTGTTGCCGTTATCAATATCGAGCAAAAACGAGCAAAACATTTACCTTTGTTGTATGGGAGCACCCTTTCATATTTATTTTATTTTGTTTTTGGTATTTGTTGTTATAGCGGCAACAGAAATACATCAGCTGTAAAATTTCAACTGTCTAACTATCAGGGTTCATAGATGCACCCCGGTGACAGACGAACAGACAGACGGACGAACAGCGGAGTCTTAGTAATAGGGTCTCGTTTTACCCTTTGGGTACGGAACCCTAAACAATTACTGAAACGAAAACAGGCTTACAGTGCTAATCTATTAGAATTTGTAGGCAAATTTGTGCCTACAAAATCGCTTCTGAATACTTCTGATCCTCTATGACTCACGCCCGCCGCACACCGTCTGTCCCTATCGCGCAACTCCTTTACACCTTTATACCTTTGTACCATAGTTTTTGCATTTTCAGAACACACAGCTCGGCATTTCAATCGCAATAATTGACATTATTGCGAGCAGCCTCGCTCGCTATTATTATTCTAAATAAATCAAAATTACGACAATTGCCTTAATTTTGTCGCCTCCGTTTCCACGCGCTTGTGCGACATCTACCTCATATAGACATATAATATATTTGTCAACCACCAATAACATCTTTTCGAATCTACCCACATTTCATTTTTGTTAAGTTGTTTGAACATGATAAATGTTGGTAAGTTAAGTACACCTGCAATTGTAATTACTCATCTTTAATGCATAATAATAATAATTGTGTTGTGAAACTGACGGTTGCAGTTTTTTTCATACGACTTCGTAATCTATTATGTATACATATTTTCTTGGACTATGTTTATAAGTGTCGAACGGAACAATTTTATTGCATGTGATGTTTATTTGTTAAGTGGGTATGTAACCTTCTTTCTACAAGATTTTTTTTATCCTTTTGTTTAACTTATTCCAGGGTCACACTAGGATATAGTGTGGGGGCTAGTGTGCATATTGACATATTTTAGTTGTACCCATATATTATTTTCTTTGTGTGCTTTATTTATTTGTACCAAATTAAGGAACAATAAACATGTTTGTTTTTGTAATTAAACACCATTTTAGTTAGTAAGATTGGACTAAACAATTACTTATACACGACATTACGGAAAATCGACGGTCGCTGTGGCGCAGTGGTTTGTGTCATTCACATGACTTCTGTGTCTGTGTGTGGCAAACATTTGTGCGATGAGTGTAGATGTTTGTCCCGGGTCTTGGGTGTTTGTGTGCCGCGATTGTGTGTGTGCCTCCCGCGACACAGGGAATCCTAGTGTGGGGGTCTGAGTGTGATATAAAAAAAAGCGATTGTATAATAAAATTGACTTTTCCACACTTTCCCGCAGATGCAGCAAAGCCATGTTCGCTAACCGTATCTCTTACTGGCTCAACGCAAAAGGACCCTCTGTATCTATTGACGATGCTTGCTGTAGTTCTACTGCTGCCCTTGAACAAGCTTACAAAGCCATAACTCGCGGCGAGTGTGAATCAGCCATCGTGGGTGGAGCGAACTTGTGTTTGCATCCACAGTCTTCAGTACATTACGGAAGGTAATACTATATATTCGCTAGTTTCTTGAAAGCCCAAGTCATTCAAAACCTTCCGATTGCTATGATTTTGACACACTTTCTTTACCTTATTTACCTTACCACCTTACCTTGCCTCTTACCACCACGTTCATCAGACCTTTCATACAAGAGCGTCGGTTTAGAGGACTCATGACCAGGCCCTTAAAAGGAATTCTCTAATTTAGTTTCGGAACGTTCGTTTAGGCTTTCCTCTTCTTCCAACACCACTATCAAGTTCACTCATGTATACTTGCTTATATATATATAGGCAATCTCCTTTCACTAAAGTTTTTTCATGATTAAACCATTTATGCAGACACTTTTTACTTCTCTCAAAATTAATTGCTACATATTACTACTAATCGTTTTTTCCATTCCTTGCAACATGTGGAACGAGATTCCTGTCTCTGCATTCCCAAATAGCTACTATGTATGATTTTCATAAAAATAGTTTACAGAATCTTGAAAGGATTAGCAACATAATTATTATCGTATAGCTCGGAATGCCATATGTAGCTCTCAAGCACCTGTCATGAAAATTAAGTAAACGACTGCTACTTCAATCACCCCACGGCATTTATACCTTTTCCGGAATAAGTAGCGTATTCTAGGGTTCATTAGGGTATAAGCTATTTTCATTCCAATTTTCATGCAAATCCGTTAAACCGTTTTCGAGTGAAAGACTAACGAACATAATATAGACAAACTTTCGCCTTTATAATATAAGTAAAGTAAGTAAGTGTATTATTAGTTAGGTTTAAAGAACTTTATTTTTATGCATGTCCATAGGAAAGGCATATGTCCAGCAGTAGACGTCCTAAAGCTAAGATGGTGATGATGATTCTCCAAATAAATTCCAAAATATATTACACTTACAAAGTGAAACAAAGAAATTTCCAAAATGAGCACAATTTATCGGTTCTTGGCGCTCTTAAGTGTAAAAATGAAATAAATTATAATAAAACATGTTTTAGTTTTAAACCGAACTAAAAAATTGGAACAATAATCTCAGAGATGCTGGTAATGATAATTTCTAAATTACTGCATTATCATCGGTACCTACTTGATAGGTGTGCAAAGTTTCAAAGTTATATCCGACACGTAATAGACACCCACTTCAAAACGTTATCCGTTACAAAGATTCATAAATACATTAAAGCAGGTGAAACTAATGGAAGCGGGTTTATAATAATAAATCTACACATTTGGTTACAGAATTATGAATATCAGCATGGATGGTAAAACGAAATCTTTTGCAAAAGACGCATTTGGTTGCGCTAAGTCTGAAGCAATTAATGTTTTGTTTCTCCAGAAAGCCAAGGATGCGAAACGGTAAGAACAAATCCCAATAAAAATTTTACAATTCCTTAAAAAAAACTCGTTCGTGGTTTCAAACCAATGATAATATTAAAAAACATAACCTTCCCTTGGCAGTCGGATAAAAAAGTATATAAGGAACGCTTTTGTAATTAAATTTTGGAGTACATACAACGACAGACAAACTTACACCCCGTAGTAACTTTTACATGAGCTATTCGTACATTTGGTAAAGTCAGAGGAAGACATTTTGTTTTTATTTAGTGAGAACCATAAGTGCTGTACAATTGCCGATCCTACTGTGACTACAGAATATTAGGTGCATGAACTTAATCTAATGAGGTTCACGCCCGAGGAGCTAATTAGATCCCTAACATCATTTTTAATAACAATATCTTAATAGCTTTCATACATTTCAGCATTTATGCAAATTTGATACACGTCAAAACGGAATTTGTATCAATAGTAAAAGAAGAAACTGGCCCTAAATATGGATTTTATCGAGATCCAGCGGACACAGTTAATTTTCTAAATACATTTTATGACGAAGCTGGAATTCCGCCCAGTATAGTTGAGTACGTCGAAGCATTCGGTTCAGGTAATGAAAAAATACAATAGTAATAAAAAATATAAATAATATGGTCTTTGATCTGTTTGTAAAAATTTTTCTTTTCAACTTTAGCTGTACCAGAAGCAGACAAATCTGAACTGGTAGCTCTTGATCGAGTCTTTTGTAAGGACAAAAAAGATCCGCTACTAGTAGGTAGTGTTATGTCGAATATTGGCTATGGAGAAGCTGCTTCAGGGATATCCGCGGTGACAAAGGTCAGTTTATTTTAGTGATATATCTTGTTTAATCATATGAAAAAATGATATTAAAAGAACACGTTAGACACGTATCATAAGAAATATAATTGTGTACAGTCGTAAAAGTCGTTTCGGGTTTTATAACCTTCCCTGCGCTCAAGGTTCTTCTTATAAATATTTTGATCCCCGGGGACCCTGGGTTCGAATCCTTTAGGATTCGACATTCATTTAAGTCACAAGGACAAACATTTAAGCGACGCGACGAAGGTATGTGATTGTCCCGGTTCTTGGATATTTGTGTGCTGTGATTGTATGAGTCCATGCCTCCCGCGACACAGAGAATCTTAGTGCAGAGATTTATATGTGCGAAGAAATAAAATGTACTGGTTTTGAACAGTAAGTACTGGAAAAGATACATAAATTTTATTTTACTTCAGGTATTACTTGGTTATAACAGAGGAGAATTGGCGGGAAACCTTAACTGTGAGTCTGTGAGAACTGATATAGAAGCTATACAAGAAGGACGCATAAGAATACTCACGGACAATCAACGCTTTCAAGGAACGTATACTGCTGTAAATAGCATTTCAGTTACTGGAGTCAATGGACACGTATTATTATACGGGCATAATAAGCAAAAAGTATGTAGTGATGAATTCCATAGACAACATTTTGGGGTTAATTAAAAGTATACATTCTTCTCAATAATTTAACCGTCAATTGCTAATCTTACCCATCGTTATCTGATGGGTAAATACAATTTTATTCACAAGTGAATAAAAAAAATTTAAAATTCGATCATGGCCCTGTCAAGCATGCAATCTAACCCAAGTCCGGACTTTAACTGGCCGGTTGGCGCAATTGGTAGCACTCTACCTTCTGAGCCGCTGGTCCCGGGTTCGATTCCCAGACAGGTCAAACATTTGTGTGTATGAACATGTCTGTTTGATCTGTGTCTGGGTGTGTATATGTATATAAGTATGTATTTATATCAGTATATATATATATATATATATATTATATCAGTCATCAGGTTACCATAGTATAGGCTCTGCCTAGTTTGGGACCTAAAGACCTTGTGTGAATATTGTGCCATATTATTATTATTTTATTATTATTAATCCTTCCCGCCACGCGCCTTTCACGTTCCTCACTAGTTAGTGCTAGAGTTGTTATAAAATTGTTGTGTATCACTCATGGGTAAAAATTTGTAGTGTTTCGTGTTTTAAAAACTTCGCTATGCTCAGGGTTCTTCTTTTGAGCTACTAGTTTCGCTCGTGGTTCAATCCTAGAACCCTTCATTTGCTCAGGTTTCAATCCAAGCGCTGACGTCATAAATAAACTTTACCTCCATGTAAAAAGTAACTACTTTGTTTTTTGTAGGACCTGAGTCGTTATACAAGTAATATTCCTCACCTTGTCACTATATCTGGAAGGCAAGACTCTTCTGTAGTAAGAGTATTTAATCATTTAAAGTCTCATCCGATCGATCCGGAAGAACTAGCGTTGCTGCATAATATACACGAAACAAACATTTCCGGCCATCTAGGGAAAGGTTTCATAATACTAGGTAAGCGGGTGAAAAATATAATTTTCCTTATTATTCTGTTTACCTTGAAGTTTCTTGTGAAATACCTATTTAATCTTCTTTTTAGATACTAATCCTGAACAAAAAACAATTAGTTTGTGTGAGAGAGCAAATTATTTCGATAACGCGCAGCGACCGCTATGGTTCGTGTACAGCGGTATGGGTTCCCAATGGGCTGGCATGGGAGCACAGCTTATGCGTATACCTATTTTCTCAGCTGCAATAGAACGGTAAAAGAATAATAATATATAATATACTTTATTTTAAATATTGCTAAAACTCGCGATTATTATTACGATATATTAAGAATACGAGGCCGAAACAAATCGTCGATCGTAATATCGAACATACTAGGCATATTATTTCGCTTACTTGGCTTACTTAAACACATGGTCCTCTCAGACGACGACGGACAAAAGGCGCATTAAATTTTGATTTACATAATCGAAACTCATTCTATTATAATGTACGGCGCACCTTGCTCCGACAAAGTCCAATTTAGAAACCAATGCGATACAATCACTGTGCCACATGATATTTCTACTATCAGCTCTGTTGATGCTGAACTGTAAATTATTACTTTATCATTTTATTTACAAAAATTTCAGGTGTCGCAAAGTTTTGGAACCGAAAGGGATCGACATCGTACACATTATAACATCTCCTGACAAGACCATTTACAACAATATTCTTAACTCGTTTGTGGGTATTGCTGCTGTACAAATTGGTCTGACTGACGTCCTACTATCGTTAGGACTAGTTCCTGATAAAATAATAGGTAAGTATACGTTTAAATTATTTGAAGGAAAAGGACTATTAATGCCGAGGAAAATTATTTTGTTTGATATTGGAATTGCAAACAAAATCCAACATAACACAATACCTGAAGACGTTTGACTCCTATCTCACTTAAAAGTCAGTATCGAAAGTACGCTTACAGTAGACCTAGAATGCTTACGGCTTCACAAAGACTGATGCTTGAAAACACTATGTGTTTGGTAATTGATTAAAGTTAGGGGTGGAAGCTAACCAGGCAGGTATTTGAAATTATCCTACCTCCATAATGGGAATTCAATAACGGTGTCACCTTCTTGGGAAGCTCAAGCCATTGGTGAGCGTTGGACCAATTTTGTATGCCAGTTTGACAGCCGATGCTCCCACTGGTAGGTAATTAATGTTATTATTGCGGAAATAACTGTGTGTTTTACTAATGATGATATACTATGGAACTGGAAGAAGGAAGAAATGGGCATATCTGTAGCAGAACGAAGGTCATCGACATAGCCCAGAAGATTAGTAAGTTAAATGAAATAGGAAAGGGAAGGGCTCATTAATATCTCGTAGAACTGATAGCCGATGTGGACCAAAGGTTGTCGATTGAAAAACGCGAACTGGCAAGCGTCGGAGGATGTCTACCTACAAAGTAAACAGACGCTGAACTCAGGAAGAGGCTGGATGCGAACCGCTTGCAACCGGTCCTGATGGATAATATTATTAAACTTACGTTCATAATTATTTTACACAGGTTCTACGGGTATGTATAATGTGGCAATTACGCGTAGTCGATATCACGATCGACAATTGTTTCGGCTTTGTCCGGAAGCCTTCACCAGGATCTTGAGTGTGGTGCGTTCGTCGAAGCATCCCGTCTTGCACCCAAAGGCATCGTCAAGTGCGTCGATTGTGATATCGAATACGCGTAAGTGCCACGTTATACCCGTACAAACAGTGTAAGGTCCTGTTGGACATACTATGTATAATTTTATTATGCTTTAACTTTCATACCCATACGTGTTGAGTTTAAAAACACGCCATATTCATGCTATATCTCAAACGTGTTCAAATATACCTGTATATAATGTAGGAATTTCACATATACATGTAGTTAAAGAACCAATCGGTACTGTTTTTCTTTATCATACTCACAACTTATTAGGATCTCTTTAGTCGCGGGAGGCATATACATAACCACGACATCATCAGAAACATTCAAAAACCGAAACAAAAATCTTTGCTCATCACATAACTGTTTGCCCCTGCTGAGATTTAAACCAAGACGACTACTAACTTTGAAGAAGCCTACAACTTTTTAGTTGTAACCTGGAAGCATTTGGAAGAATATCTAATTCCACTACGCAAAGTTATTTTAAACGATATACGAGTATACTGTGGCAGTTTTGAAAAAAATGGTCACGTATTTAACATCGACATATGGGTAACATAAATTAATATTATCAATTGCAGGGCACAGTGTTGGTGAGCTTGGTTGCGCATATGCCGATGGTTGTCTTACAGCTGAGGAAATGATATTATCTTCATACAGTCGTGGACTGGTATCTTTGGAGACTCCGTTCATTTCTGGATCCATGGCTGCGATTGGAATGGGATTTCAACAGGTAAGAATATTTTTTCACAATCATTATAGTTTTAAGAACGTATTTTAAAAATTTATAGCTGTTCCTTTTGACTACTGATTTTATTTTTGGTCAGTTAGATAATAGTTACAAAGGCCGTGCTAGACCTAGAATTCAATTTCATGTATTTATGTGCCTGAATATTGGAATAAAAATGGGGTATTGGAGAAAAATGCTACAAATAACTTCGACACCACATCGAACCAATGCATCCATACTCGAATATATTAAATACCAGAATCCAAACCAGGCCGTCAACCATCCGTCCTACAAGAATCCTCGAGTATTTTTTTGGACACATTGCCAAAAAGGAAAGAGACATTCTTGATAACTCAAGATCACTGGCTAAGTAAACGGCAAAAAGCTTGAGGTTGCAGCCCGATGCGTTGTTCTGATCAAATCCGCATCACCACGGGTAACACCGCAGGATGCGGAAAAACGAAAGAAAGAAAAACTTAGATATATATATTTTACTTTTTAGATTATATTTGCAAAGAAAACTAAAAACAAGTATCATCTTATCTATCAATTTACATCATTGCAGATGTCAAAGATGTGTCCACCAGAAATTGTCATCGCTTGTCATAATAGTGCTGAGTCGTGCACGATCTCGGGGCCTGCAGATGCGATGCGGATATTTGTCGCTGATTTAACTGCAAAAGGAATATTTGCTAAAGAAGTCCCGTGTTCCAATATAGCATACCATTCCCGATATATCGCTGATGCTGGTGGGTGTTTTAATTTCATTTTTTATTGTAATGATATAAGTATTGCCAATGTAAAATAAAAAACAGATGAAAGAGAAAAATAACAATTTTCAGGACCTGGACTATTAAAATACCTTAAAGCGATAATAAAAACACCTAAAATCAGAAGTGAGAAATGGGTGTCTACATCAGTACCCCAAGATAAATGGACTGAATCAACCGCTACGTACTCTTCAGCAGAGTATCACACAAACAACTTGTTGGTAAGAAACCCACCCATTGAAAGCGCTTTGTAGGCAATGTTATTAAAAATGAAAGATAAGACACCCTCTTATAAGATCACGTAACAAAAAAGTGGACTAGACAGACTGTATGCAATCACACAAAATATTGTAACTTTCGTACCCCCTATTATTGTGCTCTATGTCAAAGCTTGGAAATGTATTCTTTCTTCCTAATTATAAAAATATTTGTTGGAAAACACACGTGCTGTAAATAGAACTGCAAGCTGGAATGAGACTTACGAAAAAAAGTGCATGAGCCTTGTACGCCCTGAGTTCAAAGATCTGCCTGATCTCCCATTTTAATTTATAATATTGTTCGTAAGCTTTAACATTTTTTTCATTTAGAGTCCCGTGTTGTTTGAAGAAGCTAGTAAACTGATTCCTCCCAACGCTGTGCTGATAGAAGTGGCTCCTCATGCACTGCTGCAGGCCATCCTCAAGCGATCTTTGCCTAACTCCTGCACCTACATCCCTCTCACCCGCCGCGGGCATCAAGATAATGTCGTTATGGTTTTGGAAGCTATTGGCAAGTAAGTATAGCTCTTGAAAATACTACACACTCTGAAAAGCAGACCCGTACTCCAGCAGTTAGAACGTATTGGGCTTCCTCATCATCATTATCGTCATCTCAGCAATAGGACGTCCACTGCAGAACATTAGCCTCCCCCATTGATCTCCACAAGGACCGGTTGGAAGCGGCCCGCATCCAGTCCTTGCCTGCGATCTTAGTCAGGTCGTCTGTCCACCTGGTCGGTGGCCATCCTATGCTGCGCTTGCCAGTCCGTGGTTTCCAATCGAGAACCTTTCGACCCCAACGGCCATCGGTTCTTCGAGCTATGTGCCCTGCCCACTGCCACTTCAACTTGCTAATCCGCTGGGCTATGTCAGTGACCTCTAATCTTCTACGAATCTCCTCATTTCTAATTCAATCATGTAGAGAAACCCCGTGCATAGCCCTCTTCATAGCTCGTTGTGCGACTCTGAGCCTGCTCAGAAGGCCCATAGTCAGAGACCACGTTTCAGTTCCGTAAGTCATCACTGGAAACATGCACTGCTCGAAGACCTTTGTTTTGAGGCATTATGGTATTTTCGATGAGAAGACATCTCGGAGCTTCCCGAACGCTGCCCAGCCGAGTTGGATTCGACGATTTGCCTCTTTCTCAAAGTTGGACTTACCTAATTAGACTGTATGTCCTAGGTATATGTAATGGTCAGCACTTTTCCGATTGATACTGGGGCGGGCGCAACATGGGCATTCGACATAATTTTCGTCTTGTCAATGTTAATGGTTGCCAATACTCGCCACGCCTGGCAGGTGGGTTGGCGAGCGCAGTATACAAATATGACTCTCAGAAGGCGCTGCTGCCTATCCTTCTGGTACGTGATTCCCTTAGTCGACTCTTATGACACCCACGGGAAGACATGGGGGGACATTCTTAGCCGGTACCTCACGGCAGTATTGGGCTTATTATGCTTTATTTCAGTGTGTAGTTTTTGGATATTTACTGATAGTTTTCTAAATATGTATCTATTTGATTTTATGAGTAAATACAGGAAAGATTTAATTGTTATCTAACAAAATTCATAGTTTTAATTAAAATTATATAATTACCAAATTAAGTTTTTGCTAAATCAGAACTAACTGTATTGAACAAAAATATATGGTATTTATAATACATAATTATATTTTCTAAGGTTTTTCTTAAGGTTTTGTAGAAAATGCTTAAATCTAAAACGCTACCTAATCCGATGAAGATAAAACCTAAAATTGTAGGTATGGTTGACTTGTTCCTTTTAATAGGTCTACAAGATGAATCCTCGACTGTATAGTAATAAGTAATCTACAGTCTCTACATTGAAGTACACGGCATGTGATTAACCCAAAACACATCAAGTTAAAAAATTACTATTAAGTTTAGTTATTACTGTTAAGTTTAGACATACGCTAACAACTAAATATCTAAATTTCTCAAGTAGTAACTTAGTATTATAACAAGTAAATATAATACAATATAGTCATAACACAATGTAATAGCATAGGCAGAATTATATATGATAATATTGTTATGGTATCATATAGTGTACTGTCACTTAGTTTGTAACTTCACTTAGTTGTTATTTAGTTCATCTAGATTAATTTCACACCTGTTGTGTAGTACGCATAATAGTAAAAATCAAATGTAATAAAAAAAAGGCACGGTCTGTTTAATCCGTAGTGTGTAGTTTTTCAATAAAATAATAAAAAAAAAGTTAAAAATTCACAAAACTCACCAAGTCTGTAAAATCAGTCCAATCCTTGATGTACGACTATCATTTACCATCACACAATTTACAATCATCTCCTAAAATTAGCATATCTTCCCTTAGTATTATTTTTTATTTAGTCTTAGTTGATTCATAATTATGTTTTCATGTTTTAGGTTATACATGGAAGGTTACAATCCTAAAATTCAAGCTTTGTATCCAAAAGTTGAGTTTCCAGTGTCCGTCGGCACACCATACCTCTCACATTACGCTGACTGGGCTCATCACGAAAAGTGGTAAGTTCGATTATCAATATTTTATTGTTGTTGTAAAAACTCCTTGACCGGACCTTGACAGGCACCGGCACTTTCCAGATATTCTCACTCAGCTGGTCCAAGAGGCAACACGGATCCCTGATGTCTTTGGCCACACAGCCAATTGCTTGGACCTTCTGCTGATAACAGATCCAGACCATTACTCAGTGTCGGTGGCTCCGACATTAGGTAGCTCCGACCACTGTCTGGTGAAATCTGTATAGTCATACTCACCGCCTGGCTCTAGCCTTAAAGGCACGCGACGGCCCTAGCTAAATCGGTTGAATCTAACTTCCGTCGCTTCTGATTTCCTCCATTGTAGAAACCGGATGGATTGCTAGTTCACACCGCGGAAGAGAAAGCAAATTTATTTGCATCTCTCTTTGCAGAGTCTCTACGTTTAGATGCTGGTAGAACAGCATCACCAACTTCACTGCATAGATGCGAGACGATTACGTCATACATCTGCATTCGGCAAGTGTATATTCGCAAAGTGCTACGCAATCTGGAAGTGAACAAAGCTAGTGTTCTGGGTCTGGATGGTATCTAAGCTCTGGTCCTAAGGGCTTGTGCGCTAGAATTAACACCAGATGGGAACGCCTTTTTCGGCTCTCTTTGAGTCTAGTTTAGTACCAAACGCCAATGTTCAGCTTGTGCCCAAAAAGGTTAGTTGTACCAATCCTGCTAACTTTAGACCGATTTTAGTCACGTCCATACTCTCACAGAGTATGCACGTGATACGTGACGTCCACACTCTGTAAGAGTATGGAACGTGTTGTGAATACGAAGCTCCTCTAGAAGCAGAAGACCTACTCAGTGATCGGGCAATACGGCTTTCGCCAAAACCGGTCTACTCGGGACCTTTTAGTGTATGCCACGCACATCTAGAGCGAGGCCATAGAGAAGTATGGAGAAGCAATCGCTGTTTCTCTTGACTATTCTTAAGCTTTCGACAGGGTTTGGCAGGACAGTTTTATTGGCAAGTTTTCTTCTTGCGGCTTGCACACTGGACTATGGGTTTGGATAGAAAATTTCTTGAGGAATTAATATAATATATAATAATATGGGACAACATTTACACAAGGTCTTCAGGTTCCAAACTAGGCAGAGCCTGTACTATGGTTACCTGATGACTGTTATATACTTATATACATACTTATATACATATACACACCCAGACACAGGTCAAACAGACATGTTCATACACACAAATGTTTGACCTGACCGGGAATCGAACCCGGGACCAGCGGCTCAAAAGACAAAGTGCTACGAACTGCGCCAACCGGCCAGTCAAAATTGATCGATACGAGTAGTCATTGATGGCTGCTCTTCCGATAAATTGGCTATTAATGCCGGGGATCTTCAGGGCTTGGTTCTTAACTAAGCTATATAGAGTCTAAACCGCAATTGGCTGCCAAGAAGTTAGGCATATTGGCCTAGGTGAGACAGTACTTCACGCCGGGGCAGTTGCTTAGCCTATATCAAGCACAAGTCCGGTCGTGCATGGAGTACTGTTCGCATCTCGGGGATGGTTCAGCCAAAAACCAACTTCAAACAAAAAGATCATTGGTAGCGACTCTCTGGTTGAAAATAGGCTACAGAGCCTTGAACACCGACGTAGAGTTGCTTGCCTATCGGTTTTCTATCGGATACATTTCGGTGAATATACACTGGCATTACACAATTTAATTTCACCATCTCCATTCTATCATCGGTCAACCAGAAGTACGACTATGCGCCACCGCTACATGGTAGATATACCACCGTTATGCAAGAAGCGTTTTGCTTCCACTTTTATAATGTGTACTGCCAGGGAGTGGAACTCACTACCTGAGTCTCTATTTCCCGATAGGTACAACGCCGGAGTCTTCAAGTCACGAGTGAATAGGTTCTTTCTAAGTTTGCGTGCTCTACCTTAGACCGCGTCGTCGCTTAACATCATGTGAGACAGTGGTCAAACGCAAGCTTAAAATTCCTTAAAAAAATAATTAGTAAGATTGTTAAATAAAGCCATTATCATTATTATATTAACGCCTTATTTCTTGCAACGTGATCTTTAAATGTCATATTATTATAAGTTTCTTAATTAGCAGAAAGTAATTGAAATCGGTTAAAACCTATTACACCTGCCATACAAAGCGTTTGTATTTTTGAACTTTTCAGGTCTTTGCCGCTATATGAATCAGCTCTCAGGAAAATGGCGGCGTCTTGTACATTTGCGATCACTGTACACGATCCTGAGTATGAATATTTAAAGGGACACGTAATACAAAGTAAGTATTTGTTCTAAGGTTAACCAAAATGAAGAAGAATATTACATTTTTAAGAAAATAATTTGTTGTACCTATTTCATTTTTCAGATAAAACTCTTCTTCCATTTTCATTTGTACTAGTGGCTGCGTGGGACACACTTGCAATGTCTTTGAATACTCCTAAAAAATCGTTGAGTGTTGTGTTTCAAGACGTGCAGTTTTATGTGCAACCAAGAATATACGATCAGAAACAAGTAAAACTCAGTGTCTCGTTGCACAGAGGAAATGGACGTTTTGAGGTAAGTACATATAAATAACTATCATTTTTCTTCATCAAAGGCAATACTTATCACAAAGTAAAGTCTGACTGTGAACAACAATAACAACAGAAAAAGATTTTATTTCATACTTACACATCGATTACTATCTCATTTTGGAAGCGGGGTACAAGCATAGAATATTACTTCCCCATTCTTCTCGTGCGTGCTATAAGAATCGGCTAAGGGATCACGCACTAACCTTTAAGTCACTACAAGGTGGGTAGCAGCTACTTCTGAGAATCGCAAATTATACTGCACCTGCCAAGCGTGGCGAGTACTGGCAATCCCGCCTACGATATTGCAAATAACGACCAAACCCCAGTCCCTGAAAATTTCACTAATGCTGACTCCGGTAGCGCCCAATGTGACAGTGGAGCAGGGGGTGAGAATAATCTTTAGCAGATACCGGGCTACTACTCTCAGACCCAACAGACGACCTCGAACCCTGGTGACACACAACTTAAGAACTTTTTTAGCAGACGAGAAAATCGTAGAGCTCAGAGAGTAAATAAGAAAGTTACACTTGGATATCTTAGGGTTATGTCAGGTCCGAAAAAAAGGTGAGAACACTTTACACCTTTAATCCGGTAACTTACTCTACTACCGGGAAGGCAGCCAAAAGTCCCAAGGTGGTTTCGGATGTTTTTTCGCAAGACCCTCACTAACAACATCATTACCATTGATAGCGTTTCGAGTAGGGTGACATATGTTATACTCAGAATATCAAGCAGGTATTCGTTGAAAGTTATTTAGGTATATGCACCGACCTCGAAACTCAGAACCAAAGGGAGGTGAAGGCTATGTATGAAGACATTAATAGGTCCATAAATACCTCGGCAATGGGTCTTTGCACTGTTTTTATGCAGGACGTTTACGCAAAGTTTGGCAAAAAATAGTGACAGCGATCACCGCATGGTAAAAAGTAAACGAATTTTGCCTCTCATTATTGAATTATTGATAGCAGTAAACCATGCTCGTTTACTGCAATCATCCGCTGATGCGGCGCATATATAAGCAGCTCAATAGAAGAAGATGAAACGCATAAGTGCCTGATGCAGGATCTGCTTCCTTTTAATATGAATCCTATTAAAGGTATGATTGAACGAAAAAAAGGCTTCAAGGTGTTTGCAAGAGACAGGTCTATTGGGCAAATCCAGATGATACGCTAAAGAGAGTTGATAACATTGTAACGTCGACCAAAGCACCGGTGCTAGGAGAGGTCGAGAGGTTCTATGGACAGCTATACTTTTCGTTCGCTAAACCTGTTGACATATTGGCCAAAAACCCAAGAGCCAAGTAACCTGAGGCAATATGACTGACACTGAGGCCGCTGACAACTGAGCTGACACTATACCGAAGACATCTTCATCACTCACTAAAGGCTCTGAAAGAGCTTGAGAAGAACAAGGCGCCGCGAATTTCACAACTAGTTAGATTCGGTTGTGAGTCACTTCGACCAACAATACCCAAGTTGAGGCCACTTCTAGGTGGTGAGCGCGCTACACTCATGTTGATCTTTGGTCCGCTATCCGATGACAAGGACAGATGTAGCGCTGTGGCGATGTTGTGCGGAATGCGGAAGCAGGCCATCAAATGAATATATATCACCTGTGTTCTTCTCGCGGGGGTAAATGCGATATCCATGCACTTTACTAATTGACTGTGTACTTTAACTGTAAGTTAATAATTTTAAAAATATTTTAGTACCACGTGTACCCATCGAAATAATATGTACTTACGTTCTAAGTACTTATTATTTTGATGCGTCTACCTCTGTAGATTTGACATTGTTTGGACATCGATTTTCTATAATGCTGTTATTTACTAATTCTCTAAACTGTTGTGGTCATGCCAGATCTACTAAGAGTTGCCTGTCTGATAAACGTACCTATTATTACAGTTATTCTCAATTTGCTCGCAATTATCAGATAATTTGTTATAAAAGTTGTAGAAGTAATTATACTAATTTTATAGCAATATTTTTATTTAATCTTCAAATTCTTTAAAGTTGATAATTCTCCTTAACAATTCAGACATTTACCTAGGTAGACAGTGCTTTAATTATAACTTAGGTAAAGGTGGATTCTTCTAATATTTTAAATGATAAATAGTCTCTATTTTGATTATTTGCCAATAAATAAAAGAGTAGAGGCGAATATAAGAAATATTTATACCAATAGGTTTTTCTGTAGTTTTTTTGCAAAAAATGTTTATTTAAAACTATTCCACGACACATAATCGGTAATAAAAAGAAGCATTAAAGTATGTCCTTTAATTTCGTAATATGTTTTGTCTACTAGCTCGTGTAAATAAGATTTTTGGGAATTTGATTGCACAGTACCTACTCATGTAAAGTACCAATAATTTGGTAGTTTACCCTACAACACCAAAAAACAAAAACCTGACACAAACCACAGATAAGACACCATAATACACACAAACTCAAAAATTTACCTCTATATTTTGACAAAAGCGTCAAACCGTTTTTCATTTTATTTTAAAACATATCAAATACTTTTTTTTTAAACGAACGACATCACCAGTTTTGCTACTTTTATAAAAATAATTTCAGTTTAATTAATCGGCTATACTGTCCCATTTCCCTATATAACGAGAGAAATTTAATCGATCGCTTAACATTTAAAGGGGTTTAGTTAAACAGTGACTTAAACCATGATTGATATTACTAATAGAACAATTATATAAACTTATTACAAAACTACAACTGCAACTAAGTATAACATTTTAGTAATCTTTTTATCAAACTTATTAACTAAATATTTTGTAACAATCATGCAACAATACGGTGAAGCAACATGTCGATGTAGGTCCAGGAATAAAAACACTTGTTAAGTTTATATATTCTATACATATAATATCATTGATTCTATATAACAATTTACCTGTGAAAAATGCCTGTAACGTTTGTAGATCATGGATGAAATTTCAAAAGTTGCATCTGGTTACATAATCAACCAGGAAACTGATGTTGAGGAACAAATGAAAGAATCGAGAAGTCCTTCAAAACGTCATGAAATCTCCAATACAGACATGTACCAGATTTTTTATGAAAAGGAATACACCTATAGGTAAGTTCATTTTGTTTTTTTTTACGATAAGACGTTCACGTAATAGTAGTCATACAGTTGATACCGCCAAGCAAGCCATAAATATGCCGAACACATGGCAAGATCATCGGTGTGACATCTCGCTAGGTACATTGTATACATTACAAGTAGCACACCGCGGATTCATCGGCGTCGATTACAGTTTTCCCGCTATCTCAATTATTGCACGGGAACTATACTTTTTCCAGGATAAAAGAAGTCTATGTATTATTATTAGGGATCTAACCTAGCTCAATACCAAATTTTATCGAAATCGGTAAAGCCGTTTGAGCGTGAAGGAGTAAAAGAGTTTTTTTTAATTTTTTTCTCCTCTCAGGGGAACAGAAATTATATTCGGGATTTAAAGTATTCTGTGTAAATCTAGGGTCTAAACTATCTCCACATCCAATTTCATCGAGTAAAGTGCTGCTGTTTGAGCGTAAAACAGTATCAAACATACACTCATACAAACTTTTTCCTTTATAATATAATATAATCTTACTAAGATACACATTTTGACAGTCTTGAATTACACATTTCCGCCCATTATTGTTTTCTCATTTCACACAAGTAATTTTAACGATAACATCAATCATTTACAAAGGAATCGTTTTGTATCTTGTTTTAGCGGAGAATTCTGCAGCATTCACAGCTCAGACGAATCACTGTCTGAAGCTTATGTACTGTGGAAAGACAATTGGGTCACGTTCATCGATAGTCTGCTTCAACTCAATATGTTAAAATACACAGAAGGAGGTGTTTCACAGCCTGATCGAATCGGCAGAATTGTAATCAACGTTAAGAAACATATAACCAAGGTTGACTTAAATGAAACAAACGACAATAAAGTTATTTTATTAAAAGCGGAATTAAGTGATGTTCAAAATCGAACAAGGTAATATTTATATTAATTTAAGGTTTTCATAACAATGACGTTTGTTTCATAACATCCAACTTCAATCATCAACGAAATGTATTTGAGTTTGAAAATGAACTAAATCAGCCTAACGTAAACACTGTGTCTACGTAGCGCAGTGCTGAGCATAATATATAGTCACAATAATTTTACTGCTTCATACGGCTTCTTGAATTACAATTTATTTATGTAAAGGCAATAAAAAACGGGTTACACTCCGGGAGTGCCGGCAGAAGTGAAAACTTGCATTTACGTGGGAAAATACAATATTCAATTATTGCGTTATTGTACACAAACATGACAAGAGGTATATATGTTTATTGATTTTATGTAGGTACCTACACATTAAACATTTAACCATATTAAGGGCGATAAAACATCAAATAGAATGAAGTCAAAATCAACATGTTAAACGGGCGTGCGAGGTGAGCACCGTCTGCTTCAAAAACGTTATATAAAACTTACCAAAAACGAAAATATTCCTTATTCATAACAGATTTAAGTTAAAATTTCTCTACGCTCCCTCCGTCTTACGAATTCAATGACATCACGCGCCTAACGCCAATTGTTCTGACGCGAGTTTAACATAATTTTATCCCCATACAAACAACGCAGTTAAAGAAGATTTCACATCAAAAAAATATTATTTCTCGTTCGTTACTCTCGAGTTTCGTTCATCGTTGTAATCTAAGAACTCAAACTACTTATTTCGCAAAACATGGTTAGAATATAATATTATGTAAACAGTATTTAATAATTTTAGGTCGCCATCCTTTCATTGCTAGTAAGAACCGGCTAGGGCTCACGTGAGTCCTAGCTGGTTCTTAGATTAAAACTTAGTTCTTTGTTGGCACCTTAGCACATGCCACGGCAACCATCATGATCAAAAAGTGGTTGTGACCATGGTCATAGAAACAACGCCAAATCTCATGAACAAATAAGGACATTGTAAAGATACATTATAAAATATGTTTTTACGTTACTTTAGTAAAAAAAAACCTGAAAATATAACGATAACTCCCAACAAAATGTCTTACTTAAAAACAATTTTATTGTTAACCCTTTTAACCCCTAACTCCACCTATATGTTTATTCTCAACGCAATCTTAGAACGTGATTTTTCACCTTCTTTGTTCTTTGCACACTTATCTAGGACACTAAGTTTATTTGCAGTATTTTTCCCATTATCCTTACTTATTTTCAATATTTGTTTGAAATTTTGTACATTTAAGAAATCTTATTTATTATTAATGATGCTTATTTAAGGTGTGGCGGTGTATCACTGGAACATATACGTTTTCATAAGTTGATTCAAATTAATAATGAACAGACAACATTACAAACACTTAAATTTATTCCGAGATTCCAGTCTAATATTGATGTAAGTATGTACTTCTTTTTTTCTGTTTATGCACTATGCATGCATCATGTTTAATGCAATGCAATTATATCACTAGGGAAAAAAGCTGTGATTTCATATGAGTTCATGCTTAAGGTCTTGAGTACAGTAATAATTATTTGTTTTATAGCACCTTATTGTCATGTATGTTATTAAGCCATATTTATAAATACTATATATTAAATATTTTAGAAAATATACAACAAAGTATTCTCAGTGCTTAAATCAGATGGTTTTATCTTTCTCATGCTTACCTGTGTTAGGATTCTATAGCTTTTAACAAGACTCTTAAAAATATTATTCATTATTTTTAATGAACTGCTTCTCCCTATTGGTTGAGGGTGAAATGATATTTTATCAACGCACACATAAAATGAAGTAGGTTTAATCTTCTCACATTTTTGGCACAATGTGTGATATTAATTATAAATATTGTACATGTTGACAAACAGAACTTAAAATTATTAAAATATACATTTTAAAAATAAACATTATTTAATATATTTATTATATATATATATATATATATATTGTTTATACCTAGTGTTATTAACATGAAAATGCCATAACATATTCATAAAATATGAGTTATATTTTAATTTTATGTGGATTTAGTTATATTGCTGTCAGTTAAAAAAAAAATAGTAGAATTTTTGGGAACCCCGTTCACACGTCTTGTACCCCATTCAAATAGGTTGCGAATTATGAAGACAAATAATTCATAAACAATGCAATAGTTATTCAAATGTAAATCATAAATAAAATTAGAACTAAGTTAAAATAAAAATTGCATCTTGACTGATAATGATAATATAAATTAGATCTTTGTAGCAATCACGATTATATTTCTAGTAGCATAGCAAAACTAGCGAAAATGACTATTTATTAACAATCTATGAGTATTGTGTTAAGAAGAATTCATACCTTAGTTTTTGAGAGTATCCCATCGTCCTTTTGATTGTAATGTGATTACATTTTTAAAGATATATGGTTCCATACATAGATAAGTTTTTCATAATTTCAATTCAATAATTTACAATTTGGACCTTTTTTTCATACACATCGACTTATGATATGACTTGTGATATATATGATAATATTATTAATAATATACATATTTACCAAAACTAAATTTTTTATTAATCATCTTTCTCTTTTATTTTCAGCTGTCATCATCGTTGCGTGTTTTTCTACAAATAGTTGCAGAAAATAAAAACAAAGACATCATTAACGTCATTGGATTTAATTTAAGTGGAAGCCAAATATATCATGAGATTGAGAATATTTGTAAAGAAAATGATATTCCTGGAGTCAAAATTAACTATCAAAACTTGTCCAAATTACATAATAATAAAGATATGTATGATAACGTTGATCTCATTGTTATCAAAAACCTATCGAATAATGAAAACGTAAGGACAGATTTTACAACTACCAACTCGAGTTAAGAATTTGGAAAATGTAATGTGACTTTTTTGTTTCTTGGTTTACAGATATGTGAAAAAAATTTTTACATGGTTAAGAAAGATACTTTTATTTTGAATGAAGAAGATTTATCTTTAGATGTTTCCCGCATTTTCCAATCAACAATGTTAAGTATAGTATCGGTTTTAAAAAATGCAAGGACGCAAATCGGGTTGGCATATTGGAGACCAACACAGCAAGTGACTAACCCGTCTATATTTACTATAAAATCCGAATCAGATGTTTCTCTTCTAGAACACGCTCGCAATAACCTAACTCCTCAAAGCAGTCTGATAGTCTTCTCATCCTATCCAGCTGTAGCAGGTCTTATTAGATCGGTTAAGCTATGGAGGCAAGACGCAGCTCATAATCGTATTAATCTAATTATGATCAATGAAACATCCAAAGAGAATCTTTGCTGGAATGAGAATCCCAATGAAAATCTGGCTTATAATATTTATAATGACGTAAGTTAAATTTCATTTAGTCGTATTTTTATAATTACCTTCGCACACGAGTGTTATGAATGATTAATTCACTGCAAATGTTACAGGGGCTGTGGGGAAGTGAATATTATTTGCCGACAGAAGAGTCTTCTATTGTTGCAAAAAACATAATGCTTCAAAGTGATGTTATAGGTGACATCAAGTCTTTGTCTTGGGTACAAGCACCTTTACCAGCGAAAACTGGCGTACTCGTGACGGTATAAAACTTTTAAAGACTAAAACTTATCACTTTTCAATTGGGGAACTCTTTTTATATAAGTTTATGCTTATTTTTTAGGTTCACTACACAGGTATTAATTTTAGTGATGTGAAAAAAGCACACGGGACTATTTCAATTGAAAATAATCAAGGTGTTGAAGGCAAAAGTTACGGATTAGAATTCAGTGGATTGACGGAAAGGTAATATTTGTAGTGATTTTGTTATTCAATTGAACTAGAAATTTTATTAATTGCGAAATAAATCATTTGAGTTTGAGTTAGATAAAATGACAGAAGTAAAGTTACGTCGAAAGATCGCTTTTATGTGGTTCCGATGAAATTCAAATTAGAATGATACTTGTGAATATTAATACTGAAACTAGATCCTCTTATTCAAATACGGGTTGTTTTAGTCACAATAAGTCATCCCGTTATTCGTAGCTGGCAAAACTACCCGCAATCGTTTTTTTTTTAAATCACACTTAAACCCCTGCACTAGGATTCCCTGTATCGCGGGAGGCTTTGACACACACATTCACAGCACACAAACATCCAAGACCCGGGACAAACACCTACACTCATCGCACAAATGTTTGCCCCTGCCGGGATTCAAACCCAGGGTCCCGGAGACACAGTAGTCATGTCACTGACACTAACCACTGCGCCACGGCGACCGTCAAATTAAATTCGTTCGATAGTAGTAATAGCGTCGTAAAGATTAATACAAATGTTAACTAGTTGATTGCTAGCTCTATATCGATCCCCACGCTAAGTGTTCACCAGAATAACGACCATTGATTTTTTATTTCGGTAGCCTCATCCTGTGTTATCTGTATCTGTGTTTTTTCTTCTTTTGCAGTGGTGAAAGAGTAATGGGCATAACAAGAAATGGAGCTGCTCAGAGTCAAGTAACAGCAGACCCTGAACTACTGTGGCCAGTCCCGTCACATTGGTCACTCGAAGATGCTGCTACTGTTCCTTTTGCATATTTGTCCGCGTACCTCTGCTTAACCATTAAGCCTGTAAGTTTTTAATGTACTTTATTATCAACATTAAGTGAAGGCTGCTCTCAGTCTATATAGAGACTTGAAAAAGCTTTGGCGGAGGTGTCCCCAAGTAGAGGCTTCTGGTGTCCAGAGTGCTGGCAATTATTTTGCACAGAAGTTGAAATTATTGCGATTCAACGTGGTTATGATGCCATTCTGAGGACTTTTCTGTTCACCTTTGAACTTTTATATTAAGTTTTAGTATAAGCTATTTTAGTTTTCATATTCAATTATTTCTATTCCAGGGTCTTAGAATCGCTGCAGACGAGATGAAACAACACTGTGCACTCATACATGGAGGAGCAGGCGCACTCGGTCAGGCAGCAATTAGCATCGCTCTCAGTAATGGATACAAAGTATTCACCACGGTTAGCGATCTTGACAAGAAACGATTTCTAATGAAGTTATTCCCTGAATTAATTGGTATGAAATTACGAGAAATAAAAATTTAATATTTAATGCGAAAATATTGACAACGGTGAAATATTAATTATAAATATGACTTCTATGTATCCGGGACCCCGGGTTCAAATCTCGGCAGGGGCAAAAATTTGTGCGATGAGTGCAGATGTTTGTCCCGGGTCTTAGGTGTTTGTGTGCTGTAATTGTGTGTATCCATGCCTCCCGCGACACAGGGAATCCTAGTGCGGAGAGTATAAGTGTGATAAATAAAATAAATTAATAAAAAAAAACCGGCTACACTGAGGTTTTTATCATATCAGGTTAATGCTGCCGATCTTTGGAAGGTGTAAGGCTTCCATTTCTATAAGCGTGAATGCCTGTACTCACTTGGAGAGTTAGCAGAGACGCAAACTCAAAGTAGATTCTCGCCTATGATAAAGGACATTTTACACGTCCACAACTTCGTTTCGTAAATCTAACCTTATACATTAAAAACTGTGAATGTAGCCTGTTTTCTCCTTATAATTTATATTAATACTCACGAGAGTTTTCAAACCGTTGAAATAATTATTGATATAAAATTACAGAAGAAAATATTGGCAATTCACGGGACTCCAGTTTCGGTGAGTTAGTACTGAGTGCTACAAATGGAAGAGGCTGTAATGTGGTTCTATGCTGTCTCAAAGGAGAACTAAAAGACGTAATTCACACATACTTTAACATTCTTTAAGTGTTATTTTCGTTAAATTAGAAATCTTATTAATTAATTTAAAAAACGTTTCAGACGTCACTTCGATGCTGTGGATTATTTTCTTTAGTATTAGATACATCACAAATTTTAAATCATGAAAATTACACATTTGGCATGTCCAATTTAAGTAAGGGAGGGTCCTATATAGCAGTCGATATAAATAACATATTAAATAATACCACATCTGAAGAATATCAAGTAAGTATCTTTTACATCAATATTTTTTTTTCTGATGGATTAATGTTTTATTTTGTACTGTTTGTACGCGTATAATGACTTACGCGGATAGTCGATATCACGATTAACAATTGTTTCGGCATCCTGGAATGTTATCACGAACGCGCCATACTCAATGCCCTGATGAAATCTTCCCGAAGAAGCCGAAACAATTATGGATCGTGATATCAACTCCGCGTGTGTACGGGTACACCCGTATAAAAATTTGAAAAATATTTTCTTAGTTTCTTTATTATTATAATTATATATTATTATTTATATATATATATTTAATTTTACTAATTGATGGTGAGTTACTTAGTTCAAAATAGGTTGACAACATTTCATAAGAATTCTTTTTTAGCCAAGCTTGCATATGTTAACCAAGGATGTTCCAAAATAAACACGCAAGCCTAGAACGTACCAATTTGCTCATGAGTTGAAAGAATTCACAAAATAACCTTCTAGATTTCGTGGCAGCCCCGCTACCTCACTCACTCGAACCGATGCAATACGCAGAGTGCACGCTGTTCGTATTCATTTTCTCTGATGTTGTTTTCGTAATTTACTTGTATGTTATAAACATGAATAAAAAAATATTGAATTAAAAAAAAATCATAACATGTTTACCCATACACGACCAATTATAACACCATCGTGGTCAAACGCAAGCTCATAATGCTTAAAAAATGACTTTACTTTTAGTAAGTTCACAACATTATTCTTGAATTTATTTGTGTATTTTTAAATGTATTTGTCATACCAAACACAGTACTGCACATATTTATTTCGCTTCCAGATGTTACATGGCTTAATAAGTGAAGGAATCGCGCTCGGTCACGTGCGTCCTTTGAGTCGCGTGATTTACTCACCGCAACACGTGTCTCGCGCTTTCCAACTGCTCGCGACGAGTCGCCACCGAGGCCGCGTTCTGCTGAAGATTAATGAATCCCTGCCATCAATACGGCCAAGGTACAAAACTCATTAATATATTACATAACTAATATATATTATGTCACGCAAACTAGCTAAAACTCTTTAAAACTAAAAAGCTCTCATCCTATTTACGGTAAAATTCAAATTGCAAATTAATATTTTCACAAACCTCTGATATATGATGAGATTCATTCTTTTATTGGTAGTGTTTTTTATCTGGCACAAACAACATGATGACTTGTCTTACCAAACTACCTACATTTCGATAAAAAAAAGTATAAATTTATATACTCATTCACACATATTACTCGAATTTGGAGTTTATCGTAATTATAGAAAAAGTATGTAGTTAAACACCATTTTAAATAGTTTCATTGAACAACAGAATCACTACCATTATTGTACATTGTTACATTACCACGAAATCTATTTTTTTTACAGAATTTCATTCGACGAAAATCATTGCCATGCAATAGTTTGTGGAGAATTCAACCCTCTTGGATTACAACTGGCAGATAAACTGATAGACTGCGGGGCTACGAAACTACATTTACATTTCAATAGTCCATCAGCGTGTCTTCGATATAAGCTTCGGTATTATTTATATCTACATTTCTTAATCACTAATAATTTAGGAAACTTGTGTTTGTAATATGACCCTAAAACTATTCATTAACCAAAGTATTTTCGATTCCCTTTTTACAACTTTTTTATTCACTACCTACTTATTTATTCTTACTATTGTCATTAATAATAACGTAATATTATTGCGATACAGTTTAATATTATGATATTAATTGCATAATATTATAATAAAATTAACTGAAATATACCTATAAACTGAGCTTTGGAACGTAGCTATTTTATACTTTTTTATTAATTGCAGGATTTGGGAAAGAAGAAACATTAGAGTGACAGTCAGTTTTGGGATTTTGACAGATAAGAATGACGTCACTAATTTAATGAACAAAGTTGTTCGTTCTGGACCTGTAGAGGGATTATATGTGATAGCAACAAGTGCTCTCCAAGAAACTGTTGTAACCAACTTAGACCTAGCAACGAGAACGATTTGCCCAACCTTGAAGTGAGTCATTGTTGTTACTTGATTAGTCGCACTACTTATTAAGTAAAGTATTATTTTAATAGTGGTCTATGAAACCGTTTCATGATAAGGGTTCGTACAAGTATAAAATAAAAAAAACGAGCCAAGGTGCCAAAACCGCCTCGAGCGAGTTTTTTATAGCATTACACAAGTATTTTAAGACAACATTATTTGCAGTTTCGACACTACTTTATCTTATCTCATAAAATAGATAATGAAATTTAAGTAAAATTACAGCATAATGTTTTCATTTATTTGTAAAATAAGTCCTACATTATTTATTCGTAATTAGTTTTGCATGTGTCAGATTCTGTGCTTGGAAGTAACATCCCTAAGTTGTTAAGACTCGAGTGAATGGATATCGCCAAAATTTGCCTGTTAATATTCTTAGGCCGTGTTGTTTTTTTTATGCGGCTTATGCTGAATAGTATTTTTTTCCGTTACGTTTTGCAGGTATTTCCTGATATTAAGCGATGAAAAGTCATGTGGATATATCACTTCTGTTCAAAGAATTAAAACTGGGTTGCCTGTAACATTTTTAGATCTGGCAATGCTAAAAAAAGTAAGTTTTTTTTCTATTACACGATTTTTAAATAAATGTTTTATTTTTGAAAAAAAATTAACTACTAAATATAAGACTACAAAATTATATTTATATCGCTTTTTTCCTCAAAAAATGTGAACCTAAGTTCCGCGTGGCATTACGTCAATGCGGTGAACCGTAGAACTCGTATTTATCTTTGCCCATGATTAATTTATTTTTTCTAGTCTGAAAATAGAAATGGTGTCACCTGGTATCATGGCGCAGTGGAAGCAGCAGAACGTGCGTTGAAATGTAAAGAAGAAGTTTTAATTGCTCGGCAGATACAGTTACCACAAACCTCGCTGGTGCATCAGATTGCTAGTTTAACAGGTCTGTCATAGTAATGATTTTTGTGATGATCTTAAGTTAAGATAGAACTTATTTTGTCGCGCCAAAAAAGATCTAAATCGATCACGCCTTCGACAACGGACTGTAGATCTAGGTTTCCCGTGCAGCGAACGATACGTGATTCGCAAGGGGGAAAAAAGGAAAATGAGTCACGGAAGGAATGCAAGCCTACCTCGAGTTCCACCAGCACAGCAGCAGCTCCAGCAGGACGGCGTAGGGGAATCTCGGCGGGCCCGCCACGCGCTTTCTTTAATGGCGGCGCGCACTATAAATTGTCCTTCCAAAAATGTCGGCACTCGCGAATCTCACAAACCACTCGCGACACACTCGCGGATAGGCACGACCATAAAGATTTAAATATTGTATATTATATCGGGATGCAATATCCCGGTCCTGTAGCTGACGACACTGACAGGACCTTAACGAAGCGGAAGAATGTTCTTGCAGCCATCTCGGCTGGCAGTGAGTGCAATACTAATTTTCTACGCTAGAGGTCGCTGGTGACATCGAGCGTGGCGGCGGCGGTTAGCTTGCATTTATGTGGATGGATATATGGATATATAGGAATAATGATATATAGGAAAGGTGATAATGTACCGATCGCATTCAGCCGTGTTATTTATTATTACTATACTTATTGGCGTAACCATTATTCTTTGTTAAAAAAAGGATATAAAAAGTACTCTCCGACTAGTTTTAAACTGATTTGCTGAGTTCTTTATCTGGAAATTATGAACGTGCCTTACATTAATAATGTGTTTTTTGGGACTTACAAAAGCATACGAATAAAACTAATCATTTGTATTGTTAAGACATTTTATGTCATCATCATCATCTTAGCCATAAAACGTCGATATCCACCAAGACCAGTTGGGAGCGGCCCGCATCCAGCCCTATGAATGTACGTATGATGCTAGAAATATATTTATTAAACATGTATCTACACGTAAATTGGCAACAAGGAACCAACAAAAGTAAAATTTGTATTGCTTAACAGGTGCCTATGACGTTACAGAGGCTCGCGGGTGTTTACAGGCAGAAGGGGCGGGAGAAATACTAATGCATATTGATTTAAATTGAAATAATATAAATATGCACTTTACAGATGACCAACGAGCATTCGACAAACGTTAAAAACACATTTTTAGAATTTTTAAATTTCCTCATTCTGGTGTAAGTTACAATTCAAGCGCATTTGTCACTACCGCGACATTTTTTTTTATAAATGGAAAACTATGTTCCATTTCAAAAATGTTTAATATATTAACAAACGAAATTAAAGTTTGTTTAATCAAATTAAACATTCATGAACGGTTTTCATAAGTGTTTTATTTTTAAGTTTATTTGACATGTATACTTATAAACTAGGTGTTGGATGGTGAGCGGGCTGCGAGCAGCCCGCGTTATCGATGTGCATTAGTATTATTAACAAAAATGTCATTGCAGTTAAATATACTTATAAATATTTATTTAGCAAATGGTCAAGCCTCAAGTATATATTCTTCATTTTAGATTTGGAAATTTCTGACAAAACATCAAGCAATGCCTCACTGGAAACTTTAGGGATGCCATTAGAAAAATCATACTCAGTTTGTGCTTTACTAAAAGACGTGTATAATGTTTATGTGGAAGAAAAGGATATCCCGCTGTTAACGTTGGAGAGGTATGTCTGAAATATAATGATATTATAATAAATAGGCAATCAATTAATTACTTTACACTGTTTCTACGGGTATAACGTGCCACTTACGCGTAGTCGATATCACGATCGACAATTGTTTCGGCTTCTTCCGGAGGCCTTCATCAGGATCTTGAGTGCGGTGCGTTCGTCGCAACGTCCTGTCTCGCACTGCGGGCGGCAGCACGTTATGCTCGACAGGACGCCGCGGGGTGTGGAGGCGGGTGAGGCGGTGACGGATGTGTCATCACATCAGTCTGTGAGGATGCATCTTCATCGATGCTGCTTTCTTCGGACAGGATCTTGGCAGTGTGACACGCGTAGCTAACAATGTCTCTGCACTCCTCCGACACAATTTCTAGAGTACCATGAAGACAAGGTTTTCCAACTATGCGACAGTGTCTATGTATCGCTACTGTAGTTCGGCCAACGACTAATTTGGTCGTCGGCCGAACTTCAATATGCTCGTGAGTTTTAATAATCAATTGATTGGTAACATAAATTTACATGTCAAGATTATTATCATAAAAGAGGCAGGTATTAACAAAACCAATTATCAACTAGGTGATAGATTGAATCATTTTGCGATAAGAATAGACAACGAACATATTTTAATAAAACACATTAGTATCCTAATAATATCATAAATATATATGGAAAAGTTCAAATAATTAAGAGTCACCCCTTTGCTTATCAAAATAATGTTATTATTTGAAATTACTGAGTTCTTCATAGTCAAAAAATATCGCTCAATTAACCAGAGCGTTACAAGTAGAATTTAAAACACTAAGGACTAGGGGTGGAAGATAACTCATCCGGCTGCATATTATTAGCAATTGACCTCATAATATGACTAAAACATATTATCTCCCATTAAAATGTATAAACGTCTTTATTTTCCGAGTAGGGCTCAAAAATTCCGAAATGAATTTACGTCATTTCCTGTCATAAATTGTATTGTTTTAGAATCAAAGAAATAGAGGCTATAATGACAGAACCAAAATTTGAAGAAGTCAAAGGTTTACAGACGTTCTTCTCTTATGTGGATCCAGACGAACTTCTTGCCACAACTGAAATTATGATTTTACCTACTCTTACCAACAGCTCGACAATGGTATGTATTAACCTTTTTGACATTAAGATCAATAACCTAACGACAGAAGGTACTGACCCGGTGTACGTATTGTTTCAGAGAGATGACGAGTTTGATGTAAATGAAACATTTCTGTGTATAGTGCCGGGACTGGAAGGGCATTACGAACGGTTCCGGGCGTTGTGCGAACGCTTGAAGCTTTCTGCCTTTGTACTGCAACCAGGACTCGATCGGCTGGAAGAGACACCTAGGGAACTTGCAATTAGATACTCTAAGGTACTTAAAATAAAACCTAAAACCACCTTGCGGGTAGTTTTAGTAGGCACCAAAACCGCAAAAGTGGCAGGAGGAGGAAAAGCATAAGTCCAGCAGTGGACGTCCTATGGCTGAGATGGTGATGATAATGATGGAATAAGTGGCTACTTAAGTTTGCTAAAACTACTCGCAAATTTAATAAATACATTTAATTTTAGTAATAATATTGATAAGTCTCATACTAATATACACTTTATCGTAACCCTATAAGAACTGATTTAGTTTTTCAAAGTTTTAGTTTAGTTTAGTTGAATAAGCGAATCACTACCATTATCGGAATATTGATTATATATTTGGTGAAACTTTAAAAAAGGATGAATATAGCGGTGGGAGCGTTGGCTGTCAAATTGACGGACGTTGGTTCGATCCTCATCAACAGCTTGAATTTTCAATGAAGATAATATAGTTATTAAATTCCCAGCATTGTGGTTATGTACTTTTGAATACCTGCCTGGTTAGCTAACACACTCAAATTTGAAATTCTGTTTTCAAACACGTACCTAGTGTATTCTGCAGCAGTCCTTGAGAGCCAGTAAGCACTCTGACGAAGGCTGAAATCTATAGATCGTACTTGGACTTAGCTCAGTCTTTGCTTACGGCGAACTTTGCTAAGCAAATACTTAGGCTTCGAATTTATACTCCCTGTGATGCTAAGCAAATGCTTCTAAGCACGTGAAGTGTGTCAAAGTTACGATACATGTATTTCACTCTATTCTGTGGTGTGACGGAGAAACGTTTCGATATTGCTTCTTACAATAAAATTTCCCTTTCATAGATTTCAAAATATACATAAGTGAGATAAATGTTGGCACATGTTTAAATGTGAAATACTTTCATAAAGTTGCATTATGTCTATGGTTTTTATCTGAAAATGTAATATTCAATTATTCAAGTACATAATTATTTGGATATTTAGAAGTTTATATAAGGTATTAATTTTTACAAGTCAACCTAAAGCGCTGTTAATACACAAAGCGCGGGCTTTAAAAAAAATACGAATTTGTGAATCAAATTGTATTTTTTAAATTTATGCCTAAGCTGTCAGGAAAAACGAAACGCATCGGTGTAGTTTGTTTATGCTATGGTCTTATCATCACATTTTTTTATTTTTAAAAAGGTAACATCTAAGTATTCCCTAAGTCGTCGTTTTAGACGACTTAGACTTTGCTTAGGCAAATGCCTAGCCTATGACAAAAGTCATGTTTATAAATTTCAATTTTCTCAAAGTTGATCTTTGTGCCTAAGCTAAGTCAGAGCAAAGTCAAAGTTAGATCTATAGATTTCAGCCTATGTCTACGTTACGTACGAGCGTGATAACATCTTTGACCACATCGTCAATGACCATCAAGTGAGATACACTCTATGTATGTTAAAACGCTCTAGATCTATACAAACTAAAAAACCGTTTATTGACAAGGTCTAGATTAAATGAATTATAAGAACGGAATC
Source organism: Apeira syringaria (assembly GCA_934044485.1). NCBI lineage: Eukaryota > Metazoa > Arthropoda > Insecta > Lepidoptera > Geometridae > Apeira > Apeira syringaria. The sequence goes on along the minus strand of OW203656.1, from coordinate 4,131,204 downwards.
GTGAGTATAGTCGGATTGTGAAAGATAAATAAAAAAGTACGAGTCAAAACTTGATCAAATTTAAATGGGACCCTATTATGAAGCAACAGCTGTGAATTGTAAAAGAATCATCAAATTTGGTTCGCCTTGAAAACAGTTCTGAAGTAATACCTAAAAAAACAGTCGAATTGAGTACATCCTCCTTTATTTCAGGTCTATTAATAATATGTTCATATTGAAAAGAATGAACTAACTCTACATAATTTGTAACTTCCAGGTTTTATTGAAGAGGTCGGGTCATAAAGAAAAATTCTACATTTTGGGGTACGAAACTGGCATCATCGTTGCTCTAGAACTAGCAGCTATTTTGGAAGAGAGTGGTAAGATTTATCTGTTCTAATGTTATCAAAAGGAAAGATTTTATCGTTTGTTTGTTTTCATTGAATAGGCTCCAGAAATACTAAACTGATTTGAAAAATTATTTCATTATTTGGAAGCTACACTTTCCATGGCAGAAAAATAGGGAATTTTACAATTTTTAACATTAATTATTTTCCCTTGCAAAACCGAAACGGGCCTCTAGTTTTTATAACTTTAGAATGCGGATTCCATCAAATGCAGGTTCTATTTATCAAATGAAAATAGTTGACAGTTGACAATGTTGCCCAGGCAAATCTTGCTATGGATTTGTTTGGTAACTTTTACCAGTCTAGTTCTAGGTACATAAAAATGTACCTCTGTCTTGTAGATGATATAAATGCGTCGATCATTCTTCATCAGATTTATGTCATATATTTTTGGTAGGCAGTTGTATATTTAGTGTATAATAGAAACGTTGGTTGGCAGCCAGCATCTTAGAATCGCAGCAAAACGTAATGCGTAAGCACCACGGACCCAATATTTTTAAATGAAATTATTTGGTAAGCATTATCGCGATGTGTAACGGTACCGCGACCGTCGACCTTGATATGCGACCAGTAATATCACGAGTGGCCCGAGTGACCACGCTTATTGTTTGAAGTGTATAATTTAAGATAACTCAGGCAAATACCGGGCACCTATATTTATTACTTACTTAGAACTATCTACTCAGAGTTCAACGTTGTACTCGTATACCCGGTAGTATAAACTAATTGACTATACGTATACCGTGTCTTGACTCTGTGAGATTTGAATAGTCCTGGGATTTTTTAATGTTACTTAATTGCTCCTCTAGCTGAATGCGCATCTCTGTGCTTACGATACCAGGAAACTGTGATCGTGGCTGGTGAAGCATTAATGATATTGTATATTTTTAATTTTAGGAAAACGTGGGACAGTATTTTGTCTTGGCGATGGTCCCGAAGAAACAAACGCGCTGGTCGAGTTGGAAGTAAAGCAGTTTGAAACAGAAGAAGCACTGCAAATGAGCGTGCTACGTCACATGTTTGCGTTGATGGCGTGTGGTTCAGTAGCAATGCCAGAGAGTGTGCTCACGGAGAGTTTATCGTGGCGTGAGCGTGTTGATACGTGCGTTCGCACACTTCTTGGTCGTATGTCGCATTCTGCGCAATACGCGCGCATGTTAATAGAGGCGGCGTACACACGTATCAAGAATCTACAGCGGTACGTTTTCCGTCCACTTAACTTGCGCTCGAAAATAGTTCTTCTGCGTGCGCATCGTCATACCAGCGGAACTAACAGTGATGAAGAATGTTCATTGCAGCGCTATTCACTTGGCAAAATTATTGTACAGGATCTCAATGCGCCCTTGGCGCACGCTACCCTTGACTTGAGGGTTCCCGCTATTATCAACAGCTACTTAGATGATGACATAAAACAAGCTTATAAAGAAAGGAACTGTTGTGACACCTACCTCATAAATGCCGATGCTTTTATGACAATCAGTGATAGAAGTAAATAAATCTGTATAATTTTCCGAGCCCTTGTTTAATCGGTGTATCTTTATTTAATTAGTAAGTTTGATTTAAATGTTTTTTCTTTTTATATAATGTACGCACTTAAACATGTAAGCTTAACTTCTTTTCATAAAATGAATAGTAAATGCTTGATTTAAAAACCCTTGTTTTATTCAATTATGAAATCTCTTAGTTACGATACCATTTATTTATTTATTTAAGCCTTATTTTTATTCCTTAACAATTTAGTACAAGAATTACAAGTATTTGTAACATTATTGCTATGGACAGTAAGTAAAATAATATAATGAAATATGGTAAAATATATGATTTTTTTCTGTTAAGGCCCCTTTCTGGGTAAAGGCCTCCTCCAATATTCTCCATGCTCCTCTATCCTTTGCTTCTCTTTCCCAGTTTCTCCCTGCAATTATTTGTATTTTGTCAGCCCACCGCTCGTAGGGGCGTCCTCTTCGTCTGTGGTCGCTCGGGCCTGGCCAAGTAGCTACTCGTTTGGTCCATCTATCATCCGGTGCGCGTGCTATGTGCCCAGCCCACTTCCACTTTAAGTGTTAGCTGTGATGTAGAGCGTCTATTACGTTGGTTTTCTTCCTTATATCTACGCATTTTTGTCGGTCGCTGAGTTTAATGCTTAGAATGCTCCTTTCCATTGTTCGTTGACATGTTCGTATTTTGCTTTTTATTTTATTATTAAATATCCATGTCTGTGAGCCGTATGTTAAACTTGGTAGTATGCACGAATCCATTACCTTTTTTTTGAGTCTAAGTGATAGATGGGATTTAAGGATTTCTTTATGGCTCCAGAATTTCTTCCAAGTGATATTTATCCTCCTATCTACTTCATCTATGTGTCTAGAGCTCTGGAAAGATATTTGTTTCTCGAGATAAATGTAGCTGTCTACGTATTCAAGCGTTGATTCATTGACTCTTATGGGAATCTTGGATGTGTTTGTAGATACCTTTGTTTTAGATGTGTTAAGATGGAGCCCGACACTAACTTCGCAGAGTTCCTCTACAATTATTTCTAGCTGTTTTGGCGTTTAAGAAAGCAGTACTATATCATCTGCAAATCGAAGATTGCTTAGATATTCTTTATCTATGTAGATACCCTTTCTTGACCAGTTCAAATTTTTCATCATGTGCTGTAACACAGCTATGAAAATCTTTGGTGATAGTGGATCACCTTGCTTGGCTCCCCTCTTTATATTTATTACAGGTCCTATTCTATCCAGTTTAACACGGCTTATGCTTTTCCTATATATGTCCCTGATGATATTTATATAAATATTTGGGATATCTTGTTGTTCTAGAGCCTGCCAAATGCTTACATGTGTTATTGAGTCGAATGCTTTCGCATAGTCGATGTACGCAAGGTAGAGTGGGCTGTTGAATTCCTGGTGTTTCTGTATTATCTGATCCAGAGTATGGATATGATCGATAGTAGAGAACCCTGGTCGGAAGCCTGCTTGCTCGATAGGTTGATTTCCTTCAATAATTGGTTCTATTCTTTTTTCTAGGCACATTGCGAATAGTTTGTACACTGTAGAGAGAAGGCTTATTGGTCTGTAATTATTAATGTCGGATGGATCTCCCTTTTTATACAGTAGAATTATCCTTGATTCAGCCCAGCTTTTAGGTATTCTTTGCGTGTCCAGTATTTTGTTGAACAGTATGGTAAGAACTCCAATCAATATGTGCGATCTGATTTTTAATGCTTCATTCGATATGTTGTCAGGTCCTGGGCTGTTTTCCTTTTTTAAACGCTCTATATTTTTCAATATTTCCTGAGCATTTAAGGGTGTAACAGTATTATCTTGCTGTTGACTTTGTGTAAATTCGCATTGTTTGAATGGAGAAAATTCATCATCATAAAGCTTTTTATAAAAATCTGAAGCTACTTTGACTAGTTCTTCTCGTGTTTGTAGTTTATTGGTCGTTTTTTGTGACTTGAGTGCTGGTATCCATTTTTTCTCGGAGTTTAGTTGTTTGTAGGCTTTCTTTAAACTTTCAGTTTTGAGGACATTATCTTTTATTATATTTAATCTATAGTTTTCATAGTCTTTCTTTATTGATTTATTTGTAGTTTTGTAGAGAGTTGCTAGTTCTTTTTTTTCTGATTTGTTTCTCAAGTGTTTGTGCAAGAGTATAGAGCGTTTTTCAACTAGTTGTTTTGTTTCTTCAGACAAGATATTTTTCTTTGGTTTTTTTTCCGTTTGAGTGTTTAAGCTTTGCTGGATTGATGTTTCTATTTTCAAATAGAAAGACTCTACGTCGTTGTTGTCTTCCCAGCTTGTTCCACCCACTTTCATATTTAGAGTGGAGAGATATACTGATTTGCTTTCTTTGGTTCTATGGTTTCTATTTCCGTAGCATGAGTGGCCTATGATCGAGTTTTCTCCCGGCCTTCGTTGCCCTATTTTTGCATTGAAGTCTCCCATTAGGATTTGTTTTCCATATGAGTTTTGTCTAGCTTTCCCTATTTGTTTGTAGAAAAGGTTAATTTCTTCTTCTGTAGCTTCGGATGTGGGTGCGTATACCTGAATTATTGACAGTTTTGTTTTTCCAAAGCTAAGGTTTAGGAAGCAGACTCTTTCTGATATTCTAGTGTAGTTTTCGATATATTTTCTAAGTTTCGTTTTGATTAAAAATCCAACACCGTGTTGTCCCTTGGGTTTGCCTGTATAACAAAATATATAGCTGTCATCTTCAAAAATGCCGTTTCCACTTCTTCTGACTTCAGAGAGCCCAATTATATCGTGATTTATATTGGCAAGGAAGTATTTCCATAATTCCATTTGTTGTGGTTTTAGCAAAGATCTTACATTATATGTACCGATGTGTAGTGTTTGTTGTATTGGAGGGTTGCAGTCGTTATCTCCCGCGGTGACAAGCCGTGATGGGAAACAGAGAGAGGGGGCCTTTAATTGCTATTTTTTGTTTGGGTATTCGCTTTGATCTCGTGGTTGCGAAGACTGAAGAGGAGGCTGGGGAGAGTGGGAAGTTTGCGGGTGTTGAGAAAGACTCTTTTCCGCATATGTGAATACTGGAGCTTTCATTAGAAATTTTTCCATATTATTACTTTTATTTATCTTTTTTGGCTGGTTTGTGGTTTGTTTCGCAGGAAAAGTTGAGTTTTTTGTCGACTCCGGAGATTCTGAATAGTTTCGCTTTTTATTATTTTGATTTTCTTCCAAAATTGCTCGTTGCTCTTGTCGTTTGTTGCTGTTTAGTATGACGATCTTATCGTATTTAATAACTGCCTTTCTGCCTTGTTCTCTTTCTTTCTCTACTTCCACTTGCAGTGCTTTACGCTTGATTAGGACTTCGATGGGGAAGTCCTCTTTTATATAATACGAGGTTGAGTTCAGTTCTTTCTTGTTTTGCAGTATTTTGATTTTTAATCCCATCGTCAGCAACGTTACAAAAATGGGTCTCACTTTTCCCTCCTTTTTTCCGAGCCTCCTGACATGTTCTATGCTATTATTGTCGCACCTGATTTTTAGAGTATTTCTCATAATATCAAGAACTATTTTTTCTTAGCCATGGTAGCTTTTTTCATTTTCTTCGACACCAAAAAATATTAGGTTTTTTTGTCTTTGATATCTTTCTAGGCTGTCAATAGCCTTTTTTTGTTTTTCCAAGGTTTGTTCTAGTTGTTCGTTTTTTATTTATAGGTGTTTAAATTTTTCGTTGATATTGCTGTTTATCGCATTCTTAAAGTCTTCTTTCATAACTAACATATTCTCTTTTTGTTGCCTAATCTCATCTTGCATACTTCTAAGCATGTTTTTAATTTCGTCCATTGTTAATTTGTTTATAAATAATAATAGCGCCCTCCTGTGGTGATGGACGGAACTATTGTAACTGTCGCTGCGGTTCTGTAGGTCGATCAGGCGTTTAACGGTAATTTGTGAGACGCAAGCTAGTTCTTTGTAGATTCACTAGATGGCGTTATTACTTCTGTCTTTTTAGGATCGAAGCGCTCACGGTGTTTTTTCTAGATGTCACTACTATACAGATTTTGGATATATTTACGGATGACGGTTAAAGTTTTGAGGTTATTGGATAAAGTAATTTTAAAATAACACTGCACTGCTTCTAGTAACTGTAAATAATTGTTCTTTCAGTTGTTATCACTCATTCACAGTATAATTTTAGTTCCAGTTACACTGTTGAATATGTAAATGTCCCACTAAGTCTCTGTTTTGAGGATTTTCGTTATTAGCTATTTTCTTTTTACACTCCACTTTATGTACGTTGTAACTTACTTTCTCGGTCGTAAACACTAGTCTTTAGTAGTTTTTGCACATTTTCGAACTAAGATTTACACTATAATTATTTTTAAATCGGTTACAAACACGGAGCTGATGTGTTCAACGGCACAGTAGCGCCCTCTCCCTCGATACCATACAGTGAATTTAAATATGAAAATACTGCATTATACTTTGTAAAACTTATTTATTTAATTTACTGGAAAACTTTACTGTCTGTAAAATTACACAGAGCTCGTACTGTCGTTTGCATCATCGCGCTCAACGCAGCGCAGACCCTAAAATATGTAAGTACTATATAAACTGATAGGTGTACATTTCCGGCGTGTTCAAGCTTAGCCAGAGAACCTATTTGATGGCAACATTACGTTTGCATTTTGTATTTGTTTAACAGTACGAAAATGTTTATAGCATGGATTGTGCACGTAGGTAGCATTCTATAAGATCTTTCTAAGGTACATTGCGGGAAAAGATAGAATTCAATTCTACCGTAGTATTTATGAAGTAGGAGTATAGACCTACCTAAAATATCTTTGTATACGACAGACAAAAGCTAATATCTTGAAATAACCTACCTCCGCTCAAGTTTCTACACTATTGTTTTCCAATCCAAGAAGGTAATTACACTATTAGGTTTAGTGTTTCATCTCACTGGTACCTAGTAGGTACTTCTACGATCCAAAGAATATCGCTTACCTAGTTAGCCAATATAACATAGGTGCATGTAGTAGTTATATATAGCCTTATTTTGACAGCGTATAAAAACTTCATCCCGGGAGTGTATCGAACTCGGGCCCCAATTGACATTATTAGATTGACAAAAATGGACAGCAGTAGATACCACTGATTAGAAAGCGAAATAGATAATAATCACACGAAGAACGGACCGGTCCTTATGGACTTTGCCGTAGCGATCACAGACACGATATTTGACAGATTTTAGTGTTGTTCTCTAGTGTATTATGCAGGAGTATCGATATCGATATTTATAGGGATGGGAAAATCTTTATTCAGGCTTTTTGGTCTAGCATAAGAAATCCTCAAAGCTATAATATATATACACCTATAGTCCAGTTTTTAGTTACTTCCTTAGTTTTTTAATATCATTATGTATCTATTGATACTAATATTATAAGTATGTAATGTTTATGAGGTTGTAGCAATGATGTTTTACTAAAGATGACCTATTTATACTGCGCGGTGCTCAGATTTTGTTCCTTTACGACATAAACATGCTTACTGCGACAGATATACGGTACAAATAATATAGAAAAGGATAGCTATATGTTTAGACTTGCGGTTGAAATACGCATCGCAATGAAAATTATTACAATTGACTTAATTTTGCCGCCTCAGTTTTCGCGCGCTTGTGCGACATCTACCTCATTTATACATATAATAAATATCATTGGGCTGTAGGTGTTAAACTATGTATCTACCGATATCTGAACCGATACTTTAACCAATAGAAGGCAACGTAGGATCATCATCATCATCATCACCACGCGGGTATAACCGCGGGACGCAGCTAACTTAATATATAATTAATAAATGTATTTAATTTTTGGACGTTTATATCCTGTATTACAAATTTAGGCATAGGTTAGGACTTATATTAGTAATAGTACATTAGCTACTTACGATGAAATTAAGGTTTCAGCTGTTCAATAATATAAAATAGTATCACGAACACGAAACAAATTTCGCTTTCTGATTAATGAAAAAAATAATTAAAATTTATATTTTACGTGAAAGCTAAATGTCAAAGATTCCCGAGTATTTATTGGAATGAGTTTTTAATATCTGTCGTTCGTTGAATGCTTGGAGTATATAAATGTAAGATGTATGTAATGATCTGTGAAAAAACGAGTAGTAAAAAAAAAAAGATAAATATTTTCAAAAGCTGCACTAAGTCTTCGAACAAGAATCAGCCTTATCCCTTTAGTATACGATTCAATGATTTCGTCAATCCGTGGCGGTTAGATTCTTATCGTCCTAGGTTAAACTATAAGGACCACAGCATTTGTATGGCAGATTAGCAGGGCTGGTAGATACATAATACAGCAATTCACGCTGTTTGTATATTTATCCTGAGCGATGTTATACCTGGTCAGGATCCAATGTGCCGTAGAATATTTAGTTACATAAGTATCTATATTATGTACCTATGCATAAATACAGATTTAGTTTTATTTAGAAATATTTCATGCTAGCATTTATGCTGGGTATAAAGTTTATAAATCTTTATTACACGTATTCAGCCGCATACGGAGTGCAGCGGCTGTGTAAAGTTTTTTCTGGTTTTGTTTCTCGCCATGTTGGAGATGAGTGAATTGGTGTAACAAACAGCAGTGGAACGAGGCTTTACTAAGCAAACAAAATACACCACGAGACCACACGCATCAACGGGGAACTAATCTAGAGACTGCGGGGACGCCCGAGCCCCCCCGGGGATGTCCATCAGGCCCTCCCATCCGGTCGCCGACCGGCATGATGGCGCATCCCGGGATTTTTCGACAGTTGGCGGGGCAGCCTTTCGTGAGTGGCTAGGTCACTACTTCGGCCCCCAGTTATCTGCGGTCGTCCAGCGGTGCACCGTGCCTCAGATCCCGCTACCCTCCGAGATTAGTCACTCACGGTAGTCTCGAAGAGTGTCAATGACCGTCTTAGTAAATAAAGCAGCTGTCCCAACCTGTTTGTTCCTACTGGTGTCACCGGACATCACGGCTGAACATGGTCACCATTTGGTGCCGTGTCTTTGTACAGTGGGTGGTCACCAACCGCGGCCGAAGCTTACCACCGGTATATCATCCGATTAGAACCACCCGAGGGTCATGTTCAGGGTTTCTGATTTTTGGGGTGCACTCTTACGGACGTGGATGAAACGACGCTCCACGATAAAATTTGATTGTTTAAACATACTTTTCTACTTTGCTTTGCTGACGACATGAACATTTTTATGAAAATTAACTCACCTGGCGATTTATTGAAGCTCCAAGCTTCAGTATCATCTACTTTGTGATTATTGTGTATAAAACAAACTTGATTTATATCCCTCCAAATGTTCTATCGTAACGTATTTTTTTTTACATACAGTTTTAAAAAACAGATTCTTGTAAAGAACTCCGTTATCCGTCACCCAGGGGTTTCCCACGACTGTAAATTACTATTCGATGAACATAATTTTTGAACATATAGTCTTAAGGGCGACGAAGTCATTGGGGTTCGTATTTTTTTTACATTTTCATTTTTTTAATTATTTGAGATAAAAATCCATTTCAGTAATAATACACAATATTAAAAAAAAATTGGTTGCGTGTAAAGTCGGTATACGGGCGAAAGTTTTACGTGACAACGACTTTGAGTGCCTTTCACTTTTTATGTCTGTCTCTCTCGCTCTTAGGCGGGCTAACCATGCCCGAGTGGAAGGGACGCGTGCCTCTCACTCGCTCTCATTGTGAGCGCATAACGTGAGCGGAGCTCAGTCAGGAACTCAGTCTATTTAATGGGTTGGCCAAGGCATGCTCAATATGCAGTTTAGTCCAATACTTCATCATTGGGCACCCCAGGTCCAACCTCCACGCAAGCAGCTGTAGGTAGTAGTTAGTGCTACCACGCACACGACTCATCAGGGACGCTACACGTTTACGAATAATTGCTGAAAAATTACCTATTTGCGCATCTACAAACATCCCTGAAGCGCTACAGTATGGCGGCAGCCTCATCAGTGCTCTAAAGGCGTAATTATATTGGGTTCGTAGGGTGATGTATGACTTTTTTGTGTGCTTGAGCCATAGCCCACAGGTGTAGAACGACTGGCAGAAAGCTCTAAAAAGCATCGCCTTCACTTCTACATATTTGATTTTAAAACTTTTTATTCAGTTATAAAATGCTTTCTTTAGTACCATACCATACAGTGAAGTTAACTATAAAATAAGCATTATTATTATTTACATTAAATGTGTATATTTATTTATTCAAAGACCAACTGCATTCTCTGATTGTGCACATAATAGTATAAAGAAGTGGGCCAATTAAAGGTCCACTTTTAATGATATTTGCATTAGTGCGAGCTGCACTCAGGTAAAGAAAGTTACGTTTTATAAAAAACTTATTAAATAGAAACGATAAAAAATAAGATTATATTGCATCTCATCCTACTAATATTATAAATGCGAAAGTTCGTGAGTATGGATGTACGGAGGTATATTTGTCTGTCACGCCTAAGCTGCTGGATCGATTTAGATGGAATTTGATGGAGATAGCTTATACCCTGGCTTATTTTCATCATCACCATACTCACCCTATTTCATCATCACGTGGGTTAAACCGCAGAGCGCAGCTAGTTGTCAATAAAATATCCCCAATCAATCGTCAATAAGTAATGCCCCCAGTGTTACAGATAAACATAGGAGAAGGTGATCGCTTACCATCAGGCGGGCCGTCTGCTTGTTTACTATAGTCTATGTACGTAAATATTATATTATACGATGTTAATGCGTGGTTTAGATGTAATTTAAACAAAGGGAAAGTATAGTCAAAAACGTTGTTGTGAGTTCAATTTATTTATTTTTTTAATCTAAGCCTAGTGCTAGATTAGGTTACGTGGTACAGTAAAGAGTAAATAACAAAACAAAGCTTGCGAAGCCCAAACAACATATAACATGATCATTTATGTATTTTAAATACAATTTAAAAAGCAATAACAATAAAAAAGTAGATACATAGATAAATAAAACAAACAACTACAAATAACTAAATTATTTAATATGGAAAATATTTGAGGTAGTCAATAATCCCATTTAAGTTCTGTATTCAAATGTTGCTTATTATAATCACACTAATATAATAAATGCATTTTTTTATGTAGGTATGTGTATGTGTGTGTATGCATATGAGTGAAATCGCGGGCACAGCTAGAAATTAATTCCCAATGCGCTCAAAGTAGAACTCTAACATTTCGAGCATTTAAAGCCGCCGAGAGAATGAGTTTTACTGTTTGTGTTTGTAGTGTTATTGTATCTTTATATAGCGTGATCAATATTGGCATGTGATTTTGAAATGATTAAAATAATTGACAAAAAGACGCGTTTCAAATAAGTAACTAGATACATATTATAACTGTAATATCGCACAACGGTTTCTCCATTTATGTAAAAGAACACAATGCACTGCAGTAGAACGAAACATATTACACAAGTTTGAGATTGAAGTGGGCAGGGCCCGAATCATGCAGAATACCGACGCTCGTCGAGTACAAGCTATGGACTGGTCAACGCATCGTTGGGCATCTAATGTTATGTTATAATGGTAACGAAATCCGAAATATCGGAAATCCAAACTGTCTTGACATAACCATGGTACTCATCCTGCTTTTAATTTTAAAATTAGACTTAATAACAGTGTTTATTTGACAACAGGTTGTAGATATTATATTGTGTGTGTGAGGGTGTGTATTTGAGGGTGTGTGTATTTACGTGTATATATGTTGGCGGATGTGTATTAATGTAAATAATGATGATGATGATGTAAGAGTATGTGTAAAGTCACGTTACCATCTGTAACAATTTTTCACAATTATTATAGGTTTTTAGCCAGCAGCTTATTACAATTTGCGTCTATATGATTTAAAACCATACATTTCGGAATAGTTTTTGCAGCCTGATGAAGGACACGAAAAATCCTTATGGCGTCTTATATATAATACATTTTTAGACATTTTATATAGGTACCAAAATGTGAAGGTAATTGAAATTCAAATCACAAACATCATATAGTACATCTACAAAAAGCCATAACCATATCTTTAAAACTAATTAATTACCTTGTAAGTTAACCTAATGTACTTACTCGCGTCACAGGCAATATCTACTGTATACTAAATACGTCATAATATATTTTTTTTTCTGAGATGTAAATTTAATATATATTATAAATAGCAAAGAGTATGCTCAACAGGAACCAAAAATTATTTGACATCTGCCCAACGGATTACAGCAAACCATCATTTGCTTAAAATTAGAACATTAAAATTTTCATTCATTTAGAGGAGAGTGGGGGAATTGAGAACAGCGGGTAATGAAGAACGGCTTAATAAGTAACACTTCCGCCCGCATTCTGCATTGGTTCAACAGACGCATTTAACGCATCCAGCGCATACTGCCCAGTGCTTACATGCTAGTGGGAGTGAAAAAACGCACGCGCATTTTGTTTTCCTGCATATTTCAAATAAAAAGTCAATAGTTGAGGGGTTTTTTGTCACTTATGATAAATAAGGATTGTTTATACCTACATTTTTTAATCATATTATATATTTCACACATTTATTGAAAGATTCATATGACTGAATGGTTTCGTCATCTAGATATCTATTGATTATGGCGGGACATTGAGGGTCAAAGACGATGTGTGCCATAGGTGAAGAAATATCTTCTATAATAACTGCGCTGCTTGAGAAACTCTTTAATGAACACTCTTCGTCGCTGCGTCCGCTGCAATGAGCGCGTAGTAATATAAGTCGCGACCTTAGCACGCGTGGCTCAATATGATAATACCGCGCTGCACATATACGCGCGTACGCTGCCTCTATTAGACCCCTCGCGTACTGCGCAGAATGCCCCATATGACCGAGTAACGAGCCGACGCACCCGTCGACGCGCTCACGCCAAGACACACAACCACGCAGTGCCTCCTCTACCGGTGGTGCAGAACTCCAAGCCATCAACTCGTACATGTGCCTCACTACGCCCAACTGAAGGGCATCTTCGGTTGTGAATTCACTCAGCTCTGATTCTACAAGCTGTTTTGTCTCTACTGGTCCGTCGCCGACGCAGTACACTGTGCCAGTTAATCCTGCAACGATATTCATTAACCGCTTAATGGGTTGTGAGTAAAAGCAAAAAAATAAAATACATTTATTTGTAATTGATAGATAACAGTGGACTATGAAGGCATATCAACCTCACATTTCCATGTGAAATAACGGAAAAAATCAATTTGTTATACTGTATTACTATTATTTTTAGTGTTACAATTGTATTTTTCTTCTAAAAATAATATTTTGTGTGCACTGTACAGTGTAAATAATATATTCGCGCGTAACATCACTTGCCTGGCCAACGGGAAACCAGCGCTAGTTGTGGTGACCATAATTTTATGCTGAGTTGGGGTCGGCTTGTGGCAAAAAAGTACGAGATAAATTAGTTTTAATTTCACAAAATCTTTATTGTATTCTCGTTTTTTGCCACTAATAAAGTTATGTAACTGTCTATATTTATGATGCTTATAATAAAATTATTGATGAATATTTAAGACAGTTGTCAAACGCAAACTTATTAAAACTAACTATATGTTAGTTTTAGTTTAGCTAAATCCTAGACAACGTTATCACTTACCATGAGGTGAGACAGTTGTCAAACGCAAACTTATAATATGTAAAAAAAATTTAAAACAAATATAAAATAAAAGTACATAAACATAAACAAGTGTGTATGTCTTGTTAAATAAAATATGAAGTTATGTTAGAACATGGCACCGACCCTGGAGTCGGTGGTGTGTTTAATGCAAATAAAAAAAAACTTTAAATGACTAACTTAAACCAAAGTTTCTTCTTAATATATTTGAAACCTTACCATGGTCTTCTAAAATAGAAGCTAGCTCCAAAGCTACGACGACTCCGAACTCATAGCCCAAAAGATAAAAGTGTTTTTTCAGTTTGAACTTCAGTAAAACCTATAAAAATAAATAATGTATTATATTTTTTTATATGTACTGTTTAAATTATATCTACACTTTTCAATCTCTTCTAAAATATAAAATTAAGCTGTTGCAAGATATAAATGAGCATTATGTAACTTCTAATTTTAACTGGAGATTGTTATACAAAATAACCTCACCCTGACCAGGAAAAGCCCAAGGAGAAACGTGTATATTTTTTTATTCCCTTTTTAAGTTGTATTTAAGGATTATGTGGCTATCTAGTCTAAATAAATACACGGCGAATCTAGTGGTGGTCAAAAATTATTATTAAAAGTGTGCTGCTTTTTCAGCCCACTGACGTCTCGTATAAACTGGTCGACTCTATATAGGGTTTAGTTTCCTTACAAGCTTTATAGTCTTTATAGTACAACGATTAAATGGACTTTTAAAATAATCTCTATAATTATAATACATAGGGGCCAACTGATATGTCTGTTTATATCGTATTTAATAATATATTTTCCATGAATCCTGCAATATTACAATATTTTCTTTTCAACCTGTGAAGCTTCGCAGAAGATTCATAGTCATCTTCAACACCCTCTTCTAAAATATTTCTACATTCATTCGACATGTTATCACCAAATAAGTAAGAAGTCTTCATTTTTTTATGTAAGCGATCCGCTGCATAATACAGTAAATGTGAGTCCCATTAGTGAACTATATATGGGTGAACTTTCAAAGATAATGGCTAGTATAGCGGTAAAACATTGATGCTGAAATAAGGTTGAAGAGTTATTCAGGCACGATACGCCCAAATTGCCGTGAAGCTTAGAAGAGTGTCCCTCATCTCTACTTATGATTGCCGTAAGAGTCTGCTAAAGAATCACGTTTCAGGAGATGGACAGCAGCGCCTTCCACAAAAATAATCAACATACTGCGCTCGCCAACCCATTTGCCAAGCGTGGCGAGTACTGGCGAACCCCCTGAATGAAAGACATTTAACTAATCTACGGCTAAAATTATGATGATGATGAAGTCACAAAACCATCCCGTTTGTCATATAACATTGTTTTCTTATCTTTATATATATATGTCGGAGAAGCATAGATCTCGTCGACATCGTCATTAGAAGTTGCGGGCACACGTCATGTCACAGCACTATTTTAATTCTTCTACTTATTCTACTAAAACTTTGCACTTATTTCAATAATGATACAGGACTGAGCAGCGGGTTCAGGGAGCCGATTTTACTTTAGACAACCAACTAATATATTCGAGGATCCAACTCGATCCGAAGCTACCACTCCAACGAATCTGACTCCAAAGCTATCCACCTCTCTAAAGTTAAGATGGCGCGTCGACCGCGCTCGAGGCGCGTGCTCTGCTCTGATTGGTCATTAAGTAAAAAAGCTTTTAAGTTTATCAAAAGTGTTTCAAATTAAATAAAATTATGTTAAGAATGCTAAAAATAATGTAAGCATATAATATAATGAGTTATGCACGTAAACAACAATCAACCAGACTCAGACTCCGACAAAGATGGCGCCTCAATACCGCTCGAGGCGCGTGTTTTGCTTTGGTCGTTCCGTAAACCCGACTAACATTTTTTACATGTCAATAATCAGCGATTAGAACTTAGCCGAGAGGCTAAATTATTTATTTATTAATACAAAATAATTAATAATTTTGTTATTTCTAAAACGAACATAATACAATATTTGTTTATTTAGTATATTTGTACATGCAAAATTTCCAAACATTGTAACCACTACATTCTTATAAGTTTTAAATAGGCATTCTAGCTTGCTAAACATTGTATAGTATCATGTTTTTGTATTCTAGGAGAAAATATACACTAGTTTTTACAACAAAAAAATGTGAATTGATCAATAAAGAAATTTTATTGTAAAAAAAAATGTATCAACCCGACTCAGCTTCCTCCGACATATATCTATATATATATATATATATACTCCTAAACGGTGAGACCGTTTTTTTTTTGTATGCCTTTGGGTGGCTCCTGTAATAGTATAGATTCACAAAAAAAGTCCACCTCGCGCTGCACGCAGGACAACGTCTGCCGGGTCCGCTAGTACATCTTTTCGAGATTGAACTATTGTAAAAGTTTCAGTTTTTGATCTACTTTATACAAGTTTCCGTACTTTTCGTTCAAAGTTTAATCTTGAAAAGTTGTTAGAGTGTAACTCAAATAGCGCTTGACCAATTTTAATGAAATAAATGGGACTACAGGGGAAGCACCGAACTTCAAATAAAAAAAAAGAATCATCGAAATCGGTTCTCCTAGTAGAAAGTTCTGAGGTAACAAACATGAAAAAAACATACGGGTCGATATAAAACCTCCTCCTTTTTAAAAGTCACTTAAGAAGTAAAGATTTGTATTTTTGTATGTTTGATGCGAACAAACTCAAATACTATTTCACCAATAGAACGCTATATTATATCCCTGAGTAACATAGGCTATATTTGAGTCTCAAAACTATCGCGAGTTTCTTCCATAATTGTAATGTAACAAACCGACTAGGACTCACGTGGTAAAACAACTCCCAGATGAAGAACTGCAAATAAGTTCGAAACTGGTCGGAGAGTAATTTTCCAGTGTTTACCACGTTAGTCCTAGTCGGTTTGTTACATTACAATAGGTTATATTTATTACTAGAAAAAGTTAGAGATCCTCACTTAAACGTCAATATCAAAACTGTGCGCAACTGGGAAGGACCACTAGTATTGTATAAAATTACCTTCGAGTATCTAACAGCAAGTTCCTGTGGCGTCTCCTGAGGTCGGTCAAGATCTGACTGCAGCACAAAGGCAGATAGCTTCAGGCACTGGCATAAAGTCTGGAACCGCGCGTCGTTCCCCTCCAGCCCCGGGATTATAAATAAATGACTTTTATGCTCATCAATCCAACCTTGAATCTAAAATAAAAACTTGATTATTACAAAATGTTCAGAAAAAAGTTTACATATCTATTTTCACCACGGGACACTAGTGCTCGCATACCATACCCTTCAGTTTGAAGGGTATGGTTTCCCGTGAAATTACAGGCACATGAGACTTACCAACTTTATGTCTCAGGGTGTCGGACGCTGTGCAGTTCTTCACGAATTGTATCCGTCGATACAATTCGATCAACTGCATATATAAAGATATATAAGCAGAGGTTATCACTTAACATGCTGTGGTCTTTTGGTTTTCCGTCACCTTATCACATTAAAAAATGGATACATCCAGCGATATAAAATAGGACAGAAACCCGATCACCCGCTCGAAAACGGCATTGTCAAAACAAGGCATATGCCCTGTTTGGCTTTCAGTCGCGTCTGAGCGCGCAAATCGTTTGACGTGTTGCGATGCCGAAGTGTGAATCCAAAAAGTAATACATGAAAAACACTTATAAATGTTTTACAATGCTATTGCTAGGGTGCTAAGATTCATTATTAAAATGAAACATCCGCTCATGAACTTATTTTATATTAGCTGGAGAGGTATACGTTAACACCAGCGAGGGGACACTTTTGAGGTTTGATTTTCATAGAGACTGTGTATCTATAGTAATTACCATATCGATATCGGTGACCATTGACGTCATTTGCAAGAATTCCATCGTTGCGCGATTCTCATCGGCCGCTAGATATGACAAGAACACACGAAGACCCTTTATTTCCTCCAAGTTGCGTTCTCTTGAACTCATCTCTATTTCAAGTATTCTGAAATAATATTAATAATTTAAGATAATTTAATACTATTTTTTTTGTAACGTTCACACTAGGTTTTTAGGTACTAGGACTATTTCACTTTACCGTCGCATAAACCTTGAATGCTAACTGGCTTTCAAGGACGGCTGCCTGTGCAGACTATTTGTTTTTCAAACTTGAGGGTAGTCGCCAGCCAGGAGGGTACTCCCACTCCCACCACTGAGCTATCACAGCTTCAAGTGTAACAATATGTCTTTTCTCTTTTCTGTCTATCTTTCTTTGTAATGGGAATTTATCTCAAAACATATTTAAATAGTTTTAACTAGGAATTTTCATTTTACCTAAGCAAAAAATTCAGTACTGAGTGGGTATATGATTGGATTAAATTTAATATTGAGTACTTTTACAAATAGTTAGTTTCTACATAAAAAGCACAAGAAATGGAACGATTACTCTCTCTTGGAGCCGTGCGTGCGTACGGCGCGAGGCCGGCGGCGCGGTGCGCTGCGACGCGCCGCTTCCGCTACTGTCCTGCTCTAACGCGCGTTAAATACCTAAACATTTGCTATAAGAGAGCCTTAAACACAAAACACCAAAAGTGTGACATAACTAGTTGAAGTCGGTACCACGATAGTTCAAAAGTAACTATTATCGAAATGTTGTGCGCATTATACTGGCTTTGTCAAGTTATTTCACATTTTTGAGAATTAAAGTAGGTTCCATTTGTTAAAAAAAAAATGTTCACCCTTTTCAGTGACCTTTGCTACTCACGGGATCAATTGTCATCGTGTATGGTCAACGATTTCTTCACCCTCAATAAGCATGGTATCCAGATAGATAGTAACACTTTTCAGTTATTTCGGTGTTACTCAAAAACCGCTTAAACGATTTTGATGAAATTGAACCTATTGCACCCGTTATTACATTTAACAAATGCGGGCCACAAACTGCCGCAACTGCAATAGTAGGTGCCATTCCGAATTAATTTACGTCATTATTAGAAAGTGTAATATAATTATAGCCATTACATGCAATAAAAATAGAAATGAAGGAAATTATTATAATTATAAATATTGCAGTACAACACAGTATACAAATTAGTACACCAATATTGTAGAAATGGGTAAATAGCTGATAGTGGTTTGTTTCATCTGCCTGGACTACGGTTTCCCCCCACATCTGTTATCTCTAGGGATCCATACCTTATCCAGAATGAAAAGTAGCCTGTGTGCTTTTCTAAGGTCTTATCTATCTCTATGCTAACATTCATTAAGATTGGTACAAGTTTGATAAAAATTATGTGTTAATTCAGGTTTAAGGTGCAATAAGGTACCTTCATTCCGAATTTCATTCAAATCTATGAAGCCGTTAAGGCGTGAAGAAGTAAGAAACACACATACACATATATACACACATACACATGGATACAAATTTTCACATTTATAATGTTAGTGTGACTTTCTGTAGTTATAAACATACCTCTTCTTGGTCAGCATTAATATTTGTTCGTCTTCCAACGCTACCTGGTATATATCTCTTAAGTATGATTTTACTAAGGGCAATGATGTCTCCAAGCCCAACTCGGACAGAGTAGCATTTTCATCTTCGTTTTCTAAAATATTAATAATACAGTACTAATTAAACTATTACTAAAAAATTAAAAATACACTGTAATAATATTAGGAACGAAAATAACTAAAAAGGATCTCTTAAACTTTCCATGGACATAAAATAGTCTATTGATAATTCAAACGATCTTTAATGACTGGCAACGTGCCCAAAATGCTTAATTATATACAGTATAACATATACAGTACATATGTTAAACAATAGCACAGATTCATGCATTGAGCATAATTATAATTTAGGAAATATTCGTTTTTTTATAACTATAAACTTGCAGCCACAGGTATACTAAATCATACATACTACCGCAGCCATATCTCAGTTCCAAATGTTATTTATTTAGTGAGTTGTTCCAGAAAAAAAATAATTTGTACGGATTGTACGCTATTCAATTATACGTCCGTGCGTTATTCAATTTTCTATATAACTGCGATTCTATAACTTTAACGAAAGTCCTGCTTCATGTACTGTCTGTAGGTATAATGGATCGATGCCTTTAGCACGGCCATCAAAATGTACTATTAATAGCATGTTTCTTATAGGAAACGTTACTTTAGTAAGGTTTTCTCATTGATATAGGTATGTGACATTTACTATGAAGTAATTACTTATTTGCGTGATTACATCTTCGACTACACCATCACTATTGCATATGCGTGTATATTTTTGTATATTTTGTATGAAAAAAGTACGATTGATTGTACTGCGCTCCATTAGGCAAAAAATCGGAGCAAGTGGAGGTCCACTTGCTCCGATTTTTTGCCTAATGGAGCGCTACGTTCACTGGCATTTTTAACCAATACTTTACCCGGTCAGACCACCATTTCAGATTTCGTCCTCTAAGCCGTTTCCTGGCAGCTATCCTCCAGCCATGGCTGGTTGTAATCAAGCCCCATATCCATTGTGAACATTTGTTGCTCAACACCATTGTTTCCATCAAAGATACAAAAAAGGCAACAATGTTTTCAGCTAAAATTTACGTCGCCAAACCAGTTTGCGTCAAAATGTTGCCCGAGGAAGTATAGTCAAGCGCCAAGCGGCTGGCCGGTTGGCGCAGTTGGTAGCACTCTGCCTTCTGAGCCGCTGGTCCCAGGTTCGATCCCCGGATAGGTCAAACATTTGTGTGTATGAACATGTCTGTTTGACCTGTGTCTGGGTGTGTATATGTATATAAGTATGTATATCAGTCATCAGGTTACCATAATACATGCTCTGCCTAGTTTGGGACCTGAAGACCTTGTGTGAATGTTAATAAATAATAATAAAAATTATAATATATCATTGGAACTTCATTATTTTATTATCGGTTTACACCACTGCTACGTTAAAGTTGTTTATAGACACGTCCACGCACGTCAACATTCGTTGATAAACTGATGTTTTCGCTCGCCGGGCGGCAACTCTGCAACATGGTGTGATCAACTACGCAACACAAGTGTTGCCCGCGACATGTTGAAAGCAACTCAGCAACATGTCTATGCAACCATGTTTATAAACAAATGTTTATAATGAATACGTGGCTTTAATCTTAAGTAAAATACTAAGAATATAAAACACACTAGTTTTATAAATTTTCCTTGTTAAAATAGAAAAAAATTAAGTAAATAAAAGTTTCCACTTCATTAAAACTCTATTAAAACCACATTTATTTTTAACAATAATCAGAATCACTATTGCATTCTAAAAGCACAAACAAGAAAGTGGCTTATTGGTGGCAGTTTACATCGTAAAAATGTTTTTTTTGTCAAAACAGTCAAAAACTTACCAGTTATAGCTGTTATCATGTTGAGGAGATATGGTTTCTCTGTAGTTAGTGCTTTAGCAGTCAGCGATTGATCGTCACACCGAAGTGCTTCATCAATAACATCACCAGCCGAATTCTCCCAAGACCACGTTTGATCCATCAACTGTAATAGTTAAAAAAATAAACTCAAGGGCAACATTTATGAGACCATATTGAGATCTGTCGTAATGTATAGATCTGAATGTTGGGCAGCAAAAGTGGTAGAGGGAAGAAAATTGTATGTGGAATGCAAGGGATGCGAATGTTGAGATCGATGTGTGGTGTGACTAAAATAGGTAAGATAAGGGGTTTCTAGTTTATCACAAGAATCTTGAAAGTAGCACCAGTGAAGGATGAGTTGAGAAGAAATAGATTGACTTATTGGCTTCTCATATGGAGGATGAAAATATCATAAGGAGGATTAAAAACATATAACGAAAAGAGTACTTAACATAAATAGGTAATATAAAGAGTTTCTAGTTTATCACAGGAATCTTGAAAGTAGCACCAGTGAAGAATGAGTTGCGAAGAAATAGATTGACTTATTGGCTTCTCATATGGAGGATGAAAATATCATAAGGAGGATTAAAAACATATAACGAAAAGAGTACTTAACATAAATAGGTAATATAAAGAGTTTCTAGTTTATCACAGGAATCTTGAAAGTAGCACCAGTGAAGAATGAGTTGCGAAGAAATAGATTGACTTATTGGCATCTCATATGGAGGATGAAAATATCATAAGGAGGATTAAAAACATATAACGAAAAGAGTACTTAACATAAATAGGTAATATAAAGAGTTTCTAGTTTATCACCGGAATCTTGAAAGTAGCACCAGTGAAGAATGAGTTGCGAAGAAATAGATTGACTTATTGGCTTCTCATATGGAGGATGAAAATATCATAAGGAGGATTAAAAACATATAACGAAAAGAGTACTTAACATAAATAGGTAATATAAAGAGTTTCTAGTTTATCACCGGAATCTTGAAAGTAGCACCAGTGAAGAATGAGTTGCGAAAAAATAGATTGACTTATTGGCTTCTCATATGGAGGATGAAAATATCATAAGGAGGATTAAAAACATATAACGAAAAGAGTACTTAACAAAAATGTGGATGCATAAAGAGTTAGAGAAAGGCCGAAGAAGATATGGATAGACTGAGTGAGCACTGAGATGACTCATGATCGACGAGAATGGAAGAGGAAATCATGTTGTGCCGACCCCAGCTAGTTTGGCATAAGTACAAGAAAAATTAGAGGAGTTGAATAAGTAAACTTGTGTAAGCGGATCGATACATGTATATGCGCGTTGTCAATGGGGAAGAATGCGGAAAGTTCTTGGCAGATGGCGCTGGCTTTGCTTGACACCAAACATAGTTTACATTTTATGTTCCTTTTTTTGAGAATATGGTTAATATTGTCGGTTATTTATTTTACACGTTAAAAGTTTTATTACTTAAAGTGCAGAAAATATAACATCGGATAATAATTAAGCAGGCATATTTTTTTAAAACTCAATCAACATACCAGTGTCGCTGGATAGCCATCTTTGGATCGAGATCGGCATATTTTTTGACCAATGTTTTTATCAACATTTATTAAGGTGAAGTATCTGCAAACAGATTTATCAATTAATTATTTGTTGGACAATTCAAACGTAATAGTTTGCATACGTTAGGATTTAAACCTAAGGTTGGTTACACGTTTTGTTTTTTCAATCACAACCCACCTAATATATTAAACCTCAATATTAAAAGCAAATCAATAACCGGTCTCTTAGTGTGAATTCCAATTGCGGGATTTTTCTATAATTCTTAAATATTGCACACGTAGGTATCGCTGTGTCGATTCCGTGTCGAATTTTTGAAAATGGCAAATTTTAGATAAAGTAGGGGCTAATCAAGGGCCAGGTCAGGAGTACTCTAAACGGGCGCTCTTGTATGGAAGGTCTGATGAGCGTGGATGAAGTGACAGATGTATGTCGGGATTTCAAAATTTGGAAGGCGGTGGTCTCTGCCTCTGGCGTAGGAGTACATGAAAGAGACGCGAATATTTGTATCTATTCTCACCAGATACTATGAAACGGACACTGAATATCATGATTATCATGGCGGCAATCATGATGCAAGGTTAACGAAATTTTTGTAAATATCTGCAAATGATACGCTCCCTTAGTTGTAATGAAGCAAATAACAAACAGGCTACTAAACAAAAAATGCTGATCGATAGTAAGAATACTCATTCTATTAAGAATGTTATTTTTTTTTACTCTCTAGTTGCTTCATACATAATAATATACATAACATGTACAAAAGAAAATCCTGAATTGTATACAGTTGTTCATGTATCTTCTTTTATATGAATAAAAAATGAAAACACCTTCAAACATATTTAAATTGACACAGCGCGTATTGTCCCCAAGTTCCGTGCTCTGCTGCCCCAACAACCAAACCCAACAACGGTACCTTGGGCTCTGTTTCAATGCCACCGACCGGCACTTTAGGTGTAGGTTTTGTATAATATATTTTTGCATAATACAATATTATGTATATTGTAAAAATTAGGCATAAGACAGAAAGAAATTAAAAATAAATTATAATCATAACAAGAAAACTTAAAAGTTTTTTCAACTTTAATAATTGTTTTTGTATGCTTAATAGAAATTTGTTTCGTTCAGTTCATATGTATTCAGTCCAACTTAGGCCATTTGCAAATAAATAATAAAAACTTCAAATATGTACAAACCTTTCTAGAGTACTTACTTCAAGTCTGGACAAAATTTTCTTGAAACAATATCTAAATGCTCAATTACATTGGCTATGTTATATTTATTCTTGTTCTTGACACTATCAGTAATTGGATCTGTAGTCACATAAATTCCTTCGAATTGACCAAGATTTTTTGTTTTTGTTATCACTTCTAATATATCGTCAATATTACTGAGGTCTTCAAAATAAATTTTAACATCTCTTCCTGCTTTTTCCCACAATCTGTTGAAAAGGTCAGGTGATTGTTTTACCAAGTAAATCAGTGAAAAAAGTAAATAATGTGAACTTGGCCAAAGGCCTGCAGATAGCTGTGAAGATACCAACTCCAGTTTTTTTCCTGGTAAGACGCAGGCCATTGATCTAGAGCCAGAAGATGTCACGAGGGCAATGCGATATTATATTTCTATCCACACCTTTCTATTAGAGTTATCATCGTGGATAGGTGGTCATCTTGAAATGCATATTTATTTTTTGAATTACTATATTAAACTACTCACGAGCTACAGCCCGCGGTTTCACCGCGTGAACAACCGTTTTCTCACTACCTTCACTACCCATGGGAACCATACTTTTTCCGGGATAAAAAGTAACCTATGTAGTCTTCTCCAAGGTCCTACCTATCTCAGTACTAACATTTATGAAAGTTGGTTTTCGTCTATTCAGGCCTTACGTTAAATACAGATTTGCTTTCACATATAAACGTGTTACATCTTAGACCGCGAACCTCACTTAATATCAGATGAAACAGTGGTCAAACGCAACCTTATAATATTTTAAAAAAACTTATGATGATTTTACTGTATCCCAGAGGGACCATCAATTTTTTTCAGAATATATTGTGTATGTATAAATTCAGGTTATATGGTACCTACATCCTTAATTTTATTTAAACTATAAAACCAAGTCATTAAGACGTAACAAACACACGTAAAAAAAACTTTTGTATTTTAGTGTAATTAACAAAAGGTATTAAGTTTATCTATAAAATTGTTCTATTGCTTTGTATATATACATAATAATACATTATTATGTATCAATATCGTCACCATCATTTCAGCCTTAAAACATCCACTGCATAACATAGCCCCTGTCGATAACACAGAAACCAGTTCTAACTGGTTAGCATACATCATTTTCTGCAGTTCATATCGCTCCGTTTCCGTAGAGAGAGACCTCAACCTGTAAATTTAGAATTGCTATGACCCACTAAGTTCTATTTGGTTCTACGTGATAGGTGCTTCCCTAACTCTCACTTACTTATCTGCTGAGCTGTTTTGGTGGCTTCACATTCTTCTTCAAATCTATATCTAATGAAATTTAAAACGGCTTAAAATATTTTATAATATAACTTATCCCGTGCACCTTGGCTGATAAAATGATTACCTTAATTTTAGGACATAACTTGACAAAGTTGTCGGCCGAATGCAATAAACCTGCAGTTTGGATGCTCCTCGAGCTATCAATTGATCAACAAGATAAAGACTGGTTGAGCTACCATCCCATATTATCAAATGGGTACTCGTTGACGAATAGACGGTTCTGGAAATAAAATTATAATATTAATATAATTTAAGATCAAACAAACTTCATGAAGTGAAGTTCGATCATTATTATAATATATAAGTCGTTTCATTGTTCTGATACATTTAACTAGGTAAGTACTTACGTTTTGAATATATAATGAAAATTCTAGCGCATATATGTATTTTGGGCTCAAAAAATTTACCTTGGAATACAATTCAATTAAAACATTATTATAGCTTCTGAGGGCTGGTCGCACAATAACAGCAGCTCTCTACTATGCAAAAATTGTACATGACAAAACTGACAGTGAAATAGCCAACGAACTCAATTGCTCGTAGGAGGCAGCCCTTAATCGTGCATCGATTTTCAGTACAACTTCAAGACGCCACAAGACTTTATGCTCTAAAATCAAGTATCCTAAACTATCGCTGACAGCGACAGTTTGTAACATACATGACAAAAATAAAATTTGAACCCCTAAAATGTCTGACTAACGAAGGAAGCACAACTATCTACTTGTAAGTTGTTCAAAGGTAACGATTAACAGAAAAAAAAATTGACACGACATTTTGGTATTGTGTTAGTATTTTGCTGATTGTTTAAATAAACAAACACTATTAATAAGTCAAGGATTAACTCCGTTGGGATTATTATTTAATTTTCTTTACAAAAACCAGCCAAGAGCTAGAAAAATAGTATTTTGACGAAGATGCAATGAAAGTAGCAAATTAGGTAGTTTAATTTAAACTTTGAATGTATTTGAGTGTATAATCTGAATATTGTAATAAGTTAAAAACACATTATTTAAAAAAAATAAAAATAATTTCACATAAAAAGCAAAAAAAAAATCACAAAATAGTAATATTAGGTAAGGAATAGAACTTATGTGAAAAGATTAAACAAATTTGTGTTTTATTTCAGATTCTTTTCTTGTCATTCGGCGAACTTTTTGGCTTTGTGAAGGCGACGACAATATTAGTCCAATTTAATTTCAATTCAACGTCTCAATAAAAGATAATGTCTAAAAATCTAATAATTATATGAAAAAATATAATAGTGATAAAGAATACTCCGTGAAATGAACAAAAAAACTTGAGTCTTATTACAAAAATGTAGAGTATAGTAAGGCCTCAGTATTATAGATATCCATAGACGACGGCGATTGCTTACAATCAGGCGACAGTCATTTGCTTGCCACCACATAAAAAAACACCTTTTCTTTTCATTTTGTTAACTTTTTTGGCTTTCGTTCTTACCTAGGAATGGCTTGTATGGATGCGCTTCGGATCTGCATCAACACTCGGCCGCGATGATGACTCGCTGCCAGTAGACGAAACGCACGCGGTGCTTCATTGGCAGCGTACGTTATGTGCGACAAAGGACGCACGTAACCACGTGCGATGCCGTCACTCATTAATATCTGTATCTTCTGTAAAACATGCAATTTTTATGGGTCTTAGGGTTATATTTTCTGTGCTATGAATGCTAGCTACAGGTATGGATGGCTGAAATCCGTAACCTTGAACATCTGAGAACAAGGGCATGCTTGAAGAATCTAAAAACAGGAAGAAGGCTTATGAGTAAAAACTAAGGGCGAGACAATTGAAAAATAGGTATTTGTAAAATTTATAGCTGTCGCGCACCTCAAGATACCCCCGCAGAGCGCGACAGAGACGTCTGTACCTTCGACTGAAAAGACTAATTATTTAAAGTAAAAGTACATAAAATGAAAACTTCGTTGTCCCCTGATTCCTTTTTTAAAACAGACCAATTTAACTACTTTTTGATTAAAAATTAAGGAAAGGCCGTGTTCCTCTGTTTTCTCTTTTTATTATAATGTCGTCAAATGTAATTTCGGGATGTTTGAACACAGAGGAAAATCTGGCCAGATTTTTAGGTTAATGAAGGTTCATGTCTCTTTTAATAATTAATTTATAAAAAAAGAAAACATAAGGTTATGCCAATTGAGGCCATATATTTTTTGGAACAAAAGTTATTGCTCTTCTCGTATTAATCAGGGAAAAAACAAGGGACTACGTTTGTATTAAAAAACAGATTGTGTTTCCTCTTAAAAGGTAGATATGACATTACAGGGGTTCGCGCGCGTTTACAGGAAAAAGGAGCAGAAAATTTTGGTCTTAAAAAACCTAAAAAGACTTAAAACTGTTCGTTTAGCAAATAGTAAAGTTTTTAATTTCTTTTCATCTTTTCATTTATTGTTTTATTGAAAATCAGTGTCACGTATCCTGAGGCGAAATGTCCTGACGCGAGTTTAACATTTTGTCCCCATTCAAAAGTGCACAATGCCGCTAAAGAAGTTTTCACTTCAAGAAGAGAACATACATTCACACAAGGTCTTCAGGTCCCAAACTAGGCAGAGCTTGTACTATGGTAACCTGATGACTGATATATATACTTATATACATATACACACCCAGACACAGATCAAACAGACAAGTTCATACACACAAATGTTTGACCTGTCCGGGAATCGAACCCGGGACCAGCGGCTCAGAAGGCAGAGTGCTACCAACTGCGCCAACCGGCTAGTCAATTAATAATATTAAATATAAACGGCTCTATATACGGCTATAAGTCGGCTCCCACTGCTGCGCCATCGCCGCTTCATAGCTGTTACTGTTAAGTGTGTATTGTGTAATCTTCGCGGCCACGAAAAAAAGATTTCGTAAAATTATTTTGTTTATAACGAAACGAAACGAAAAAAAATTTTGATAAAAAACTCAGGTATCAGATAAAATTGTCCTTACTTTAATATCAGTCTGGTCCTTCAACCCGAACAAAGATTGAAAATCGGCTACTATGTAAGATCTTTCATTAGTCAAATTAAGCATTCCAAATTTGAATCTTTCTTTTTGATGTATTTGCACCATGTCGACTGTCATTCCAAAATCGGCAGTGCACTTTACGGAGGTCTGCAACAAAAACTCAACATTAAGTCAAAAAGGTAGGATTCAGTGTATGTGCACCATATATTAATAATAATCTGTATATATATCTGTATATATAAAAATGAATCCCGAATCCCCTTGGTCACGACATCACACGTGAACGGCTGGGCCAATTTCGATAATTATTTTTTCGTTGTGTTTGTTATTATCAGGAGAAAGATCTTATAAAAAAAAATAGTGAAACTAGCGCGAAAATTTAATAATTTAAGAATTAAGTGTTCTTAGTTCATATTACATTTATCTACTGTCACCTTTGTGGTTTTGACAATACAAACTTTTCTAATTAGACCTTAAAGTGTTTGACACAACCGTCAGGTGTTTGACAGTTGGTTAAGACAGGACAACGTCTGTCGAGTCAGCTAGTATGTTATACCTAGGTTGTTCCGAATATTGTTAGCCACAGAAAAATAAAGCCTCTTTTTTCTGAAACTATTTTGAATTTCTGGCTTACTTCAATACAAATCATTGGCCACTTATATGGGTAGTTCTCTTTTTGAATATATTTAAACGTTACCTGACACTTTTTTTATTTACAACAATATAATACTCGCTGGAAGCGCCGGCGCGCTTTACACATCTGCTAGAACCGTGAAGTATTTCACCACTTCGGGGGTACAAATCTTACCCCATCCATTTTTCGACCTCACGCAAGATACGTTTTGGTTTAGGATTACGTTTTACAAATGTGTTCGGTGTATGAATTGATAATAATACAAAATGTTACTTACATCTTTAAGATCTTTTCGTACGCAGCTCAACACAATGTCACAGCGCACCCCGTTGGTGACATTTAATATCATATCACCAAAACTATCATCACGTGAATTACCAATTACATTTTCTGAAAAAAAATAAGGTCTTTATGTAATGTAAATTATAAATTCGTTTTAACCATTTGTGTAAATACCAACTCTCTCAAAGAACATAACATCAGATACACAAAAAAAAATAACATCGTCATCTCATAGGATGTCCAGGGTGTTTCGCCTGCATGGATTGCTGTTTACCCGCTACCTCAATTTTTCCACGGGAGCTATACCTTTTTCTGGATAAAAGTAGCTTAAGTGTTATTTCAGGATCTTACCTATCTCCATAGCTAATTTAATCAAAATTGGTACAGTAATGTATTAGTCTAATGGTTAAAACTATTTCAAAAATAATTTCATCAAAATCAGTGCAGCCGTTTGAGCGTCAACGAGTACCAAACATACAAACTTACATACAGACTTTTGCCCTTTTATTATAAGTGGGATAGCAACGATTTGCACGTATGCTAAAACAACACCGTTCATTGATAAAATACTTTGAAATATGTTGGTAAAAGCTTGGAGCTTAAAAAAGTAATAAAAATAATAAACAAATTTGTAAACTGTTAAAACCTTTAGTAAGAGAAAAACACTTTCATTTTCATTCGCACTTCACACACACATTTCAAATTCAATACTACGCTATGCTTAGGTTTTTTTTTTAACTGGACTTAGACTGTCGCGGCAAAAATGGCGACATCTACAACAGGTGTGCTACTATAAAAACGAAGTATAAAATAGCCTGCATTACTGGCCTGATATTTGTCATGTTTTTTACTTATTTAAAATTGAAACAAATATAGAATATGACGTATTAGATGCACGTTTATGTATTGTACGTATCCCAACATCTGTAATTGAATAAGATGCATGTGTAGTGTAAGTATCCCAACAGCTATGATTGAATAAGATGCATGTGTAGTGTAAGTATCCCAACAGCTATAATTGAATAAGATGCATGTGTAGTGTATGCATCCCAACAGCTATAATTGAATAAGATGCATGAGTAGTGTATGTATCCCAACAGCTATAATTGAATTAGATGCATGTGTATTGTATGTATCCCAACAGCTATAATTGAATAAGCTGCATGTGTAGTGTATGTATCCCAACAGCTATAATTGAATAAGATGCATGTGTAGTGCGTGTATCCCAACAGCTATAATTGAATAATATGCATGAGTAGTGTATGTATCCCAACAGCTATAATTGAATTAGATGCATGTGTAGTGTATGTATCCCAACAGTATAATTGAAAATTTATCTACATGCACATTCCTACCATTGAGTTGAGGGAACAGTTTAAGCAGAAACTGTTTTTTTGCGTGGTCAGCAACAGTTGCATAAACCTTGCATCCATAAGCCAGTGCCACGGATATTGCAGCCTGCCCCAAAGCTCCTGCAGCACCATGGATCAAAACACTCCGACTATTGTTTAGTTTATTCCTAACGCACTGTTAAAAAAACATCAATAAAGTATATTTGTAACTGACTTCAAAAAAGGAGGAGGTTATAATTTCACTGTATTTTTTTTTTATGTTCAAGAATTTTTTCCCCATTTTTGGACGGATTCTGACATTCTTATTTCGTACCTCCGAGGTAGTGCCATTTAAATTTCTTCGAAATCAGAAAAACTGTTTTGAGTTACACTCCAATAACTGAAAAGTGTTACGTTTACTTGAACTATAATATAATTGCGGGCGAAGACATTAGTGAACATGCACAATAACAATTGATCCCGTGAGTAGCAAACGTCACTGAAAAGGGTGAAAAATTCCATTCCATATATACCCAATTCCATATATTTTTTATCAATATATGGAACCAACTTTAACAAGTTATTTTACACTTTTGAGTGTTGAAGTCGGTTCCATTTTTTAGTGAACTTTTTTACTATAAGTGCACAATGATTGTCATCATACGACACCAACCCCCGAAATCTAAGTTGGTACCTGAAAAATTACACGTCTCGACTCTTCCTCAAAGTGTGTTTTGGTACGATGATCCCAAAAATGGCTTGATATTAGTATATATCAGAACATTTAGATACTCTTCCGCCTCAAACATTTCGGAGTGTTAAGAAAATTACATTAGCCTTAAATTGTATTCGCTTTTAGAACAAACATATGTTTACAAGATACAAGATACACTTATAGATGTCAGTATTAGCCACAGCTCATAATAAACAGGAGTTCTAATTGCTAAATATCAAAATACTAATAATGATCCCATAAAAAAAGATTTAAAAAATATTTAATAAAATTTTCTTGATAAGTAATTTGAATCGCTACTTTCGGTTTTACGTCGAAACACCCTGAAGGTTATGCAACCATGTCCCGGGTACCATGGTGTAAACCCCCTCTAAGGAAGGTCTGCCTACAGTAAAGAGAAAGGCAGGAGTTCGGCACAGACAGGGTCGCGGAGAATGTGAAAACGGGCCCGCGGCCCTGTTTCCAGTCGTAGCTGTGGAAACACCATGGGGGGTTTAAGTAGGAGGGCCATGTCATCACGGTCTTGAGCCCAACATAACCCGCTTGTACTCCTCCTGACAGGCGGGTATGCGTAAAGGCATTACACCATGTAAAAAAAAAGAAAGGGTACCATGGTGTGACGACTATGGCATCGTCATAGAAGCAAATAAACGTCACGTCAAATAAATCAGTCCGTTAAGCAACCGAGATCAGATGTCATGACACGAAAGCAACTGATTAAGAAATTCGATGGTTTGGTTAATAGCGCCGTGGCCCAGCGGATAGAGCAAGCAGTGCTCGTTCTTAGTTCAAACGCCAATATCGCCAAAGCACTTTTTGTGTGTTTTGAGGATTCGGTAGAAGGTTCTGGATACGGAATGAACATTATTCTTAAATGTGAAGTCTGTACAACATTTTGGAGAAACAAGTGACCAAAATAAAATGCTGAAATAACTGACTGTCGAAATTAAAAAGAAGATCCTGGAAAGATTGAAAAAAAGCCGAACGAAAATATGACGATCGGAGAATAAATTAATATCGAAATTTCGGGATATTTAAGGGGCTCCCGTCGCCGCCGTGAGTCAGTTTAGCTTGAGATAAAATATAAGGAAGAAGTAAAGTGAAAAGCGAAAAAAGTGCCTAAGAAGTGAACAGTAAAAGTTTTATAGTTTATTTATTTATTTACACCAGAATCAAATACAAAATAACTAATCCTAAGTAAAAAATAACAAAACATTTGTGATAATGGATAAATAATACAATGCTTAAATATACCTAGGATGGCCATTGGTAGCTGTAATAGGATTCCCTGTGTCACAGCTACCACGACACCAGCCTCTGAGCAAAAGCAAGGTATTACAAATGGTTGCACTAATTGCTGAATAGTGTCAGTACTAAGTAACAATAACCAGTGTAAGTGTTCTCAGTGACTGTATAGAGATACTCGATCCACGGGATACTCGAATCTCGGACGAGGTAGGTCCAGTTAATAAATCGTCACTTTCGTTGAAAGTGTTGTTTCCTTCTAATCCAGTACCCACATCCGTAACAATAGTAATAACACAAATTCAATTTTAACAATAGCGTGATGTGTAATTATTATTGGTAGGCTAGTATTTGACTAGTATAGTACTGTTCTTGACTATATGACGAAGTAAAATCTTAGTAGACCTCTTATTAACAACAGGCATTCCAGGAATGCTACTTTAGCAAAAAGTTTCATATCTTTGATTTTTTACTTACAAGATAATAGAAAGCCTGTGCGTAAGCAAGAGGTACAGTGGCTGCTTCTTCTAAACTCCAGTAATTCGGAACTGGCCAAGAAAATTCAGGCAGTGCAGTGACTATTCTGCTTACTGCTCCATTTTTAACTAAGCCCATTATGCGATCTCCACTGTAATGTTAAAAAAAATGTCTGTGTTAAAGTTGGCAAAATAGCAAATTGATAACAGAAGCATTAATATTATGGCAGACAATATTATTCCTTCTTCTTTTTTTTCTTCTTCTTGTGGGATATTACGGGATAAGGTCCCATAATATTTGGTGTTGAAACAACTTGTTTTTATATTCCAATGTTTTCTCTCATAAGTTATCTTAGTGCTCACACTTTTCATAATCAAATCACTCTTCACACGGTCCATCCATACCATATTGGACCTTCCTCTGCATCTATATCCATTCACATTTATGCTAAGTACTCTTTTTGTCACCATATAGGTGAAGATAAGAGTAGTCAGTTTTCATCCCTTCTTACCTCATGCCTCAAACAATTCTATTCCCTTTCAAATCACGATACTATTATTTAAGTTAAAAATTCACAAAGTTCTGTTTTCAAACTATTTATATTTATGTTTTTTCGAAGGTAAAATTATATTTCAACGTTATTAGTTATCAACGTCATAATCACCTCATCTATAGGATGTCTCACTGGACATAAGGCTCGCCCATTGATTTCCACAAGGACCGGTTAGAAGAAGCCCGGAACCAGCCCATTCATGAGATCTTAGTCAAGTTGTCTGTAGCTATCCTATCCTGTGCTACGTTACGGTATACATTAAAAGTGCACACAACAAACTGATTTATTGTTAATTTAACTTGAATAATTCAATATATTGTTTTGCTTACTTTTCAGTTATCCCACTATAGTCCATGCCATAATATTTTTCATTGTCTTCAATTATTATGTCACCACTTGCTTTTTTTACGTCATACATATTAATTCCTGCATATTCAACCTAAAATGTTTGTTAAATAATATTAAAAATGCAATGCAATAGGGTATGCCCACTAAAAAAAACTGAAAATTTACAAGCGAAACATGAACGGCAGAGAAAGACAAGAAGAAAGGATTGATATTTAAGTAGGCATGAGATGACTATGAGACATGAGATCCGCCACGGTGGTACCGGCCTAGAATAGTACTTCCCCATCTCTTTCCGTGGCTCTATAATTAATACCAAATTGTAATATTAAAATATATAAAATAGGATGTCTATCCTATTAATAACATATTCCACCCATTAAAGTAAAAATAAGAGTCAAATTTACATTAAATTGTTTCTGTATAGTATTTGTATGTTCATTCCACCGGGGCACGTTATATGTTTTGTAGGCAAATGTTTATATAATAAATTAATTAAAATCAGGATTGATATTAATCTTTAACATCTTTACCATAACTGTGGTTCCTCTTCCAGAGGGAGTCGGCGCTTCTTCCCAATAAAATTCATCAAAATTACCAATATAATGTAACTGTAACGAAGCATTTTTTCCATATGATATATTTTTACTCTTGTCATGTTTGTCGGTAATCTGTAAATTTTAAATTTCATTAGTTAATTTTACATTGTCTTACGACTACTGTTAGCTATATTCTTATATGTTTCGATGGATCCTAAAATCTACGCAATTATTATAAGTTTTATGAGCAACTAGTAGCGCCCCGCGATTTCACTCGCGTGGATAACGGTTTTGCCGTTACCTCAATTATCCCACGGGAAATATACTTTTTCCGGGATAAAATTACCTTATGTGTTAATCCAGAGTTTAAACTATCTCTTACCAGATTTTATCGAAATCGGTATAGCCGTTTGAACGTGAAGAAGTAAGAAACATACACACATGCACACAAGCTTTCGCATTTAAAATATTAATAGGATAGGTATTTTTAATACAAATTAAGTATTTTTAACAGTAAAGTTACAAATAATAATGACGGTAGGTTTTAGTTTTTTAATAAAGATTAAGTCTTAATATACAGGGTGAAAGGCGGTAAAATGTAACATTTGAATATAATACCAGACGTATCTGAAGGCCATACAGAAACAAATCTATACCAATATTATTTAATTAAATATCTGCTCTTAATAAGGCAACATCAAAGGAACCTTTAAGTAAAAATAATGTATATGTCTGCAGCGACAAAAATTGAAATATCTGTCCAAATATATATATAAACCAGCTGACCCGTCCAGGTGTTGCTTGGCTGTTATATTAGTTTTTGGATTTAAGGAGGTGTATTACCATCAAATTAACCTACACCGCCATCTATTGGAACCTTATAAAATTTATCAATATTATAATGATTTCTCATATATTTTTGCAATAAAAACGTCGCGGTTATTAATAGAAATAAAATATAACCTATATTTAAGGTTGGACAAAGTCACATAACTGTGTGAAATTTGATTAAAATCAGTCCAGTAGTTTCGGAAAATTGCCCCGACAAACATGGTGATACGAGATATTTACACAATTTATACTTATATATTATGTAAATTTCTAAAGTAGATCTCAGTAAATTTTGCTCTCGAACAGCCTTTCCATACAATAAAACAATTGTTAAGCAAAACAAACAATTGTACTATCCATGATTGTAAAACAACAGTTTCTACTACAAACTTATACAGGCACCCTTTAATTCATAAAGGTACTGTGGTCATGTGGTTCCCTTATGAAACGTACAAGTTTATTCTTAGTATCATTTAACAATTTAATGTTAGATTTTACATTGGCAATTTTGCTCGATGCACGTGTTGCAGTGAATTTGGTTATCCCTGGAGTGGATAATGGGATGTTTCGACATTTGACATTACGTAGAACAACTCCTGGACATCTGAAGACAAAAAAGCAATTTTAACAATTTAATCACATAATATTCTAAACATTAAAGAAAACCAGGTGCCGATAAATTGTATTTTTTTTTACTGATTAGATATTGATTTTGACAACTACAACTCACTTGGTGGTCAGCGACGATGTGGTCGAAGATATTATCATGCTAGACGTAAAATGTTTACTAATTCTCAAGGACTACCTTACCTGAACACACTATGGTGATTGGTATCAGTTTTTAAAACTTGAGGGTAGTAGCTAGCCAGGGGATACTCGAATGTAACCTACCACCATGCCGGGAATTCGATAACGGTGTTACCTACGGTAGGAATCGCACCAGCGCCCGTTAGTTTGACAGCCGACCGTCCCACCGATGAGCTATCATCTCTTAGAATTAAACCAGTCAAAGAAATACAAATAATTATTGGATGGGTCGTAATTCTTACCTTTTTACTTACGATGTAAAAAAAAGAGTTGGATTTGTTTTTATTATACTTCCCTAGGTAGTTATTGACCTGCCTATAAACCGGTACCGGCTTATTGTTAAATTTTTGGACATGTTGTATGTGCATGACATATTTATGATTCTCTTCCAAAATCATTTGTTTTTATTTTCCTCTCGGTAGGAACTATCATTTAAAAAAAATATATATTTTCACATTACCAATCTCTCACAAGTAATTTAAGTCAAATGTAACGATACGTGATATGATTTGATTTGATACCTATAGGCTTATACAATGTATGATTAATCAGGAGCTTACTGAACATGCTTTTATTATTGTAAATTTATTTAGGTATTTACACTTATCATTGACAATTATACACTATTACATTGTCATGTATGCTACATTCTTATTCCTCAGGATCTACAACTGGATTCATTGTTCTATTATGACAGTGCAGCATGCAACTTCTTTGAAAGCCGAGAAGAAAAGAAATCAAAATTTATTTCGGATACTAAAATATATACAAAAAAATTAAGACAGAGTAAGAAAGTAGGACGGGCGAATTCGGCCATGACCGCTTAATTTAAATTAATTTCATATTTCACCAAACAGGCGCCAAAAATGTGTCAAAAAAAAAAGGGTAATACCAACCTCACAGTATCGGATAGTTCATCAAACTCCGCTTTTAATATTGTTTTACCATCCACATGGTTTTTTTCGATAGCGTTCATATGTTGTATAATATCGATAACAAGTTCTCTTATGTGGCAAAATTGAGAAACTCCTTTGTATGTGTTGCATAAATCACTAAGCTGAAGTAATCCGTCGATGAGCGTTACCCAATTATTGTTCCAAATTATTTGGGCTTTAGTAAAACATTCACTGACACAGTTTATGCTTCGGAAATTTTCTCTGAAAACATATTTTCTTCTTTAGATATGCAAAATAAAAAAAATGGCTTAGAAGAGTGACCAAGTTAACACAATATAAGTTGTTAACTTCCCAATTTTATTTCTAATTTAGAACTTCTTAGACAACTACGTTTAATTTCAAATTATAAAAAAAAAACAAAAAAACTGATGTGCATTATTGTAACTTGTAAGTTATTAAATTTTAAATTAAATTTAACATGGCTAAAATATTGACATACTTAGCCATTTTCCGTATATCCTGCCAATATTATAAATGCAAAAGTTTGTGGGTACACACAAAAACTTTAACTACTTTTAACTAAGTGAAGGTAGGTAGCACCTGTTTTTCGATTTGTGCAAATAAATGAGGGTAATATGAACAACAAGGTAGCTGTGGCAACCGTGACCGGCAAACAGTCGAGGCGAGGAAGTCGTACCGAACGGACCCGCAGCGGAATAATTGTGAGTAATCTTTCTCTGTGCTTTAACTGGAGAAACTTAAAAACCGGAAGTGAGAGAGAATGTATTCATGATGTAAAAGGGCCCTTTAATCCACCACCGTGGGTCACAAGTCCCAGGGCTTCCGAGTTCGTTCCAGTTATGAGCATTCGCGCGCTCATGCGCGAATCATGATTATGTAATATAGGTAACATACCTTATTCTCATCATCATCATCTTAACCATAGAACGTCATTCCTATGGCTCCCTTGCGACCTCCCTTAATTATTTTGGTCTTTTTTTTTTTAATTGTGTGTTTTGCTATATTATAAGATATTGTATTATGTTATTGAGTAATAAACTATGTTTTAAACTAGTACTTACGTATACGAGTATCCGCGGGTGCTAAAATGTTGATAGATTTCGTCGGAGCCAAGAACATAGTTCACGTAATTATTGTTGTCTTGAAATGGTTCTGCGGCAATAATTCTAAATATATATCCTGTGGCTACTTTGGACTCTCCATCTATAACCTGGAAATGATTATACTCGTGTTACCAGTTGGTTGGGTTACCAACCTGGAGAGGCTGGTGGTCATTGTATAAACAGAGGAATCGAAGGAGAGGAAAAAAATCTCGGGGTCGCAGTCCGATGCGTTGCTCCGACCAGATACGCTCCTCAACTTGAAA
The DNA here is from genome assembly GCA_934044485.1 of Apeira syringaria. Lineage (NCBI taxonomy): Eukaryota > Metazoa > Arthropoda > Insecta > Lepidoptera > Geometridae > Apeira > Apeira syringaria. Next base: position 4,093,071 of record OW203656.1, on the reverse strand, counting down.
TTCCAGCACATGAGGCTCTGCAAACTTCCACCCACAGATTCAGAATACCTCCTAGGCTTGAGTGCTATATCTTAGACCACGTCATCACTTAACATCAGGTGAGACAGTTATCAAACGCAAGCCAAAGTAAAAAAAGTTGAGCTTAGGCGTACGTTCCAACTTTATTAGTTTTTAACCGGCTTCAAAAAAAGGAGGAGGTTCTCAATTCAACTCGTTTTTTTTGTATGTTTGTTACCTCAGAACTTTCGACTGGATGAACCGATTTTGATGATTCTTTTTTTATTTCAAAGCTGGTGTTTCCCGTGTCCCATGTAAATTGCGTCAAAATTATATTTCAAAAGTATGTAATAACTAAATACGCAGTATTGCGCACTATATTTAGTCAATAGTAACTTTATTTATAGTTACTCAAAAGGGTGAAATAGTTTATACAAATTATTTCACACTTTTGAGTGTTGGTCACGATACAATTTTTTGGTAAAAAAATTATGTAAATATTTTTAGATAAACATTTTGCAGCTATAACTAGTCTGGCACGTTCTCGAATAGACACCAGCTCAAAATTTTATCAAATCTAGACAGATTAAAAAAAATTTGAGCATGTAAAATTGTGATGTCGGTTTTATTATAAATTAGCTGACCCGACAGACGTGATCCTGTCACCTAATTCAAACTGGAATACCTACTTTAATAATCTTAAACATAGTACCTCATCCCTCTACGATACTATTAATAATTATTTCTATTGTTGTCAATTTTGATACATGCTGTCAAACTACTGACAGTTATTTCAAACGTGCATAGCAAAGAGTATATAAAGTTGGGGCGAAGAAAGCTCCCTCCGGTGAAGCTGTAAATGCCGGTAGAGGCAAACAGCATTAGTCCGAAAAAAAAAAAAAAAAAAAAAATACATTAAAAATTTAATAATAAAGTTTCATTTTTTGTAATTTCCGTGCTATTTCCACTATTATTTCTTTCTTACGATTCTTCTCCTGACAATAACTATCACAACAAAAGATTTATTATCGAAATTGGCCCAGCCGTTCACGTGTGATGTCGTGACCAAGGGGATTAGGAATTCATTTTTATATAACCTAGGTAGTGGTTACATATTTGAACCGTTTGGGTTCGAGACATTGGTCCCGTGGGGACTGGGATCGGATCTACAAAACTTATCAGAGCATTTGATCGATGCGACGCGTGCCAAAAATGCTGGCACATATTTGCATGAACGAATCAGCATTGCAATTCAACGTGGCAATGCTGAGCATTATCTATAGGCTACCAATAGCTAGTGGATAGCTCAATTGTTATTGTAGTAGCTGCAGTATTGTAATTAGTTATTAGTGTTTTATTTAATAAAGGCATCTGCCAGTAAGAAAATAAAATAATATAATATACAGATTAAGTCTAGTATATTTGTAGGGAAAATGCCATTGAAAATTGCTTACCTCGAACTGCCCATTCCCTCTGTTTATAGAAACAGTTACACTGAGTATCTTCTGCTTGTGCAGTATTGGCTGACAGTACAAGTGCACGTCACTAAATCGAACGAGCATTTTCTTCTTTGGGAATCCTATAGCCATAGCCATGGTGTCCCATACCGCCACTAGTGCAGCAGCAAATGGATACAGAATTCTGCCTGCAATTATATACATGATTCATGGTGGTGGGGTACTTTTGAATACCTTCTAAGCTAGCTGCAACCCTCGAGTTTGAAAAACTGTCACCAAATACATAGTGTGTTCAGGCAGCAGTCCTTGAGAGCCAGTGAGCATTCTAGATATAGCGTGATAACATCTTTGACCACATCGTCACTGACCATCAAGTGAGATAGTGGTCAAACGATAAGTACGTATAAGTACGGCGGAAAGTAAACTAAACTATTTGTGTATTGGAGTACCACTACTGCCAAAAGGTCAAGTCAGGCTAGTCAAGCAGGTGCTCAATAGTACCTTAACGCCATTCACCAGAAGCTTAACCTGTTGGTAGGGATAGAATCAGCGTCTGCTAGGTGTTAGCTGTTAGCACCGCTGAGCTATCATCGCGTCGAAACATGGCATGTCATTATGAAGTAGATTGCTGCAGTATAAAATTTTTTTATTTTATTTTTTATCTATGTCCTGTAGTGATCTCTCCCCTGCTGAACTGGTGATTCTGTTTTCAATCATAAAAACTAAAATAAGATATATTAATACAGTTACTGTAATGCAAAAATTGGTTTTTCACACATTAATGACAATTGTATATAAAATTAGACTTTTTATCAAAATAATGAAGGTAATTTGAAATAATATAAGTTTTCGTGTTATTTGGTGCCGACTAAAACTGCCCGCAATAGAACAAAATTCTGCTAATTAATTAAAATAATAAATATAATATTTACAATCACAAAACTAGAAACAAACTTAAGTATGTACGTTAAATTAAAATACTGTAACGCGGGCAGCCCTACCGCGTGTTTGCGTACCGAGCGCCTGTAGGTAATTACTTCAAGGGGATGGCCGAGTTTCCATACTGGATATATAGTATCACCGTGCCCGAATAAAGAACGAACTCTTCCTATCCTGTTAATCTTTAATAGTTACCTCGCACCACATTTCCTTTCAGGTAACAATGCTCGTCATCGTGCGTGGAGATCCAGAATTCGGATGAAAAAGCATTTCTTATGTCCTTAATTTTGCATTGACTTGAAACGACCCTAAAAAATATTATATTAATGTAATCCAATTGCACCTATATTATATCTTCTAATAAAAGAAGAAAATCGGCTATACGTCACACACATCACGTTTCTTATCGTATCGTCAAACGATAAGAAACGTGATGTGTGTGACGCAACGATTCAGATGTGTAAGAAATGTCTGTGTAGCTGGTTTTCTTCTTATAATATTAAAAAAACGTGTGGCACTCGGGGACTGCAGCGGTAAAGCTATTGCATAGCATTTTTTATCAACTTATGCAATTAATATATTAATAACTTATGCAGTATTTTTTTTTAAAATTATTTATTAACATTCACACAAGGTCTTCAGGTCCCAAACTAGGCAGAGCCTGTGCTATGGTAACCTGATGACTGATATACATATATACATACATTTACATAGTAATGCTGATGCAACCAATGCCACCTAGAGGCGAGTTGCTGAACTAAACAGACAAGCGTGATATTTCAAAAAAGTCATTAAAAGTTCTGCTATTCATCGATAGATGGCAAAAGTAAAGAGTATCACCGCTGTGCCGGTCAGAGTGGGGGGTGTTAGGTTATGTTCGTTACGGAATTTCTGGATTTGGTCTCTACGCTCAAGGCTCGCGATAGAAGCTATGCAATAGCTTAAAACTTATTAATTTAATTTTAAGTAACATCTGTCATATGAATACTTTATGAATCAGTGATGCATAATAGTCTGTAAATATGATAATTTTTAGACAGGAATGTTGCTTTTTGCTCATCGCAGCGAAACTCAATCTATCAATTGTCAGATCGTCGACTGTCAAACTGATAGTTGCTGGTTCGATCCCCATCAACGGCTTTAGCTTCCGGTGAAGGTAACATCATCATCAAATACCCAACATGGCGGTAGGGTACTATTGAGCCAAGCACATAGTTTGTGCAGGCAGCAGAATTTGAGAGCTAGTAAGCATTCTAGGTCTAGTGTGATAACATTTTCGGCCATAGCGTCACTGACCATCAAGTGAGATAGTGCTCAAACGATAAATCTGTACAGTATAAAAAAACTCAAAATCATTACTTGAATACAAACAATCTACAACACGGTCGTACGGCAGAAAGTAAACTAAACTCATTGTGTATTGGAGTACCATTACTGCCAGAAGACCCTCATGTGTTGGTGACAGTTTCTTAAATATCAGGTCATAGCTAGTCAAGCAGGTGCTCAATAGTACCCTAACGCCTTTCACCAGAAGCTTAAGCCGTTGGTAGGCATAGAATCAGCGTCTGCTAGGTGTTAGTTGTTAGCACCGCTGAGCTATCATCCCTTCAAAACATGGCATGTCATTATGAAGTAGATTGCTTACCAAGATTCCGTATGGTTCCATTTAATGAGATGAGAAAGATGCGGTGTTCCTGTTGAAACTGGGAATTCAACTTTTGGATATAACTCATCAACTTTAGGAGTGTACCCTTCTATATATAATCTGAAAGAGAACATAAATATTGTTATATCAAGGTTACGGACATAGTAAGTAGGCTTAAAAGAAAAAAGTACCCTCGAGTTTATCATCATCATGTCAGCCAGCCATAAGACGTCAAAGGGGACTCCCCTGTTGATTACTTCTAGGACCGGTTGGAAGCGGCACGCATACACACACTCACACACACACACGCGAAAGAATTCAGTTCTTTTGTAAATTATTATAAATTTAAATTTGGTTAATATATGAATATAATTACGAATTATGATAATTTATGATTGTTATTAATGATGTTTTTAAAATTTTCTTATTTTTATTTTACTCATAAAGTGTGTATAAAAAATGAATGTACCCAATCAAATACAACCATTTATTCATTCAGTCATCGCAGCCATAGGATGTCCACTGCTGGACATATGCTTCCTCATATAGGGAGGATTTACCAATACTCGCTACGCTTGGCAGGCAGGTTGGCGAGCGCAGTATGGTTTTGCTATCCTGAAAAGGCGCTGCTGCCCACCTACCGATACGTGATCCCTTAGCCAACTCTTACGGCACCCACGGGAAGAGATGGAGGAGTACTATTCTAGGCCGGTACCACCACGGCACCAACTATTAATACTATTGTTGAATCATTCGTAAGAAAATCTTGCATCGGAGATAACAATGTATATCTAGAGACCTATACCACGGGTTACGAATTTAGTTTAGGTTTCAGGTGCACCAGTTAGATTAAAGATTTTATTTTATATTTTATAGTACTTTATTTGCACCTGTTGAGGTTTCCTGCTGTTCCAGCCGCTGTTCTAGCCCTATTCTCAGCCGCTGAACGATGAGACGGCGCAAGGGTATCTACACATGTGGCATCTCTAATCAAAAGACGTACCATCTTTGAACATTTAAACGTATTGCACTAACCTGCCAATAGCTTCAAGTAGATATTGCGCATTGTCTTTATGCGCTCGTTGGGTGGTTGGTATGTTCTTGCATGACTCTGGAAGCGACCGCTTGAGAATAGCCTGCAGTAGGCCGTGTGGAGCAATTTCTATGAGAACAGCGTCGCTAGGAATAAGTCTGCTAGTTTCTTCGAAAAGCACTGTATTCTGAATAACATAAAACATAACTATATTTTGTATGTATAGGAAGGTACTTATTGTTAAGATTCAAAGGAAAAGACGCTTAACGTTTTTCTGTCTTAGTTGAGTTTTTAGGTATATATATTAAATTTGTTTGTTTAATTTCAATTGTTTGTATCAAGAAGAAGAATAGTCACCAGAAGGTTGTTGGTCATGTATTCCGCTGAGCAGTATTTGGCGATCGGCTCATTCCATTTATCAAGAGGTACGGAAGTGGAAACCCAACGCTTACTGCGAGCCTTTGGCTCGGGGATTATATCCGACAGAAGACGCAATAGACCAGGACCTGTAATCCATAAAAGTAATGGTATAATATAGTAATATGGTTTTATATTTGATTTGTGTGTTTTTTTAATGTAATTTTGTAACGTTTACAATTTTTTTCTCCTTCCTTCATGTGCTGCCAGTATAAAATCAGAGAAAAAATCGTCTATGAGTGTAATTTTTTTATGTTTGTTTTTAGTTTTTTTGTATGAAGTGAATTTTCCTTGTCCAAAATAATATTTTTGTTCATGGACAGTGTGAATTCGTACGTGACGTCACTTTCCGGTCCCAACGGAAGACCAGCGCTGGTTGTAGTAACCAGCATTTTATGCTGAGTTGTGGTCGGCTTGTGGTAAAAAATATATTTACATTAGTTTTAATTCTACATTTTTATTATTTCATGTATGTTTCTTGCCACAAATAAAGTTTTATTAAATAAAACTTATTTACATGTCAGGATTATAATAAATATAAACTACTAGCTGTGTCCTCCGGTTTCACCTGCGTGGTGTTGTAAAACGGTGGTGATGATGATAACGACGAACCAATGACACTCACAAATAATGTGGCTTTCTATTGTAAAATAATAAAAAATTGTAAAAAATTAATAAAATAAAATAAAAAGAGATTGACTAAACATGCATACATAGGGGAATGAATGGAAGTGTTGAAGAGGAAGGCTTAGGCAATGGTTCCGAAATCAGTTTGAGGAAGTTCTACGAAAGGGTCAAGAACACTCTAAACCGACGCCCTTGTATTAAAGGTCTGATGAGCGTGAATGAAGCGATATAAGTATGTCAGAATTGTAAAAATTAAAAGGCTGTATGGTCTCTGCCTAACCCTACGGGAAAAGAGTCATAAATTTATGTATGTATGTATCACTGATAACGTTATGTAATAATAAAATCCAAACCTGCAGCATCTATATAACTTGAATGATATGCGATGTGTGCGCAGGGCACTTCTTTTGCGAATATACCATTAGATACGAGGGTAGTTACGAATTCACGAATGCTCTCTTCGGGACCAGAAATGGTACATGATTTGGAACTGTTGTGGCACGCAACCTCTATGGAAGGAGGGCATAGTTGTTCAGCCTGTTAAACAGAAATAATGTTTTTATAATCCAAAATTATAATTAACTTATTATATAAAAATTTAACCTAACTATTAATTTATTTTTAAGCTATTGCATAGCTTCTATTGCGAGCTTTGAGCGTGGAGACCGAATCCAGAAATTCCGTAACGTAAATAAGCTAACACCCTTCTTTAGTTTTGTCATCTATCAATGAATAGCAGAACTTTTAATGACTTTTTTGAAATATCACGCTTGTCTGTTTAGTTCAGCAACTCGCCTCTAGGTGGCATTGGTTGTATCGACGTTACTGCATAAGTTATAATATTATATATACTATATAAATATAGTAATTGTATAAGTTGATAAAAAATGCTATGCAATAGCTTTACCGCGGCAGTCCCCGGGTGCACACGTTTTTTATTAAATTAAATGAGTTTTTAATTGTGGAAATGTGCCGTCATGTCATTTAACTGAGACACAACAGAAGACCAGCGTTGGTTTACAACAGCTTAGCATTAGGCTGAGTTAGTTGGGGACCAGTTTATGACATTATTTTTTTATACTTTACAGATTAGCGTTTGATATCACTTAATGGTCACTGGTGGTGTGGTCGAAGATGTAATCACACTAGATCTAGTATGCATAAACGCATTATGTCTCATGACAGTTTCTCAAACATGAGGGTGGTAGCTAGCCAGGCGGGACTGCTGGAAAATCCCACCACGCTTGAAATTAAGGTAACGATGTTACCTTCACAGGAAGGTCAAGCAGTTTATGGGGATCGAATCAGCGTCCTTCTGTTACGTACATTTTGCCTCCACTTTACTGCCAAGAAATAGAACTTGAAGCTTGAGTCTGTGTTCCCAATAAGTAAAATCCTCCAGTCTTCATATTATCATGACAGACAGGGTTAGTTTTATATATTAACGTGCTGCATCTTAGACCGCGTCATCGCTTAACATCGGGTGAAACAGTGGTCAGACGCAAGCTTATAATATATAATAAAGGATGTTTATACTATGACGTCGTTAACACAGACACGTATTCTTTTTTTACCACACTCATACCCCCGCACTAGGATTCCGTGTGTCGCGGGAGGCATGGACATACACAATCACAGCACACAAACACTCAAGATCCGAGACAAACATCTACACTCATCGCACAAATGTTTGCCCCTGCCGGGATTCGAACCCGGGGTCCCGGAGACACAGAAGTCATGTCACTGACAGTAACCACTGCGCCACCGCGACCGTCATATGTCTTTGGAGTATTTTAAAATAAATCTTAATCCACCAGTGACTTTTAAATTTAATGTTATGGTTGCATTTTCATAAAAATAGAATTGAATCAAATTTAGGTAAAAAAAAAATTACAATAGTGGTAAAATCTGTTTACCTGTTTGTACCCTAGTCCAACTGCAGCCATTGCACCTCGTATGAAAGGCGTGTCAATGGACACTTTACCTCGGCTGTATGCCGAGAGAATCATTTCCTCTGCTGTGAGACACCCATCAGCATACCCACAACCTAATTCTCCGACACTATGACCTGCAGCAAAATAAAGAAAAAAGGGTTTACACATAATATATTATTGCGACTACTGTTATCAGTGCATACAATGACAAATATACAAATAAACTACTAGCTGACCCAGCGAACTTCGTACCACCTAACAATAATATAATTAATAATAAGTATTAAAAAAAAATTAAAGAATCGACATTCTTTTTTTTTTTAATACTCATTTTGCTATTCGGGACACCGGGTTAGCGGTGTAAGATAAAAAAAGAAAAAACAGACAGTTTATAAGTCAACAAATAAAATAACTTCACTCAACTGTTTTGCCTTCCCGGAACCCCTCCACTAACACATTTACTTTAAGGTATGGTATTAAAGTTCAAATTGACTAATAAGTATTATTACGAATCTTTTGTATGGGAATATAGAAAAGTATTGTTTTTACACTTTGTCAGGCATTTTTTTTTAATGTTTCTCTCTGTAAGAACCATCCTGCCTATCCCATCTATCAAAACTGTCTTTGCACAACATTTTGGTCAATTTGTAAGATCTCGCGTTTACAACACTGCCCTTAAACACTGTGACATAAAAAAGTAAGTCTTTGGCTGTTGTCTCTAAGTTATGATAGCACTGAAAACATTCTTATAATCAAATCTTAAAGAAAAAATACCATAATAATCTTAATACAAACTCACATGAATGGTTATTAACTATGTATATATATATTTATTTATTATATTAATGAATATATAATATGATATATTTATTTATATATAATATAATATTATACTGTTACCTGTATTTGTTGTATATTTAATTATTACTTATGTGAATCTGTATGCACCCGCCAAATATACACAGTCCTTATTGTTCAAGCAAATTATAATTCACCTTTTGCATAAATACATTTTTGAAATACTCAATTTCGTAACTTATTAGTTAGTTAAGCTTGACTAAGGTGTCAGTAAATTGTTAAATTTAAATAGGTAATCGTATTTAGATCTCCACATTACAGGCTTGCCTAGTGTGAAGATCACAAGATCATTCGGTTTAAATGTTAAGGCTTAATACACCATCTTGTTTGTTACACAGCTTTGAGTATGACTCATACAAATTCAATTGTATTTTACACTGTATTGTCTAAAGGTATAAATATATTTTCATTTTCATTTTCATCCTCGTATTTATAAAAAAAGCATTAGCGAAATCGGTTCAGCTGCACTCGAGATTTGCGCTTAGCAACACATTCAGCGATACATTTTTACATTTCGAGTATACATCAGATAGCTCCCTTAGAACCATGTGTACAAGCTGTTTTCAAGAGTCATCGCGAATCGTCTCGAACGCAGGTTTGATGACTTCCAGCCTCCCGAACAAGCCGGTTTCCGAAAAGGCTACAGCACCATAGACCACATCCATACGCTGCAGCAAGTTATACAGAAGACCGAGGAGTATAACTTGCCTTTATGTCAAGCGTTTGTGGACTATGAGAAAGCCTTTGATTCGATCGAGACGTGGGCGGTGCTTGAGTCTCTCCAGCGGTGCCGTATTGACTATCGGTATATCGAAGTGTTGAAGTGTTTGTACAATAACGCCACCATGTCGGTCCGAGTACAAGAGCAAATTTCGAAGGCGATTCCATTGCAACGAGGCGTGAGACAGGGAGATGTTATCTCTCCGAAACTGTTCACTGCCGCATTGGAAGACGCCTTCAAGCTCTTGGAATGGCAAGGATTCGGCATCAACATCAACGGCGAGTACATCACTCACCTTCGGTTTGCCGACGATATTGTGGTCATGGCAGAATCGATGGAAGACCTCAGCACGATGCTCGAAGGCCTCAACAGAGCTTCCCTAAGGGTGGGCCTTAAAATGAACATGGACAAGACGAAAATTATGTCGAATGCCCACGTTGCGCCCGCCCCCATATCAGTCGGGAACTCGATTCTCAAAGTTGTTGACCACTACGTATACCTAGGACACACAGTCCAATTAGGTAAATCCAACTTTGAGAAAGAGGCCAATCGTCGAATCCAACTCGGCTGGGCAGCATTCGGGAAGCTCCGAGACGTCTTCTCGTCCAAAATACCACAATGCCTAAAAACGAAGGTCTTCGAACAGTGTGTGTTACCAGTGATGACTTACGGAACCGAAACGTGGTCTCTGACTATGGGCCTTCTGAGCAGGCTCAGAGTCGCACAACGAGCTATGGAGAGGGCTATGCTCGGGGTTTCTCTACGTGATCGAATCAGAAATGAGGAGATCCGTAGAAGAACGCAAGTCACCGACATAGCCCAGCAGGATTAGCAAGTTGAAGTGGCAGTGGGCAGGGCACATAGCTCGAAGAACTGATGGCCGTTGGGGCCGAAAAGTTCTAGAATGGAGACCACGGACTGGCAAGCGCAGCATAGGACGGCCACCGACAAGGTGGACAGACGACCTGACTAAGATCGCAGGCAAGGGCTGGATGCGGGCCGCTTCCAACAGGTCCTTGTGGAAATCAATGGGGGAGGCCTATGTCCAGCAGTCGACGTCCTATGGCTGAGATGATGATGATGATGAGCTCCCTTTAGATATATTATACAAATATTATAGATTATTCTTCATGCAATCCATTCAAACCTTCTTAGGCTTTCTCCTACGTCTACTTCCATCTAAAATCGCGCTTATTTTTTCTTTTCTTAAAAAAAATACTAACGTTTTTTAATCGGCATGAAACCCTCTTTGGCTTTCATATCTCTAATATCAAGAAACATAATACAAAAAAAAAAAGTTATAAAAGATTAAAGACTGTTAGAAAACTATAACAGTGGAATGGGAAGTTACACCTGAGGAAAATAAATTAGTATTAAGTCACAATTAAGTTTATATTATTATTGTGGATTAAAAATGCTGTAAAGGCTCTGTTCATACCTGAACAGGTCCTGGGATAAGAGCATCTCGACTTACAACACTCGAGATTCGCTCACCCAAGGTGGTGTTTCTTGGTCGCCTTACATACCATCCTGGCACAAAAGCATCACGACACGTGATTTTTAAGTATACTTTAGGTGTTGTGTAAAATTAGAATTGTGAATGTGTTGACTGTTGGCTTCAGGGGGTCACACGCCTAAAAATATTGCTTTCAATAATCTATATTAGCTATTCTATATTAGATAGCTATCAACTTTCTTTCCGTCGTTTCGAACCTAAGAAAGCTTCAACAATTAATTAATTATTCAGTAACTAATTATATAATTGATTTATTTACAAATTCATCAATTGTCGATGCTTTCTTAGGTTCGAAAACACGTAAAGAAAGTCGAAAGCTATAGCAATATTGAAAGCATTATTTTTAGGTGGATGACCCCGTCTTCGGAGGCTCCAGTCAAATCAAGAAAAACCTAAATTGGTCGAGTTTTCATGGTATCCCATTTTCCTAAAGCCAGGTTCGCGCCCGTCGCCTGTCACTTGACTACAAAATGAAGAACTGGAGATACATTCGAAGCCGTGTTTCCAGTAAATATTACATGACTTCTAGTCGGTTATAACAAAATTTCCATAACTTACCAATAATATAATCAGGATGTATTCCAACAGCTTTAAGGATATCTGTGAGTCCTATTTGAATAGCGGCAATCCCGACAAACGAATTCAGTACGTTGTCAAATATAGTTTTGTCTTTTGATGTAATAATGTGCATTAAATTAATTCCTTTAGGCTCCAAGACATTGTGACAGCTAGAAAAAAGAATGATAAATACTTATACCAAGTTGTTTTTATTGGGTATAATTATCTATCTTCAATAAACAACTGTATAATATCTGTGCGAAAAGAGTAAATTCCAGGCGTAAAAAGGGAACTAACTTAACATTCTAATTTTATGTATAAATTCACAGCAAAAACATAGTATAAAGGTGTTACAGTCGCACTATTATGATGTAACAGGAGCGTAATTAAACACAGCAGCACGCTCTAATTCTGTGATGTATCTTTCTGTACTGACTCTAGTCTAGATGACATCTGTATTGTCCAAGGAATAAAACAAATAATATTATGTAAAACTAATCGTATTTTGGAATCTAACGTATGTAAGCCTTGTGCAATCACAGGGAGATTTTTTGAATCTACTGTAAATCCGTTTTACAGCTGTGCTTTCGCAGTCTAAGAGAAATTTGTACGTTGCCACTACCAACACCACAAACTTCTCTCAAATTTGAAACAGTTCCTGTTTATACAAGCGGAATCACATATACAGAGCAATGATACAAATTTCTATTTAAAAAATTCATCAAGACTTGTATTGATATTGTATTTAATGTAAAGTAATTTGATATGAAAAATTGAAATCACCGCACCGCACCGCACCTTTGACCCAAACAGTTAACAAAATTTGAAGCTTGATTTTCGCTGATGAACCCTTGTTGTCCAAATTTTTGACCAATTGGTTATCCAAGTTTAGAAGATGCAACTTAGGTTCAGAACAGACTGGGAAAAGGCGGGAAAAATTGTAGAGTGCCGGACTAACCACCAGTAGAAGCAAAACCAAACATCCTTACTACGACTTTGGTGGATCATCCAAATTTTCCCATATAGGAGCGTAATTAAACACAGCAGCACGCTCTAATTCTGTGATGTATCTTTCTGTACTGACTCTAGTCTAGATGACATCTGTATTGTCCTTAAAAGTATCCAGCACCAGTTTGCTCCGATTTTCGGTACCTCGGTTCTTTGATCCAAAATGACGGTAATATTGACCGAGACGTCAGAAATAGGACAAATACAGGTTGGATGAATGAGAAACATGTCTGAGGGACCGTTATTATGCAATCCGCGAATACCCTTGAAACTCAAGGACAAAATTTATAAGACCATAATAAGACCTGTTGTAATGTATGGATCTTAATAATGGGCAGCAAAAGAGATAGATGTGTGTGACTGGAATGGACAAGGTAAAGAATAAGTATTATCAGAGGAAACTTGAAAGTAGAGAATGATTAGTTAAAATGGATAACCTAGTGAAGAAGATAAGAAGAAGAGAGATTTTTATTATAAGGCGGACGATACACACATATTAAATAATGGGGGTCCATAAGCCACCTCGGAGAAGGGCTCTATATTTTATTATCTCACTCCGTTCTTTGAACCAGAAAGAGTATCGTGGATCCGCACATTTTTTCTCAGGAACTGTATTATAATATTGCGCTTATAGTAAAATATTGGAATTGGGATTGTTTTGTTGCTAATCTTAGTTACCAAATCTAACAATTATCCCACTCCTCCTCCTTGTGTCGTTTGTCTTCATTACTGAAGGTCGTGATCCTCACTACAAGACACAGTCTTTCACGATAATTATCCCACTATTAATATTTAAAATGTCAAACTTTGGATGGATGGATGGATGTTTGTTACTCAATCACGCCACAACGACTGAACGGATCGGGATGAAATTTGGCACTGAGATAGATTATAGTCTAGAATAGCACATAGGCTATTTTTATTCTCGGTAAAATTTATGGAATAATTTGGATGGATGGATGTTTGTTACTCAATCACACCAGAACGGCTGACTGGATTTGGATGAAATGTGGTATGTAGATACTTCATACATCATTATCATTATCATTATCATTATAATCATCATCATCATCATCAATCACCACCACGTGCGTTAAACCGTGAGGCGCAGCTAGATAGATTATAAATGTTTCATACATTATATTATTTATATTATGTCGTTCTTGAAGCTGGTGTTCGCGCACAATCTAAGTATAATTTATATGGTGGTTAGTAGAAGGAGACATGAAACCTTCAGTGCTCTTTTTTCATATTAAATATTTTTTTTCTTATATCATTTTAATGCCAGTTTATTTGATCTATATTATGTCTATTATCTATATTTATAGGCATTGTCTGTTATTAATCATCTATGTATAACTAGCTGCGCCCCACGTTTTGATCATCATCATCATCTCAGCCATAGGACCATAGGCCATGTCCACTGCTGGACATAGGCCTCCCCCATTGATTTCCACAAGGACCTGTTGGAAGCAGCCCGCATCCAGCCCTTGCCTGCGATCTTAGTCAGGTCGTCTGTCCACCTGGTCGGTGGCCGTCCTATGCTGCGCTTGCCAGTCCGTGGTTTCCATTCTACAACTTTTCGGCCCCAACGGCCATCAGTTCTTCGAGCTATGTGCCCTGCCCACTGCCACTTCAACTTGCTAATCCGCTGGGCTATATCGGTGACTTGCTTTCTTCTACAGATCTCTTCATTTCTAATTCGATCACGTAGGGAAACCCCGAGCATAGCCCTCTCCATAGCTCGTTGTGCGACTCTGAGCCTGCTCAGAAGGCCCATAGTCAGAGACCACGTTTCGGTTCCGTAAGTCATCACTGGTAACACACACAGTTCGAAGACCTTCGTTTTCGGGCATTGCGGTATTTCGGACGAGAAGACGTCTCGTAGTTTTCCGAACGCTGCCCAACCGAGTTGAATTCGACGATTGGCCTCTTTCTCAAAGTTGGACTTACCTAATTGGACTGTATGTCCTAGGTAGACGTAATGGTCAACAACTTTTAGAATCGAGTTCCCAATTGATATGGGGGCGGGCGCAACATGGGCATTCGACATAATTTTCGTCTTGTCCATGTTCATTTTAAGGCCCACCCTTAGGGAAACTCTGTTGAGGCCTTCGAGCATTTTTTTTTTTTTTTTACATATTATTAGTTTGCGTTTAACAACTGTCTCACCTGATGTTAAGTGATGACGTTGTGTAGGATTTAGCACGCAAACCTAGAAGGTACCTATTCACTCGCGACTTGAAGACTCCAGAATTGTACATTTTGGGAAACACAGACTCGGGCAACGAGTTCCATTCCTTGGCAGTACGCATTAAGAAAGTGAAAGCATAACGCTTCGTGCGTATAGGTGGTATATCTACCATATACCATAAGGTATATATTATTATATAGGTCTTCCATCGATCCTGCCATGACCACAATATCGTCGGCAAACCGAAGGTGAGTGATGTACTCGCCGTTGATGTTGATGCCGAATCCTTGCCATTCCAAGAGCTTGAAGGCGTCTTCCGATGCGGCAGTGAATAGTTTCGGAGAGATAAAGTCTCCCTGTCTTACGCCTCGTTGCAATGGAGTCGCCTTTGAAATTTGCTCTTGTACTCGGGCCGACATGGTGGCATTATTGTACAAACACTTCAACACTTCAATATACCGATGGTCAATACGGCACAGCTGGAGAGACTCAAGCACCGCCCACGTCTCGATCGAATCAAAGGCTTTCTCATAGTCCACAAACGCTAGACATAAGGGCAAGTTATATTCTTCGGTCTTCTGTATAACTGGCCGCAGCGTATGGATGTGGTCTATGGTGCTGTAGCCTTTTCGGAAACCGGCTTGTTCGGGACGCTGGAAGTCATTAAACCTTCGTTCGAGACGATTCGCGATGACTCTTGAAAACAGCTTGTAAACATGGCTCAGAAGCGAAATGGGTCTGTAGTTCTTAAGAAATGTGTTGTCACCCTTCTTAAAGAACAACACCGCTACGGTTCTGTTCCATGCTTCCGGCGTTGAACCTTCGAGGACAACGGAATTAAAGAGCTTCTGAAGAACTTTCAGTATCGGTGAGCCACCCGCTTTCAGAAGCTCTGATGTGATTCCGTCATCACCCGGCGCCTTGTTGTTCTTAAGCTGCTTCAGAGCCATCCTAATCTCGTACAGGCTGATGTCCGGGATGTCTTCGGTATAGTGTCGGGTTAGCTTGGCTCTTGGGTCTTTGGCCAAGCTATCAACAGGTTTAGCGACCGAAGTGTATAGCTGTCCATAGAACCTCTTAATCTCTTCAAGCACCTCTTCTTTGGTCGACGCTATTCTGCCATCATCTCTCTTCAGCTTAGTCATCTGGCTTTTTAATGATGGCACGTTTTAAAGATGACGATAATCAGTAGTCTATGTGTTATTTAAGGCTGTCAGCTACCTTCATAACAGATTTTATCAAAATTGGTCTAGCAATTTGAACGTGAAAGCATAACAAACAAACAAACCTGCATTCATATTTATAATATTACTAGCTGCGCCCGCGGGTTCACTCGCGTGGATTACTGTTTTACCACTACCTCAATTACGAGAACTATATGTTTTTCCGGGATAAATGTAGCCTATGTATTTATAATAATTAATATAGGATCTGAACTATCTCCATGCTTTTTTTTTATATCACACTCAGACCCCCGCACTAAGATTCCCTGTATCGCGGGTGGCATGGACACACACAATCACAGCACACCAACACCCAAGACCCGGGATAAACATCTACACTCATCGCACAAATGTTTGCCCCTGCCGAGATTCGAACCCAGGGTCCCGACGACACAGAAGTCAATGTCACTGACCACTGCGCCACGGCGACCGTCAATTCGCCGCTTAATTTCATCAAAATCGGTGAAGCCGTTTGAGCGTGAAGGAGTAACAAGCATACACACATACATATAAACTTTCACCTCTATAATATTAGTTTAGTGAGTTATGTAAGGATTTGCTAACCGTTTTATAGCAGCAGCAAAGATGGGTATGCGCAATAACTGTGTTCCCATTTCGGGCCACTGCGAGCCCATACCGCTGTACACGAACCACAGAGGACGATTGGTGTCTTCGGCATGTGTCATATCTTCCGATAAGCAGATGGTTTTCTGGTCTTCGTCAGTATCTATATGAATAAATCAATATTACATAATTATAATTTTAATCTGCAATTTCAGAATTCAAATTATTGTGTCTTTTTAAAACTATGTTGGGTCCAAAAATTCACATAATTCAATGGTTATGAACTAGGTAATTTTTGTAAAAAATTAGAACAACTCTGCAACAAAAAAATAATCCTAATCATTCTCTATTAGTCGTCTTTGACTAAACGATGTACATACATAAATAACTATGTTAAACGACATTAGAGTAGCGACTAAATTTATTTCGACAAGTATATTTGATGAAAATAAAATAAAACTACCATTGACAAATCAGCATTGCAATTACTCATGGCTGGCTAACTGGTAGGGGGTTAGTAGAGCAATTTAGTTATCTAGAAGCTGCCAATAGCTGCAATAACATTTGAGCAGTCCACTGACTGCTCAAATGTTATTGTAGCAACTGTAGTATCGTAGTTAACTATTAGAATTTTATTTTAATAGACGCATCGGCCCATCACTAACTACTTATAAATCAATACGTACATAAATATGTAAAACTGCATCACTCCTCCCCTTTTTTATCCCTGAGATTTCCAATAAGTTTTTGAACTGGACATGAAATGACACAGTTCTTATTCAGAGTTTTATGACCACACAACTCATATTATAAGTTAGGCAACTTGCTACGATATTTCTATTCAAATAAAGTTTGTTACCAAAAAATGGAACCGACTTCAACACTCAAAAGTGTGAAATAACTTGTTGAAGTCGGTACCATGATAGTTCAAAAGGAACTAATATCAAAATAGTGTTCTCATGGTACCGACTTCGACATGGTACCGAATTTACGTAACTTAACTATAGACCTATTACTAGGCGAACCGCGAACGCCCCGTACTCTGCATAAAAAAGACCACCCAATGTGGTCAAAACTACAGTCGGAACCCTCTGAATTATTACGTAAGTGATTTTCATGTTTTATACATTCAGCATTTAAAAATTGCATAATGGTCCAACGCACATAATTATATGAACGAAGTTAAATAATATATGTTCCCTCGTATGCAGAAGATAAAATGAAGCAAGTTTTCTTGTCAAACTTACCTAAAATAATGTATCCTCTTCCCAAATGCCCAGATATATTAGTAGAGTGTATGTTGTGCAGCAATGCTAGTTCTTCAGCGTCAATAGGACGGGCTTTCAAGTCATCAAATATATGTTTTAAATAATCTTTTTGTCTACTGGATATCGTCACCAGTCTCGGCATTGACGTGGCATATTGGGATAGGTCCTGAAAAAAGAAGATAACTATATGGCCTCAGATAAATCTGCAATGAAGTGATAAATTCGGACTGTCAGTAAAGTGTTCCTTACTTTGCAAATCAACGGGACAGTATCGTATACCCAGAGGTACAAGTACATTTTTTTCCTAGGATGACTTTGATGCAATGAAACAATAAAAAGATAACATTGAAAGAGGTTAAAAAACGAAAAATATGGGAAACAAACATTTTTTAAAAAAATGGAACTGACTTCAAAAGTACCTATGATCAAAATATTGTGAGTATAGTACCGACTCCAACAAGTTATTTCACACTGTTGAGTATTGAAGTCGATTCCATTTTCGTACACAGTTACTTTGACAAGACTAATAGCACCCTTGAACTTTCCTCGGATTGAAACGTTCGATGATAATGCCAATCTGATCAAGATCAATATTACTAACAACATTACAAATGATTCACTTTTTTCAAAAGAAGTGATTTAAATTGTCTTCTAACTTATGATGATTTTATGGCGATTACAGAACATAGGTGCTATACAGCGTTCTTTGCTAAAAAATTAGGCTTACTTACCTTAGGTTTTGAATATCCACGCAACAGAGCATGAGCATTGACTCCAGTTACAGAGAGAGTATTAACAGCAGCGTATGTACGACGGAAGGGTACATGTTCTGTTACTATACTCATGCGGCCTTCTTGTATCGCCGGTATATCCTGCCTTGGATTTGAACAATGAAGGTTGGCAGCTATCGAACCGTTATGATATCCCAATAACACCTACGAACAGATAAGAATGTATCATTAGAAGAATAGTTTATCAAGATTATTTTTACAGACGTTCGCGGGTGCTTACAGGCAGAAAGGACATGACATATCCTGATGCTTGTTGAGTTAAATTATTACAAATATGTAATTTACAGATTATTAACGTCCAGCTTAAGAAATATTATCTAATTAAATTTTTAGACTTTTTGATTTCCTTTATTCTAGTGAAGGACACAGTTCAAATGCATTTGCCGTTACCGCGGGATTTTTAGATAAACGAAAAATATGGTTGCCCTAAAATATTGTTTCACTAATATGTTCTCATAAGTGTTTTTTCAAAAGTTTATTGGACTTTTTAACCGACTTCGTTATTATTAAAGCTGAGTTGGTTCTGATACATTATGAATGTTAAAACACGGGAAATAATCACATAGTAAGTCAGAGGGTTCCAACTATAGTTTCAACTACATTTGGTGGTCATTTTCAAGGACAATACGGGGCGATCGCGGACGCCGTCACGATTCGTCCATACAGGGGAGTTCTGGGTCGAGTGTACCTACAGAGAATTGAACACGAACATTGTTAAATGACTAGCTCTCGTACCAATTGAAATGCTATAAAATTAATGAAATCGATGAGGCCACTTATAAAAAAACTATGTTAAAAGAAGACAGAATTACACTGTAAGATAATGTCACTAAAAACTAAGCTAGATAAAGCACGCGTATACCCGGCTGACACTTTTTATACAATCTTGTTGTGCATTATGTAAAAAGAAGACGTTATTTCTGTCTTATTGTTACATAATATATCATTAAACATAATAAGGGAAAACCATGCCGTGCTGAACAATTGCCGGCCGATTAAGACAAAAGCTTTTTAGATGAATGAACCAAATTTATGCGGTCCATGATTTAGAAGCGTAGTAAGTACCCTATTTTCTTCTTTTTGAAATAGTATCAAAAGAGCCTCACAGATGATATAACATAGCTTTCTTAAACTCACCTTTGTTAAGCCCGTAACTCCTGATGCACTATCGGTGTGACCAATATTAGACATGACACTTCCTACTAGGACTGGATCAGTTCTGTTTTCACAAAAGATCTTTTCTATAGACTCAAGTTCAGCTTTATCAGCTTCAGGAGTAGCTGTAACCATTAAAAATACTCTAGTTCAAGAGTAGATATGTATAAAAGTGTCAATGTGTATTTGTCTACTCATAGAATTGCGAGAGACATTTTACAATAGTAAAAAAAAAACAGTTTAAAAAAGAAGTATTCTTATATAACACTGTTTCTCGCAATGTGCGAGACGGGACGGTGCGACGAACATACCGCACTCAAGATATTATTAGCAATTATTGTTTTTGATATCTTTATTGTAAAAAAAGAGATATTAATAAATGAGTAATGAAATAATGTTGGTGTTACCTGAGCCACAGGCTTCAATATATTCCACAGTCTGAGGTGAAACTTCTGCTTCAGCATAAAAGTCTTTCAAGAATGCTGCTGAAGTGTCAGGGTTTCGAAGGAAACCATACATTTGGCCAGTTTCATCACTCAGTCTTGATATAAACTCGCTTTTAACATGGACAAGTTCAGCGTAGGCTCTATAATTGTGAATTTCATAATAACTATGCATATTAATTAACAATTGTAAACTATACTATAGGTACACAGTCTCTATGAAAATCCAACCTCAAAAGTGTCCCCTCGCCAGTGTTTCCTTAAACAAGGATATAATACCTCTCCAGCTAATATGAAATTAGCCCATAAGCGGATATTGTTTCTTTTTAATAATGATCCTTAACACCCTAGCAATAGCAATTTACAACATTAGTAAAAATTATTTAACTATTATTGCGGCATCGCCATACGTCACACGATCGGCGCAGCCACACCCGACTGAGAGCATAACAAGGCATATACCTTATTTGAGCGGTTCCGTTTTTGAGCGGTGATGATATTTTATACCGCTGAATGTTAGGCGCAGTTTGTTAGATATACACTACCGTGCCCTGGTACCACCAGGCTTACACCAATACCCACCACTTGTACCACCGGCTTAGAAGCCCCCCCCATCTCTTCCCGCAGGTGCCGTAAGAGTCAGCTAAGGGATCACGTACCAAAAAGTAGCCAACAGCGCCTTCTGAGGGGTCACAAAAAATACTGCGCTCGTCAACCCGCCTGCCAAGCGTGGCGAGTATTGCCAATTTCTCAGGAATACGACAGAAACTATAATATAAAACCATTTTCTATTAACGTTAAAGTAATTCTGCCGGTCTGTTACGTTTTCACCCTTAAACTACTATATAAACTACTATTGAACCAACTTTGATGAATTTTGGTATGGATGTATAGTTGGGATCTTAGAGAAGAACACAGGTACTTTTTTGTCCTGGAAAAGATATGGTTCCAGGGGGATAACTCAGGTAGTAGAAAAACGAATGATGGAACCACGGGGCAAAATCAAAATTTAATTAAAAATTCTTAATATTATTGTATGATAAGGTATTTTTTATTAATTTAAATTCTAGGTTTACTTTTACCGATATGAAAGAAACGAATGGTTTAAGGCTTTGCATAATTTGGTTCCCATAGCTAAACACATACATTAGTTTCCTCAGGAAGCAGTCCTTAAGAGCCAGTAAGCAGACTAGGTCAGGCGTTACAATCATCTTCGACCAAATCGTCACTGACCATCATGTGCGATAGTGGTCAAACGCTAGATATGTACAGTATAAAAAAGCGATTATAATATTACTTATGTCTGGGCTAAGCATTATTTTTCTGGTAATGAAACATTATCTTATCTACAGTATTGTGCGATGTAATGTGAACACAAATGATAATTTTAAAAAAACAATATTTATTTGTTACATGCAAAGAAAAAGAGAACGAATTACAACTTTAATTGCTTAAGGAAATATATTCTTCCTTGGCTGTAATAACATCTCTTGCCGTCTTTCAGTTAAGATTTTTTTTTGTGAAAAAGACTTTCTTGACCTGAATTAACCTTGTGCTTATTTTCTTCTTCAAAATTTTGTTCACAACTTCTAAACTCACACTCTTTGGTACACTCTTTGAGTCAATGATGGATTGTGTGATCTCACTAAGTAACAATATTTTTTGTGCGTGATACCCATCTTAGAAAAAATTCTAAAATTAGAAGCAAAAAGAGTAAAATTACTCTTAAGACTAATTTCTTACTATTGAAATAGCTTACTTTAAAAAAATGCAATTTCTGTAATAATTCCAAAATGGAGCGCGTCTGCTATGTCTAATTGCTTATTACACACTGATTTCATCATAACAGTAAAAGAAAATGGTAGTTACTTCTGACATAAACATGTCTGACATGTCATGTGACTTAACAACTTTTTGTCTCAGGGTGACGGGCGCAATGCAGTTTTGTACGAATTGTTTCTGTCTTTAAGCAGAGGTCTTTAGCTTGTAACGTCACCTTAACCCAGAAAAAATATAAATTATGCCTTAAAATTGATGATCTACGATATGTTTACATTAATTAGCACAATACACTATAATTATATCTCACCATTGTTCTTATAATACCTTAAAGCATCCTTCGCTTTTTGAATCAAAATAACGCTAACAGCTTCTGACTTTGCACATCCATCAGCATTTACATCGAAAGACTTCGTTTTTCCATCGAAACTTAATTTAATGCACCTGCAAATAGGAACATTTAAGAAGCGCTATAATTGTAGTCAGTAATCATCATCATCATCTCAGCCATACGACATTTACTGCTGGATATATGCCTCTCTCTGTTAAAGCTTTTGACACAATCTCACACCGTTTCATATGGGATGCTTTAAAAAAGTGCAATATACATGAAAAATACATAAATGTACTGAAAAATATTTAAGAAGGTAAATATCAGTAAGCATCAGTAGGCATCAGTATGGTAAAACTGGAAAAACGAGGACCGGATATACCAATCTGCAGAGGTGTGAGACAAGGAGACCTTTTATCACCTAAACTGCTCATAGCAGTTCTACAACATATCTTCGATAGGCTGAACTGGGATAGAGAAGGAATCGAAATAGCCGGAGGTCGACTCACGCACCTCAGATTTGCTGACGACCTTGTCCTCTTTGCTTAAACTAATAAGAAACTTGAAAAAAATGCTACACACACTAAGCGAAGAAAGCGAAAAGGTGGGCCTAATGATAAACAGAGAAAAGACTAAAGTAATGTCAAACAGCAAGCCTGTCGCCGTATTTTTAAATGGGAAACCGCTGAAATATGTGAGCGGCTACATATACTTGGAGAAGTGGGTGTCGTTCGACGACAATCAAGAGGAAGAAGAAGTAGAACGCCGAATAAATATGAGTTGGAGAAAGTTTTGGTACCCAAAAAAAATATTGAAAGGCGACTACCCCTTACACTTAAAAAAGACAGTTCTGGACAACTGCATTTTACCCTGCCTCACATATGGATGCCAATCGTGGTCATACACCACTAAAACAAAAACAAAACTAGTGATATGTCAAAAAGCCATGGAAAGGAGCTTATTAAAAATAAGAAAACTGCACAAAATAAGAAGCGACTACATTCGTAGCAAAACAAAATTAAAAGGTGCACTTCACTATGCTCTTACATTAAAGTGGCGCTGGGCAGGTCGCCTTGCAAGGTATAAAGACAAACGATGGACAAATGTGGTAACGAAATGGCACGGACCATCTGGAAAAAGGAAACGAGGGCGGCCAAAGAAGAGATGGATTGGCGACATACTGGCAACTGCTGGAAGCAACTAGCAGCAGAAAGCAAACGACAGGGAGTTATGGAATAAGCTGGAGGAGGCTTTTACCCAGCAAGGGGTTCCTATCCTAAACAGCGAGCATGAAGATAGAAGAAAATAAGAATAAAAAAAAACAGCAATGCATTAATATTAATAAAAAATGTAAATTTGATAAAGGATGGAAATAAATGGGCTTTATTATTATTATTATATGCTTCTCTCTTTGATTTCCACAAGGACCGGATGGAAGTGGCCCTCATCTACCTTCATCCTACCTGCGATCTTAATTAGGCCGTCTGTCCACCTTGTTGGTGGCTATCCTATGCTGCGCTTGCCAGTCCGTGGTCTCTATTCGAGAAACTTTCGACCCCAACAGCCATCAGTTCTTCGAGCTTTGTGCCCTGCCCACTTCCACTTCAACTTGCTAATCCAGTGAGCTATATCGGTGACTTGCGTTCTTCTACGGATCTCCTCATTTCTGATTCGATCGCGTGGAGAAACCCCAAGCATGGCCTTATTCATAGCTCGTTGTGCGACTTTGACCCTGCTCACGAGATCTATCGTCAGAGACCACGTTTCGGTTCCGTAAGTCATCACTGGAAACACATACTGATCGTAGGCCTTCGTTTTCAAGGATTGCGGTATTTTGGACGAGAATATATCCTGGACTTTCCCAAAAGCTGCCCAGCCGAGTTTGATTCGACAATTGCCCTCTTTTTTCAAAGTTGGACTTCCCGTCAACAACTTTGAGACTAGAGTTCTCAATTGATACAGGGGCGAGCATGAACATGGACATTTGACAAAATTTTCGTCTTGTCCATGTTCATTGTAAGGCCCACCCTTTGGGAAACTCTATTGAGGCCTTTGAGCATCGTTCTGAGACCTCCCATCTATTCTGCCATGACCACAATATCGTCGGCAAACCCAACGTGATTTATGTACTCGCCGATGATGTTGATGCCGAATCCTTGCCATTACAAGAGCTTGAAGGCAGATGCATTCAAGCTCTGAGATCGAATCGAAGGCTTTCTCATAGTTCACAAACGCTTAACATAAGGGCAAGTTATACTCTTCGGTCTTCTGTATAACTTGTCGGATCGTATGGATTTGGTCTATGATGCTGTAGCCTTTTTGGCTTGTTTAGAAGGCTAGAAGTCATCAAACCTATGTTCGAGACGATTCGCGGTGACTCTTGCAACAGCTTGTAAACATGGCTCAGAAGCGAAATGGGTCTGTAGTTCTTCAGCAAGGTGTTGTCACTGTTCATATAGAACTACATCACTACGCTTCTGTTCCTTGCTTCCGGCTTATTTTTGCGAACGGTTAGCCCGATTCTGAATTAAATGTATTACCATCTCATATATTATTTGTATTGGTCAGTGACGTTAAAGAGACGCTAAGGAAAGAAAGCCATTGATTTAATTATACTATAAACATTTTGTTGTATTTTACAACAAATAGTATTTTTTACCTTAGGTTCCTTCCTGTTCATTTAATTAAACGAATTTGGTGTAAATAATAAAAATAAGGTATTAACTTTTGGTCTAACTAACTACTCTGAATGATGAATCATCTAGGGGCGGTGTTGATATACCTAAGAATGATCTGTGGTTTATAATTTTTAACACTTCGCCGACCGCTGTCGCGGCGCGCTCGCTTTGCCTGCCCGGCTTGCGCATTGTGTTGTCGCGGTTTTGACCTAACCTATATCAATGACCTGGCATTATGACTTATTTCAATGGAACTTCCAAAAAGCTTTTCTTCATTGGCATCGCGTAAATTACACCCCGACTATACTCTACCTACAGTATAATGTATACAACAGAAATGATGCTTATAAAAGAGATATGTGACATTTTGTATATTAATTTACTTCAATTGACTATTAATGAAATGAATAAAATTAACACAACAGATAACTTACCTGTTATTGTGCAATTGCGCTTCCGGTGATTGACACAAATAAGTGCCACCAACTATAGCAGCTTCACATATGCCATGTTTGACAGCATAGTACGCGCTTTCGAGGGCTGTCATGGAACTGTTCGTCCACTCTGAAGGGCCTCTAGTATGCAGCCAGTATGAAAGACGGTTAGCGGTCATTGCTTTACTAGATCTAAAAATTAAATATTCTTCAGTAGAATTTCAAGTTAATTTATGCTTTCGTCATATAGGCAGTGAAAGCGTTCTATCTTAGGCAATGATAATGAGAATAGAAACTTTGCGAATCATATATTGAGGCGATGATAGCTCAGCGGTGGGAGTGTCAGCTATCAAATTGCCGGACGCTGTTTCGAACCTCACTGACAGCTTGAGCTTAAAGTAAAGATAACACCGTTATTCAAATTCCCTGCATAGTGGTAGGGTACTTTGAAGTACCCGCTTGGCTGGCTGCCAACCTCAAGTTTAAAAAACTGTTACCAAACACATAATAATTATAGTATTCAGGCAGAAGTTCTTGTTATCCAATAATCATTCTAGATCTAGGGTGATATCATCGTCAACCACATCGTCACTGGCCACCAAGTGAGATAAAATAATAAAAAAAATTATAAATATTTGTACTCATTTTATATTATTTTCGCTCGAATATTAGACATACATACGATGCTTCAAAAAGAAATATGTGACATTTTGTGTATTAATTTACTTCAATTGACATGAAACTTAACATAACAGACAATTTACCTGTTATTGTGCAATTGCGCTTGCGGTGAATAATCCGAACACTATATTGTTATGTGTTTGGTAACAGTTTTTCATACTTGAGGTTGGTAGCTAGCCAAGCGGGTACTCAAAAGTACCCTACCACTAAGCTGGGAATTTGAATAACGGTGTTAACTTTACTCTAAGCTCAAGCTGTCATATATATACATCATAAGAACAGAACTTTAAAAAATATAGATATAATACTATTTCTGACTTTACGCAAATTACAATTAGTATACATACATAATAACATACACAATACTCAGACATAGCATTCCTTGGAGAAGAGAATCTATATATTTAATAAGCACAAATAATGCAATCTAAAGAGCGCATAATTTGGAATATTTCTAGTGTTATCAAATAAAATATAGACATAAACATAAACATAGACAGACCTTCATTTACTGCTTTAGCACACAACAAAAATAACAATTATATTTATGTACTTAACAAATGGATAACAATATTTACCTACACACATTCTATTGGCATAATGTGTTACATTTTACTTCTACTACCTAAAGGGCTCGACTCAGCATGAAGCCTCCCCACCACAGTGGGTAGCGAGGCACTGATATTCTGCCGAGACCTCTTTCAGTCATCAAACCCTGTAAGCTACCACCCGCAACACCCCCGAAATCAATATACATACATTTTAATATATACATACGTTGAACAGTCAAAATAAGAAGTTGTTTTTCTGTTTATATGTTTTTACACGGTTATTGTTTACGTAATTAATTAACAAGTGATCGGAGCATATAAGGAATATTATCAAATTACTTACCCCATAACTCCATAACCGCTTTTGGAACGTATATCAAAAATTCCAATTTGTCCCATATCAGAAAAACCAGTGCTAATATAGACGCCTACTTTCTTTTCAGTAAGGTGTTTTGGACTCAAACCAGCATCATAAATCACTTGATATGCGTGTTCGAGAATTTTTTTAGGCATAGGATCCATATAATTACAGAGGAACTGGTGAACCCCGAAGAATTGAGAATCGAAACGATCTATGTCCGGCACCTTTCCCGTATATTCCGAAATCTCAGGATGTTTCATTTTCCATGGACAGTTGTCACTTGAGACTGGGTTAATCTTGATGGAAAAATAAGGAAACTGCATGTTTGGTTTCATATAAAATCATTACGTGTAAACACAAATACTAAAAAGCCTGTATACCTGTAAATTATCATAATATTATTTATATAATCTCATACTCTTAATCCCACGTACAGCAGATATTCTACCCTGACCACCAGGGAGAAGAGAACCAGAAGAGATACCTACTCATAGGTAGCCAAGGGTAAGACAAGTCAGAAGAAAAAAAAGGAGAAGAAAGTCCTCATCTCATCACAATCTGCTGACTTGTATTGCCATAACCGCCGGGTGCCTTTATGGCTGGAACGGGATGGGTAGTAGACAGGTACAGACTGGAAATCTGGGATCTTTAAGATTTTGAAGGTGCTGATAGTACATAATTATATCGTCTCTAATGTCCACACATGGACAGATGGGAAGCGGCCTAGAGGCCGTAGCCCAAATCGATGGTTAGACCAAATCCGCTCTACTCTGGGCAACAATGTCTACGAAGCACTACACGCTGCTACCGACAGAAACCGATGGCGTCATATCTTGAAAGACTGCGTCTTGTAGTGAGGATCACGACCTTCAGTAATGAAGACAAACGACGCAAGGAGGAGGTCCACACATGTTCCTGCATGTGGCTTAAAATTGTGTTCCAAGGCATAGCCTGAGTATACGAGATACGATATGTCAGACGGCTGCCATATATGCGTCTCCGTAAGGAAAAGTAGGCCGGTTTTTGAGTCTTTAGGTTGGTGGAGAACTGCCAAGAGATTTGAGTGCAGACCTCAAATATTCGTGAGTAGCACTTTGAGAGAGAGTGAGCGCAACCACCGTTCAACCGTTCCCTTTTTCTTTTCTGTTTTCATTTTAGGAGTCAATGTTGGTATGTGGACGGCAATAGAATGAGGCTCCATGCATTAGACCCAGAGAAGCTACACCAAAGAAATACTAGTCTTGAGACCGCGGCGACACCCGAGCCACCCAAGAATGTCCATCGCGCGCTCTGGTCCGATTGCCAACCGGCACGATGCCACATTCCTGGGATTTTTCGCTAGTTGGCGGGGCAGCCTTTCTTCAGTGGCTGGTATACTACTTGGACCCCTTACTAAATGTAGTCGGCCAGGCGTGCACCGTGCCTCGGATCCCGCTACCCTCGACGACTAGTAGCCCGATGCAGTAATAACTCAGTGCATCAAATCGGCTTGCCTGCAGTGGTGCAACTACTCTGACCTTTCCTCCTCAAATGGCGTCCTTAGACATCGTGCCGTAGCACGGCTACTGCACGGCGGTAAAAACACCGCTGAAGTCTACCATAAGATCACCGTTTAACACTTCTCGGGCGTCACATGTAGGGATTCAAGATCAATATTTGGGGTACTTTCCTACGGACGTGGACGACAAACCCCCAAATCTATATCAAAATGGTATTGAATCTTCTTTCTTTTTCTTTTTTTTTTTCTCAGCTATGTGCGTCCACTGTTGGATGTATGCCTCCCCCATATAGGGGGGATTTGCCAATACTGGTATTGAATACACAATAGTATTTCTCTCGCTCCGACATTCTCCGAGTGAACATTTCCCTAAGATGCTTAGAGCCGAGGCCAAACGCGTGTCGAAGTGGTGCCGGTTGAATGTGTGGCATAATAATAATAAATATATGATTATGTTACAATTAATACAAATATTCTTAGCTATTAGCCAATCACTGGCAACATTGTCACTGGCAACAATAATGTCCCACTGTCACTTATAAAATTTTGTTCAGTCGTCGGTCGGTAAGGTGCTTGGGCTCGACGCTGCATACCGTAAGATCGTTCCATTCTAATATATACTGTCATTTTGTGTCTTTGTATAAATGTTTCATTTTAACATGTACTTGGTTAAACCTTTTTGTATAAGACTAACATTGTAATAAAATTCTACATCATGTTCTTTCTTATTTTAATTTATACCACTACTGATTTACAAGAATATATATATTTTTTATCACACTTAGACCGCCGCACTAGGGTTCCCTGTGTCGTGGGAGGCATGGACACACACAGTCACAGCACACAAACACTCAAGACACGGGACAAACATCTACAAATATCGCATGAATGATTGTCCCTGCCGGGATTCGAACCCAGGGTCCCGGAGACACAGAAGTCATCTCCACACAAGACATTGACCACTGTGCCACGACGACCTTCATTATTATTATCTATTTTATATATTTTACACCAGCAGATCGCAGATCGTAGATGCATGATATGTCTGGAATGATTTGAAGCGATGATAGCTCAGGCGATGGAGCGTCGCCTATCAAACTGAAGGACACTGTCTTGATCGAACAACAGCTTGAGCTTCCGGTGAATGTAATACCATTATCGAATTCCCAGCATAGTGGTAGGGTACTTTCGAATACCCGATTGGCTAGCTACCACCCTCAATTTTGAAAAACTGTCACCAAACACATAGTATGTTCAGGCAGCAGTCCTTGAGAGCCAGTGAACATTCTAGGTCTCCCGTGATAACATCTTCGACCACATCGTCACTGACCATCAAAAGAAATAGTAGTCAAACGCTATTGAGATAGTTGATGATCTATAGAGTATAGAGTAAAAAAAGAATTTATCTCATGGAGTTGACACTAAATATTATGGGTATGTTGAGAATGTGTATGTTGTCATTGTTGAGAAAAAAATGAATAAACTTACCTTATTGTACAGTATATCTGAAAACTCTTTTAAACTGGCTGCCATTGGGAACGTGCCAGAAATGCCAGAGATGACAATACTCTCCCCGCCCATATCCCGGTTTCCTACTTCTCCATTAACAGGCACCTTGCTCTCTTGCGATTTTGAAGTCATCTTGCTCTGCGAACAATGGAGTATAATTTAAGATTCAGTCTGCGTCTGCAATTCGACTGTAATATGTTATATACTAGTAGCGCCCGCGGTTTCACCCGCGTGGTTTTCTCGCTACATCTATTAGGTATTCCACAACAATCATACATTTTACCGGGATAAAAATTAGTCTATGTGCTAGACCCGTTTATTTTATGACGTGATAGAGTAACAAACATCCATCCATCCATCCATCCAAACTTTTATTTATACACGACATCTATAATATTAGTTGGATGACAATGTCATCACAACAAACATCCAAGACCCGGTACACATTTGCCCCTGCCGGGATTCAAAGCTAGGCGAGTCATGTCTATGACCACTGAGCCACTGCGACCATCATTATATACCGTATCTTTCTACCTCGCATATGTCTGTTATATATACCTATAGCATCTAACAAGCTACTCACTAATTATGAATAAGACTTATATAAGATGCAGGCCTCAAAGATTGAGCATTGCTATGCAACGTGCAATATTGCCAGAATTTTGGCAGCTATGCCTACTGATAGCGGTTTAATAAAGTATTTTTTAAATTTTATTTTAATGTGGATAAGTTATTTATTTAATCTAATATGGGATCAAAAATATAATAAATATAATTTTTGAATTAGAATAGTATTTGAATAACTTAGGTAACGTACTTGATTAACTTACTTAACACGAAAAAAACTGTGTTTGAGATGATTTTATAAATAATTTCATGGGTTGAGAGAAAAAACTACGCATAAGGGTTTGCCACAGCATTTGAGACTCTACACTCTTATAAAAAAAGGATTTTGTAATAATGTTTGTAACAAAAAATAAAAGAAAAATATACGACAACTGGCTGATTTGTTTTTGTCAACTATCACCAATTTGGATAGAGGATTGTCGATATCGGATAAAACGACACAAAAAATAAAGTAATAATAATATCGCTGTTAATTAAGGCACGGAGAGGTATAGAAAGTTACTTTGCTGTAATGAATTATTATAAGATAGCAAATTTATTGTAAAAAAGTAGTAACTTAATACAGTTAATAAAGTGCGCGTTGGCAGATAACAAATTTTCATGTGTGAAGACAAAACCTTGCTGGGTCAGTACCAAAATGTTTTAAACCACAACAGCCTTTGAGCTGAAAATCAAGCTTATGTGTAATAGTGGTTTAGAACTTTAGGAAGTTCGACTTTAAACTGCTTTTAAAGTTGAATTTAAACTGCTTAGTCAGCAAATGACCTTTAATTACCTTTATAGTATCATCGTAACTTCAATGAAGGTTGATGCAAATAATAATTTGAAGACTAATTATAATACTACATCTACTAGAATAATATCGAGCAAAACAATAGCTGTTGGGAGCCTATAGATATGTCAAATTTAAAAACTTGAATGATGTTTTAAATAATATTTATAATGTACAAAACTTACAACCAATTCAGGCAAATTGAGTAATCAATCTTTGAAAGTAATTCAATCAATTTTGTATGTTCTGTGCCGCTGCTATCAGTTGAACAGTTTATAACATACTCAATAATTCCATGCAATACATATATACACATAATATAGGTACATTTATACATTCCGGTGCTTCGAAGGTCATAAGGTCAAGTCGACGTAATTTAAATTTAATTACAATATTAGTTTATTGTATTTAAATTAAATGGGTTTACAATGAATTAGTTTGACAATGAAATCAGCTTATTTCAAATTTATATTGTAAATAGAACAATCTATAATAGATAGAGGGAATATAAATAGTACGATGACGTTATCATTTCAGTCGTAATAATTCCACCGCTAGACATAGACCTACCCATCTATTACTATAAGGACTGGTCAGAAGCAACCGGCATCAAAACTCTTATCGTAATAATTATTGTTAGGAAGTCTAACCACTCGCCAGTCCGTGGTCCCCTCGACTCGAGAAAGGAGGATGGCAGAACCAGCCTCGCTTCCGAAAATCGA
Source organism: Apeira syringaria (assembly GCA_934044485.1). Taxonomy (NCBI): domain Eukaryota; kingdom Metazoa; phylum Arthropoda; class Insecta; order Lepidoptera; family Geometridae; genus Apeira; species Apeira syringaria. Next base: position 4,060,780 of record OW203656.1, on the reverse strand, counting down.
AATGACAACCCGTTCATGTACTCTTTATATATGAAAATTTAGATTATATTTTTGTGGATTCGGTGAATAATTGGCATTATTTATAAAGTTGGGAATCAGAAGTACTTTTATTTTATTTATTTATGTGGTGCTTGGAGTTTTCGAACGCACCCTATACTTCTCAATATGTTTGTTGCGTTCGAATACTTACGCTCTGACATTAATTGTTATTGTTACTCTATAATCTGTAGTCAGCTGCTCTGTAGACCCGGACTGCGTTCTTATACACACCCATGCCTAGTTTATTCCAGAATATATTATGTAATCTGTATCTGCAGCGCGATCCATGCAATATTGCTTTCTCTGTCTACGACGCTATAGATGGATAGCGATCCATTGAGTGGTTCGCTTATGGACGTGTACCTACTTAGCATACTGATACGGATGATTTTCCATGATAACTTTTTACTCCCAACTTCTAGGAAAACGATTGAATATACAATATACAATGTATTTATTGCTCTATCGATACGTTTAAGTTTCATTTATGACCGCGGTTTTTTTCTTCTAGGCTGCAAATGTATGGGAGTCTGCCATCCTCCTTTCCGATCCTTCAACCATTCGTTCTCCGTGATAGGTGCCTAGCCAACTGTCATTTAAACTTACAATTCCACTTATTCTCGGATCTTTTTATTTTTGATTCGATCTTATAGCCCCAAGCATACCCCTCTGTATAGCTCGATGTGCTATTCAGACGTTTCTGAAGTCCCCAGTTAGAGATAACGTTTTATCTCCATATGTCACCCATTACTGATAGACGATTTTCATTTATTAACCAACTTCAAGAAAAGGAGGAGGTTCTCAATTCGACCTGTATGTTTTTTTATTTTATTTTTCTTATCTTTGTTACCTCGGAACTTTTTACTGAGTGAATTTATTTTGATGATGATTTTGATGAAAAGGCTCTGAAGCCTTTTTTCTACCAGAGGGTTACTGCCGATGATCTTTTTGGCTCGCCTCACGATTAACTCCAGAGTATATGTATGCCCAACAACATAAAAAAAGGCAACAGATCGAGATGGCGCTCATTTATCCAGGAAAGGATATTCAAATGAGGTGGCCACACACGACCCACAGTCATTAGAATAACATATACCAAAATTGGCCATCTCCTAATTGTTTTGTGTTTTTTATGAAAACCTTACAGCACCAAAATTTTTTGAAATCGGCTTCCTCTTATTAGTTATCTACCTACTAGTGGGTGGGGCGTAAAAGTAGCAAAAAAAAAAGAAATGAATAAATACATTTTAAATATATCATTTATTTCATAAAATATAAGTTACCCCCACAAGCCGGAACCATCACCTGTTCTTGCTTTCCTTTTCATAATCAATTCTTCAGAGACTTCCTTTAAATCATAAGCAAAGCCAAACCTAGCACAAAGTTCCACGAACATTGCCAGTATGTTAACATTACCGTTTCCCTTCTCCGATGCCCTATAGTCATTCGGAAACACGTGATGGAAATTGTGAAAACCTTCTCCACATGTGATTAGAGTCAAAAATAAGTTTTGGCATGCACTCATTGTGGAGTCGTAAGGTTTGTATCCACAGAAATGAGCAATACTATTCCCACAGAAAGCCATGTGTAAATTAATGATGTATCGCAGTATCACCAAGTGCCAGGCTATGACGGTATCTTCATTCCAAAGAAGCACTGGTATGGCAGTTGGTATAATAAACCCTGCTGACACCAACAGCCACTTGGCATTCCTGAAAAAAAAAAGAACCAATAACAATGATGTCTATTAACAAAATTATGTCAATATAACATTGTCTACTTCAGCCGAAATCGGGTTTCAATCAATGATATTGTATATTTATATGAGGTAGATGCCGCACAAGCGCGCGGAAACTGAGGCGGCAAAATTAAGTCAATTGTAGTAATTTTGATTACGACGCGTATTTCAAACGCAAGTCTAAACATATAGCTATCCTTTTCTATATTGTTTGTACCGTATTATCTGTCGCAGTAAGCATGTTTATGTCGTAAAGGAACAAAATCTGAGCACCGCGCAGTATGAATATACGTCATCTTTAGTAGAACATCATTGGTTTCAATAGCTTGGGCGGATCAACAAATACCTACTTCGGTCGTTTGGTTCTTTATTGTAAGAGCAGTTAAACTGAGCGTTTAACTGCTCTTATAATAAAGAACCAATCGAAAATTATTATCAACCTAATTAGATATTGAGAAAACCTAACCTAAAATTAATAATAAAAATCAACCTAATTGAGAAAAAGCTTTTGCAATGTTGGTATTTGTCATTCGTAACGTAATCTTTGCGTAAAATAAGGTCTAAAAATACTACATTGCCTTAAATCCCGAAAACATCTTACACATTTATGCCAATTTATAACATTTGATGATGATGATGATGATGATGATGATGACTTCTTGCAGCTTGCAGTTGGTCTAATCTTTTTTGGGGTGGATGAAAGCTTACAGCAGATAACGCTATGTCTATAATTCTAAAAAAAAAATGTTACCAACCTTTTTTGAAAATCTACTATTTTATTTGACTTCAGATCATCCATGTCTATTGTTGAGCCTCGTTTTTTAATTTCGGGATGTTTTTTGACAAGCAACCAACCGATGTGGGCAAAAAAAAATCCTCGACTTGCGTTAGTAGGATCAGCGTCAGTATCACTATACTTGTGGTGAAGCCGGTGGTCTCTTACCTAAAAAATATATATTTTTTTATTATTATTAAATAATAATGAAAAAACACAGTGACCTTCGCTACTCACGGGATCAATTGTCATTCACCCTCAATAAGGAAATGATCCCGATAGACGTACCACTTTTCAGTTATTAGAGTGTCACTCAAAAGCAACTTAACCGATATTGATGAAATTTAAATGGGATCAACCCGAAAGTAGATTCTATTAAAAAAAAAATACTGAAAATCGGTTCATAAACGACAAAGTGTATCTGTGAACACACATAAATATGATGACTGGCCGGTTGGCGCAGTTGGTAGCACTCTGCCTTCTGAGCCGCTGGTCCCGGGTTCGATTCCCAGACAGGTCAAACATTTGTGTGTATGAACATGTCTGTTTGACCTGTGTCTGGGTGTGTTTATCTGGGGCTTTGCCTAGTTTGGGACCTGAAGACCTTGTGTGAATGTTAATAAATATATATGTATATATCGTTTCGTATCGTTTGAAAAATATAATAATCTTATTCTATTATTGATGTATGTTTATGTTTATAAGTACATCCATAACTATCGATCATTTCACTTCTCTATTTTCTACTCTGATTTTATTGCAAATAAGTTATGTTTGTTACAATACTACCACGATAAAAAATTTTAGGTTAACATTATTTCAAAAGCCAGTCAGACAAAAAATCCACAAGTTGTTTTGTTGAGCATCCTAATCTCATGAAACCAGACGAGCGCCGGCGTATAACTCAACTTAGAACCGTAAATAAAGTCATCTAAAGCATATGATTAAATCACCCTATTATTAAAATCATGGAGTTATTCTTATTCATATTCTGATCTTATTATTATCTATGTCTGCTAATACCAAGTGGAATAAAATAAAAAGATGGTGCAAAAGTCGACACTAAAGTGCATTACTTCTTTTTTTATACTGTTCCACAATATTAACGTTTGACCACTATCTCACTTGATGGTCTGAGATAATGCGGTTGAAGATGTTATCACTCCAGACCTCGAAAGCTGTCTGGCACTCAAGGACTGCTGCCTGAACTCACTATGCGTTTGGTGACAGATTTTCAAACTTGAGGGTGGTACTCGAAAGTACCCTACCACGATGCTGAGAATGTGATAACGGTGTTACCTTCACCAGAAGATCAAGCGGTTTTTATTTATTTATTTATCACACTTAGGCACTAGGATTCCCTGTGTCGCAGGAGGCATGGGCACACATAATCACGGCACCCAAACAGCCAAGACCCGCGACAAACATCTAAACTCATCGCATAAATGTTTGCCTCTACCGGAATTCGAACCCATGGTCCCGGAGACACAGTAGTCATGTCACTGACACGGCGACCGTCAAGGTTGGAGGATCATAGAAAAAGTATTAATCTATCTATTTTATTTTTTTTTCTTCGGAAAACATACAGTGTTTTATAACTAATGTAATAAAATATAAGATTCTAAACACCATTAAAAAGTTTTTGCATACAAAACCTATAATAGCTTGTTTGCTTGACAACGTATCACTTACGAGTCTAACATGTACGGCAGTAACAGATATTGTACAGCATAATATCGGTTATAAGAAACAAGACAGTTAGGGAACAGCACCAAACCAGTTTTGGTTCAATCTATTTCTAACTGCATTCGGAGAAGAATTGAACAGATCAAATTCCGCAAAGTTGTCCAGTCTGTTTAATATATATTATTATGCAGATCTTATAAAAAAAAAGAGTTATATATGGTGGGGATCGAAGAAGCGTCCGTCAGTTTGACAGCCGATGGTCCCATCGCTGAGGTATCATTGCTTCTAAAGAAAATGTAGATATAGGGGATAGATAGATTAGATTAGGAACATTCAAAATAGTCAATTCCAAATATGTAACAAATTCTTAAAAAATGGCACCGACCAGAGAGTCTGTAGAGGATTGGTTTCATAAAAAAAACATACAAAATAAGCATAAAAAAAACATACAAAATAAGCTTTGACTTACCCAATAGTATGCAGAATATTGACAAGCAATCGAGTTACATATCATTAAGAAAATCTCCAACGGTGGCTTTGCTTTAAAACTCTTATGAGACCAAAGCCGATGCGCTCCTATTACTACACCAATAAGGCCTAAATACATTGTCAATAAAGCTGAAACAATTCAGTTATTAAAGTGTTAATTAAAAGCAATCTCCAATAGAGAGAAAAATAAGTGATAGTACTGATGGCATACAGATCAGGATTTAGAGTTACAGAGACCTTACAGAAATAGGGTACCAATTTGGACGATTTGTGGAATGCTTGCTACAAAAATCGGTGAATACCACAACGACAATAATTGATCCCGTAAGTAGCAATAGTCACTGAAAAAAGTGAAAAAAAATTTGAACAAGTTAAGTCACACTTTTGAGTTTAAGAGTCGGTTCCATTTTTTGGTACAATTTTTTTAACATTCAAAAATGGCAACGAAATTCCGCGATATTAAAAACAAAGTTTTTTTTACATATAAACATGCGAAATTACTCTTAAACTTCCTTATTTTATTGCAATAATGAATATAAATAAAGGCTAATCATCCAGTCATTATGTATTTCAATATCACGGCCCCTTTTTTTACAAATCGCGGTTGTCAATTCAAATTTCAGTCTATAGGTTGCATTTTTGAGATTATGTAGTTTTAATCGTACAAAAAAATGTGCATAACATTATTGGGTGCACAACCACCGGCAAGGGTTGAAAAAATTTTTTTGAATATTTCTCTTCGCAGTTACTGGAAAATAGTGGACTATATACCAATTTTATACAAGTAAAAAGTATAATTGTAATTGTGAACAAATAAAAAGTAAGATGGACCGAAAATCATAAAATAAATAAAATAAAAAAGTTTGTGTCATGTACATGACTGTGTTGACTGATCAGTGATCACAAGCATTCTAGGTCTAGCGTGATAACATCTCCGACCATATCGTCACTGACTATTAAGTGAGATAGTGGTCATATGCTAGATTTACACAGTTTAAAGAATACTGTGTTTCATTGTTATCTCAAGCATACGATAGTATTAGAATTAATGTCAAGGACAGTAGTCGTAGTCTATTAATATTCTTTATAAATCCTACTAATATTAGAAATAAGAAAGTTTGTGTGTATGTGTACACGTGTGTATGTTTGTTACTTCTTCACGCTCAAACAGCTACACCGATTTCAATGAAATTTGGTATGTAGATAGTTTAAACTCTGTATTAAAACATAGGTTACTTTTATCCCGGAAAAAGTATAGTTCTCGTGGGATAGTTGAGGTAGCGGGAAAACCGTAATGGACGCGGGTGAAATCGCCTGCCGCTACTAGTGGACTACCTCTGCTCTTGATTGAAGCGATGATAGCTTTGCTGGAGGAACGTCAAACTGATGGACACTGGTTTGATCCCCAACAACAGTTTGAGCTTCTGGTGAAGGTTACACCGTTATCTTATTCCTAGCATGGTGGTAGGGTACTTTTGAGTACCCGCCTGGCTAACTACCTTAGTTTGAAAAACTGTCACCAAACACAATCATAGTATGTTGAGGCAGCAGACCTTGAGAGCCAGTGAGCATTCTAAGTCTAGCGTGATAACATCTTCGACGACATCGTCACTGACCATCAAGTGAGATATACAGTATAAAAAATATATCTTAAACTGGCTAAAAACAACTGCGTTCAGTATTTTACAATTATCATGTTTATTTTTAATATTCCCTGGTAGATTAAATTTCATTTTAATAAGACTACAGCTATCAGAGTATTATTTATACTCGAATATCTTGACAACTAACGAATTTATTTTTATTTTTATTGGGAATAGGCAAGCGTTTGACCCCTATCTCACCTGATGTTAAGTAATGATGCGGTGTACGGTGGAGCACGCCTGCCTAGAAGATACCTATTCATAAGTAATCTATAACTATAACTCGAAAATATGACCACGTTTCTCAGTTTCGCACCAAGCTCAAGTGGCTGCCTATTCGCCTTCGCCGGAATACTCACATCCTCGCTCTCCTTTATAAGACTCTATTCAACCCTTGCACTCCCAACTATTTAAAAGAGCGTTTTGAATTTATCCATTGTACCAATGTTGCAATTAGGAAGGCTCAGTCACTATCTGCATTTAAAAGCAAAGTGAAATAGTTTTATCTGACGCAGTGATTTGCTTCATTGAACAGAATAATAGTTACTGTTGATAATTGGACATAATTAAATGTTTATACTTATGTATGTTCTTATTTAAATTTATGTAGTAATCTATATGTATGTTATTTTTATTGTATACATGTATGTATATCATTTTATATTATATATATTTATATATTATTTAAATGTATTCCATTAATATTAACGTACACCCTATTCCTTTTATCACTTTGTTTGACTCCTTACCAAGGTTGACTGGAAGAGATCGCTTTCAGCGATAAGTCCGCCCTTTGTACTGTATTGTTAGATTTAAGATGTATTTTTGTATTGTTTTTCCCTGTGTGTACAATAAAGTGTTTTGTATTGTATTGTATTATATTGTAATCTAATAGAATTTCAACAGTTTATTTCTGTATATTGTATACAAATCGGTCTTTGCAATCGGATCGGATGTATTTGGATAATCGTCTATGATATGAGTGTATTGTTTCAAGATACTGCGAAATAATTGCTGAAATAATAAACGCGTTAATTAAATATGGTATATAATATATATTATTCATTAAATGCGTTCTTAATCCATATTTAATTATCACGTTTAATAACGTAATATAAAATTTTCAAACATAAATAAAAGTCTTGGTCAAAACCGCAGTACTCTTTTTAGTTTGAGAACCAAACAATTCTTAAATTATGGCTTTTGCGAGCAAAAACTTTCGAAACAAATATTCGTACTTAAAATACATACTTTAAATATTGGTCCCGACTTTTATTTCGAGTATAAGTATTCAGTCAAGAGATGTAGCAGACGCCTACAAAAATGTATTATTTCATAAAATCACTACATATCATTTACCCCATATAAAATACTAAGACATTTTATATCGGGATCCAAAAATATTATAGATTTAGACAGTACGAACTCCTTTTGGCTGAACATTTCACCAAAATGTATAAAAAAGAGAACTGTCATATTCTAGGGATTTTTTTTTTGTAATTATATCCAAACTTTCTTTTTTAATCACAATCAAACCCTCGCACTAGGATTCCCTGGGTCGCGGGAGGCATGAACACACACAATCACAGCACACAAACATTCAAGACCTGGGAAAAACATCTACACTCATCGCACAAATGTTTTCCCCTGCCGGGATTTGAACCCAGGATCCCGAAGACATAGAAGTCATGTCACTGACCACTGCGCCACGGCAACCGTCGAAGTAGAACATTGTGTGCAAATAAGCGAAGCGATTTAATATATTCACATAAAATTAGTATAGGTATCTACAACGCAATTATTTACTACTTCGAGTGTTTTCTAGGTACGTTAACAAAATATTTTATAACTTACTAGCAGTGCCCCGTGGTTTCATCCGCGTGGTCTACGGTTTTCCGCTTTTTCAATTAAACTTGAACTATACCTACTTCTTCCGGGATAAAAGGTAGCCTATGATTATTCCAAGGCATAAGCTTCATTCTTATTTTCATGCAATGCCGTTTCAGCGTAAAAGAATTACAATTTAACACACAAACGACAAACACAATTTTGATTACATAAGTAAGTGTAATTATTGTATAGAGGTGAGATAGCGTAATTATAAATAAGGCAATGATAATGCTTCTCTTATTCAACTAAACTAAACTAAAACCTTCGAAATTATTATTGTATTCATACGTTACCGATAAAGTCCAAATTGGTATGACACTTTATCAACGACGATGCTAATATAAGTTAATTTATTAATATTTCTAGTAGTTTAAAGTAAAATAATTCGTCATTTATTTCGGGCAGCTACAACTACCCGCAATTGGCCAGCAGTTTATTAAAACCTTTCTAATAATAGAGATAGCGTTGTAAGGAGTTAAGCGAATTTAAATTTTAGCATAAAAAGAACAATAGCCACTTGATTTCAATGGCATTTTTTTTTTTAGAATTTTAGAAAACAGTTAGTATGTGTCATTATAGCAGAATGACGAGCAATGAGTGCTTAGGCCTACTTTCACCAACCAATTATCTTTAGACACATTTTAGTGGAAATCTCTTTTAAATCATAAATTTAGAGACTGCTGTCGGACGCCAACTTATAATAAGGAAAAAAATGCAGACAAAGCTTGTGATTTTAGGCGCAAGTGAGCCATAACATATGTTTATAAATGTATCGTAATAAAATATACTTACTAAATAATAAACTAGCCCATTTAGCTTTGGTGAAAGCTAGATACCCCCCATATACACAAGCTATATGTATGTACAGAAAAAATATTAGGTTAGTATACACCAATTCATATTTTCTTGGCACCAACTTTACACTTTCGCTCTTTAGTTTATCCATGTGATTCCGTGTATCCTGAAAAAAAAAACAGAATTAAGACTAGATCATTAATGATGATGTACCTGTTTACAATAGTTAAAGTGTATTTTTTTCGAATAATATCATGGGTAAGTTTATCATAGTATTTTATTCAGGTTATTCGGGTTGATATCTCTGTTAAGCTTTTTTTATTTATTGTCAATGAAAATACACTACATGCATTGAAAAATATCTAGTGATAGATGTGTGTTACTTGCATTTGACATGTATGTGTGTGGACCCCTTTTTGAATAAATTCGTAGCCGATTTATAGAAGTCATGCCACAGACCAAAATAACTAAAGATCGCTTCGACACATATGAAAAGAATATTTTTTTTATACTGTATAGATCTAGCGTTTCACCACTATCTCACTTGACGATCAGTGACGATGTGGTCGAAGATGTTATCACGCTAGACCTAGAATACTCATTTTTACATAATTATTCTGCAATCATGTTTTTACCAATAGTTATTACGACAATTTACAACAGGCTAACAATTCTCTTATTTATCAGTAATTATTTTAATGTAATAGTTATTCAAATGCTATAATAATGAAACTTGGTATTCCACTAAAATAGTAATTGCATCTCGATTGAATAGTAGATATTGCGAACAGTGATCAGAATTCAGATCAGTGTAGCCATGGGCGCCGCCGCAAGGATTACCTTCAGTGGGGTGCATCCGTATCTACACGTGAAAATTCTAAGCCATATAGTACGGTTTTAAACTTTTGAACGTTTTTTAGGATTCCGTAACTCAAAAGATAAGATAATATTTATTTGCATGAAATATGAGTATTAACACACACTAGGTACATACGAGTATATAAAGATGTAGGTTGTCATTTCCATAACATTTGGAGTGCGTCATGTTTTGCCCATAATAGGCGTACAAATATTGTCGAGATGGCAAATAAAATAGTATAAAAAAGTATCTCAATAAAAATAAAATAATTAATATGTTTGCCTGATTAAATAATAATATATAAAATGTCAGATAGTAAAGCAGTCAAATTCATAAAACAATGTCATTCAATTCAAAAAAATCCTGTTATACTTAAAAAGAAACCCTTATAGGATCACTTTGTTGTGTCCATCCATCCGTCTGTTAAGACCCTTTATCTCGGGAACGCGTGGAGGTATCGAGATGATATCAAAACGATATACTTGGTCTACAGTCTTTTGAAGCTGTGGGACAGTCAAACTTATAAGTCGTTTTCGTTGATTTCACAATGAAAAAAAAAAGGAAAAAAGCAAATGAATGAAAGCTACACATCCCCGGGTGACATAGCCTATATATTATATTTTCAGAAAAAAAAGGAAGCGGAAGCCCCGTGCAAAGCCAGGGCGGGTCGCTAGTTTTTCATAAAATACTGAAAGCGTGATTAATATATGTGGTGGGGTACGACATATTCTATTACCTTCAAATACAAAAAAATAAATTCAATAAAAATTACTTACAAAAAACATGCATACGTCGGCCGACGTGTATAAATAAAAAAATTGTTTATAACTTAAAGTTATTAGTTTGTTTAGTAAAATTATGGCCTTAAGAAAAGGAATAACACACCGAAAACAAACATTCGATATTGTTTCGTCAGTTTAACAAAATTAGTATATTTTTTTAGTTAAAACTAATGTTCAAGATTGAAGATAACTAAATTTAAACTTCTAATTCGAGATCATTCATAAAATAATGTATAGGAACATTTATCAAATAAAATTATATACAATAATGCATAGCAAAACAACACCGGACTAATTAAATAGAATGAAGTTTATGACGCATTTGAATTTGTTAGGCCTTAATTGACACTAAGGTCAATGCGATACATTAAAAGGTCTTCTTCGGTCTAAAACATTTATATTTAAAATTCAGATTGACGTAACTTAATCAATTAACGTCATTAGTTAATTATATTGGTACAGTTCAGTCCAACTATGACTAAGAATTGTTTTTTAGAATCTAGTGTTAACAAGATTAAATTCACCCAACGAGCTTGTGTACTAAACGTGTAAGAAGTGACTTTACAAAAGCTCGCGGGTATTTTCAAGCAGAAGTGGCGAGAAATACTGTTGCGTGTTAATTTAATATGAGGGACCGGCGAACAAATGCGGACTTGTCCAATTGTTAGAGTTCGAAACCTGGGCCTGCTGGGAAAAGTATAGCAGAGTCATCCAGCTCGTTCCAGGTGTACAAATGCAGGGAAAACTAACTTGACCGCGTTGTCACGGTGCTAACAAAGAATTTTACAAGGTTGCCAACAAGTGGCCAAAGAAACAAATTACGTGTTCGGTGCTGTGTCGGGCTAATAAGAGTAGTTCGATGAGTGTAGATGTTTGTCCCAGGTCTTGGATGTTTGTGTGCTGTGATTGTGTGTGTCCATGCCTCCCGCGATACAGGGAATCCTAGTGCGGGGGTCTGAGTGTAATGAAAAAAAAAATATAATAAAAAAATATATATTTAGCCTAAACAAGAATGCATTCGTGTTAATTAGACATATTGAATTGGATATACTTTCCGGGGGGTGGTCGGTCCAAGAAATCAGCCAACAAAATGGATTACCACAAGGTACAGTTGTTCACAATATCACTGAATTTCACTCAAAACTACGTGAAATTATACACTTACGACCCAAATGAGGTCGATTTGAAACAAACTTAGCAATAACAATTAAAATCAATCAAATCAAATTATACACGTCCTTTCGTAACCGTATAAGAATTGATTTAGTTTTCCAAAATTTTAGTTTAGTTCAGTTGAATAAGCGAATCACTACCATTGATTGTCACCCCCTACCTAGTTCTCTCGAATCTTTTTCTCACAGACGAATGATAAATAAAATAATGGTAAGTATGTAATGTTAAGTATATAATTATAAATTTAATTATTAGCGACTAGGCACACAAACTTATGGGCGTGGGAATGAGCCTATCTGTTTTTCCTGGGCAGCTGGCAAGGACTATCCTGGTATCGGTGTCGTGGGAGTAGACCGTCAGGAATAGGAAGGTGCCCGTCGCTCCTGCTTGGCGCGCCGATGGCCGCCAATGTCACCCAGTGCGCTTGATTGTGGCAGGCTGTAGTCCTTAAACGGAACCCGTTGGTGTGACAGTCGCCAGTGGGAATTATGTTCCCTATTTCGGGAACAAACTCGTGCACTTAGCTTGGTATATTTCGGAAAATGCACCTTTTGTTGCTGATCGGCTAGGACGCGCGATCGTTACATTCAAAAATTGCCTGGAGTGGCGTGGACCGCCTCTGATCCGGGTCTAGTGACGACTGACGGCCGGCCGACTCACCGCCCCCCGTGTGCCCGCGCTGAGCTCCCGTTTGAAATGTGACAAGTTCTTAGCATTTTTAAGCAAATACTATTTAGAAATAACATTTGCAAATAGCGATTCGCACACCTGTACAATTGACACTTCTAGTCATTACTAATTTATATTTGTTGTATTAATAAAGCAATAGTGTCATGTAACGCTACGTTACATGATAAAAGTTTCCAGAGCTTTGGGCCAGTGGAAACGAAGAAAACTAAGATGGGAGTTTTTCCATAATACAGCAACGCACATTGCTTTTATTATAGCAATGCGACTTTGCGTCCAGTAGTTTTGTTCTCTTTATGGAGAAATAACACTACAAGGAGGGACCTTCAGAACAGGTCCCATCAAAGCAAACCCAAAGATGGTCGGGATAGCGACCAAGCCACCTGGCTGTAAGACCCGTTTATTTCCCAATAAAATCTTACCGAGGACATCTGAACCTATCAGCATATCAACTCGTCCCGGCAAGTCAAACTTCGGGTCGGCCAGGTTCAAAGTCGAAGTCAAATTAACCACAGAAGTGGACAGCTGCTTCTGTGGATGCCGACCCAATATGTTCTCCATGACAATAGCCCAGGTTCTTATCCTAGGGGATGGAGAATCCACAGGAGTGAACATCCACGCCGTGTCCCGTGCCGCGCGCCATCTGTGGGGAAACATATCGGCTTACCCGCCCATAGCAAGGAGGGCGCGACTCAAGACGGGGACGTTCTGCCAAAGGGGGTGACGGCCTACGTCGCCGTCGAGGAGACAACCGCGTGTCATGTCGATCCCTAACAAGAGGCGGGGTGTGACCATCAATATCGCGGCTCTCTTCCAGATAATGCCGCAAAGAGGAGGCGTGCCGGTCGTCACGGGGGTACCCGCCCATGCGCGGTCCAACCTGAGCAGGCGTTTGGCCTACCGCGTTATGCACAATATGCCTAAGTGCTGCTCTCTACAATAAGCGCACGGACGCAGGTCAGGGCAGTTACGTTAGAAGTGCTTTCTTAAACAACTAAAACACAGCCAGCGCGCATTCGCGATTCTCCGGCGTGAGGCGACGTGGAGGTCAAATACGACCTACAACTCACAATATCATGCCCTGGCATCTCATACCCGGCAATGAACACATTCGGATGGGCTTTGTGTGACAGCAAATCGGGGGGAGGGGCGCTGGTCAAAATCGCCACGGGCATGACTACGGCCCTGGCCAACATTCTTAGTGCGGCCCTGTTCCCTGTCCCTAAGGGGCTGGTTTGCAGCTACCGCGTCGCCAGCCGTGTCCACCATACGGCACTGGTCCTCCAAACATTTTTCAAACAACAACAATGTAGCACAGTCACCACCATATTTTTGTTCAAAACGAGCCTTTAACTTGGCTGGCAATTTTTTAAAAATAATATAAACCCAATGATGATATTATAATATCATTGTATGAACCAATAAATATTACCAATGATCGACGGGCAGGTCCAATCGTTTCAACGCGCTAATGGCTACCAACAAAGGGTTTAAAAATTCTGTTCTTAAAACCGCTAGCCTATTAACGGTAGGCAAATTCAATATTTGTTGCATATGTGTGTCAGCGAGGCATCGCTTGTTATTGAATCGACGGATTAGTAGATCCTTCGCCGCTTCATAGTTCGAATTATATTAGTAGTGAGAACCATACATTTTATTTATTTTTTATTTTATTTCATTTTATTTTACATGGAAAACAAACAGCTTTATTTCTTAAACGATTGTAGGTTCATGATGACAAGTTTACATTTAGCCTTAATTAGTTTTCACTTTTGGAACTAGAAAAAACAAGCGACACTTATAGATAACGCGACGAGATAATAAAAATAATATAATATAATAATTTAATAGGAGTACTAATCACATGCTGACTATCGAAGTGTTATAATTACTTACATGCTATTGGTGAAAGTCACATAAATCAATCAATCATTGTACATAATAACAGTAATGAACATGCGGGCCGCTTCCAACCGATCCTTGTGGAAATCTATGGGGGAGGCCTTTGTCCAGCAGTGGACGTCCTATGGCAGAGATGATGATGATGATGATGATGATGATGATGATACGTGCATTGATTTTCAACTTTTTTTACATACTAGCTGCGTCACGCATTTCACCCGCGTGGACTAAGTTTTTTCCGCTACCTCAGTTATCCCGCGGGAACTATTGTTTTTCCGGGATAAAAATTATCCCATGTCAATTTCTGACCACTCCTGCAAAAAACCTTGTCGATCCTTTGATCTATAAAAAATTCAAACAAATATATCCCACGGAAACCATACATTTTTCTGGGATAAAAAGTTCTATGTGCTATTCTAGACTATAGAATATCTTTGTGCCAAATTTCATCCATATCCATTCAGCCATTCTGGCGTGATTGAGTCAAAATCAAACATCCATCCATACAAAATTTTACATTTATAATTTTACTAGCTGACCCGACAGACGTTGCCCTGTCTTAACTATGAACATTGAATATGAACTGTTATGCCTAATTATAATAAATAATGACCGTGGTGGTACCAGCCTAGAATAGTACTTCCCCATCTCTTCCCGCGGGTGCCGTAAGAGTCGGTTAAGGGATCACGTACCAGAAAGTAAGCAGCAGCGCCAGTGAAAATCATACTGCTCTCGCCGACCCGCCTGCCAAGCGTGGCAAGTATTGGAAAATTCCCCTATAGTAATGTGGGAGGCATATGTCCAACAGTGGACATCCCATGGCTGAGATGATGATGATGATGGTAATAAATGGTCAATCGCACCAACTGTCAAACAACTGACCATGATGGAAAACACCTTAACATTAAGATAGAAGAAGGGAAGGGAAGGGGAAGGGAAGAAGAAAGATTACATAACAAAATCTAATGTAGACTCTAAGTTTTCTTAATTTTTTTTTAGTTTCCGCACAACTTACTTATTTTTTTCTTTCATAAAAACCTTTTTTGCATGAATATTAATTTCATAGTGAATCTTTGTTATAATTACTCCAGTTCAGTACACAAATTATAAGACTTACCGAGACGATGTGGCGGTTGTCGTCGACTTCATAATTTTGGAATAGATGGCGTTAAATAGAATAAGGCATCATTAGCTTCACACTATCTCTTCAAAAATTATATATTTAGATAGATGACACCTCAGTATATAGTTACTTATCTATGATGACACCTATCCCAAAATAATGAATCACGTTTCATCTGTCTACAAGATTAGTACAATATAATGCCATGCATTAATTTTTTTAAAGATTTTTAAACATTTTGACCACATAACACAATCAACCGTGTAGGTACAATATTGGTTTTAAGTGACATTTAGTTTTATCTCCATCTAGCGGATTAATGCTGAACTATTTGCAAGTCTTGGCAAGTTTGTGTACATGAATTCATAACCACACATAAAGTATTGGCACTAAACTCTAGATGGCAGTTTAAAGAAAGGTATAAACTAAAATGAAGCACATAAGCAAAAGAATACCTAGACCTATTTTATGCGCGACCTTTCAGGTAATTTTAGTACCTGTTGTTACTGATGATCAGAAGACATTCGCAATTATACTTATTATTCCATATAAATACTTCAATTATGTTAATTTATTGCAATGTTTTATACAAAATTGTACTTAAGTAATTGTATAGACAAATTTTAATAACAAAAGAAGTTTTAATGTACGCAAAAATAAGAAACTACCTGTGTTATATTTTGGAATATGATGTTACATATCCTGCCAGTAACCTAGTAGATAAATAGAGCTGATTATTTTGGTACTTTATTTTTATTAAATATTTTATTATATTTTACCTTAAAATAAGTTATTTTTATAAGGTCCGTTAGTTTATGAAGTAGGTAATGAATTAAAATTTTCTTTATTGGCCTGCCAAAAAGATAGCGGACGAACAATAAATAAGGTACGAACAAAGGAGTGATATTATGGTCATAACACTTACCTAGAGCTTTTTGTTAGGTCGCTGCGGCGTAAGCATAGAGCCTATTTTAGCACCAATTTTATGATTAAACTAGCTGCCCCCCGCGGTTTCACCCGCGTTGATACGGATTTCACGTTAATGAACCCAGAATTTCACAGCTTTCTGCGAAATTTTCTTAATTTCCCTTACCGTAAAAACATTCTATAACAGTGTAAAAAATTTAAAAAATCACTAAGAATGAATTCGGTAAAATCGTTCTCAAGTTATAACGTGACCTAGCGGAAGAGGTATCTGTTCATTTTCTTTGCCTGTCCCGTTATCGGAGGCTCTCGGCTCTCCTCGTTTTCTTGCGCCAGGACAGCCTATCCTAGGTTATTTGAAAATTCAATTCGGCTTGCTCCAGGTTCTTGGACATAGTAGACCACCACGTGGTAGGAGAGCATCCTGCGCCTTTCTTGTTGGACAAGAGGAAATTATGTATTATTTTATATATTTAGTTTTCTTCTATGATGTAAGTTGTATACTGACCCGACGGACTTTGTCCTGTCTGACTATAAATATTGATTTCGAATTGGTTTGGACCAAGCGATAGAGAGGCATCGGTTCTCTGTATTTTTATGACGTTATCACGTAAAACTATCGTCCGTAAACCGACTTTACAGACAATCCAATTTTTTTGTTAATTATAATAGAGCGTGACTCCTCATCTGTCAGCTATTTATTTATTCACACATTCCAAAACACCTTTACTGTAAGAAAACCAATACAGTGCTATGAGTTTAAAAACAATTTTAACATTAAATAACTTAACATTAAATACTTATATAATCAACTTAACACAATAAAATTGGTATGCTTGGTACATTAGTAATTATTTTCAATACATCTTTGAGTCACTTCCGTAAATTTCGTCAGGCTACATGCAAAAATATCAATATCGTGCGAGATTATATTTAATATACGTATGGCTCGTGATATCGGGGCAAACTTGAGCAGATCAGTTCTAGCTGCAACACCCGAGAATGTGGCGAGACGACGACGGCGTTTACCTCCTCGTCCATCCGGGGCGGACAGCCACAGTACCTCGAGCACATCCGGGTGGTGCAGCCAGCCACGTACTACTCTAAACATATACCCCCCTTCTAATAAACATTGATTACGCTGTGAATAGTAGTTCAGTGTTTTGTTCCGTTCTCTCTACGTCAAACTGTCTCATTAGCGACAAAGACAAAACACTGAATAACTATTCAGAGGTTATGCAACGTTTATTAGTAAGAGGGTTAAGTAGCAAGCGCGACGTATCTCCTTACCGCCAAGCTGGTGCGTATCCGACAATGCCGATAACGAATAGACTCGGATACATCAGCGGGAAGCATGGGATACACACCGTATTCTTTAGAGTATAGGAACCTAGTGAATTTCTTTTGAATTTTTTGTATATGTAAGTTTGACCACTATGTGTGTGTTTGTATGTCTTTTTGTGTACCTATCTGTCTGTAACATAGTAGCTTTAATTTTTCAATTGTGTTTAAAAGAATTCTTTTCTCAGCTATGTGCGTCCACTGTTGGACGTATGCCTCCCCCATATAGGGGGGATTTGCCAATACTCGCCACGCTTGGCAGGCGGGTTGGCGAGCGCAGTATGATTTCCGATCCTCAGAAGGCGCTGCTGCCCACCTCCTGGTACGTTATCCCTTAGCCGACTCTTACGGCACCCGCGGGAAGAGATGGGGGAGTACTATTCTAGGCCGGTACCACCACGGCACGTTTAAAAGAATAGGCCGAACTAAGCTCTGTGTATTCCTCTCCGTATGAAACATTCAGTAAGCGAGGTTAGGTACGCGCTCATAATGGTTTAAGGCTCATTTGTACTCGTCGTAAAAGGGACGTTTGCCACGATTGTGTACATAAAACAGGGAACATAAAGCTGGCATCATATAAAATGTACCCATTTTTCGTGTTTCTAAATTAAGTGAAGAATGAAAGATTAAACATGTTATGGAGTTTCATGGTTCATTTAACTAACGTCATGCCAGGCGGAATTTACGTTCAAAGTTTTGAAAGAAAAAATTCTACCACTTTTTGTGGGACTCGAACCCATGACTACAGAATACCGTCCTGTCGCTTTGCCACCTTTAATAACACACCACTACCTCAGAAACTCTTTCATTCTTAGGCATTGGTGCCTTTGCTCGGTATGTCACCAACTGTTGGTCTATGATATCTACTAATACTTCATACAGATAAGGGTCTTTCAACTTGCAACTTATGTAGAAATTAGGGTGGCGCACACTGCATCCAAACAAGTAATTAATTTTTCAAGTATTAAATTTACGTAAGTAGATGTAACTATCAATGAGGACAACATTGTTACCATTTTTTCGCAATAAAGAATATTGTAATTTTTAGACTTTCGCGATTGGAACACATTGTTATTAAATCAAACGGGGCTTAATCGCTAAGTTGCATTGGTCGTGGTCACGAAGACTCAGTCTTCTCGTGACCACGACCAATGCAACGTGGTCGAAACATCGAGGTAAATAAATTACTAAATGTTTTTCTCGCGATTAAGCCCCGTTCGATTTAATAATGTAGAATATTGATTGATTGATTGAATTGATTGATTTAAGTACATCACACGGAATTTTGTGATATACGTCATTAGCGGCACGGAAACATAAGCTCGAGTCTTCTACAACGAATTAAACTAATAAAACAAATGACATGATAATTTGACTGATGCATTGTAAGCGCCAACGCTAGATCCCAGATGAAGAACTGCAAATCAGTTCAAGAGCGATTTTGCAGAATATACTACGTGAGTCCTAGACGGTTATTCAAATCCTAACCATGTATATATTTAAACCAAGCCAAGTAGGTTGGAACTTTGGTTTCGAAAAATATTCCAGTCATATTTTTACTTTATACTTAGGTTGTTATGAAAATTGTTAACCAGAGAATAAATAAAACTTTTATATTCCTAAAACTATTTCGAATTGACGACTGTTTTCAATACAAATCTTTTTGGTGAAAATCATGAGCCCCTTATGGGTAGTTCTTTTTAAAATATTTGTAGACATTATCTGTCACTCTTCTTTTGTTTGCAGCATGCATAACGTGACCATACGTCCCGCTTTGAGCGGGACAGTCCCGCTTTCAGGCAGACTGTCCCGGTGTCCCCAGCAAAGTCGACAGAGTCCCGCTTTTGCAAACAGTTAAAAAGATTATTTAAAATGTATTTTTCCCGCTCGAAGAGACAACACGAACTGCAACTTTGGGGGAAATAAATTCACGCCACTAATGGGGTTTAGAAAGTCGTTCTTATTTAACTAGGTATTTTGTGTTTAGTGCTTTGATTAATTTGTGTTATTCTGTCTTTTATAATAAAAATCTTGTAAAACACTAATAACTTTTTTTTAAATATATAATTCTGCAAATGTCCCGCACTTGCAAAAAAAATAAATGGTCACGATAAGCATGCAGCATATTTACATGTAGCAATCGACCTCTCGCCGGAAGCGTGCACGCTTACACATCTAAAACCGTGGGCTATTTCACAACTTCGCCGGTACTAATCTTACCCCATCTTCCATACAGCCCAGAATCAGCTCCATTCGTTTTTGTTTTCCACGGTTAAATAATAATAATAATAGCACTTTATTTCAGACACAAGATCCATGGTGTATATATAACTATAATAATAAATAAAGTAAGATTAACACATAATTAATAATTTAAGGTAAATTTCAAATTTACTAAAGCATAACTAAAAGTCCATTATACATTTGTCCTAGGTGACAATCTCCACCCATCGTCTGTAGGTCGCAGTCAGCATTAGTCGCTTTGCCAGACTTTGTAAAATACTAGTCGGCGAAGATTTAAAAAAATATTTGTTCGTGGTTCAAGACTCGTGATTCCGCTAGTACGACGAGTAGCTCGTATATGTAAAATAAATAACTTGCGACTTATGTTTTAAACCAAGAACGCCAACTTACATACATCTGTTGGCTACAGTTGTCATGCTTCTACTCAGAAACCTAATTTATTTTGCACGGGTTGAGTATTAAAGTTAAAAGCTGAGGATTCCTACGTGACAATAAAACTAGAACTCTCAATGCCTCCAGTTGTATAATTCACAAACAACTAGGTAAAACCAAGTTTCCCTGACAAAACACATTTACATTCACACCCCAACACTAGAATTCCGATTGCTACGCGAGACAAGAATACATACAATCACATATCACAAACATCCAAGACCCGAGAAGAAGCATTTATGTTCCGCGAAAATAATTACCCCAGGCGAAATTCGACCGGGGCAATTACAGACAGGCCACAATGACGTTCATTCAGTACTATCGCTGCTGTTGGTGCTTTTTAATGCTATATTTGGCTTGATGTTCATATTGTATCAGTTGACAAATCGTGCAGACATCTATTTGTAACCCAGTTAAAATAAAACTGATAGAAGAATTACTATGCTATTGCTATGGCTGAATATAGTTCAGGCTGCTAGTTGAATGGCGCCGTTTAGTAAAGAGGCTAGGCTGTTAATTGAACGGCTGATTTAACTAGTAGGCTGCGACATAATATATATCTCCAGCAGTAGACAATCCGCAGTTGAACTGATTACAATGTAAGTTTTATTTAAACTGAGATATTGCCATACTTGTTCAAAGTTTACATGTATTCTCATTTAGTATGTGCCTCTAAACAACCAGGACAGAAAACTCTCCCTGCATACACTCCCAACTGTATTGTTTTCTACCAGCATTGTTACTTGTGGTGTCGCAAAGCTTTTAAAGAGAGGTAGTGACATAGCTTTCGTTTACTTTATATACAGTTTGTTGACGTAGTTTAATGTAATAAAAAAATAAAAAATAGTTGTGCATTTTTATTTTATCCTACATTTTATACATTCTCCAATCCAAAGTTTTACTTACGGATATTGTAAAATATGTAGTAACCCAGTATGTACCCAAAGGTCTTAATAACTTAAAATGTTAAAACCCTCTACGTCCACGTTAGTAACTTGAAATATAACTTGAACTTAAAGTATTTACAGATTTTTTAATTTTAAACACACTTTTTAAAATAAATAATTTAATAAAAATATAATAATCTCATACAACAGAATTGATTTTTCGCCGTTCTTATATAAATTGGTACAGAACCCGTCGTGCGCGAGTCTGAGTCGCATTTGGCCGGTTTCTTACCGGCCCAGCCAGCTAGCTTCCACTCTCAAATTCGAAAAAATGTTCTACACAAATTCCAAATCTAGCGTGTTTTTTCAAACGTTAGATGTATCATCATCATCATTTTCATCAGATAGATGTACATACAATAACAAATTGCAGTTTTGCACGAAAGCTTTTGTTGTGAGGCTCTGCAAAGATTGACAGAGTTTGTTGAAAAGCTTTAACTGCACTTGGATAAACCCACGCTTAATAATGTTAAGTGCTTTTATCTCACGGTTTCAACACAGCGATTTAAAACTTTTTTATATGATTTTGTTGGCTGAGTGCTTGAGGGCGTTTCTAGTTATGTTTCTATCATAACTTTATTCATATGATATCTGACATACTTTCTTTACAAATGCGATTTTTTTTGAGTATGATCAAGAAGACAATTTAAAAACTTCCAAAAAAAGAGGGAACGAAAAGGGTTTAGATTAGAGATCAGATGACTAAAAGATCTTTAGGGGCAAAACTAAACATTTTCAACGAGCTTGATCTTGAGGACCTTCGAAAATATAAGGCAGGTTTGAAAGTGACACCTGAAGAAATGGAAAGACTTATAAATTTGATAAAAACAAAAATAGAACGTCTAGACACATTGATGAAAGATGCCATGGCAGCAAGGGTAAAGTTGGAAGTGTTTCATAAGCCCAGAAATATCATACAGCCTACTATCACTACTTTTTATGATTCCTATAAAGCTAATAAAATTTAATAATCTTAAATTTTATTAAAGCATTAGACGAACAATTTCAAGTAGTAACAGTGTGGTAAAAACTTCATGATTAGCTTCATACTGTAAAAGTTTAATTAACTTATTCAATGATACATTTGTGACTCATTCATTTATTATACAAAAGCTGGTTATTATACAAAGACAAAATTACCAAACAAACATTAATACAAAATAATCATTAAAGCACATTATTCATATCAACATCTATCATACAACTACACAACCTGACCATCTTATGTACACAGTTATATGCAATAAACATATTCTGTATTCTGTATTCAGTATTCATTGATCTGACTTTTGGATCAGTAAAGTTGATAGCCTCGCATGATGCATTTGATGATTGTTCACCAACTGCTTGAACTAGCTGCTGCACGGAAACTGTTCCTGTAGGCCGATTAAGTAGAGGGATAGCTCCATGGAATGGCACACTGGATACGGTGACAGTGACGGTGACAATATGACTGTGGTGATGTCTTGTATGAGGAAAATGCATAGAGAAAATGCGTTCCGGGCATAATGGACTGTGACGATGATGTACAGTATAAGCAAAGCGCAGATGCGTTCCTGGCATATTATCAAAACCCTTTTTGGTATCGTGAAAGTACATATTTGTTGGATTTCATCTTTGGCATGTATAAAAACGTATAATGAGAGTTGTCTCAATTGAATAGCGACGTGTTTTCCAAACATGACCCTCGTTCTCTTGCGAGAACAGCTGGAAGATTACACGGACTGTTTAGTTGTTTAGGATCTTTAATAACTTTTGCAATTCCACTCGTTTCTTGGGCAATATTATTTGATTTTTTAGCTTTAACTGGTTTTTAGTTTTTACTCAATGTGTTGTCACTGAAGTTAATTGATTTATCATCAGTTTTATCATCACTGTCGTGACTAACACCATCTTCCAAATATTCGGGCTCCAACAGTGTATTATTTAACAAAAATGTATCATCAACACTAATTTATGACTGACGCAGAAGTGTCGGAACGAATAAAAAAACATACAGTGTAATTAAAAAACCTCCTCTTTTTTAACTCGGTTAAAAATAATAACACGGTAATGGTGGATTTTCTTTCTAGGTTATTACTACATTTGTAAAAGATGTTAAACATTTTATAAACCTTGGAATTTCTGTAATAAATAAATAAGACAAAATAAACTGCTTATGTCGGCGTTTGATAATTTTATAACGAATATATACATGGTTTATTACTTTAATAGCATAGTTTAAGTATATTAATTTAAAAAAAATGAGACTTATTGCATGAGGTTGACAATTATGTCATACAAAAATAAACGCCCCCGGGTGGACTCGAACCACCAACCTTTCGGTTAACAGCCGAACGCGCTAACCGATTGCGCCACGAAGGCGATAGTAATATAATGCGAAATATAAATATATAGCATACGTCACATATGTGACCAAGAAATTTGTACTAAAACAACCTTATCAGAAATGTTTATTTGTGACGATAAAAGTTTTATTATTAGCAAAGCATTAATCAATAACAAGGCATAGAAATTCATAATAAAATATATGAATGTATAAAACACGGGAATTAACCACGCTGTAAGTCGTAGGGTTTCGACTATAGTCTCGCCTTGTACTAAGGCGAACAGAGACCGCGTCCGCGAACGCTCCGTACTGAACAAGACCACCGAATGTGGTCAAATCTATTAGTCGGAACCATCTAGTGGCTATTTGGCAGTCGTGCAGTACAGTCGTGTTGCCGTCCGCTTCGTAAACTTTTCGTGAAATTCAGTGCAAAAAGTTCGTCTTTATTGTTAAGCTTCTAGATAAATATAGTCCCCAGTAAGCTAAAACTAATAGTGTAAACAGTGTCAAAATCCAACCAACGATAATTAAGTTACAACGAAAAACATTTTTAAAATTTCATAACGGTTAGTATTTTGTTCGGGGAATCACAAGACGCTGCACGGTTGCGCCGCCGCCGAACACCGAAGCGACCACCTGTTGCATTCAAACGGTCTCCGGGAATCACCGCCGCCCCTGCGCACCTCTGGTCCCTCCTGCGACACCTGGCCCGGCTTTCAAATTGAGACCACAGTGGATAGTTCACATTCAAATACGATATAATTATACGTACTATATATATAATACGTACGTATTTATACACAACTATCGCTACTGCTATTAGCCGCATAGTCGCTGCTCGACACAAGGAAATATATTTACTAGAAAAATGGTGAATAGCTGTGCGGCTTGCACCAAAACATTGCGAACAAGCACGCCTAGTATAACTTGTAGTAAATGTAGCAATTATTTCCATCCCATGTGCGTAAACATCTCAGAGCGAAGGATGAAAGATAACTTTAAATCTACTTGGGTATGCCCGATGTGTCAGTGTAACGAACCGAAATCGGATAATTCGAACACGCCGGTACGAACGACAGGTCTAGCGGCAACGACGTCCGCCGTGACTGGTGGCGACTTTCCAAATACGTTGCAAGGCGAGAGTGACAGTAAGTCGACTGGGTCTTATTCCAGCCCGTCCATAGTAGCCGCGGCACCTGACAACTTATCTTCGCTGACCTCGGAGATAAAGCTACTTCGAGTGGATATTGGAGAATTGAAAACCTACATGATGTCATTATCGGACCATGTCAAGCAATGTTTTACACTTATTGACGAACAGGGTAAGAAACTTGAGGATGCGCAGTCCCGTCTTCGTGTTCTTGAGGAGCGGGAATCTGAAATTCTCATGTGTCGTAACAAGATTGTGGGGTTGCGCCACGAACTCAGTTTATTTGCCCAGTCTAACTTGCGTAATGAAGTTGAAATATCTGGGCTAAACGAGTTGCCTGAGGAAAGTCCTATGCATTTAGTACAATTGATCTCACAAAAAATCGGCGCAGGGTTCACCACTAATGACTTCGACTATGTGACTCGAGTTGGACCACGCACCCGTGGAAAGGTACAAGGCTCTTCTCAAGGCTCTGTTAACGGGTCGCCTCGTCCGTTAGTTGTGCGATTCCTTCGTCGCCATGATCGCGAAGCATTTTTAAAAGCAGGTAAAAGCAGGCGTAATCTGACATGCGCAGACATAAACATTGAAGGTATGGCCAGAAACATATATATCAATGAGCGCCTTACTCAGGAAAATCGTCATTTGTTTCGAACAGCAAGGCAGCATGCTAAATCGGCGGATTTCAAATACTGTTGGGTTAAAAACGGTACCATTTATGTTCGGAAACGCGAGGGCAGCCCAGCTATTGCGATCAAAACTGCGGATGAGCTTGAGCAGCATTTTCGACCTACAGCATCGAATTAACGAACGCGTATTAATAAGGGTCACTATCTTTCTGTTTAGTAACTATAAATTCAAACTTTTTAGATCACTGTTTTATAATGTAATACTTGATTTACTTTTAAATTGCTTGTTGTACGTACTATTTTGTCATATTCAACAAAGGGCTTCTAACAAGTTAATACATTTTTCACCACACCCACACAAATATTTCACACTCACTTTCTTTGCCGACTTTACTATCAACAACACTCACTTATACAAATCTTGTTTTCGAATGACAATTTCGATTCAGACGACTTCATTCTTACTTTTTTACTATTACAAAGATGGCTTTACTTAATCTTGTAAATGAGATTGATGAATCCGTACAAATAAGTTGTCATTCACTTAATACAGTTGACTCTTGTAAAAGTATTCTTACCCAGGCTGATTACAAGTTCAAAATACTGTCATTTAATATACGTAGTTATCAGCGCAACTTTGACGATTTTTCTATAGCTCTTAAGCGAATAGACATCGATAACATAGATATTATAGCTTTGTCTGAATGCTGGCTCACCGATGGTCTTAAAATTGTCCCCCTACCCGGTTACAATACTTTTCGTACCTCTGTGCAGAAAAACAAAAACGGGGGGGTTATTATCTATGCGAAAAGTTCACTAAAAGCTATTTTACATGAATCTTACATATCTGACGCTGACTCGCTCCTAGTAAGTGTTGATAATAAAATAGCAATTATAGCAATTTATCGCTCACCTTCTACGCCACTGAATCATCTTAATTCTTTTATCAATTCTCTAGACTCCACCTTGAATACACTAAAACACTACCCATCTGTCGTAGTCACTGGTGACATAAATATCGACATCTGCAATCCGTCAAACGACCCCAACCTTAATGATTATTTATGTTTAATGGCATCACATGGATTACTTCCTGCTATATCCAAGCCAACACGAAATGAAGCTTGCCTTGATCATATTTTTATCAAACCAGGAAACAAGTCAATAGGGATCGTGTGCAAATCATCAATAACAGATCATGATATCGTCATGGCCGGCTTTTCCTGTTCCCCCCAATCAGATCGAATTCCTCGACATAAGCTTAAAATTGATATCGATGCAGTGGTAGCAAGCATAAATGAAGTAGACTGGACCATTGTTACCAAAGAAGTATGTGTGAACTCGGCAGCTTCGACTTTAAATCACATTTTGACAAATTCTATTGACAGACACTCCCGTAAAGTCAGTATTGGAAGGAAATGGGTTGCTACGAAGCCATGGGTTACCCCAGGCTTGGTTAGGTGTATGCGTCACCGAGATAAATTACATCTAGATTCAAGGTCTAACCCTGGTGACTTGGTAAAGCGCAAAGTGTATACGCGATACCGTAATTTTTGTAATAAGCTACTGAGAAAATTAAAAAACGAATACAACAATCGCCTCTTAGAAGAAAGTAAAAGTGATTGCAAAAAACTCTGGAAAGCTATTAAATCTATTTGTCATACCTCAGCTCACGTAAACAGCTCCTTAGAATTGTTAAACTGTACTGATAATCCAACAAAGTCACTAAATTACTGTAATGATCATTTTGTGTCTGTAGGCAAAACTCTAGCAGGTAATATCCTTCATAAACTTGATATCACGCAAGAATCACTTATCATGAAATACAGACCAAACACAATCGTTGCGCGTTCATTCTTCCTTAGCCCGACAGACCCATACGAAATTTCTACTTTTATTTCTCAACTCAAAACTGACAGTTCTCCTGGCCCTGATAATGTTTCGGCTTTATTGTTAAGAAAATCGCTCAAATCGTTGCTCATTCCGATAACCTATATAATTAACCTTAGTTTCATGTCAGGTGTATTCCCAACATGCTGGAAAACTTCTGCTGTATGCCCAATCCATAAAAATGGCCCCAAAAACATGCCTGACAACTACAGACCCATTGCTTTGTTAAGCTCCATTTCCAAACTAATTGAAAAAGCAGTAAATAGTCGGTTGGTATCTTACATAGAAAAATACAACTTGTTGTCAGAGAGGCAATTTGGTTTCCGACGAGGCAGATCTACCGAAGGAGCAACAACACTTCTTTCTGATCTAGTATCATCATATGTTGAGTCTGGAGACAAATGTATAGCTGTGTTTCTCGATCTGGCGCGCGCCTTTGATACTATCTCGATTGGACTACTTTTAAAGAAAATTGAATCCCTGGGAATAAGAGGTGTAGCCTTCAGATGGTTCGAAAGCTATTTAAAGGGACGCAGTCAATTTGTAAAGATGGGTTCCTACTCTAGCGGTAAACTTCCAACAGATTTCGGCGTCCCTCAGGGTAGTATACTGGGTCCAACTCTCTTCATCTTGTATATAAATGATATTGTAAGCTGTAACCTGAAAAATGCAGAAATAATTACGTATGCTGACGATACAGTTATACTTTTCCATGGAAAAACCTGGGATCAAGTGTATTGCCTTGCTGAGAAAGGCCTTTCACATGTTGCAACCCTGCTGGAAAATAACCTTTTAACATTAAACGTTAAGAAAACGAAATACCTAACATTTTCTAAGACTTGCATCGGTCGTCCTCCCTCTGATATAGAACTTAAAATTCACTCCTGTTCCGAAGCCATTAGCTCAAGCCATAACTATAAATGTTCTTGTGATCATATTCAACGCACAAACGCAACGAAATACCTAGGCGTCACGATAGATGAAAATCTTTCGTACAAAAATCACATAATTGAGTTATCGGGTCGAGTGCGGAAACTCATTTATGTTATGAAGATCCTCAGAGACTGTACCTCTCCTGACTTACTGCGTCATGTATACTTAACTTTATGCCAATCAATTTTACAATACTGTGTTTCAATTTGGGGTTGCACAGGGAAAACCACTTTTATTTCTATTGAAAGAGCACAGAGGGCCCTTATTAAAGTTACACTAAAAAAACCATTTCAGTATTCCACCGATAGTATTTACGAGGAATTTAAAGTGCTGCGGGTGCGTCAATTATATATTCTGAGTGCTACACTAAAGGCCCATCAAAGTCTTTTAAGTCGAGCTGATTATGACGATTTGATGGCAAGACGAGTTTTTCGTCTCCCCCTGCCTCAAGCATCCTCCCTCCTAACTAGAAGAGGTCCTTCATTTTCTCACTTCAATACGTACAATAAAGTTTATAAGCTATGTAATATTAAGAATTGCACAGTGTCATCGTGCAAAAAGGCAGTCAAAGATCTTCTTCTAAAACTATCATACAATGAAACCGAAGACTTAGTCTAAATTATAAAATAAAATCAGCCCTTAATATAAAAACACACACGAGCACCCTTACACCTCACACACACACACAAACACACTCACACACACAAACACATACACACTCACACCCTTACACTTTACACACACGCTCACATACACATACCCTCACTTACATATACACAGACTAATCATAAACGTATACTCAACTACATATTCATGGAAAGTTGGATACCCTACAAATCCTTATGCTTTTATTGTTTGTTATTAAACAGATACTTATAATATAATAAATATAATATTACGATTAATTTTAGTGCCATGATTTACTTTTACTCAACAAACTAACTCATTTTAATTCAATTCAAATCAATATTCTTATTGTATTTTGTCTAGTATTTAATTAATTCATGTCCATAATTTTAACTAGTAGCTTGTATTGCACCAACAAAGGCTTAGTTTAATTTATAAAAAGAAAAGCCGCATCAAGAGTTCTAAGACACAAGCCTTCGCTTAGTTTGGAACTCGCTGGACACCACTGTATCAACATATAAAAACTGTTTTTCCGTGATTAAGAAATGTGTATTAGATTAGTTGTATATATTGTTTATTGGAATAAATTATTATTATTATTATTATTATTATTATCTCACTTACTACGTGAGTAATTCCCGTATTTTATACATTAACTAGAAGCGCCCTGCAGTTTCACTCGCATGGATTACGGTTTTCCCGCTACCTCAATTGTCCCACAAGAACTGTATACATTTTCCGGGATAAAAGTAACCTATGTGTTATTCCAGGGTCTAACCTATCTCCACATCGAACTTTATCGATATCAGTACAGCCGTTTGAGCGTGAAGGAGTATCAGAAGTTTTTTTAATTGTTTGCTTATCTCTCGGGAACAGCAATCATTTTCGGGATGAGGAGTAACCTATGTGTTAATCTAGGGTTTCACCTATCTCCATACCAAGGTTCATCGAAATCGGTGCAGCTGTTTGAGCGTGAAGAAGTAACAGACATACACACAAACTTTCGCCTTTATAATATTAGTGGGATGGGATAGTGGGAATCTAGGGGACCAACCTTGAGACTATACGCCTTAAGATAATCACTAATGTCTTGCTGAACTTAAACTAAATATTTGTGTGTGTGCTGCAAAATAACGTCGACTTTTTACCTAACGAAAAGGTTAGGTATACGGTGATGTTTTTGTAAGAGGGTTTGAGGTCTCCATCAAACTATCCGTTCCACCTACGAAAACAAAAGGTTTCTCAGCAAGCTATTATATATAACTAGCTGCGCTCCGCGATACACTCGCGTGGACTACGGTTTTTCCCGATACCTCAGTTTTCACACGGGAACCATGCTTTTTCAAGGACAAAAAGTAGCCTGTCCTAGTTCTTTCCAAGTTCCTATCTAGTGATATACCAAAATTCATCAAAATTAGCAGAATAGTTTAATATTTTTAGGGTTCCGTACCTCAAAAGGAAAAAAACGGAACCTTATAGGATCATTTTGTTTTCCATCTGTCTGGCTGTTCAGACCCTTTTTCTCAGGAACGCGTGGGGATATCAAGCTGAAATTCATTTCGAATACTCAGGTCTGTGTCCCATAGAGCTGTGAAAAAATCAAACTAAGCCAACGCTATAAAAAGATACAGCCGTTCATATCAATTTTTTTAATTTTCAAATTTTTGACACTCGCCAGCGAATCAAAACCTACAGAGCTCCGTGAACTCAAAATCTTGATTCGAAGTAACGTAGCGCAGATAAAGGAAAAATTCCGATGAGTATACATTCTTGGCTACATCCAGATAAAAATATTTTTATTAATTTTACACTTACTATCTCTTTCTTATGAACGAAACCCTCGGTGCGCGAGTCCGACTCGCACTTGGCAGGTTTTTTCCTAAATTCACTTTGAGTATACAGCCTCCGCTCCTCTAATTTTATGTGAGTAAATTCATTGAAAACAATCACAAAAAGCGTAAATCCACGTAGCTGTCAAGTAACGAAGTGTTCAAGAAACGCTTATGTTTGCATGCGATACTTCGTACACCCTGCGCCGAATACCTACTGCAAACATACGACTTCGTATTTACTAAGTTAGTGTGTACATCATGCCAGCGAGTAGCGATTACAAATTAAGGGCTGAAATGAGAAAGTACGAAAAAAAAAACACCTTATTGCCATAGTATAAAATACATAACACACAGTCTGAGTATAAATTTACATAAATATAATTTCTAGGCAATAGGATTATGCTCAGCATGTGCAGCGTTCGCATTGACATATGCACGCTGCGCTGTTTTTCAGAATAACCCCGCTCGGTATAGTATAAACAGTATTGCCTTGATTGCTATATATATATATATATTATGTTATATATATGTTATATTATATATATGTTATTACTGTATAGATCTAGCATTTGACCAATATCTCACTGCATGGGCAGTGCCGCTGTGTAGTAGCTAGCCAGGTAGGTACTCGACAGGACCCTACCACCATACTGGGAATTGATAACTATATATTGATGATGATGATATATTGATAACGGTGTTACCTTCACCGGATGGACCCAGTTTCCATCAGTTTGACAGCCGACGCTTCCTCCGCTGAGCTATCATCGCTTCAAGAAATATTGCTCAGCCATCGTATTAAACTACGGCACCTGGGCTGCTTCTCTTCGACCTTCCCAGTCATTCTAGATTATCGCTGCTTTTTCTTGCTAATAAGAACTTATATTTACGGTCGCCGTGGCGCAGTGGTCAGTGTCAGTGACTTGACTTCTGTGTCTCCGGGACCCTGCGTTCGAATCCCGGCAGGGGCAAAACATTTGTGCGATGAGTATAGGTGTTTGTCCCGGGTCTTGGGTGTTAGTATGTTGTGATTGTGTGTGTCCATGCCTCCCGCGACACAGGGAATCCTAGTGCGGGGGTCAGAGTGTGATAAAAAAAATTATATATTTAACGAAATTACTCTCCATCTGAGTTCATTTAGAACATAAGATGTTCTCCAAACCACAAGAAAGGAAAAGTAAAGTACAAAGTCTTAAGTGATTCCAACGGCGAGTAAACGCTGAAATCACGTCATGTCGCTAAACGCTATTTATCGCAACCTGCCTTTAGATTACAGTATCCACGTTCAAGCAAGGGTTTTCCAACACCTTTATTTATCTTGAACTTACCTTCGGGAGGCCGGTGGAACCAACATTGTGTTTAATAGACAGTACTTAATGTTGCACATTAAAAACGGAACGCTCTGTTTTTTGTAAAAGACGGTAATAAATTAAGCTAACATATTGTTACTTTTATTACACTATCACACACATATACTATCTTACACACTCGCACGCGCACACACACTCACACATCCCAAAAAATAAAAATGGGATGACCGGTGATGATGAAAAATATTTCAAAAAAAAAAATACCATTGTGATAAATAATATCTAAATATGCTTTAGTTTTGTCTCGTATAAGTACTTAAACATAATGTTAGGTAAGTAGGTATGATAAAAGTTAGAAATTAAATGTAATTTAGTTAATAAGGAGTAGGGCGTTGATGATTGCAACAGAGTTTTTAAAAAAATCTTTCACAGACGCAACCGTGCTTTTTTATTATGTGTTCCATTGTTCAAGTTCCATTATTTATTTACGATGCGGCCTTGAAAAAAGGAAGAGTTTTTGTAAATGAGGATATAAAGATTCCTTGAAGCCTCTTGTCTCTAATCTATAACTCTTAGAGCATTGAGAACCGAAGATATTACCTACTTTTGGAACGCAGCGTTAGCCGAGTCTTTGAAATATTTATAGTAGCACGCACCAAGGTTTCATCCGCATGGACCATGGACATCCACTGCTGGACATTTGCCTCCCCCATATAGGGGGGGATTTGCCAATTCTCACCACGCTTGGCAGGTGGGTTGGCAAACGAAATATGATTTCCGATCCTCAGAAGAGCACAGCTGCCCACCTTCTGGTACGTGATCCCTTAGCCGGCTCTTACGGCACCCACAGGAAGAGATGGTGGAGTACTGTTCTAGCCCGGTACCACCACGGCAGTTCCCACAAACTACCATAATTTATCAGCGAAAAAAAAATCGTATGAAATCGACTCATGGCCACCATATTATATTGAGCAGTGGGCTACCTCAAACTTCCGAGGGCGGATCTACTGACCATGCACGTGACATCCGGTATCCGGTAATTCGTTCTAGGTACTGGTAAAAATTTGCCACATGGCAAACGAAGGTTCTAGAAATCTTTACCAGCGGCCTCTAACAAATCACGGCTGCAAAGATGCCCAGGACTACGTGCTACGAAATCACTCCAATGTTAGAAGATTGGTTACCCACTAGTCATTCGACTTGCCACCAAAATGGCTAGGTCGCGCATATATTTTTATTAAATTGTTTATTTCTACTGTTAATTAATTATTTACGTGTATTCCGTAAGATTATATCATTAAAAAAACGGGGTGCTACAACTTTTTTGTTTGTCATATTGGCTCCACTTTTCCGAATTACGTCTACAAAATTGAATCTCCGCTACCGATATTTACTTTTATCCATATTAAATCAAATACATATAAAATTCCATGAATATTTGTTATAAGTTAAATGTCTAAAATTTTAACCGTTAATCAACAAAGGTAAGCCACAGTAATAACTACAGAAGCCAATAAATTCCGCAAATAAAGTTTCATAAACAAAACCTCGATCCTATAAACGGATAAATCCGTACCTCCCCGAATTAAACGAAGGATGACCGCAATATATTTGACCTTTAAAATTTTATACCTCAATAAAATGGAGAACCTATCACGTGAACGCACCAATAGAAATAAACTTAGCTCTATGCTCACCACAAATAAAGAAAATCTTAAAATCATCCATACGTGTACGCTTATGGATTGGCACACGAAGTGCCAAATTTAATGTAATTATACAATACGATACGATACGATACGATATGTTACGATACGATATGATACGATACGATATGATACGCTACGATATGATACAATACAATATGATACAATACAATATGATACGATACGATATGATACAATACAATATGATACAATACAATATGATACGATACGATATGATACAATACAATATGATACAATACAATATGATACGATACGATATGATATTGCAACCTCCTTGGTCCAGCCGAAGTGTTTTTTATATATTTTTTTCATCACACTTAGACCCCCGCACTAGGATTCCCTGTATCGCGGGAGGCATGGACACACACAATCACAGCACACAAACATTCAAGACCCGGGACAAACGTCTACACTCATCTCACAAATGTTTGCCCCTGCCGGGATTCGAACCCGGGTCCCGGAGACACAGAATTCATGTCGATGACACAAACCACTGCACCACGGGACCGTCATATGATACTATACAATACGATACAATACAATACTTATACACATTGTTTCTCAACCTTGGACAAATCAAATGACATATAGAACCACAACTTTTTATCTAAATATTGGCCTCGTTAGCAAGCTTAAAGTCGCACAACGAGCTATGGAAATAAGCTATGCTCAAAGTTTTACTACAAGATCGAATCGGAATTGAGTAGATCAGTAGAATAAAGTCACTCATAGACCAGCGCGTATGTAAGTTGAAATGGCATTACGAAGTACATAGCATTTATCACGAAAAATTGAAGAGTGATGGGGTGGAAAGGTTTTCAAGATATTAATAATATTCATTTTCCAACAAAAAAAATTCTAAACTGTGTAGTTTGACAGTTGTGACATTATTTAATATTGAATATTAAATATAAACTAAACGACACTTTTTACAGATCTGATTCTTAGTCGTCATCAGTTCGCTTATCATACAGTACATACAAATCTTGCAATAAAAATATAAAAATATCTGAGAAGTTTATTTTACGACGGTTTATCAGATGGTTAATCTTGCTCTTTTATCGGTTAAATTTTCAGTTTCGATACATGTAAGCATCTAAGTCTAACTAGGACCTCAAAGGTAATTGGTTTCATAGTACAATGATTAGCCTATTATTTGAGTAAACAGACAAATTTCAGGATTTCGCTTCTTACTTAGCATTTATAGTCCGGAAGCACTTGATTCTGAGGTTACTAGAACTCAAAAGTTCTTCATTAGCAAATTTTCCAGATCATTTGGCTTCTCTTGTACCTACATATTTTTGTGTCAACCCAGACGCTTGCTCCGGCAGCAAAACAAATGACAGATGTTAATTTAAATTTCTGGACGATAATTATGTATCCGAAGCGTGCATACGATTTTGTGTCATTTGATTACATGGTAATACAGATGTTTATCTATTACCTTAACATTACCAAAGTTTTAAGGAGTTTTTATTGTGTATCGCATTAACCATTAATGTGTTTATTATTATAGAGTTTTGTGTCACTTATTTTGCTAGTAAGGACTAATTTTGATATTCAAACCAACTGTGGATGAAATTGACATAAAAGTATTTGAAAATATATATTTACCAGTGATTTACAACTCGAGACACAAATCTAGCTCACTTTGATATTTATTTAAAGCAACTTTGGTAATGTTCAAATATTTGAAGGAAAAATTCGGCTGCTAGTGGGACTTGAACCCACGACTACAGAATACCGTCCTGTCGCTCTGTCCAACTAAGCTATAGCAGCCCATACCACTAGGGCCGAATTACTTCCTTCCTTATTAACATCTGCGTGGGATGTTATTAGCGCCATCTACCTTTTAATTGTATGAACAATTGATTAATAGGACTGATAGACCAACATTACAGTTGATATCGTATCAAACGAAGGCACCCTTCCCTTATTTTTAAGAGTTTTTATTGTGTATCGCATTAACCATATGCTAGGAAGAATTTATGTTCAAGTATTTGAAGGAAAAAACAAAAAGGTATGGGCTGCTATAGCTTAGTTGGACAGAGCGACAGGACGGTATTCTGTAGTCGTGGGTTCAAGTCCCACTAGCAGCCGAATTTTTCCTTCAAATATTTGAACATTACCAAAGTTGCTTTAAATAAATATCAAAGTGAGCTAGATTTGTGTCTCGAGTTGTAAATCACTGGTAAATATATATTTTCAAATACTTTTATGTCAATTTCATCCACAGTTGGTTTGAATATCAAAATTAGTCCTTACTAGCAAAATAAGTGACACAAAACTCTATAATAATAAACACATTGATGACACACTCCCGCACTACGCAATCCTATGTCGCGGGAGGTATGGACATAGGTACAATCACAATGCACAAACGTCCAAGAACAAACATCTATACTCATTACAGAAATGTATGCCCCAGCAGGCAATCGAACCCGTCACTGATCACTGAGCCACGATGACCATCGACAACCTTTGGCTATAACGGCATGCAAAAATCAGTATCTTTAGAATTTTAGCAACCCTAAATAGTTTATCGTTACTCGACATAACTTTAGTTAGTTTGTGTGACTCACTCGTGGCCTGCTCTAATATTTATGTGCCGCCTAAGGTTTACTCACGTTGTGGTGAATACAAATCACTGTTTTAAAATCACTGAGCTCCAATCCGATAGGGGTAGCTTTAATATAAAATAAATCGAATTCATTCACTCTGCAAATATTTGCATTAAATGTACGGATAGATCCGTTTTTGAGGTCTTTTCCTGTAGTAGTGGTAACCCTAAACATAAAAGAAACAAAATAGTTGTAGGGTAGTTATTGATTGATTCTAGAATCAATCTACAACTACCCTTCAACTATTTTGTATATTATATAAACAAAGTAGGCAGTTGGTTTGTTAAGTTTTGCCGCGAGAAAAATTGTACCTATATTTTGTACCGTATACATTTTAGTAAAAATCTGCTATTTTATTGATTACAGCTAAACGCTTCAAATGTATTATTTTCTGTTAAGTCTAAAATAAATCTTAATTTTAATGGTATTTCATTTATTTAATTAGCTCACCCTTAGCTTATTACAAGTAAATGTGGGACACACTAAACACCTTCTAATATCCGCTACCCATGGATAATTTAATAGATCACAGATCATTAAAA
This sequence comes from Apeira syringaria, assembly GCA_934044485.1. Classification (NCBI taxonomy): domain Eukaryota; kingdom Metazoa; phylum Arthropoda; class Insecta; order Lepidoptera; family Geometridae; genus Apeira; species Apeira syringaria. The sequence continues at coordinate 4,023,721 of OW203656.1, read as the reverse complement.
CCTATTGTACGCGCACCACAGCGCGTACATAATCTATGCACACCCAACAAGAGTCTACCTACAAGAGTCTACGACAGGGGATGGCGCGGGGAAAGGGGTGCGAAGCCGTCGCCCGCGCCATTAAAAACAATTAGTCAAAACCTAACGACCGCGCGCTGTGCACCCGTTCGATAAACGCGTGCGCGATCGACTCGCCTATCGCCAAAATAATCAAGTAAGTGCACGTACTTGTCCCGATTACTCAAAATCTATGTCTAGCCGGTGCTTAGACATAATTGGCGACCGTGACAGGACTTTATTAAAGACGTGAAACTTTCTAATCAGTGACGTGAAACCGCGACGACATCGCGGCCATTAGTGATTCGGAAGTGAAACCAAACAAAGGACAACGGTGTGTGCTGCGCGGAAACCTTCAAAAGTGCCCCATGCCGACCAACGCCATAGCCACAAGGAAGTACAAGTTTGCTGTGTTAAGTGCTAATAAGTCAAAGTAAACAATCGTTCGGAGACATAGCAAGCACGCGCGGGTTCTATTCCAATAACCTATTTCCATTCGAATTTTCGTTGCATCCTATTCTTCACGTCGCGTCCGATATATTTTGCCTTGCAGTTTTACCTAATCATTCAATAATCGTTGACGTTCGGGTCTCTTTCGTGGCGCGCTGTGTCCGTTGGCGTCGTCGGTGCGACGCTGTCGGTGTTGTTGACGCGTTCGGAAGCGGCGGCTGCTGTGGATTACGGGACGGTACACTCGACCATTCAAGTAACATTTAATCTATTTATTTACCTGGTTCATTGCTCGCGTCAACATGGCTGAAAGCGATACGAAACCCCGGTCTCGAAGTCCTATACCAAATTTGACTGTCGAATCATCCAATATTACGGAACGTCTAAGGGCGTTAGTACGCAGACGTGCTGGATACAAAGGTCGATTAACTGTATTCAAAGGCTATTTACAAAGATACCAAAATGTTAATGCGTTATCTAGTCTAGAAATTCGGGAAATATCTCTAAGGCTAACTCAAATTCAAGAGATGATGTCTGCCTTTGATAATGCTCAGACAGAAATCGAAGAGCTATCAGAAAATGTAGACGACCAAGTACTTGAACGTGAAAATACTGAAAGCGAATTTTTTGTACAAATCGCTGTCGCTCAGGAGTTAATAGAATCATGTTCAGCCAAAGATAAACCCTCTAACGGCTCCGAGGGTTCCATGAAGTCGAGTTGTTGTCATCGTAATGGTGCTAACCCCATCAAGCTACCTGTCATCAATCTACCGGTATTTGATGGAAGCTATACAAAATGGTTGGAATTTAGAGACACGTTTAAAAGTCTAATTAATGACAATAACTCGATTCCACCTATAAGTAAATTTCATTATTTGCGGAATTCTTTGACTTCGGGGGCTAGTGTCGCAATAAGATCGATTGAGTTTTCTGAAGCGAGTTATGAGCTTGCGTGGAAAACTTTGTGTGATAGGTACAATAATAAGAATATTTTAATACATAATCATTTGAGCGCTCTGGTGCAACTAAATAGTATACAGAAGGAGTCTTTTAAGGCTATTAGGTATCTAAGCGACCAGGTTTCAAAAAACCTTAACGCACTCAACACACTGCAGGTACCCACTGCTGGGTGGGACCCATTGGTTATATTTCTGGTCTCGGCAAAGTTGGATCCTCACACAAGTAGTAAGTGGGAAGAACACAAAGGTCAGCTTAATCATTTACCTACCTTAGAAGAATTCAAATCCTTTTTAGAAAACCGTGCAAATGTTCTTGAAACCGCCAATTGTAGCCGTAGTAGTAGTGAGTCACAGTCACGTATCAAACCAACTCAAAATCATTATAATAGTTACAAAGAACATAAAGCTACCAACTCATTTGCAACTTTTGCTCAGGCGTCACAAAGCAAAGGCTGTCCAATATGTAACCAAGATCATTATGTTTATCAGTGCACTCAATTCAAAGCGATGAACGTAGATGACAAACTTCGAGAAGTTTCCAAACACCAGTTGTGTAGTAACTGCTTACGTGCTCATCCAAATTTAGCGTGTACCCTCAAGGGTTTATGTCGGAATTGTAAAAAGAAACATAACTCATTGATATGCAAAGATAAAAAGAAAATAAACACACCAATGGTCAATAAACCCGGTGAATTATTAACACCTATTACTTTGTCGGCGGCATCCTCCGGTCAGGTTCTATTATGTACTGCTACAGTACAAGTGGTAGACAATCGTACCAACACCACTCACCTGGCTCGTGCGCTACTCGATACCGGAAGCCAGTCTTCTTTCATCTCTATGAATCTAAAACAAAAACTTAATCTACAAACAGATGATATTAATCCAATGAATGTGACAGGCATAAACGGTGTAACCTGCCCAATTAATGAGCGATGCCAGATCAGTATAAAATCACGGGTCGGCTCATTTAACAGGAACATAGTTTGTTTTGTAATTAATAAAATTACGGGTAATTTACCCAGCGTCTATGTCGAGGTCGATACTTTAGGTATACCAGACGGCATTGTATTATCAGACCCAACATTTTTCAAACCGTCAGAAATAGACATTCTGTTAGGTGCCGACCATTTCTTTGACATGATCGGGGCAAACAAAATCAGCCTAGGTCCCAATAGGCCTATCTTACAAGAGAGTGTATTAGGATGGATAGTAGTTGGTCCTACTGGTGGTAGCTCCTATAATAAGGTGCAATGTAATTTTGTGCAGAGTGAATCACCGGCGTCACTTCAAGACATACACGACTCAATCCAAAGGTTCTGGGAGGTCGAAAATTTGCCCTCAGACACTGATACCTATTCAACCGAAGAACAATTTTGCGAGTCTCATTATGTAAAAAATACATGTCGCTTACCAGATGGCAGATTTTCAGTCAAAATGCCACTAAAAGATGAGCCGGAAGAAGTACTCGGACATTCGTTTCCTATGGCAATGAAACGTTTCCTATCATTAGAAAAACGATTGAACAAAAATCCTTCTATAAAGGAACATTATAGTAATTTTATTAAAGAGTACCTATAACATTTTAGGTCACTCTAACGAAATCGAACGGCCACGTTTTGGCTGCTATTTACCTCACCACTGTGTGATTCGCGAACAGAGCGAAAGTACAAAGTTGAGAGTCGTCTTTGACGCATCTGCGAAAACAAGCTCATCCAAGTCACTTAATGACATACAAGCGGTCGGTCCAGTAGTACAAAGCGACCTGTTTTCTATCCTAATCCGCTTTCGAGCCTATAAGTATGTACTTACTGCGGATATACAAAAAATGTATAGGTGCATACCCTTGGACGAATCCCAACGACATCTACAGCTCGTACTGTGGAGGGATCATCCTGAGGAGCCTATCAAGATTTACCAACTTAATACCGTTACTTACGGCACCGCTTCGGCTCCGTTTTTAGCCACAAGGTGTCTTATTCATTTAGCACTTGAGTGTCAAGACAAAGCTATTGGTAACGTGATTAAATCCCATTTCTATATGGATGACCTAAATACTGGTAGCTATTCAAAATCCGAGTTAACTCATATTTTGACAAATGTAACTGAAACCTTGAAATCTGCAGGTTTCCCATTGAGAAAATTCCGCTCGAACTGTCCTGAAATCCTTTCAGAAGTTGAGAACCGGTCAAATGTGGCGAAGGCTACTGATATACTTAATTTCAACACAGGTCCTAACGTTTTAGGGTTGAGGTGGTCATCCGATGCTGATTACATACGTTTCCCAGGTCAAATCGAAGGCCAACCAACAACTAATTCTCCAAATGGTTCGCAGGCACCAATAGTGACCAAACGAATAATAATCTCAACAACCTGCAAACTGTTTGACCCACTAGGGCTTGTCTCATGTTGCATTGTTAAGGCCAAAATCTTACTCCAACATTTATGGGCCGCCAAGTTGGGTTGGGACGATCCAGTACCACAACATTTTGCTATGAAATGGTTCAAATTCATTAACAATTTAAATCATATTTCACATATCCAAATACCTCGCTTCGTGATGGCTTCGGATATCAATATAGATGGCGCCACCACCGAAGCTCATACCTTTGTTGATGCCTCACAAGAAGCTATGGGAGCTTGTGTGTATTTGCGATCCTATGTACATAAAACCAATATAACAATCCGTTTACTATGTGCAAAAACTAAAGTGGCACCTCTTCGGACCTCAAAACAGGCCCTTACTATACCTCGTCTTGAGCTATGCTCAACGCTACTCGGAGCTCAACTCTGTTCAAAGGTTCTGGAGGCCCTACCATGTAAGATTACTGACAAGTATCTGTGGACCGACGCCACCGTGGTGCTTGGGTGGCTTAACACACAAAAAAAGGCTCTTCCCGCCTTTATTAGGAACAGAGTAAACAAAATACATGAACTTACCAAAGAATTCCAATTAAGACACGTTCCAAGCGAATTAAATCCAGCAGATATTTGCTCTAGAGGAATTGAACCTCAACATCTAAATTCAAATTTGTTATGGTGGGAAGGTCCATCGTTTCTGAAGAAAAATGTCTCAGAATGGCCTCCTCAACCTGACGTTTTGTCATCCTACAATTTACCCGAAGTTAAATCCTTAAGTACTATCGACAAACCAGTCAGTAAGTCATTTGTTCAATTCGAAAATCACTCATGTTATTTAAAACTTAACAGAGCCTATGCTTATGTATTACGTTTCATAAACAATGTAAAAAAGGATAAGAATAAGTTAACCGGACCTTTGACAACATGCGAGCTCAATAACTCGCTAACATTCTTATTAAGGTGTAGTCAATGTGAATCATTTCCTAAAGAAAGTTCTAACATTGAATACAGTAAACATTTTAAAAATAGATTGCTACCTCTTAATCCATTCATTGATAAAAATCAATTAATTAGAGTAGGAGGCAGACTTGAACAATCTCAATTCCAATATGACCAAAAACATCCAATATTGCTAGATGCTAAGCATCATTTTACAAAACTGCTGATGAAGCACGAGCATCATCGCTTATTTCATGCAGGTCCTCAGTTAATGCTTTCTACGTTTCGTGAACGGTTCTGGCCACTCGGTGGTAGAAATTTAGCTCGTTCTATCACGAGACAATGTGTAATTTGTACCCGGTTTCGAGGTAAGACTATGCAGCCCATAATGGGCAACTTACCTAGTGAAAGAGTCAGTGTCAACTTTACGTTTGAAAATTGTGGAATGGACTTTGCCGGCCCATTTATGATTTCGTCAAAGAAGGGTCGCGGCAACCGTGTTACCAAGGCCTACTTATGCGTGGTGGTCTGTTTAGCAGTTAGGGCCATTCATTTAGATGTTCTCAGCGATCTCTCTAGTCAAAGCTTTATATTATGTCTACGTAGATTCGTTTCTCGCCGTGGAAAGCCAAATACGATCTATTGCGACAACGGGAAAACTTTCGTGGGAGCGAGCAATGAGCTAGGCAGGGTGATACGGTCCAGTCATCAAGCAGTGTCCGATTTCGCAGCCAACGAAGGCATTAAATTTGTTTTTAGTCCCGCGTACTCACCACATTTTAACGGACTTTCGGAAAGTGGCGTGAAGAGCGCTAAAAACTTGCTAAAACGCGTAGCTGGCAATGCCTCTTTAACCTTTGAAGAACTGACTACACTTTTCGCTCAAATCGAAGCTATTCTCAATTCCCGTCCACTATGCCCCCTCTCTTCTAATCCCACCGATTTAACTCCTCTTACCCCTGGTCACTTTCTAATCGGCCGCCCACTGATGTCGGTGCCATCGCTACCCGTCGTCACCACTAGACCTACCCGATATCAACAAATTGAGCAAATTCGACAAAACTTTTGGGAAAGATGGCGCCGAGAATTCATGGCTGAACTGCAAAACCGAACTAAATGGAGACAAGAAACACCTAATATTCAAGTCGGTGACATGGTGGTCATAAGGGAGGACAATCTAATGCCCCTTCATTGGCGTATGGGCAGAATAACAAAACGTATTACTGGAAAGGATGGAGTCTGTCGGGTGGCAGAAGTTCTCACCACAAAGGGAACAATTACGCGAGCCGTCAACAAATTGTGCCTGCTGCCGCCCGGAACAGCGGGATCAACCCCAGCCTCGGAGGGCTCGGGGATCACCGCCGCATAAGTTTCTAATGAAGATTGGTGTTGACGGTAAAGACTGCCGTCAGCGCCCCGGAGGATGTACGCGCACCACAGCGCGTACATAATCTATGCACACCCAACAAGAGTCTACCTACAAGAGTCTACGACAGGGGATGGCGCGGGGAAAGGGGTGCGAAGCCGTCGCCCGCGCCATTAAAAACAATTAGTCAAAACCTAACGACCGCGCGCTGTGCACCCGTTCGATAAACGCGTGCGCGATCGACTCGCCTATCGCCAAAATAATCAAGTAAGTGCACGTACTTGTCCCGATTACTCAAAATCTATGTCTAGCCGGTGCTTAGACACCTATGAAAAGTAAAATGTATAAAAAAGTACATGTTATAAAGAAAGTGTTGTGTACCTTACACAACACTTTCTTTATAACATGTAGGTACCTTTAAAAAACAATAACACAAAATGGAAGCAACTTCAACACTCGAAAGTGTAAAATATATTGTTGATGTCTTACTTGTTTTTTTTTGCCCATACATCATAAATATAGAGGTGCAATAGATAAATAGTTCGCGTTTTTGCATTAGAATAATGCGACCTGTGCATTGTTACTCAAAAGAAGGTATAAAGTAGTACCCAAAGTAGGTATGCTAAATTTCATTACAATCGCTTGAGGGTAAGTGTAAGTGCTTTGAAATTCAGGCAATTAATTTCGATTTAAATCAAACGTAATATTTAGTTACACAAACATTGCTCAAGATTGCAATTTTAAATAAATTAAATTAAAGCTGTAAAAAAATGAAACAGGAATATGCAATATGTAACGTTTATTCGCGCCACAGGTTGAAATTGCGAGCATTAATTGGAATTCTGGGAATATTCTACAAAAGTTGCGATGGCAGTTGGCTGGTATTCGAAGTTGTTCAGAGAAAATGTTATTTACCCGGCAACGTATGTTATCACTTTATTTATAACTAGTTGCGCCCCGCGGTTTTACTCGCGTGGGGTTGAAAAACGGTGATGATGAAAATAAGCCTAAGTGTTAATCCAGGGTAGAAGCTATCTCCATACCAAATTTCATTGAAATCGATGTAGCCGTTTGAGCGAAAGAGGTAACAAACATACACACAAACACAACATACACAAAAGAACACAACATACACTCATACTCACTTACACACATATACACAAACTTTCTCATTTATAATATTAGTAGGACAAGCTACGCCTCGAGGTTATACCTGCGTGAACTATTTCAGTTTCGCCTGTTGACTTAGGATAATAGTCATTAGACTATGTCAGAGGCACCCTGAAAACTTTGATATTGTGCTATTAACTAGCCTATCCGCCAACTTACATTGGCCGGTGTGATAGATTACGGCCAGCACTTATCTCTTAGCGAAAGCCTCATATCATTATCATCAACCTAATTTCAGCTGTGGGAACATTAAAAATTAGGCTGATTATGGTATTCTACTCGAGACGTGTATTAACTGGTGAATGTCAGATTGACGGCCAATTTGTACAATATTAAATTATTCAATCACTAATATTATACATACGAAAGTTTGTGATTATGTATGTTTGTTACCAATTCACGCACTAACGGCTTGATAGATTTATTCATTTATTTATTTGTTTACACTTTCCATCTTTTGTATACATTGACCCCAAATATATAAGCCCTGTTATTTGTCATTTTGTCATCTCTCTCAAACACCTTAACTTTCCTTTTGCCTTCATTTATTTTCATTATCTTTTTCTCTAAATCTTCATGCACTAGTGTTATCATTTCTGATGATGCAAATATAACTTGGTCATCGGCGTAGAGAAGACATTTGAGGAGTTACTTATTCGTAAACTCTAAGGCTTTCACGGCCGGCGTTGCATGTTGTATGTATTGCTTCCGGGCTGTTTGGCCGTGGTCTATGTGAAACTTTTGTTCCAGACGTTTCGTCGATCACTGCGGTCGCAGTGAACGGTCGAACGCCGCGGAGGAGAGTTCTACGCTCTTGTCGCCGCTCGGACCTGAACCACTGAAGATGTCGACCGCAGTGATCGACGAAACGTCTGGAACATAAGTTTCACATAGACCACGGCCAAACAGCCCGGAAGCAATACATACAACATTTGTAGAATTCATTGTATAGAATTGTATTGACATGAAATGTATTGTATAATTACCTATTGACGAATTTACAAATTCTTAACCTATTAATTTGCATATCCAATAAGGTTTAAGTATAGCGGCGTAATATTTTTTTTTAATTACTATTTTTTTATTTTAATCACACTCAGAATTATACATTGTAACAACATCTGCATTGAACTCCTGTACTTAGCAAATAAATGATTTGAATTTGAATTTGCACTCCACGCTTACTCTCTTCCAAACTGATCAGACAATTTCCATTAATAAATTGAACAACCACGGTGACGCTACACATCCCCGTTTTATATTTTTTTAAAGTTATGTTACGAATTGTTATTATTTTAATAGATTCAATAGAATCAGAAATGAGGAGATCCGTAGAAGAACGCAAGTCACCGATATAGCCCAGCGGATTAGCAAGTTAAAGTGGCAGTGGGCAGGGCGCATAGCTCGAGGAACCAATGGCCGTTGGGGTCGAAAGGTTCTGGAATGGAGACCACGGACAAGCGCAGCATAGGACGGCCACTAACCAGGACGTGAACAGACGACCTGACTAAGATCGAAAGCAAGGGCTGGATGCGGGCCGCTTCCAACCGGTCCTTGGGGGATTCAATGGGGGAGGTCTATATCCAGCAGTGGACGTCCTATGGCTGAGATGATGATGATGATTATTATTTTAAGCATATCCCATTTTTATATATAATATAATATAATTCTTAAATCACTGCCAAGCGCTTTTTCGACGTAAATCTGCTTTTTATTCAGGAAAGCTGCAGATCCGCCGGTATCGTCGCCGACCGTCGGGACGCACCATTTGCAATAACTTATTGCTTTTTATTCGCTTAAACCCACCCTGCTCCCGTCCCGATCTAAAACCGAGACACTCCTTCCTGTAACGGATTATATAAAAATAATGGCCGTAGCTCAAGTTGGCTTATCATTTGTATCTAACAATATGTACATAAGTATATCTATCTATCTTATCTTTTGGCAAATTGAAATTAGCGATCCAACAATCTTGAATTCTATTTTGTACCTTTATCTACTACTTTTCAAATATTATAAAAAAAACTTGAGAGGTGTCAAGGGACACCCGGATGGAACGAAGTTCTTAATAATGAATAATAAAATAATTAAATAAACACCACACTGTTCAATGCGAAATAAAAATGAAAATATCTGGCTTGCTTTCTATAAGAGAGAGAGAGAGAGACAGACAGAGAAACATGCGCACAGCGCACAGCTTACAATAGCTTACTATAGCAAAAAGTGTCGTGACAACTTTTCGTAAGAATTTTTTCCGTCTAGCTCCCTTTCACAACGCGCGATAAGGAACTTCGTTCCAAATATATGAATTTTATTCTCTAAGTATTGTAAACCTTTGATGGTCAACCATTTAATGTCCACAATCACTATGATAATTGTGGCAATGACCATCAATATTATTGTGACCATTAAAACCACCATTATTATTATACTGCTCGCTCACTTTTCTACGCAAAGTAGCCTATATGTTATTCCACGGTATAAGCTAATTTCATTCCAAATTTCATGCAAATCCGTTTAGCCGTTTCAGCGTAAAAGAGTAACAAACATACAGACCTCCATACAAGCTTTCGCGTTTATATTATTAAGTATGATTTACTATGTATTTTCTTTATATTCGTTTCTCCATATCTAAGCACCGTCGTATATATTATTATATTCACAAAACCTAAGGGAATATGTTATAAATATAAATATTGTTTAACACGGGATACGCACCATGATTTTTCATTTTGATTGAGCTCCCGATATCTCGGCGCGGTGCCACGCACCATGATCACGGAGAGACTGAATCAACTGAAACTGAAATGAACTCAATCAAAATCAAACTCATCGTGCGTATCCCGTGTTAAACAATATTTATATTATGAAAAGCCATGAAAGTTAAAAACAATATGGTAAATATGCCTTTCATTCATTCATTCATAACAGCAACAGGTCGTCACCAAATATTCACAAAAATGTTATTAAATCTGTAAAGCTATTTTGTTATATATCTATTTTGTATGTTTGATAAAAAAAAATCTAATATCCCAAGTAGTAAATATGTATGTTTGAAACAAAGTCGCTTTTATTCCTGCATAAAATGGCACAAAATGTGAGGAATTTGGAAATAAAACTAGCTAAATTATTCAAACATTATCATTATATAGATGTATTATCCGGCTTTACGCACGTTTAAATTAACGTCCCCTTCCCCATTCCATCATAGGACGACCAGACGGACGGCAATGCGACATCCATACATGGTGGACGTTCCAACTTGTCGCACGAAGCGTTTTGCTTCCATATTCTTAGTGCGTACAGCTAACGAATGGAACTCATTGCCTAACTCTGTATTTCCGAAAAAATACGACCTGGGTATCTTCAAGTCACGAGTGAATAGGTATCTTCTAGGCAGGCGTGCTTTATCGTAGACCGCATCATCACTTAACATCAGGTGAGATAGTGGTCAAACGCCTGCCTATTGCCAATAAACAAAAAAAAAACGTTGTTAGTCGAAGTTTCGACCTAGGTTTCGAGAATGCCCATCCTCAGCTGAGTTTACGCTGCCAGATTGTGGCGGCGGTAAACGTGAGTAAAGCCGCATAATACATCTATATAATAATGAGTCAAACTCACAAGAATTTCCAATCAAAAAACATTATTCTGTTCATTTAGATATTCTCAGCATATGCCGCTGCTTAGATGCTAGTTTGCTCTCCCCATACTGTTCGTTTGGTATCAAATGGCGTTCAAGGGTTCCGATTATATGCCATAATTTAGGGTATCGTGGATAACTCGGCGATGCTTAATGTTTATTCAATATGCTGAGTGTGGGGGCGTTCTGAATATGCTCGTAGATTGGATGTCAGTAGAAAAGAAGTTCTTCGAAAGTTTTGTGAATATAGAATCAGAATAAGTTACTTTAGCAATGGCTAGCGATTAGCGTACCAGTAGCAGATGTTAAAATTTTTTGACTCACTTACTTAGGCAGGCATTTGACCACTATCTCACGTAAACGGTCAGTTTAAAAGTTGATAGAAATGCCGACCAAAATCCTTATCCAAATAAATTCATTTCGTATTTGAGACTATTTTAATTTTATGACACAATACTTTTTGAGTTATTTATATCGGACATACCATTCAAAATATATTAAGATTACTTTTTTAAAAAAGCATCGAAATCGGTTCACAAACGACGAGGTTACCCGCGAACACACATAAAAAAAAAACGTCGATAAAACAACATATATACGGTCGAATTGAGTAACCTCCTTTTTTGAAGTTGGTTAAAAATATCAATCTAAACAAATAAAAATCTATACTAATAATATAAAGGTAATGTTTGTTATGTTGTAAGGGGTAGTCTCTGGATCTGCTGAACTGATTTTGAAAATGGTTTTACCAATAGAAAGCCACGCTATTTGTGTGTCATAGGGTACTTTTCATAGACTCAATCACCATGTGGGTGAAACCGCGGGGCTCAGCTACTGTTAAATAAGAAAGGAAAGATATGTCAAATTAACAACACAAAATAAGTTTAAATTTACAATATTATAAATTGTTATATAATTAACACTAAACATTACAACAATAAATACAAATAATACAATACAAATACAAATATCTTGATTGAAAACTGTAAATATGTCCACTTATTTTACGTACACTGCCTTTTGTTTTCGTTAAAAACTGTGGTACAAAAGGCAGGCTCTTCCTTGTTGCGCACAGTTTTACAATATGTGAAGAGGCTACATTAGTTAAGGAATTTAAAAACAATAATAGTTTGCACTAGTCTAGGCTATTAATATTACTAATTATATATTAATTCTTGTTCTCTCAGCCATGTGCGTCCACTGCTGGACAGAAGCCTCCCCCATATAGGGAGGATTTGCCAATACTCGCCACGCTTGGCAGGCGGGTTGGCGAGCGCAGTATGATTTCCAATCCTCAGAAGGTGCTGCTGCCCACCTCCTGGTACGTGGTCCCTTAGCCGACTCTTACGGCACCCGCGGGAAGAGATGGGGGAGTACTATTCTAGGCCGGTACTACCACGGCCGATTATATATTATATATTATTATATATTAATAATATATCAAAATTACTACTTACATGAGGTGTGTGTGTGTTGTAACAGCGTGTAGGGAGTGTGTCTTTGTAGATACGTGTGTGACTAACTTGATAGAGATATGATAAGAATTATCAATTCAATATTAATAAATATTTTTAACTGAAAATGATAAATAATTTATTTTCAATCTTTGTCCCTTCAACTAATTTACTTTTAAAGTAAGTGTTAAAGGACTGTGCATAGCAGTGGACGCGATGTGGCTGAGATGACGATGACGAAGTAAGTGATTTCACAGAATCGGAAATAGTTGAAAAAATACGTAACATATTTTGAAATGCAATAATGGTAAGTTTTACTCTCCATTTTCTGTTTGTGGAATTACATTGCATGTTTGTTCATACTTCTATTAGAGCTCCCTTTGAGGTATAAACTAATATGAAACTTTGTAGTAGCGTGCTTGTTTAAGTTTATATTTAGTTTGTATCATTTTCACGTCCTCGTAGTTCTTAGTATAACTTTGACGAAAACTGTGACTTTTAAATTCGAACTTACATTGCACGAAAATATTTGATTTAGCTCGGAGGTGGGAGCGTCGGCTGTCAAAAAAAAACAAGTGGAGGCTGGTTCGATCCCCACTAATGGCTTTAACTAACACTGTTTTCTGGTAAGATACTTTCGAGGTAGCCTGACTAGCTACCACCCTCAAGTTGAAAAAACTGGTCACCAAACACATAGTGTGTTAAAGCAACAGACCATGAGAGCCGATAAACAAGTATAGCGTTTATCTTCGACTAAATCGTCACTTTTGTGATTTTTAGACTTTCACGATTAGAACACATTGTTATTAAACCATACGCGATGTTCGCGTCGCGGCGGTTTTCACCCTGAAAAAGATACTGTCAGTGTTGTGTGTCGTGACAACCCTGTGCTTTTGCAGGGCTGCGACAGCCCTACTGTTTAATAATATCAAAAGTGGGTAGATGGCGAAACTACGCGCTCTCGCCGATATTGCCACCCGCATTTCTCCAGTCTTCTCGTGACCACGACCAATGCAACTTGGTCGAATCGTCGAGGTAAATAAATTACTAAATGTTTTTCTCGCGATCGAGCCCCGTTTGATTTAATAACAATAAATCGTCACTGACCATCAAGTGAGATAGATAGTGGCCAAACACTAGACAAACTTTAAAAAATCTATAAGATATCTTTGAGGCTAGCCAAGGTCCGTCCACGTTTAATCTAAAAAATGGTGGATATGAAATATTTTGAAGAAAATCATCAGTCAAATTTACACATTCTTTTAATTATTTTTAAGACCTGTATAACATATCTAACGGTTGTGGAGTATACCGCAAAAAAAAATTTATTTTTTAAGTTTTATGAGCAACTGTTTATTAAGGCCGTTATTTCTGTAACTACAAAAACTATTTGTTGTATGTATTGCTTCCGGGCTGTTTGGCCGTGGTCTAAGTGAAACTTGTGTTCCAGACGTTTCGTCGATCACTGCGGTCGACATCTTCAGTGGTTCAGGTCCGAGCGGCGACAAGAGCGTAGAACTCTCCTTCGCGGCGTCTTCTCTGATACTGATGAAAAACTATTCTTACGATTATGATTCTACTAAGTGTGCTCCTCGGTTTTACCCACGTGGTGATGATTGATGATGATGATGATGATGAAAAGCATACCCAGCGGCCAAAGTAGCCTATGTGTTATCCAGGGTCTAAACTATCTCGACATCAAATTTCGTCGAAATTGGAGTAGGGAGGGAGCGCATTGAAATTTGAAATTTGGTATGAAGATAGTATAAACCCTGGAATACATAGGCTACTTTTATCCCGGAAAAAGTATAGTTCCCGTGGGATAATTCAGGTAGCAGAAAAACCGTAATCCACGCGGGTGAAACCACGGGGCGCTACTAGTTTGGTCTTAAATTATCACAGAGAAACTACAAAGTAGAAATGTCCTAAGCAATGTAGTCTAGGTCCATCAATGTTGTTTTAACGTCACAGTTTATAGTTCAGTAACTTCACGCTCAGGGGTGTTATCATCAGTACACGACTAGTTCTTGGTGGAGGTCATAGAGAAGCTACAAAGTTACAGAGAAACTACAAACTTCATAGTTTCTCTGTGTAAATAATACTATTACCTATATTAGTTATAAAGATATGACCTACACACATATTATGTGTGTAGGTCATAATATATGTAATAGATTGTAATACTATTTCACACTACTAGTCGATACGCATTAAAATGTGAATATTTTCATATTAAAATTGACTTAGTGTAAGAACTTTATACGTGTTATAGAGTTATGTTGTCAAGCTCTGTAGAAAAAAAAAGTAAATATAAAATATGCTCTAATTTTTCTTAGTTTTAGAATTTTCGTCAGTGTTATAATAAATACATTACGCCACGTAGTACGCGAAGCGAACTCCAAGTGAGTGAATGCCTATGAAGAGCTTAGACTAAGATTAAGATCTGAGGAGGTCATAACAGGGGCAGAGTTCAAATCCTGATGCATGTTGATTTAAAATTAACTTTTCAGATGACCTAGGAGCTCAAAGAAATATTACTAGATATATTTTCATCATTCACCGTAGATTATTACACCATATTCTTTCTGACCCTTTCCATACAAAGATTGACTGGAAAAATTCGCTATATGGGATAAGATTGCCCATCGTACTCTACCTACTACCTTTATTATATATTTTGTTATATGTTTTTAAATGGTATGTTTGTGCATTAAAGAAATATTGTATTATTGTACTAATTACATTTTTAGACTTGTTCAAGGTCCTTTCTTTTGGTGCAAGACACAGTTCAAGCGCATTTGTTTTTTCTTCAAGAATGAAATATGAAATATAGTCGCTGCAAAATTTTGTTTTGCTAATTAATTCGTTACTCATATCAAATTTTGTTTAATAAGAATTAACTCGCATGAACTGTTCTCTAAAGTGTTATTTATTTAAGTTTATTAAACATGTAGAAATTTCAATAACAGAAGCAGAAAATAGTCAAATTTCAAATTACGCAAATGGTAAAGCCTTCACCCGATACGATAAAAGACTTGTTGAGCCGGTTTTACTTAAAAAGTTTTTTTTTAAATATTTATTGTGAAGAATGATGAATCTCCGTAACTTATTGTAGGTACTCTAGTTACTGAGGAAAAGAGCGTTGGTTTCGCAACACAGTTTTACACAAAACTTTTGCAGATATCATAGTGTTTTTCTATCTGTTCCTTATTTATTTATTATTTACTCACTGCGAGTCTCGGGTTCAATCTCGTGTACTACGCGCGGTTTGTCTTCTGCACAATTTTATATTTTTTTCTTTCCGTAAGAACGTAGTATTAGAGACAGCTGCAAATAGATTAGATGAAATTAGATAGTTAGTTTTTAAGTCATGGCCTGATCAATTGAAAATGCAGATGTACATAGAATGGTCAATTTTTTTTGAAGGAAAATATTTGAACAGTTCCGCCTAGCATGATAGCAATAAGCCATACAACTCTTAGCGTGTTGATAAACTTGTAAGGACTGGCGCCGCGGCTAAATCGGCGGAGCAATTTGGAAGTAAATATGCTAACCTAGGTATTGGTTACATATTCGAACCGTTTGGGGTCGAGATATTGGGCACGGGATTTTAGACCGGGATCTTATTGAAGTTTCCAAAACTTATCAGAGCGCTTGATTGATGCGACGTGTGACCAAAATGCACATTTGGCTCAACAAATCAGAATTGGAAATGAAATAATATTGAATCAAATAAACTCAACGGTCGATACTGCTAGCATTCTGGTCACGCTGTCAACTGGTAGCCAGTTAGAGTATTTAAGCTATCTATAAGCTTAGAAAAACTATTTGATTATGGTAAGGTTATACGGCTATTTTATTTTTAAAAACATCGGCCCCTAGCAAATAAAAAACATAGAATTCTTTTTCACAAAAGACATCGTTTACAAATATCGGTATATGCTTGTATGGTGGTGTGAACATTAACTAGAGTCTAATTACTTTCGCGATCAATAGCTGTGAAAATAGAAAAGTGCAAATGAGAAGCGACGTGGATTTCCATGTGTTAATTGGACAATTTCGTTTCAACTGTCCATGAATCTTAGTCAGTTTAAATCACTGTTAACCGACTTCAAAACAGGAGAAGGTTACTTATATGTTTGACTGTATGTATTACTATAAGTACGTTCACCGATTGCTTCTCCAGTTGAGGACCGTTATTTTATTTTTTATTCTTTTTGTTTGATAAAATGTACAACCAAGGTGGTCCCATTTAATTTCATCAAAATCGGTTTAGCGGTTTTTGAGTTTCCCTCCAATAACTGACAAGTGTTACATCTATTTGGATGACATCGTAATTGCGGGTAAATGACAATTGATCCCGTGAGCAAGATTACTAAAATAGGGGAAAAAATGTGTACTAAAAAATGGCATTAACCTCAAAAAGTGTGAAGATCTTTTCAGTCTCGGCTCCATGCGCACAATATTTTAATAATAGTTACTTTCAAACTATCACGGTACCGACTATTTCACACTTCTGAGTATTGAAGTCGGTTCCATGGTTTGGTTTTTTTTTTAATAAATAAAATTAGTATTATTTATACAGTAATATGCGCATTTCAATCATTATAAAAGAAATAACTGTAACTTTAACTTTCTCAGATTTGCTAGATATAGAGATAGAGCTATATATATATTATAATATATATATATATTATATATATATATATATTATATATATATATATATATATATATATATATATATATATATATATATATATATATAGATATTACAAAATAATATGCTACATATTATTTTGAAATATATATATTTTATAATTATATGTGAATAATCATAGTAAAAAAAAATGTTTATGAATTATTTCAAAATCGTAACTACTAACCGTGGTATCAAATGGTCGTATTGCAATATTATGATAATAGGAAAGTATTGACCACTATCTTTTTAGATGTTAAATATTTGACGATCGCCGCGTCTTAGTGGTTATAGTGACATCACTTTGGGTCTTCGGTGGCTTCGAATACTGGCAGCGGCAAACATTTGAGAGTGTAGGTGTTTGTAGCGGGTCTCGGATGTTTGTATGCTGTGAAGAGTACTCTAAAGCGACGCTCTTGTGTTGAAAGGCTGTATCTCTGGCTACCACTACGTAAAAGTGGCGTAAATGTATGCATGTATCATCATCATCATCATCTCGGCTATAGGACTTTCACTGCTAGACATATGCTTCCCCCACGTAGGGGGGATTTGCCAATACTCACCACGCTTCGCAGGCGGGTTGGCGAGCGCAGTATGATTTCCAATCCTCAGAAGGCGCTGCTGCCCACCTTCTGGTACGTGGTCCCTTAGCCGACTCTTACGGCACCCACGGAAAGAGATGGGGAAGTATTATTCTAGGCCGGTACCACCACGGCCACAGCCAATGTATGTATACTTGGCGTTAATTGTATGGAAAACCTTATAATATATGGGTAACGTGGTTTCTTATTTGCGACATTGTAGCGTATTTGCGCCGGATTGATTGATGGTAAACATTGGTGTTGATATAGAAAACAGCCATTGTTAGTGTTAAATGGCTGCATTAACGAGCCCTTGACGTGTTTACTTTGAATCCATGTCCTTAAAGGAAATAAACGATTGAAAGACGCGCCGCTTTCGTGTATGATCTTCACGCATGATTTATTAAAAATGTTACAACTCTATATTGTTATCCTTATTTTGGACTAGCTGCGCCCTGCGGCTTATCTCGTCATATTTTTATTTATAAACTAACTAGCTGCGCCCTGCGGTCTCACCCGCGTGGATTACGGTTTTCCCGCTACATCAATTATTCCACGGGAATCATACATTTTACCGGGATAAATAGTAGCCTATGTGCTATTCTAGACCATAATCTATCTCGATGCCAAATTTCATCCAGAACCGTTTAGCCATTCTGGTGTGATTGAGTAACAATCATCCATCCATGCATCCATCCAAACTTTGACATTCCTAATAGTGGAATTTTTACTGAACGCTTCTGCTGAAAATATTTTTTTTTTTTTTTTAACATTCACACAAGGTCTTCAGGTCCCAAACTAGGCAGAGCCTGTGCTATGGTAACCTGAAATTAGACAAATTCGTTGAATTAGAGCTTTATACGATGTACAAATAAAGTTATAAGTCGTAAACAGACTTCTGTAGCTCCATTTGCATAGCTATTTCTTACTCTCATCAAACTTATGCTATCTTGCCAATATCCCATCTTAACTTTTATCACCTTTGCCTTGATTTAAATAGAACAACTTTTATGGACTCCGCGAAAGATATCTCTAAAAGCAATCTTATTTTTTTATCTGTTCAGATGTCTGTGAAAAAAACTTCTTGTTTTCGCGTAATTCAGAAGAGACTAAATCAAAGCTGATGGAAGATATTTTATTCATCAAAACTCATTCGTTCAAGAAATAAGTTATTATTGATTTATTTGATTATCCTACTAGTGACGATTGCACTATTAGATATTTTATATAGAACTAATTTGTTAATAGTAATTTTCATGCTTAAATTAAGAAAGTATTTTGTATCAGCCGTCGAGACAACATGTGCTGAAATTCCTCGTGCAGCTGTGAAAATTTTTTTTTTTTTTACATGACTGTGTCGCTCTCATTCTGACATTCACGGCTTGCGTTTTCAGTAACGGTAATACTTTTATCAAAATCCCAGCATGCTGGTAGGGCACTTTCGAGTACCCGCCTGACTTAACTTAGCTACCCTCAATTTAGAAAAACTATGACCAAAAACATACTGTGTTCGGGCAACATTCCTTAAGAGCTATTGAGCATTCTAGGTATAGCGTGATAAGATCTTCGACCACATCGTCACTGACCATCAAGTGAGGTAATGGTCAAACGCTATATCTATATAGTATCAAACATACTAGAGTTTTATTTAAAAATTGAAATAAAATAATTTTAATAAAATATTTTCAACAAACAATCATTCAAACAACTTTGTTAACACACTATCTGAATTCGAGTGAAAGTTTATTATAAAATGAACATCCAAGTATTGTGAATGAAGTATTATCATTATTATTGATAGGAGTTACCGTTCCCTTAGAAGTCAAAAAAATCATTGCAGTTTTATAGAATTATATAATATCAAACAGAAAACAACTCTAAACAACCGAGCTAAGACTTTCAATCGAATAATACTTTAATACTTTAAACTTTTACTTTTAACTTTCGTGATCGAATCAGAAATGAGGAGATCCGTAGAAGAACGCAAGTCGCCGATATAGCCCAGCGGATTAGCAAGTTGAAGTGGCAATGGGCAGGGCACATAACTCGAAGAACTGATGGTCGTTGGGGCCGAAAAGTTCTAGAATGGAGACCACGGACTGGCAAGCGCAGCATAGGACGGCCACCGACCAGGTGGACAGACGACCTGACTAAGATCGCAGGCAAGGGCTGGATGCGGGCCGCTTCCAACAGGTCCTTGTGGAAATCAATGGGGGAGGCCTATGTCTAGCAGTGGACGTCCTATGTCTGAGATGATGATGATGATGATGAATACTTTAATTACTAATGCTTTCCTATTTCGTAGGCATGTTTAACTCAGTAGCGAAACCATTTGAAACTCGAATATAATTTAAAATTGGCTTTGAAACCTGAGCTACAGTTTCCACCATATTTGCCTACTGCAAGGCTAGATCTCACTTTTAAATAAGAACTTCTAAAAGCAACTGACCATATTCATTGAAAACAAAGTACCCGATACGAAACCTTACACCTTCGTGTTAAGGTATAGCTGTTGACGCGTTAAACATATATCATTCGGACAATACATCATACGTAAATTGGACTCTATTTCATAGATATAAGGGTTGTTGTTCCGAGACGTATGGTTAACGAAAATGTAAAAGGCAGTGCGAGTGGATGCTCAGTGCAATCCAGGTTGTGAATGGGTTGGAAAATTGCATATGAATTTTTAAGTGGAATAATTTTAGTGCTATAAAATTGTAAATGGCTATTATCAGTGTATTTATAAAAAAGCCAGTTAGCTTACAACTATTTTTTTATATTTATCTTAGTTTTTCTTTATGTTTTCGATCGCTAATACAAGTTACCTAACATTTCAGAAATAACACATAATTTAGTTGATTAAGTTGAACTTTAACATTGCGATTATCTATTTGAAGGGCTGGATGCGACCCGCTTCCAACCTGCCCTCGTGAAGACCAAAGGGGGAGGCATATTTCCACCTGTGGACGAGTGGACGTCCTATGGCTGAGATGATGATGATGATGAACATTTATAAGTTTCTGATTACATTGATCATTTGAGTCAAAAGTTTGAGAGCGTTGATTTCTGATGATAGAGAACTTGAAAAGTAAGCTGAATGCAGAGCCCAGACGGTATTCAGTAACGTATTTAAGAAAGATTTAAATAAAAGAGGAGTCAACCAAAATACCAAGGTCAACCGTGCCTAAATTTAACCAATGTGTCTACCACACATTTGGTTCTTCGAACTATATGCCCTGCCCACACTATAAGTTATAGTTAATAAGTAATAAGAGCTATAAAAAATAAATCGCTAGCAGTACCTTAGTGGTTGGAGAAGAGTGCTGTATGCCGAGGCAGAGGTGATAAGCCTAGTTCAGCAGCAGTTGAGATTGTGAGAAATCAATTTTAGCCTCGATAACTTTTAGCGAATGAGGATTTTTTTTTTCTTCTTGATTTCATAGACTGCGTGCCGTGCCGCGACTGAGGGTGTCGGTCGTCACGCCGACTGACCGTAAGCCTGATGACGTTCACATAACTACGAGACAATCTTTCCTTCGTTTTTATGGTGCCTTTTATATTGATTGCAATAATATGACCATCATCATCATCTTCATTTCAGCCATACAAAATCCACTGCTGGAAACATGCCTCCCCCATTAAACTCAAAAGCATGGTTAGAAGCGGTGCATATTCAGCCTGCGATCTTAGTCAGGTCGTCTATTGCCGGTGGCTGTCTTATGCTACGCTTGCCAGTTCGTTGTCTCCATCCAACAACCATTCGACTCCAACTGCTATCAGTTCTTCTAGAATGCCTGCCCACTGCCGCTTCAACTTGGCACTCTGGTGGGCTATGTCGGTGACTTGCGTTTTCCTACAGGTCTCCAGATTTCTGATTCGATCGCGTAGAGAAACCTTAACTCTCTCCTTAGATCATTGTGCGACTTCAAAATTGCTTGCAAGGCTCATAGTGAGAGCACGTTTTAGTTCCTTAACTGACTTCTGGTAATAGACACCGTCGAAGATTTTAGTTTATAGCCATGAAGGTCTTTTAGACGAGAAGACGTCGCGGAGTTACAAAATCGATTGACTTGACTAACTCAGTCATCTCTTCTCAGTCACAATGTGTATAATACTTTCAACTGCAAAAATTATGAATATTGACAACACAAAATGTTCAATGCATTCACTTCCGTTTTTTTACTGGCAGATGCTTTTATTAAAATAAAACAATAATAACTAACTACAATACTACAGCTACTACAATACCACTTGAGCAATCCACTAGCTAATTGGTAGCCTAAAGCTAACTCTAATTCTCTATCCCGCCACCGGCTGGCAGCGTTATGGGCAGCTGCAGCCAATGATAAAATGATAATGATACATTTTATTTATTCACAAAACTCAGTGACACTTATTGTTAATAATATTACTTGTGACCTCTTATGATCTAAAGATCTTATCTAATTTAATATAACTTAAATTAAATTAAGTTACCACTTCTCGAATAACGAGCTCCTGTCCCAGAACTAGTTGAGAACTGTGTTACAGGGTACAGGGCCTTCCCGTTTAAGGGCTTTCATAATACAACTGTATAGATGGGTATATGATCTATGATCATAAAGCAGCATTGCCACGTTGAATTGCAATGCTGATTCACTTACTTAACGGTAATATAAACTGACATACAAATGTCCAGAAGTGACAATTAGAAACAACGTTAGTTTTCTCGCTATTAGGTCAGTAAGTAAACATTCGTTTCCTAGCGATTCCTATAAACTGTTGGTGAAACCCGCAAAGAATAGGGTTTGCTCCGATTCACATTTCATTTTACTTCGCCATTCACTTCATTCGCTTTTAGCTTTGATCGCTGCGCTCTAATGTAATTAGGTAGCTATATTGCAGTGAGCAACGGATTGAGGGGACTCTAGCTCTTTAAGTTTATAAATGCAGGTAATTTTTGAATTTTATGTTTGTAAAGTAAACGTTTTATTGAGAAGATAATTTACGATAACAGCTTAGAATCTAGATAGCTAGTTTCTTTGGGCTAATGATTGTTTGTAAATATTAACCAGACATATGTTATACGCAAACCTGTTTGTTATATAATAATATAACAAACCTATGTAAGACTACTATAAAGTTATGTACTACTTATATACTGCAAGGTTCGTAGTGTCTGCGTATCGCACACGTTTGCGCAAGAAGTCCTCGTTCTGGCCGTCCTTAGGTTGTCTTATATATATAGTATATAACCACCGTAATAAGTGTCTTAATACGTCCGCCACACACTGCTAAAATCATATCATCCTATGTAAAAGCCATTGACTAGCTAATGTCGCCGTGGCGCAGTGGTCATTGACATGACTTCTGTGTCTTCGGAAGCCTGGGTTCGAATCCCGGCAGGGGTAAAACATTTGTGCGATGAGTATAGATGTTTGTCCCAGGTTTTGGGTGTTTGTGTTTTGTGGTTGTGTGAGTCCAAGGCTCCCGCGACACAGGGAATCCTAGTGCGGGGTCTGAGTATGATTAAAAAAAATGTTACTGGTTAAGCCGGTTTAGCTGCAAATAACTAAATTGACTGACGCGTAGTCAATATCACGAAACTTGAGGGTGACAGCTAGCCATGCGGGTTACTTGAAGGTACCCTACCCACCATGCAATGCTAGTTTCTCGCGGGTGGACTGAATAAATTACTTCATGTACCTAATTTGCTTTAGACTCTATCGGGCTGGCAGCCGTATGATTGTTACTAAATATTTAGTATAATTAGGCAGAAATAAAGCTTTCCTGTGTTTTATCTAACAATGTGTGAATTTGCCTGTATCTACTTTATTAACATAATTTTGGAACGTACCCTATCTTCATTATTTTTAGCAATATCATTGTACCTGTAGCATGAAGAATTACAAAAAAGTTATCAAACGTACGACTCAACAGTACTAACTTATTATTTTCAATATCTAGCTTTTTCTTCTTAAACCACAAACCAGCAAGAAAACATGTTCTGTTTGATTTCCGATATCCCGCTACAAATCGCTTTCAAAGTAACTCGAAAGGCTTAATTTAAAGAGAATCTAAAGTAAATAAACATACAAACGCTGGTTTTATCAACACATTAAACCGAGATTTCACGTGAAACTTTTCGCAATCAAGCAATGTGCATTACAAATAACAGTACATAAACTTCAAAGTTTTGCTGAGTGTTCTTCAAATGACACAACTGCATGGCTCATTTTTGCAAAGTCCCGTATAAAGAGTACTATTATTATGCCAGAGTTATAAACATTTTTTGCTAGAAATTGTGTGTAACTATTAATATGTACAGAATTCTTTTACACTGTAGAAGTCACATGGCAGACGACGATAATTATAACTATAGATGTAACTTATAATGTAAATAATGAACGCCAACTAATGTCAAGGAAGAGAAATAGGTTCTCGTTTTGTGTAACACTGCACTTTAAAAGGAACAATGTTTTAATGTGCCATTATAAAAAAGAAATAGTCTTGATATGGAAAATAGCACTTGAATTAATACAATTTTTAAAATGTAAGTTAACTTGACAAGTGCAATCCTTAAACATTTTTCCAATAGATTTAAAAACATGTGTGTTAACCCCCCAAGTGGGTGAAAATGGCAACCGCCAGCGGTTTTGTGGGAGCGTAAAATGGTGGCCGCGCCGCACGGCCGACCGCGCGCTTATAGCTCGGATTACATCGATAATTTCCCAGAATCACAGACCTACTTGAGATGGGCTGTGTTTCCAAACTCCTTATTTAGTCTACCAAATTGAAATGAATGACAATTCAGGCCCGTGCTATAGTGAATACCACAAAGTAAGTTGAAATGTAAATGAGTTATCATTTTTGTTGAGTTTAGTTACTGCACCTGCTTTGTATATTGTCAAATAAACGTATGGCGCTCGCTATGGATATAACAAAACTGTTGTGAAAGGGTTTTTGCAATTTTATATTTAAGAGAACTTATTGTTTTAGTTTTTTTCCATTTTACATCATTCATATATGAAAGAACAAAGGTCGAGTTGAACATCAAACAAACACATAGTAATAAAAAATAGAAATAACATTTATATGTTACGCCTATTAGAGAATTCAGACAAATTCTCTAATACATATAAATGTACTTTATATTTTTAAAACTCTTTATGTGAAATGAAAAATGTTTTACTGATGGTACATATTCATTGGGACTGCTAGTGAAGTACCTATAAAGCTTAATTGGGAAACTGACAGGTCGGTATTCTGTAGTCGTGGGTTCAAAAGAGACTAGCAGCTGAACTTTTTTCTTCAAAAAATCTGAATGTATACTAACATTCTAATTTGTTGTTGTTTGTCAACTATTTATGTATATAATATACATAGGGCATAGTGTCATCGCTCTATATGTTTCTTATAGCAATATCTGTCAATTTTTTCTTGGTCAGTCTTCAAATAGTTTAGCTTATTTGAGATAGATGGCACTAGCAGAAACACCCCCGCCCTGCTAGTGGAGTGCATTGTCTTACAAAGAGCAGCTTAGTTAGCAAAGAGACAACACGATATTCTATAGTCGTGGGCTGATTTAAGCCCACGACTATAGAATAGTATTCCGAATATACACGAAATAGTATTCCGTTTTTCTTTAAAAAATATTTTTACGTTTAACCTATCCATTTTCACCAGGCACTTAAACAATATCTTGACATGTACAAACCAAAACATTATTTGTGCGAGATACTTAATCAAACATATCATATGTTTAATAAACAGTGTGTAATTTAAACATAATTAGCAATATAGTCCTTATAATCTACCGTTCCTTTGTCGATAATTCCTCAAAAGCCTTTGCTGATACAAACGCGTCTATTCCGTACGCGTATGCAGCGTTCATGCATACGTGGTAAGAATAACGTCGTCGTGCATACCGAATGAGGATTTTGAGGAAACAGTGTTCTAGCCATTAAAGATGGCTTAAGAAGATAAACATTGATGGTTCAGTGAAGTTTTTGAAATTGCTTTCGCATTTTTATAGCCTGCTTATACCCAAACTAGGTGCTTTTATCCGCGTGGACTACAGTTTTTCTCACCTCAGTTATACATCGTAGCGTAATGATATATAGCTTTAAGCCTTTCTCAATAAATAGACTGACAAACACAAAAATATTCTTAACCGATTTCAAAAAAGAAGGAGGTTAGTCAATTCGACAAAAAGTGTGAAATAACTTGTTGAAGTCGGTACCATGATAGTTCAAAAGTAACTATCGTCACAATATTGCGCTCATGGTGACTTCGACAAGTTATTTTACACTTTTGAGTGTTGAAGTCGGTGCCATGAGCGCAATATTGTGATGATAGTTCCTACAAAAAAAAATTTCATCTTTTACAGTGACCTTTGCTCATCACGGGATCAATTGTCATTGTGTATGTTCTCCGATTTATTGGAGTGTAACTCAAAAACCGCTTACCTGATTTCGATGAAATTTAAATGTGACCACCACGGAAGTATACTATATCAATCAAAAATAATCATCAAAATTGATCATCAAATCATCATAAACGCCAAAGTTATCCGCGAACACACATAAAAAAGTCGGTTAAAAACAGTTCTTGGTTTTAAAGATTATGTAATAAAAATAATATATTTCTATTTTCAGGCAGACTCGTAGTCAATATTAAATATAAACTTAGTTCTGATAAATAAGTTATAGATGTGTCAAAGTGACATGACACTTCATTTAAATTAGTTCACATCGCAGTTGGGGCCGAAAAGTTCTCGAATGGAGGCCACGGACTGGCAAGCGCAGCATAGGACGGCCACCGACCAGGTGGATAGACGACCTGACTAAGATCGCATGCAAGGGCTGGAAGCGGCCCGCTTCCAACAGGTCCTTGTGGAAATCAATGGGGGAGGCCTATGTCCAGCAGTGGACGTCCTATGGCTGAGATGATGATGATGATGATGAAGGTAACTACAAAAAAGTCATGTATTGCTAATATATTAGGAGTTTTATGTATGTACATATACCTTTACAAGCTATAAATTTAGTAATCATCATCACCATCATCTCAGCCATGGGATGTCCACTGCTGGACATAGCCTGGACATAACCGGTTGGAAGTGGCCAATAATTTAGTAACTAAGATGAACTGTAGCTTGGTCAAATAAAGGCTTTTTATTTATTTATTTATTAAGCACTATGGCCTCTTGCCTACGATGACGTTTTGTAGCACTGCAGTAGCGATTCTGTCACGCGTGTGTATCGATACCGCCGCGATGTTGCCAATGGCTGTGTACCTTCGCCCAGATTCTGTATCGCTACTGTCGCGATGCAAACGCGTAGGGCACATTCCCAGCACCCCTCCCTCCATTCTCCACCCTTCGTTCCCTCGATGTCGCAGAAACGGTCACGCGTTTGCATCGATATTGTCGCGATGCTGTTGCGCGTGTGTATCGATACAGCCGAGCGGTTGCATCGCTTCTGTCGCACATTGCAAATGCAACTAAAATGTGCGATAGTAGCGATCCAGAAGCGCCTTTACAAAACGCGCGACAGCATCTCTGCAAAAAGTTCTAAGTCCTAACGAGGTATTTGGAAGGCACGCGGCGGTGATGAATGTATATAATAGAACATTTCTCTTAGAAATCGAGGAGTTAAAGTAGTGATTAATAGCTTTCCAGTTAGTTGCAATCTATCAATCTATTTTGTATTTTATTAGGATTATAATTTTAAATTTCCAAATAAAACCAAAAATATTATGAGTCAATGGTTCCTAACTCATTTCAATATAAATTGAAAAAGATATTTAATATCTAATCAAAATAGCCCATAAATCCGCAACCGCTAATTAAATTAAACGCAACACTCTTGTATCTAGTTTATACTAATAATCATATTCTATGCTTGCAAATAGCTCTCACCAAATTAATCTAGGCCTATGAAAGTCTATAATAATAAACCACAGACTAGACACAGTTACTATAAAATATTGTTGCTTGTTCGTATTAATTAAAACACAATGTTTGGTACATTACATGCCCCGTGGAGGTCAATTAATTAAGGTTTAGCCTGTAATGATTTCATTACAGTAATACAAAGGCAACAATGCCGCAGCTAACGCAGAGTCCGGTGCGTATCCGGTTTATTTCCGTTGCGGCCACGCTGCAGTAACGTAACTGATCGTCACGCCAAAATGATCCTTAAACGACAAAAATATAAAAAATTACCATAAACAATGCATTATTTTGCATGTATTTTTTTTTAATGAAATAAAATTTATTTATTCCAAGGCATATAGATCTTAAAACGAATACCAAAGTGTCCCATATATATATACAAAACATACAATATAATATACAGCTAGTTCACATATTATAGAAATAGTTTATTTTACCGAAAAGATTAAACTTAACAATAAAATAAACTTTTCATTGCTTGCTGCTGTTTAATATGCAACTAAGATATAATTGTAGTAAGTTGCGTTTCTTACGCGATATTCCTTTTGTGGGAATACTTTTCGTATCATATAACTAAGAGCTGCGCGCCTTGACATCCGTAGATTGTCCAATAGTCTGTACGGCGTCCACGTTTTCTGTTCCAGGTCATCAGAAAATATCATGTTAAAGGCACCGTACTTCATTCTACGATAGTCTTATTACGGTAGAAGCCATTCCTTTCCTTAACGCTCTCCCAGTAACAGTTATAGAGGCTATGTCAATTTACGCATTCAATGTGAGATAATGTATCTTACGCAGTTATATCATCACTTCACCCACGACTTAAGTGATGACAAGTACACTTCTAAATTGTTAGATATAATAAATAATACGTACCTTCATTACTTATTATTCTAAAATCGTCTTATATCTTAAATGTGTGGCAATTCAGTAAACTCATCATTCTCATCACTACCACCAACACAACTATCGTCTTCTTCATCATCATCGTTATCATCATCATCATCATCATCATCATCTCAGCCATTAGAAGTCCATTGATGGACATTATGCCTCCTCCATTGATCATTACAAGGAGCGGTTATAAGCGGCCCGCATCCAGCCTTGCCTGCGACCTAAGTCAGGTCTTCTTTCCACACACTAATACTCAAAACAAAAATGAAAATCATGAAATCAAATGTAACGTTATAATCAGGTAAAAGGGTATAAGCTCACTGTGCTATCGTGTCATGAACATTCCAATATCCTCAACAGGATATCGGAGCTAAATCCCACTTCAAACAAAGCTATGCCAAGTCGTTAGAGACTACATAAAACAACATCACTTCATTTCTGCTTTCCTGGTATCAGTTGCTATATCTAAAGCCATTATGCAAACTCAATTATCCATAACTACAACTATGCTCACATATTACATTCGCAATATGCGCTCTGTCAACTACCAATTCTAATCCAAAGCTAATCCTACAGGCTACCATACGCGAAAGACAAACATAACTAAGCATGCAGTATACATTGTAAAGTGAGGACATAAAGTTCACTTTGGATTGCGTCTGTAGATGTTGTAAGTTTGCTAGTTGGTATTGGTGTTATAACAGAATAAGTCAGTGATAGATGTATGGATTTGATGAACGGACAAAAATTGCTCGTAGTTTGATTAAAATTGATACATCAAAGCGTTTTGACGATGTGATTCTAGAATTAAATGTGACTAGCGAAACGCCTCAGCGTGAAGTTACTGTTCACAAGTCGGAGTGAAATGCTCTTAATAAGTATGTAATCACAATGTTCCATAAAAATATTCTTGTTATTTTTGGTAAGCACAGTTACGCGTTAGCGATGGTATATATATGTCTGTTTATTTTTAATCGACTTTGAAAAAGGAGGAGGTTCGAATTTTTTATATATGTTTACCGATTTCTTCCTTGTTTTTGGACCGATTATCAAATGTATATTTTCTGGTTTGATAAAATGTACCTCCGAGGAGGTCTGATTTAAAATTTATTATTAATATTTAACCTATTACTTGAACTCTGTGTGCATTTATTCGCTGTATATAGGAGCTAGGCGACGCATTTCTACCTCTGATTCCCGACCATCAAGCATGATATTTGTCCAAAGTTCCTCTTCTTTATTCTATAATTTATATTCTGTATAATAATTAAGCTGGTTACGCCTTAGTCTGTGCAAAGAAAATATTTTAACAAAAACTTATTAGTAATGCTAAGAATAACCACAAATCACAAATCTAGTACTCATTTTATTTCTATCTGTTTTACCGTATAAGACAAAGACAAATCAATACACTAATTGGACTAAAATTTGGATCACATTGCAATACACCATATGTTGCTACTATGACTGACATTAAACTTACATCGGGAGTATTAAAAAATACAACGTTTAAAGAGGTAGAGATATAGAAAAATATTTTCCAAATTAAAATATAATTCAATTCAATTCTTTATTGCAATCTCTAATAAGTACAAGTGTCGGTGGTAAACAAATAAAATAAAAATAAAAAACCTTTTATTTCTTGCAAAACAAAAAAATATACAAAGTGATTGAGACTAACTTATTCCTAATTTTAGTACAATATATCATGAATTTGCAAGAACCCCTCCGCAGGTGAAGGCCTCCTCCAAGGAACCCCAGTTTTCTCTAGCTTGGGCTGTTTTCATCAGAGAGAGTGAGTAAAATAGTAAGTTACGCGCCAGTTATGATAGATTGCTTCCCAGCTGTCTGAAGAAAGCAGTAGCAATGAAGTGGGATTCTTACAGGTTGATGCATTGACGCATTGATCACCGCGTCACCCGCCACCAAACCCGCCGCGGCCTGTCAAGCTATACGGGCGGCAGCCGGCAGGGCGAGACGAGACGTTACGACGAACGCACCGCACTTAGAACCCCGATAAGGATTCTGGGAAGCCAAAACAATTGTTGACCGTGATATCGACCACGAGTAAAGGTAACGTTATTCCCCGTATAAAAAAATTACAGATATTTTTTTTTTGATTTTTTTAATTATTTTTTTTGTATTAACATTCACACAAGGTCTTCAAGTCCCAAACTAGGCAGAGCCTGAACTATGGTAACCTGTTGAGTGATATATATATATATATATATATATATATATATATATATATATATATATATATATATATATATATATATATATATATATATATATATATATATATATATATAGCTAGACACAGGTCAAGCAGACATGTTCATACACACAAATGTTGGTCCTGTCCGGGAATCGAACCCGGGACCAGCGGCTCAGAAGGCAGCAGTGAGACCAACTGCGCCAACCGGCCAGTTATTTTTTTGATAAGATA
The DNA here is from genome assembly GCA_934044485.1 of Apeira syringaria. Taxonomy (NCBI): domain Eukaryota; kingdom Metazoa; phylum Arthropoda; class Insecta; order Lepidoptera; family Geometridae; genus Apeira; species Apeira syringaria. The sequence continues at coordinate 3,992,763 of OW203656.1, read as the reverse complement.
ATTAAAAAATCATTGACCACATAGGTAAAAGCGCAGGTCTCGGCTAATATATGTAATAATATATACATACCCATTGTTAAATAATATATATGTCTAGGTAAAAAAAAGGCTAGCGTTCAACATTTAATACCCAAATACCGCCGCGGGATGCCTAGCGCGGTACTTTGATTTTTTGTTTCGAACTTAAGATGACTTTTATCTCTCAAACCATAAAGACAAAAGCACCCTGAAGATGACTTAATCCTTTAAAAGCAAAATAACAAAACCTCATAAATGGGGGCTATTCTGTAACTTTGATTCTTAATAATTACATTAAAACTATACAATCCGATTTCCACTAATAATAAGTGTAAAATGTGTAAAATAAAAAAAACTGGACCGACATGATTTTTTTAAGGCTTTAAAAGTATTTCATCTTTTTATATACATTTTTTTATTGCTAACCGGTTCGCAAATGACTAAGTTCTAATACACATAAAAGTTAAAACACAATCGAGTGCCTCCTCTTTTTTTGGAAGCCAGTTTCACATGGTGGTAAGGTACTACTAATCTCAAGTTCGAAATTCTCACTTAACACATAGTGTGTTTGCGCAGCAGTCTTTGAGAGCCAGTAAACATTTACGAGTACGTCTAGCGTGATAACATCTTCGACCTCATCTTCACTAACCTCAAGTGATACGTATTGGTCAAACACTATCTATAAAATATATAAACAAGTCAGTTCACCTGTAAAGTAGATTGAGCTGTGGGTGAATGGTTCGAATCCCGCACCCTGCTTAAGCTATCGTTATAGCTAACACCGTCTTCAAGTCTACAGGATATCCTTTCCAACACTTGCCTTCCTTAAACTGACGCTTTAAAAAAACTATCAGCCACAGTGTATGCAGGTTTCTGAGAGCCAATCAATATTCTAGCTCTAACGAAATGCACCTTCGACCATGTCTTCACTGATCATTCAGATTGTGGTCAGATGTTAGGCCTCTTATTATAAAATGCCACACAACAAAATTTTAAAAATGTAAAATTTTGGGTAAGGTACTTGCAGTGTATGTGTTTTACTGGTTAAACATACGATTGCATTTACGCTTGCTAAGCAGACTTTCACCTACGTTCATATTCCTTAGAGCGAAAATTCAGCTATCATTGGGTTTCAACCCATGGCTACAGAACACAATCGCTTTACTATAGTAACACTCCACAAGCTATCTGAATCAATTCCATCTTACGACCATATTTTTCCTAAGCGCCATCTAGCGCTTCCCGACACACACTCTCATAATAACCGATTGAAGAATATTTGAACAATTGCAAAAATACCGTGACACGCAACAAATGGCAGTAAAAGAAGCTTAATTCAAAGGACTTATTTCTTTATTTATAAATGCAATTGACGTTTAAATTTCTGTCGGAATATGTTTATCAATAATACAACCAACCTACGAAAAGTACGATAATAATTATATGATAAGTTTGTTTAAACAGCAGAACTAATATTTTGCTTCTGTTTTATCCAGTAAAACCTTTTCCGATTTGAGATAAGCAGAGATTTATTAATATTTACAGGAAACAAGCTACCATTTTGACGCTTTTAAATTGAAGCCGATTAGTTGAGATTTCTTCGTAAAAAAGTTAATTTTAACAGAGTTTATTTTATTTATCATTTTAAACCGACTTCTAAAAGCAGGAGGTTTTATTTATATTCGACTGTATGTTTTTATATATGGTCACAGATTTCTTCTCCATCTTTGGACCGATTCTTGAAATTCTTTATTTGTTTGATAGAGTGTACCTACGGGTTGGTTTCCATTAAAATTTCATTAAATTGTGATAAGTGGTTTTTGAGTTACACTTCAATAACTGAAAAGTGTTACGTCTACTTTGATGACTTCCTAATTGCGGGTGAAGAAATTGGTGAATATACACAAAGACAATTGCTCTCGTGAGTAGCAAAGGTCACTGAAAACGGTGAAAAAAATTGGTTGTCTGTAAAGTCGGTTTACGGACGATAGATTTACGTGATAACGTCATAATCATTTATGACTTTGACTTTGACTTTGACTTTGATTATTTTATGTAATACAAAACTCAGGTGGAACGTTACGCGGAACGTTACTATTTTTCATGAGTGTTGCTGGTATTCATCAATTTATAAAACGTTATCACGTCAAAATATTTTTACCAATAAATGAAACGGACTTCAACACTCAAAAGTGTGAAATAACTTGTTGAAGTTATTTATTCTTATAATACAAATTGTTATACATGATCTCATGCAATGAGACCATGACAATGACTTATTTCTCTTGTAATTTTATAATATTTTGACATTGTTAATTTTATCAGTGAGATAGATTATTAAGTAGAATTATGATACTTTCAAAGTTACGTTTAAATATTTGAAGGAAAAAAAATGCATGCATTTTTTTTCCTTCAAATATTTAAACGTAAGTTCCGCCTAGCATGTTGTTAATGCTTAGACCATAAAACTCTTGAGATAAGGGTAGGGTGCCATTGTTTGGATATCAACTGTAATGTTGATCTATCAGTCCTATTTATTAATTGTTCATACAATTAAAGGTAGATGGCGCTAATAACAACATCCCCTCAGATGTTAAAAAGGAAGGAAGTAATTTGGCTTTAGTGGTATAGGCTGCTATAGCTTAGTTGGACCAAGCGACAGGACGGTATTCTGAAGTCGTGGGTTCAAATCCCACTAGCGGCCGAATTTTTCCCTTCAAATATTTGAACGGAACTGCCTAGTATGTTGTTAATGCTTAGACCATAAAACTCTTATGCATGCATTGTTTTACTTATTACGAGCTATTAGTAGTAATATGTTAACCTATAATATAGTGCTTCCCTAAAAAGCCTTTTCATGTGTCATCACTGTCAAGGTTGTATTCAATTTTCCAACGCGACTTATTCAATTGCTTTCGTCTTTGATTTTATTTTTGTAAGTGTTATCTTGTGTAGCTTCTAAAATTTTACTTCACACTGTCTCTTTTCCCTGTCTTTTCAAATTTAGGATATTTATTAATTATTTAGAACGTGACATTCTGGAAATAAAATTATTTTAGTAAAGACATTAGAGGAACATTTGATATTGTATTGTATACTCTAGTGATAACGAGAATTACTTGTTTTCGACCTTTTTACCATCATGATTTATTAATAAGCAATATTGTTAAGGGTTTCAGAGGTGCCGATGACATTACGGAGGCTCGCGGGTGTTTACAGGCAGAAGGGACGGAACAAATTTAATTTTAATGCGTGTTGATTAAAAATATTACAACATTGTATTTTACGGCCTCAGAAAATATATAATTACAACAGAAACTGTTCAATTTCCTATCTTCTTCCGTCTTAAAAGAAAAAATATGGTTAAAAAAAAAAATTTGTTCACTACTACCAACTAACAAATGAAAACAAATTTTGTTCTATCAGAATTCACCTCCATGAACTGTTTTTTACTGTATAGATCTAGCGTTTGACCTAGCTATCTCACCTGATGTTCAGTGACGATGTGGTCGAAGATGTTATCACGCTTGACCTAGAGTGCTTACGGGCTCTCAAGGACTGCTGCCTGAACACACTATGTGTTTAGTAATGTGTTTTTCAGACTTCAGGGCGGTAGCTTGCCAGGTAGATACTCGAAAGTACCCTACCACCATGCTGAAAGTTCGATAACGGAGTAATCTTTACCGGAAGCTCAGGCTGTTGTCGGCGATCGAACCAGTATCCATCAGTTTGATAGCCGATGCTCCCCCCACTGAGCTGTCATCGCTTCAAACTCATAAGCAATATTTTTTCTTACGTTTATTAGTTAAACTTTCAATAAAATGAGCTGAAAGACTATAATTCTAATTATAAATAAAAATCTTTCTAAAAATTTTAAAAATCTTTTTATAATCTATTTAGCAAATGGTAACGCCTTAATAATTTCATGCATATTTTGCAGCTGTTTGCAGCTATTGAAAACTCAACGCCTTTTTTTTATAATATATCTGCATTTATTGTAAACGGGTAAACTAGGTAATTTCATATATAAATTATTTATCTATTATATATCTTTTCAAAATCTTATCTCTGTAAATTAAACAGATTAGAGCCGTGGAAAATTTTTTATTTCCTTTAAATTTTTTGGTATCTAGTTATCTAGGACATTATCTCACCGACGACCTTAAAGACGATGTCGACATAGAACGGGAACGAAGGGCTCTGGCGGTCCGCGGTAACATGCTGGCTCGCAGATTCGCCCGATGTACGGACCATGTTAAGATAACGCTCTTTAAGGCGTATTGTCAGGGACTGTACACGGGTGCTCTGTGGACCAGTTACACTAAAAGGTCAATGGAAACCCTTCGCATCCAATATAATAACATTTTTAGGACTATGTTGAGACTCCCTCGTTTTTGCAGCGCCTCCGAAATGTTTGCCAATACTTACACCGATGGTTTTCATGCTGTCGTACCCAAAAAAGTCGCGTCACTGATCAGGAGGGTGCGAGGGAGTCACAACAGCATCCTAAAAATAGTTGCTGAAGACTTACGAGCGCCCATACTGAGCCATTATATGCGGGTGATGATCCACTAGGAATGGTGATATCCGGCCGGACGTGGTGCCTCATTTTAGTGTGAATTTTAATTTAATCATAAGTATTAGCTGTATTATTATAATGTATTCTATTTATAAGTATGGATCATTTGTAGTCTGCTTAAATAAATGAATTGAATTAATTTATATATAAGGTGAGTACACAGTAAATATTATACTGTAAGTGTAACCGTGATATCTAAAACCTTAGTCCAAGTCTTGGAGAGTAAAAGAAAATAAAGCGTCCAATAGTGATGTGAACCTGCCTTAAACAGAAAAGACGCTTGGAATTAAACCACTCCCAGCAAATACAAATTAAATGTAAACTCAATAAAGAAAGGAAAACTTTGCGAGCTTGTTTTGCCAAGAATTTTAATATTTCGAGGCTGGCCCCTCGCTGACACATATTTTTATTCCATCGCTGTGCAAATACGAGGATGAGGGGAGATAAGAAAAACTTTGCTATGATAAGAGGGCTGAAGGATAAGCAATAGTATAAGCGTAAACGAGGGAGAATAAAACCTTTGCATTGCTTTGGTTATTATGCCAGTCTCAAGCCTCCTTAAATACGCCAAATTATGAAACCACTGAAATACAGATTTGATAATTGATTCATAATTTTATCATTCATTCATCGCAGTCATAGGATGTGTGACATATGCCTCCCCACGCTTGGCAGGCGGGTTGGCAAGCGCAGTATGGTTTTGCTATCTTCAGAAGGCACTGTTGCCTGCCCCCGTACTTCCTGGTATGTAATCCCTTAGCCGACTCTTATGGCACCCACGGGAAGAGATGGAGGAGTACTATTTTAAGCCGGTACCACAACGGCGTCATCTGTCTTCGTTGACGGACAACATGACACATTAATATAAAAGAATAACAGAAAGATTAAGAATGGGACATTGTAAAGAGCGGATAATTTAAAACGATTAGATACAAACTTTGGCCTCACAAGTTTGTCGGTTTTTATAGTTAGTATCATAAAAGATAATCCCGAAACAAACACAAAGATAGCAGTTCCCCATTACATCATAAAACCACCAAACGGAAACAATGCGACATCTATTATTGGTACCCGTTCCAACCAGTTGTCTTGCGAAGCGTTTTGTTTCCAAAGTGGAAGTAATGCGTATTGATAACTATTGGAACTCATTGCATTGATCTGTGTTTCCGCTAGATATAATATGTGTGGTATAATATATTATAATATATTATATAATAGGTATAATATTTGTCTTCAAGTTACCACTGACCAGGTATGATCCATCGTACTGAACATCAGGTAAAAACGAGGTCAAACGCCAGCCTATTTAGTACATTATAAAAACTCAAGCTTAGGATTGAAAGACGTTTGACCTACAGCACGACAAAGATTATAACATAAATTTATCAATTTATCAATAAATCATTTAATTCCGAAAATAAATATATCCGGAATCGGTAATAAAATCAATTCTCGGGGCTTTATATTCTGTATACTATGTCATATTTTATTGATAAAAATGCTTAAATAAAAATGTGAAGTTTTAAGTTGCTTATTTGTAATAAATAATATTGTGCTCCAGTAAATGCCAATTGAATGTGTTTTTTTTATTGATAGATTATTGATGTTTATCATAACATGTGTTTGTTGGTGTGAATTGGTCTATTTGTATTGTATTAAAACTTTAATTTTTATAATTAAAATAAAAAGAACATGACAAAAGTTAACTGGTGATTTTCTTTTTTATATGACTTTTGTGTATCTGTGCTTGATAGCTTTTTCCGCTGAAATAGCTTGATGGATTTGCATGAAATTCAGAAGGTACGTAACTTGTAACTTGGATTAACATATAGGCTACTCTTTATCCCGATAAAATATACAGTTTCTCTGGGATCTAACAAAAGCCTTATAAATTATGAATGTGAAAGTAACTACCTATGACTTTCTGTAACGTTTTAACGCTTACGCTGAAAGGAAAAGTATAGTCCCGTGAGATAAATGAGGTAGTCGGAAAACCGTAGTCCAGGCTGGGCGGGTAAAACCGCGGGGTGCAGCTAGTAACTTTATAAATAGCCGAGCACTAAAGTCATGAAAAACAACCCGATTAACATTTTTTTTTAATCCGTCAAAAATGCCAACTAACTATAAAATAACTATAAACTAAATAAAACTATAAGTATCCATACATGCACACGTTATTTTTATTTTGGAACTACTATATTCATTTTTACTTTTGCCATAAAAGCCTTTAAATAGAGCCGTAATACATCTCCAAAACTTTATCCCGCAGCCTCGTAGCTTACCGCTGAAAACTGGTAATATCCGGTGTGTACCGGAGCGGGCCGGTTTTTATTTGACTTGGCCTCGTTAAGCGCCCTGGCGAGGTCGAGAACTTTATGTTGTGATGTGACTTATTGGCACTGTTGCTTGTTGAGACTTTAGATAATAAACCAAATAGGCATATGGCAAGATCAAAATATATATATGTGAGGATGAATAAGGTAAACACTTACTGTGACATTACTATCGTTTGATGAGTATAAATAAATTAACTTATAAAGTAGATAGATAGATTAACTCTTTACTACAAATCATAAAATGTACATGAAAAGTAAATTTCGTACTTATTATATCGTATAGTTATATTATCGGCGGTCTTATCGCTAATGTAATATCTTACAGACAGTACAGATGTTAGACACAAGTATGTTTACCATTCGGTAACAAGGGAAATCATTTACACAATATAAAACAGTACCCATGGTGCAGTTTAGACAAAGGGTTTCTAAAAAACCTTTAGAGTCCAGCAGAGTACAAGTTAAAACTATTTCACGGCTGTCGACTTGACGAAGGATAATACCTTAAACGTTGACATGATTTTGCACAAACAAAATATTCTGTATAGAAATTCTCAGTGACTTGCGTTTTACTAAAAATATATTAAAAATCATATATTTCCAGCTTCTTTAAAAAGTAACATGTAAAAATATTTTGCTATGTGTATAACGGAGAGCAAGTGGTATTTTATCGACAAAAAACTAGGTTAGCATATTTGTACAGTGGTTACAAACAATTTCAGGTCGTGGCGCAACGAATCAATCAAATCAATCAAAGACCTTTGTGTTGATAAAAAAAAAAAATCATATGTGTGTATTAAAATAATGTCCAATAATTAAAATGAGAGTGAGATGAAATAGTGTATTTTTTATTCATCTGCTACTAGATTAACAAGCTACGGTAGGTAGCTTGCTAGTGGGTTTTTGGAAGCTTGCCTCCGTTTTATTCGAGCATACATTTTTGATAGAAGCGGCTCGGTGGTTTTTTAATTCTTTATATGAAGCACCTAGAGCGAGCGGGCACAACTTCCCTCTCAAAAGTTACACCGGAGTTGCAAGGAAAGTGTCAGGGTAAAGGGGACTCATTCAACATTAATGCGTCAATTTAACTTGGCACCAAATTATAGCGTAAATGAGTTAGTAGCAACGCTGGACTCGATTACATTTTGCGTTCCATTTTACGTACACGGATGATGGCCCGTGGAAATATTAAGGAGGCCCAAATTTATATCGAATTAAATGCATAAGACTCGCAAGCAGCAGATTGCTGATACCTCCCTTAAACTCTCGTCACACATTGATCAAAGACCTTTGTCTTAAACGATGAAGGTGTTGTGAAGAACGCCTACCCGAAATATATATGTTCGAAAGGACATAATATATCAAATAAATGTCTATATCATGTGCATAAATCAATTTATAACAGTATACTTGACGTCAAAATATTAGACGGTAATAAATTAAAAAAAAACATTGACTGACTTACTGGCTTATATCAATTGTTTCTATAGTGTTATTGAATAAAATATTTTTTTGTAATATACCTAAACTGTAAGAAATAATTATGTTATATTATATTACAAGTTAGAGTAAGATTAGATATAAAACATTTGCACGTCTGCTTGCAGACTGAATACAATACCACAAAAATAATATTAAAATCTCTATAAATGTCTGTATTCTAGCAAATAAGTTATTTGATATGGTTTGATACCAGCTCAGTTAAATTTCTCTATAGAATGTGATGATGTAATATCACACCTTTCCTAATACCCTAGCGATTCCATTAAAACGTTAATCGAAGATTATCGCACTGACCGACAATATAACTTCGTAACGGCGCCCCCAGAACCAATTATCCTACTGAGAACGGTTTTGTTGACCGGCTAACGGGTATATGCAAACGTGAACGATGTTGCCGGGTAATATGATGCTGACGAGTAATTATTAACAGTGTGTGGGTAAAGGCCTGTAGTTAATACTCTAGACATGTATTGTTATAAATTTAAAGTGATGGTAGCACAGAGGTCTTAATGAAGGATTTACCATTTTTATTATAATATTAGGTTACTTAAATTTAATAGAATATGTTTATGTTATTTGTATAAATTGTGTTTCTGGGAATAAATGATTACTGATTACTGATTACCAGCAGGCTGAGTAGGCCTAGGGCGGTAGTTTTTGGGGGCGGCGAATTTTTACCGAAAATTCTACTTGTCGTTCATAAAAAAATAAACAGCCACGTTTTCGTGTACCTACCTAAATGTTATTAGGTCGACTTGTACAAGTTAATGATAGTAAAACGACAATGTAAAACCTTCATGGTTTGATTAATTTTATTGTTTTTTTTTTTTTTTTTTTTTTTTTTTATTGGGAATAGGCAAGCGTTTGACCACTATCTCACCTGATGTTAAGTGATGATGCGGTCTACGGTGGAGCACGCCTGCCTAGAAGATACCTATTATACCTATATTACCATGAAGCGGATTGTTAAGCTCTCAGTACAATAAAAACTATTTTGAATTTTTTACAGATTGAAAAAAAAATGTGTAAGCTGTATTTATATTGTGTAAGTAGTTTAAAGGAAACCATATATTACCAGGACTAAGAGAATTAAGCTTTTCTTAAAATTACACACAAAAACTAACCTCCTCGCGGCCAATGCATAAATCCACCACTAGTCGTCTTTTGTTTTATACTGTACCCATAGATCTAGCGTTTGACCACTATCTCACTTGATGGTTTGTAACGATGTGGTTGTAAATGTTATCACGCTAGACCTAGAATGCTCACTGGCTCTCTAGGACTGTTGCCTGAACACACTATGTGTTTGGTGACAGTTTTTTAAACTTCGTCTGGGCTGGTTCTTTAAGTTACACTGTGAACGGTAAGCGTTACAGGTGAACACGTATTCAAAATGGGGGTATCATACTGTGTGTGGTATATCAGATGAAGATTACTAAACTTTAATCTAACCGGGACGGTGATGTGCTGAACTGGCCATGATCTTCATGATTATTTATGTAGGTTTTGTCGTGTGTCGGTAAATTTTTCAGTTCCTATTTTGTTGCTTTCCATGTTTGATATGTACTGTACATGCACAAAACTATTCATTTACAGTTTTGCGGGAGACGCGCCTTCGAGAGCAAATAAGAGTTTCTGTAACGAACTAGCGGCGCGTGCACAAGCATTGTCAAGCTGTGTCAAGTGAGAGAGAGAGAGAGTCGTCGATCATAGGAAAGTGTAAGCAAGAAAGCGCTACTGCAAGGGGCGTAAAATTGTGGGTATAGATAGCAAGGATTTCAACCATTTTGAGACCCGATAACCGTGCTTCAGGCAGCTCAAACTCCGGCTAATGACCCGCGCTCTCATAACTCGATCTCCAACCGTGACCTAGTCAGCGGCTTCGGGCTCGCTGGCTTCACGGTAAGACACCGAGCCCGCCGTAGACCACTGCGCCGCAGGCCCCCGATTAGACGTATCACCCATCACTCAGCTACTACCCATCTTGGTGGCTCCCCAACCGATAGGCCGCGCCATAGTCTGCGACGTCCACACACACAGACGCTACCTCGTTTAGGCGATAGCCCAAGCCGAGGTCCGAACCCCTGAGGTGCCCTTGCGCTAGTCGCACCCCCCCCTCACCCCAACCCAAAATCGGCTGAGTGCCCTCTGCACTCGCCAAAAGTCCGGTGAAGCCGTTAATACCCCATGTGGTAAACAGCATTAAGTCATTTCTAAAATAAATAAAAATCAACCATTTTGAATTCATAATATTCCTTATGCCTGAGTATATGATATTTCCAGTAAAAAAAATAATTTGATCGCAATTAAATTTGTTATTTTAATTACAAATTAATAGAAATTTAGTTTTTAATTACGTCTCACACATGACTTGAACATTTTTTTTTCAGTTGTTGTGTTCACTTTATTAGCGATTCCCTGAAGAAAAAACTCGTAAATCTTTACGATTACAAATACAATGGATGCTAATCTCGGTGAACAGATATTGGCATCGTATTTACAAAGAACCGCTTGAAGCGACTCATTTTGTACTGGAAAAGCTATTTTTATGCTCCGAGATTTTTCCAATAAAGGTTAATACAAAGCGCTCACTCCCGAAGGGTTGCCAGCAAAAGTTTCCCCGATTTTTCCGTATAATTTGTTATCATCGTGACGGTGCTAGAACTTTTTTGTTTTTCCTAATTTTCTCATAGATTAATTACATAAGCTTCTAATTAATGGATTAATTTTTCTCGTTTCATTTTAACTTGTAATTTTTTGTCCTGAAGTTCAGTTTGGAATATTCGGAATGAAAGAGTTTTGTAATGTTGGAGTCTTATTACATTTAAGTAGAAAATGATGGATTAATTAGTTTATTATGAAAAGCTTATTTGGCACTTAAATTTATTGTATGATTTCGTACTTACTTTATTTGAAATAATTGTTCACTAGTATTTGAAATATCCAGCGAATGGTTAATTTAAATTTATAAATATAATGTCAGCATGTGTTAGATATTCAAATGGAATAGATAGAGTTAAATTTAAAGTTTGAATTTCACTGTACGTTTTGCTAGTTCTCGATTTATTAACTAAGGGGAGGTAGGTAACACGTGCGATTCGATTTTGACCCATAAGCGAGGTTAATTCGTAAATACGAGTAAGTTTTTTTTTACACTGTACAGTTCGAGCATTTGACCACTATCTCACATGATAGTCAGTGACGATGTGGTCGACTTGTCGATTGTGGACACTTAAGCTAGCGGGAGCTACAAATTTAGTTGTTTTTAAATCGAGATTGAAGAAGTGGCTTATCAACCAAGCGTTCTATAGTTATGCGGAATTCATCAACGTAAGAGCAGCAGGGTATTTTATTAGGGCATAATTTTTTGACTCGCTCTGTAACTGACATAGAAACATTATTTTATATTTACTTACTCACACAATCATGTACATGCATTGTATCATTGAATATTTGCACTAAGGGTAAGGTACTATTTACAAATGCTTAGTTTTTAGTTTTACTTATAATTCTTGACGTGTATGGAAAATATGAATAAATGAATATGAATATAATATGAATAAGGGTAGTAGCTTGCCAGGCGGGTATTCCAAAGTACCCTACCACTTTGCTGGGAATTTGATAACGGTGTTACCTTCACCGGAAGCTCAAGCTGTGCTTGGGCATCGAACCAGAGCCCGTGAGTTTGACAGGCGACGCTCCCCCCTCTGAGCCCTCTGAGCTATTATCGCTTCGCAGTGGTTGAAGACCAACTGTCTAGGCGTGGAAGCCGTACCGAACAGACAGTCTCGTAGTCCAGGAGGAACCTTTTCAACTGTGAAGTATTACTAGGTATACAACGAGAATCTCTACTCGCCGGACTTAGAGGCGAATATTAGATTAGATTAGATTAGGTTCCATGACCATGACGGTCGCCATGGCTCAGTCGTCAGTGGCATGACTTCTGGTCCACGGGACCCTGGGTCTTCCAGCAGAGGCAAACATTTATGCGATAGGTATTTGTCCCGGGTCTTGGACGTTTGTGTGTTGTGATTGTGTGTGTTCCATGCCTCCCGTGATACAAGGAATCCTAGTGCGGGGGTATGAGTGTAAAAACTCTTATGTGCTTTAACTGGAGAAAGTTAAGAAAGCGTTGTTGTGACGTAGAAGGTACCTTTAATTCAGGGCTTTCGAGTTCGTTCCATTATAATAAAGCAAGTAACAGCTGTTCGACGCCAATGCTAAATTAAGGCCAGAATAGAGCGTAATACTGTACTACTTTTATGAAATTTTTAAAGCTAACACTCATTATTAGATTAAGGGCCAAGTCTTGTAATTCACAGCTAAAGAATCGCTCTTGAAGACGTGACGAACGCCAAGTACACGGAGGGCTCCCCGTTGACATCCTCAAGTAGTGTAATTATTAAGTGGGACTTGAAACGCACGGGAAGTTGCTCTACTAATTTTATTAATAATTATTTTTAAATTCCATCAAAATATGTAAAGGGAAGCAACGGCAAATTAGTACAACGCGCGAGGTCTTTGCCGCCTTGCACATAGTGCGCGTGAACGACTATAATTATTAAAAATTATATTATATTATTTTAAAAATTATGAGGCTAATCTGAGAATATGTCATATCATATGAAAATAAGCATATGAAAAACAATATGAAAAGTTACAGAATTTTTTACAAGCTTGCTAACAAAGTTTGTTCTTCTATTTTTACCCTGACAAAATGCACATGTAGGGTAAGCCAAAACGAAAAAAAATAACAAAAAGTTTTAGTACAACTAAAAGTACAACTTTTAAAAGAAAGACAGAGAAACATGTATTTTTAAGTACACTTGACCCGAATATAGAACTGTTATTTTTAAACAACAATACGATGCATGTGGTAAATCATACTGCGCTCGCCAACCCGCCTGCCAAGCGTGGCGATAATTGGCAAATCCCCCCTATATGGAGGAGGCGTATGTCCAGCAGTGGATGTGCAATTGCTGAGAAGAAGAAGAAGAAGAGGTTTCCCGAGGGCTTAGGTAAATAAAACGTGATTTTATCTGTTTAAAATAACCTAGGAATGTATAGTAGAGTGCAGAACGATCAAGCATAGGTCTGACATTGATAGTGGTCACGGTCAGAATGAGCGGGTGGAGAGCGGCACCATCCAGAGGAATTATCATTTGTTTGGGCACAAAAAGCTTAAGTGTTATTCCAAGACCTGAAGTATCTACATACCAAATTTCATCCAAATCCGTCTAGCCGTTTGAGCGTCAATAAGTAACAAACATAGACACAAACTGTAGACAAAACAATAAAAAATTGAAACCACAACTGTGGTTTCAGTAGCATAATCATCACGGTTTTACTACAGTGACCGTCGCCTGTCAATCTGACGGACACTGGTTCGAGCCCCAACAACAGCTTGAGCTTCCGGTAAAGGTAACACCGTTATCAATGGTGGTAGGGTACTTTCGAGTACCCGCTTGGCTAGCTACCACCCTTAACTTTGAAAAACTGCCACCAAACACAGTGTGTTCAGGGAGTGCAGTCCTTGAGAGCCAGTGAGTATTCTAGGTCTAGCGTGATAACATCTTCGAACACATCGTCACTAACCATCAAGTGAGATAGCGGTCAAACGGTCAAACAAACTAGATCTTTATTGTATAAAAAAATGATATCGTATCAAGCGAAGGCACCATACCCTTATTCTAAGAGTTATATGGTTCATTGCATAACGGTATACGGCAATACACAGGACGGTATTCTGTAGTCGAGGGTTCAAGTCCCACTAGTAACCGAATTATTTCGTCCAAATCATTTGAACGTATGATAACTACTGTCAATTAGCCATTCAAACATAAAGGCAAAACTTCCATTAGAGATCCATCTTGTAGTCATTATGATTACCACATTGTACTCAAGTGGACGGATTGAAATCGTGACTAGAATAATACTTGTTTCTAGGATTTTTATTTCGTGTTTATTATTCACCACGTAACTTTGTTTTGTCTACGATATTGTTTGTTATTGTGAGGGTCTACATGTATTATACACAGGTTTTTATATGTTACAGGAATTTATAATGGTTTGTTTTGTTCCTCTTTAACCGTCTTCAAATAAAAGAGGAGGTTGTCAATTCGACCTTCATGTGCCCTTTTTGTTCAGAACTTGCGACTGGGTGAACCGATTTTGATATTATTTTTTATTTGAAAGTTGGTGCTTCCCGTGTCGTTCTAATAAAATTTCATCAAAATAGGATAAGTGGTTTATGAACAACACTCCAATAACTGAAAAAGCTACGTAATTTTTTTTTAAAACACGTTATTTTTTTTATGCATGCAAGAGATTTTCAACTCTAATACTTTAATATAAATATTATTTAAAAAAGAATATAAGGATCACGTCAATACTTAACATCACGTGAGACAGTGGTCTAACGCAAGCTTTTAATAAATAACAAAATCGCGATCACCTAAAGTCTATAGTTACTAGATAGAGCAACAGGCAAACGCTTAGGTAGTTTTTAGTTTTTCAAGACCTATTTTTTGTGAGAGCACAGGAAAACTATTTCTACCTATTATAAAATATACTAGCTGCGCCCCGCGGTTTCATCCGCGTGGATTAAGATTTTCGCGCTACCTCTATAATCCCACGGGAACTATACTTTTAAGTAGCCTATGTGCTATTCCAGGGCTTAACCTATATCCATACAAAATTTCACACAAAATAAGTATCTAAATCCGTTTGAGTGTGAAGAACAAGCAGAGGTTTTTGAATGATTAACCCACGAGAACAGTAATTATTTTCCGGATAAATAGTAGCCTATGTATTAATCCCAACCTCTGCACTATCTCCATACCAAATCTCATCAAAACCGGTGTAGCCGTTTGAGCGTGAAGGAGTAGCAAACGTTTTATAATTATTTGCATATACCACGGGAACAGCTATAATTTTCGGGATAAAACGTAGCCTATGTGTGTGTAATCTAGTGCCTGAACTATCTCCATACCTAATTTCATCAAAATCGGTGCAGCCGTATGAGCATGAAGGAGTAACAAACACACTTATACACAAACATACATACAAACTTTCGCCTTTATAACATTAGCAGGATTTTTATTTATTTATTTTATTTTATTTTTAGCCATACTTGCTACACCAATCCCCAAAGTTACACCAGTGAGAAAATCAAGGGTCACCTTGGATGATGTAATTGAAACAAATACCCTATTTACGTGGTCTCGTAATGAACAAACTATTTTTATTTATTTATTTTATTTTATTTTTAGCCATACTTGCTACACCAATCCCCAAAGTTACACCAGTGAGAAAATCAAGGGTCACCTTGGATGATGTAATTGAAACAAATACCCTATTTACGTGGTCTCGTAATGAACAAACTATTTTTATTTATTTTTTTTTTGTTTATTTTTTTTTATTCACAATAGTCAGGCGTTTGACCACTATCTCACCTGATGTTAAGTGATGATGTTGTCTACGATGATTCACGTCTGCCTAGAAGATACCTTATGTACTTTTATGTCATTTATGTAGTTTTTTTTATTGAATCAACGTTTCAAGGGTAAACAACTTTTAGTCCAAGATTTATATACAAACTATGTGAATAAGTTTTTAAACTAACACAATAATTAACATAATTATCGGGATATTTACCATGTATTTTATTTGATCGATATTTCTGCACAGTTGTGTGCGCTATTACACGAATAAACTGAATTTTATGCGGATAAGTATTCTTTACTAATTGTTAAAAAAACAATTTTTTTTGAACTTTGTATAGGTATTTAATGGAAATCTCGATTTTAAATTATGTATTTAATGTAATTAATAACATTTTCATAAAAACATTACTACTCATTGAGTATGTTGTAACTAGTAGTACGAGATACGGCTTAAGAAATAAATCCCCTCATCTGTTATTTACTTGTGACTTTGATTATATGTTAATTAATATGTAGATTGATACATTGCACATGGCTTGCCTAGCGAAATCCCGTGCCTACACTGTTTAATAATATTAACTTTAATATTAAACAGTGCTATTTGACTGGATTAAAAAAAATTAAAGCTTATTTTATTGCCTATCCAACAGGAAGATTGACTATTTAAAACTGTGTCATGTTCATGTAGGTATACTTAGATTTTTTTAAAGTTTAGATTGAAGCGCGCGTAGGGAAAGTAACAGAGAAGCATTGCGCTACTTCATGTGAGAGACAAGGACGCAGAGAGATTTTTTATAATTATTAGGTTATTTGATAGTGTAGACCTGACTAAGATCGCAGGCAAGGGCTGGATGCGGGCCGCTTCCAACAGGTCCTTGTGGAAATCAATGGGGGAGGCCTATGTCCAGCAGTGGACGTCCTATGGCTGAGATGATGATGATGATAGTGTAGGCCCGAACTTATTTCGGCAACCCATGTGCACTTTATCCCTCTACATATTATCTAACATTTAAGCCGTTTCATAATTAAATAACAGAGGAAAGGATATATTTCTTAAGCCGTATCGTAGACCATAGGAAGCTGAACTCAAATTCTATTTCGGATCCCAAGACAACATTTCGTAGTAACAAGCGGACAGCAAATTTGCCGGATAAACGCCACAGAGCTCAACGAAGGATGTACTCGTGGGAATTGTCACGATGTCGAGCTCTTTAGATGTAGTGAGTGCGTAAAAACTAACTTATGCCAGAATTTGTAGCATTTTGAACATCAAGGGTAGACTTTAAAGTAAGACTCAGGTTTAGTTTTCAGCTAAGTATGTTTTCGGAAATTATATTCACTTTTCACAAGATCAAATATAATATTGAACTAGTACCGTACATAATTTTATAATTCTGGAAAATATTGATTTTTAAGTGCGTACGTAAGATTAATATCTTTATATCGTCTTTACGCGATTATTATAAGTTTGTTTGTCGTATGTCACTAATACCTCAATTGATGGTGAGTGACGATGTGGTCGAAGATGTTGTCACGCTAGACCTAGAATGCTTACTGGCTCTCAAGAACTGCTGTCGGAACACACTATGTGTTCGGTGACAGTTTTTGAAACCTGAGGGTGGTAGCTAGCCAGGCGGGTACTCGAAAGAGCCCACCAAGCTGGGAATTTGATAACGGCGTTATCTTTACCGGAAACTCAAGCTGTTGTTGAGGATCGAACCAGTGTCCATCAGTACGACAGCCGGCGCTCCCCCCGCTGATATCGCTTCATAAGTGATGTTACAATAGACACGGGAACCGAACCGAACTGATTTATAGGTTATATATTCATAGGTTTACCGAATTTATTAACCAAATACATCTACTTGTGTTAGCAATTTCGGCACAATTGCCATACAAAAAAAATAAAATAAAAACCGATCTGTTTAACTTGGCGAGCGTCAATTTCAATAATTTCCCCAAAAAGGCTCAATCCCTGTTTATGGGTAAACAATCGTAGGCCCCATAAATATTCAGTATTTACTCTTGGCAGTAGCGGTGTTGTCGATAAGACGTTTCACTTATTAGTTTATTTGGATTCTTTGGAAAATATTATTTATTACGATATTTTTTATTTTTCTATGACACTCAAACCCTCGCAAGCATGGACATACTTCTTATTAATTTTCCTTACTAGCCAGATCTCAGGTCAGGTCGTCTTTCCACCGTGTTTGTGGACGTCCAACGCTGCGCTTGCCTGTCCGAGGTCTCCACTCGATAAACTTTCGATCCCGACGGCTGTCAGTTTTTCGAGCTTTGTGCCCTGCCCACTGCCATTTCAACTGAGCTATGTCGGTAACTTTCGTTCTTCTAAGGATCTCCTAATATCTGATTTGATCTCTTAGAAAAACCCCGAGCATAGCTCTCTCCATAGCTGCGACCTTGAACTTGCTCTTATTATATAAGACCAGTTAAATTTTATATAAGTATTATATTATAATTATATAAGTAAGTTACAATAATATATATATTAATTATATAAGTAAAGAGACCAGGTTTCAGCTCCGTATATCCTCGCCGATAACACACACTGATCGAAGACTAGTTTTTTTTCTTTTTTTTGTGAAGAAAATGATTATAATAGCGACTTTATTTTCTCAGTAATATGTCTATACAGCTAAAGAAGACTTTTCAAAAAATCCACTTCACATGATATCGGTAAAAGTTCCCAACAAGTAATATAGCTTAATGGATGCCGAAAAAAAATCATCGTTCCAGGAGCGATCCTCGCTAATATCCTATCATAACAACTTTATCGGTTGGTTTTAGAGATAAAACGGATGTTTACCGAACATAACTTACATAATATTCAACGAGAAATCAATACATGGTTTTCTGCTTCGATTGAGGCGTATCCTTTTGTATACTTTATAAATCTAGCATTTGTAAACTCTAAGGCTTTCACGGCCGGCGATGCATGTTGTATGTATTGCTTCCGGGCTGTTTGGCCGTGGTCTATGTGAAACTTTTGTTCCAGACGTTTCGTCGATCACTGCGTATATTGCGCGATTCTGCGATTCTAGAGTTTTTATTGGTTCTCAAGGATTGAGAAGGAGTGAAAGATTAGTGCCTGAACAATTTTGTGTTTGGTCATAATACTAATGATATATTCTTCAGTATGTTTAGAGATATTGGGTCTCTCTGTATTTTCTATTGTAAAAGCAGCAGATTCATAATACTTCTCGTATTCTGAAGAAGTCTGACCTTATTCCGGCATCACGGTTTCAGCACTGCATTAGCGACACTGGTTAAAAGCTTATCCACATAATATGTCTCATTGGAGTCACATAACTGTGCGATTCTACTGGTGGTTTTTGCCATACACCTGCTAAATATGGAAAGAGCTTCCTACCTCAGTGTCCCTGAGTAGCTGCAATATGGAACTCTTCAAAATAAGAGTTAACAGAGTCTTAAAAATGATTGGCAACGTCTGCATGTTGGCCATCTTTTTCTTTTTCTAACGGACTAATGCTGTTTGCCTCTACCGGCATTTACAGCTTCACCAGAGGGGGGGCGAGCACAGATGGTGCTCAGCCCGGTATTTGTGCGGGCGCAGAAGGCGCACCGCCTAGTGAGGCTAGCGCTGACGGCTCGCCGTCGAGCTCGGTGTCTGACTGTGTTGGCCATCTATCACATTAAAAATATATATCCAAAATGCCGGTCGAATGTTATGAGTCTCTTGCGATTGCACCTGATAACGTGACAAAATTCTGGCTCTTAGAAGTTACTGTTTTAATTATATCTGAGTACACAAATGGGAATTTCAGAAAGAGTGACCGAGGCCGTAACGACTGATTGACAATTTGCGATCGGGATATTTTTCTCGTGACGTCGTTTGAACGATCTCAAGAGATTAAGCTTGGTGACAGAACTGGTTTAGTTCAGACTGGCTTTCTTAAACGACTCATACGCTTGACCTGTAACATATCTAGTAGGTTATTTGTCTATGCAATTTCTACAATCACTTCTGTGTGGGTGTGTATATGTATATAAGTATATATATCAGTCATCAGGTTACCAGAGTACAGGCTCTGCCAAATTTTGGGACCTTGTGTGAAAGTTAAAAAATTTTTTTTTTTTTTTTTTGCTTTTGATGTATTTATTTATTTGAGTTTGAAAACTATCGCGAGTTTCATTTAACATTAATATCTAAGAACCGGATAAGCCTCACGTGAAATTTCGTGGAAAATTACTCTCCGACCATTTTCGAACTCCCAGACGAAGAACTGCAAATCAGTTCGAAACTGGTCGAAGAGTAAGTTTCCAGCAAATATCACGTGATTCCTAGCCGGTTCTTAGATAATAACCTTAATTTATTTCTAATCTTTTTATGCATTAATATTTTTTATTTTATGATAGTGTCTTCTTGAGCTATGTATGGACTAGTTTAAGCTGATAAAATGTAGTACATAGTCAATTTATCACTTAACTAGCAGCGCCCGCCGGCATAGGTGTGAATACGTAATAGACAAAGGAAGTTACTTTAATGTTTAAAATATTGGTCAGCTTTTGTTGTATCAGAAGCACTATCAATTCTGTCGAGACAAAAAGTAGACAATGTGTTAATCCAGTTTATTAACAATTATACACAATTTATTGCAAAAATACAAGCGGATTTTCCGGAAAAAAAATTGGCCAGAGATTATTATATTTCCAGAGGTTTGCGTCGGGGGGGAATTACTAAACTAAAACACGGAAATTACTAGCGTAATAAGTCAGAGTGTTCCGACTATAGTTTTGAGTATTGAGTATTAGGCGGTCCGCGACCGCGCCCAGGAGCGCCATGTATTCTCCTTGAATAATACCACCGAATATGGTTGAAACTATAGTCGGACCACTCTGGCTTATTATGTGAGTAATTCTCGTGTCGGTAGCACTCTGCCTTCTGAGCCGCTGGTCCCGGGTTCGATTCCCGGACAGGTCAAACATTTGTGTGCATGAACATGTCTGTTTGACCTGTGTCTGGGTGTGTATATGTATATAAGTATATATCAGTCATCAGGTTAGCAACTACAGGCTCTGCCTAGTTTGGGACCTGAAGACCTTGTGTGAATGTTGTTCCATATTATTATTATATTATATTATTATTTACTTTAAATATCAGAAGTATTACATTTACTAAGATAGTCTTTATACTTCACGCCAAAATAGCTTACAGATGATCGTTTATTTCTGACTTACTTAACATCTATAATATAGCTCATGCATTATTTTGATGTATGAGCTGAGCTACGTTAGTGTAAAGTTTCCTCAAAATCTCATAAAGTAGTTTTTACATGAAGGAAACAAACATACACGCATATGTTTCGAATTTATAATATGAGTGTGATGGCATCGCATAGAAGTGCAAGCTTTATACAATGCATTTATACAAATGTGTTCTATAAACAAATTCTCTGAAAGCTCGAAATGCTGAGATTCATAAAGATGAACTTTAATTAAATTAAATGTATCCGAAAAGCTTTCACTTTGAAGTTTAAGGAAATGCATCTTTTATACAGCTCATAAATAATAATACTAAGTTCTAAAGAGGTTCTTATCGTACGGTATTAAAGTTAAGATTTACATTATTCTTTGTTTTTGTAAGTTTCTAAGTGATTTCAATTTTACTGGTAGTTTTATGTACCGTGTTTACGGAAGATTTTATATTGCGTGATGTATATAAGCAGACCCAGTATGGCAATTAAATACGACAAGAAATACAATTAAGACCAACATAATAAAATATGTTTTAAAACTTAATTATTTATTTTTCAAACGAAGCGTGGTGAGTACTGGCATCCCCCCACCTAAAAATGCATGGGAAAATCATATGTCCAGTAGTGGATGCTCTATGGATTGGATAAAAAAATAAATACAGTCACGTTATGAAACAATGAAATCAAGCAACACACACTATAAATTCTTGATACGCATGACGCCCCCTCTGCCTAGCGGTTCTAGCATCGTGGACACCACATTTTCCTTTACCTCTTGTGCAAATTGAAAAAAGTATAAAAAAAAAGTTATTATACTTACAATTATATGCATATTTTGATACGCAGCCAACTCTGCCTTGAACAAGTTAATTCACACATTTGAGTGTTAAAGTCACATCCATTTTATTTGCTAAAAATTATTAATTCAGTTATTTTGTAACCGTGGACTCAGGTCCCATTAATATTATAACCGAACTAGAATTTTTCCCTCAAATGGAAAACTTCTGGTTTTTTTTATACTGTATAGATTTAGCGTTCGACCACTATCTCTCTTGATGGTCAGTGAAAATGTGGTCGACGATGTTATCACGCTAGACCTAATATGCTTACTGGCTGTCGAGGACTGCTGCCTAAACACGCTATGTATTTGGAGACAGTTTTTAAACTTGAGAGTGGTAGCTAGTCAGGCGGGTGCTCGAAAGTACCCTGGGATTTGATAACGGTGTTACCTTCACCGGAAGCTCAAGCTGTTGTTGAGGACCGAACCAGTGTCGGTCAATTTGACAACCGACGCTCCTCCCGCTGAGCTATCATCGCTTCGAAATAGGGATGTCATGACGACAATGAACCAAAGAAAAATGTTTTTATTATTGATTATTTAAGTATTGAGGGGGCGAGTGAATAATACACACGTAGATATAGTATTTGTGAAGGCAGGGTTGACTACGAGTGATAAAATATGGATAGGTGCTCTTGAGGGAGCGGTTTCCATAAAAACACTCAATATTTTATGTCTTCGTAAACATCATGGAGAGTGGAATGTCTGAATTATACATATGACAGTTTTTCTCAATTTGTGTTTTATTGTGTTATGAAAATAGATTGAATATAAAAAATTACGTATTTGCAAAATATTTCAGATGTAGAAAAATTATTAAACGTGATATATCCCACTAATATTATCGGAAATATTATCTTTCCAGTAGTGAAACTCGGCCCTGTCCTGGATAATTTTTTTAATTTTTTTTTACATATTTTAAGTTTGCGTTTGACAACTGTCTTATCTGATGTTAAGTGATGACGTTGCCTAGGATTTAGCACGCAAACCTAGAAGGTACCTATTCACTCGCGACTTGAACACTCCAGGATTATCATCATCATCATCATCTCAGCCATAGGACGTCCACTGCTGGACATAGGCCTCCCCCATTGATTTCCACAAGGACCTGTTGGAAGCGGCCCGCATCCAGCCCTTGCCTGCGATCTTAGTCAGGTCGTCTGTCCACCTGGTCGGTGGCCGTCCTATGCTGCGCTTGCCAGTCCGTGGTCTCCATTCTAGAACTTTTCGGCCCCAACGGCCATCAGTTCTTCGAGCTATGTGCCCTGCCCACTGCCACTTAAACTTGCTAATCCGCTGGGCTATATCGGTGACTTGCTTTCTTCTACGGATCTCCTCATTTCTGATTCGATCACGTAGAGAAACCCCGAGCATAGCTCTCTCCATAGCTCGTTGTGCGACTCTGAGCCTGCTCAGAAGGCCCATAGTCAGAGACCACGTTTCGGTTCCGTAAGTCATCACTGGTGACACACACCAGGATTATACATATCGGGAAACACAGACTCGGGCAACGAGTTCCATTCCTTGGAATGGATTATTATTATTATAATTACCCACAAACGCCCCGTACGTAAACATGCGGTAGGGCTGCCCGCGTACTTAGTAGTATTTTAATTTTATCATCATCATCATCATCATCTCAGCCATAGGACGTCGCTGACCGACGACCGTTTCTATGAAGACATAATACTGGATAGATATTATTACCGTGGTTTAATTATATGACATCACCAGCAGGTGGCGCCACATTACCTACTGAACCGTTCTACACCGCACCTTTTCGTACTGTAGTATACCATACCACGCCTTTAAAACGACTTCGTCGATTAACGGTGCCGTGGCACTGATTAGTAACACCCTGTTAACGCAGATTTACAGAAATTGACGCCATTTCGACGGTTTAGATTTCATAACTAATCAAAATCGATCATTAGCTTAAGTGACAAGTTTCCAATTCACTTGATGGCTATTCAAATAAGTTTTGGAGTGGTTAAGTAAATAATTTATGTAATGATTTAAGAAACCCTCACGCTTTAGAGTAAGTAGCAAAGAGTATAATCATCCATTTTGAAGCGATGATAGCTCAGCGAGGGGACCGATTCTTAGGCCAAAATGGTTGCATTGTATATCATACTAGCTGTGCCCCACGGTGTCACCCGCGTGGACTACAGTTTTCCATTACCTCAATTATCCCATGAGAGCTATACTTTTAGCGGGATAAAAAGTATCCCTAGTATTTTTTCAGTGTTTAAGCTATCTTCAGTCTAAATTTCATAAAGCGTAACAGAAGTTTTTGAATTATTTGCTCATTCAACGAGAACACCAACTATTTTTGGGATAAAAAGTAGCCTATGTGTTAATGTATTTTCATACCCAATTTTATTGAAATCGGTGTATCTGTTTGAACGTGAAGAAGTAACAAACATATACACAAACTTTCCCCTTTATAATATTAGTGTGATGTGATTTTGACAATGGTAGTGATCCGCTTATTCAACTGAACTAAACTTAAATTTTGGAAAACTAAATCAGTTCTTATACGGTTACGATAAAGTCTACATTAGTATGAGACTTATCAATAACATCACTAAAATTAAAATATGTTTATTAAATTTGCGGGTAGTTTCAGCTAAATTAAGTTGCCATTTATTTGGTGCCTACTAAAAGTACCCGCAATTGGCCAACAGTTGAATAAAACTCGTCTAATATTAGTGAGAGCGTTGTATGGAGTTATACGAATTTGAATTTTAGCGTAAATAGAATACGAGCTATTTCAATTTGAAGAATTTTATTGAATTTTAGCTAGTTTATGTGATTGACAGAATTAGGGCCAATATCTGTAGATCGGTGAGTCAGTAAGCCCGTTCCTTACCTGATGCAGCACCTTTGTTTCCATGCTGTTTCGCTGCCTTCGATGCTTAGTCACGTAAGAGTTCTTCACGACGATTTTGAGACGTGTAACTGTTATTGCGCCTGGCAGTCGTAAATGTTTTTAGACCATAATTATATCCAGGTATACTCACGCCTTTTTCCCGTGGGGGTCGGAAGAGACGACAGCTTTCTAATTGCTACGATCCTGACACACTGCCTTATCTACGCATGTCAGACCTTTCATACAAGAGCATCGAGCTTCTTGGTTTGCCCCTTTTTTAGAAAGTTTTGATTTTGAAACGTTTGCCTTTGAACGAGCATGTACCGAAATACCGTGTCACGTACGAAATTTGTGTGATGTGTCGATAGTTTCAATATTTATGAAATAGAGTTAAATTTTTTGGTAAAAATTTTTTTTACTCTGCTCTACTACTACTACTAGTCGTCTCAGTATGTAAATTTTTCTCTTCTTTTCTTTTAAAATCTTTCATTAACATCAGTGCGAATATGTTTTTACTAGATTTAGAAAAAAATTAACAAAAAAATGAAAACGGCTTGAAGTCAGTTCCATTTATTAGTAATTTTTTTTTCAACCTGACCTTTGCTAACCACGGGATCAATTGTCATTGTGTATGTTCACCGATTTCTTCACCATCAATAAAAAAGTCATCCAGATAGACGTAACACTTTTCAGTTGTTGTAGTGTAACTCTAAAACCGCTTGCCCTATTTTGATGAAATTTAATTGAGACCACACGGAAAAAAACAATATTTCAAATAAAAAAAGAATTCAAGAAAATCGGTTATCCCAGTCGAAGGTTGTCAGTTAAAAAACAAACATGTTCTATTTTTGTTATATTTTTTTACCATTATTTTCAATGCTATTTGTCAGAGGAAATGGAAATTGTCCATCTGAGGCATATCGTTTGATTTCAAAGCTTCAGTAGAAGCACACTGGAACGCTTGGCACGAACCGTAAATCGCTTAGCAACCAGCTATTAATTCCTCAAACTATTCACCAAAGCTTTGCTAGCCAATTTGATACAATCTGTGAATAATCGATAATACAACAAATAATTGTTTCGAGTGCCGTTTTCTGTATTTCGACATTAGAAATATCTTTGGAAATGAAAAATCTGTTGTAAACATTTCATTTTCATTTTAAAATAATACCTTTCACTATTATAAATCACTTGAATTGTGTTTGTGATCTCGTAATCTAAATTTTATAGCTATGGGTCTTTGAATAGGAATGTGAGTAATAAAATAAATTGCTCATGAAAAATGTATTTTATTATGTAACAAACTGTGTCCAAACCAACAATTCTATAACTAAGTGTAAATTGCGTCCTCGTCACATAAACACATCATCGCTGAGAGATTTTCCCGGCGAGCAATCATCCTCAAAAGTCACCATTTTGTCCCTATTCTTTACACTCACTTTTTCATGTCCTTTTCCATTGTCTGTAAGATCGGATAAATCGTATAGTCCACCTATCCCGCTTAGGTTAAACTCGCTAAGACTTCGCGGCACAAAATACTCAACACAACGGTCAGCATGCCCAGCTGAACGGCGCGCAGGTGTGTTGCGCTGGAAGCTCTCCTCACCATAATTAGCAGACTTTCTTCTTGGGAGGCTGTTAAATTTAGTCGGATGCAAGCTATCCACTTTAAAAGTCACTTGCTGCCGCTTTTCGGGACAACTCGTAAAAGTAACCGACGGCCCCGCTTCGGCCGTCTCCCTGTGTCAAGAGACCACGGACATCGCCAGCTTATCGTTGCATATTTTCTCCGCACTATGCACTGCTCGTGTCTTTGCACCTCCAGCGCAGAGCACCGTGAAACTACGCAGAATAGAACTCATGTCTTCTTGTATAAGGTTGAAGCACATAGCTATCACAACAATACCAACTAGTATGTATATACAGCACACTCCTAACGCCACATCTTCGGCTTTGGCTGAGACCGTGCTGGCGTATAAACCAGGGCGGAGGTTTCCGAACCCGATGGTAGCAAGACTGGAAAAGGAGAAGTAACAGCCATCCATGATTGTCCATTTTTCTGTTGTATGGAATACTAGTGTTCCTAGTGCTATATACAGTACAATCAGCAGTAAACTGAGGAGAATCGGCACACGTGTGTGATCCTGACAGGTCCAATGATAACCACCATTGAAGCTGTCAAGGTTCAATGCTGCTTGGAATGGAGTACGTTTCTGTCGATCAGGGTAGCTGTTTTGTTTCTCGCAGTCATATTGCTTACATTCTGCAAGGGTTAATTGGTTGAGGCAATCAGCCTTGGCGTGAAAATTGTCAGTCTTGAACCGTGAAGGACACACTTTTGAGTACAATACACGGAAATTTCTCGCCAACGCCTCTCCTATAGTGGATAGGTACAGCATGATAATAGGGATGCCGATACATGCATACGCAATTGCTACCATCTTGCCTACTGATGACTTTGGAGTGACGTTCCCGTGACCTGGAAAACATATGAAAAGTAAGTGTAAATTGACAGCAGAATAAACTCATACTTTTTTTGTTTTCTTTTATGGAGTTCATGCCGTTAACGATGAATCACGCTTGCCTAGAAGATTCACTCCGGGCTTGAAGATACCCAGGTTGTATCCATGTGGAAACACAGACTAAGGCAATGAATTCCAATCGTTAGCTGTACACACTATGAATGTGGAAGCAAAAAGGGTGCAGAATGACAGGTTGAAGTCTAAAAAAGTGTGTTAGAAAGAAAAAAAAAAGTACATAATGTCGCATCGCAGTCCTTTTGGTCGATGGAGTTAAATTCTTTGGATGGCATGATTGTATAACTTATATTTTAAATATAATTTCATGTTTTTTATAAAACATATTCTGGTCTAGTGCCCTTAAACTCAGTGTCTAATTTTAGTATTAATGTCGCAAATTTCTTAATTTTGGTGTAGGTACTAGACTTTTCGCTACCCCAACCAAAGTTGTTTGGTTCTATTCTGGTGAATACAGCATTTTTTAATGTGCCCATCAGGACCTCGGCGGCTTTCTTTCTGACGAGGTGGGGTTTCTTATAGTACATAGTTCATATTAAGTAGGTACATTGATGTAAAAAAAATAATTGACATTTTAAATGAAAAGATGAAATTAGTACGTGTTTAACAGTTTATCCAATGCGATTTCTGGATAAACGCTATTTGCTTTGTTCTTTTCGTAGTACCACCGAGTTAAGTAGATAAGGAATGCGCTTAGCCAGATACTAAAACTATTATGATTGCTCACCTATAGTAGTAATGAGTGTCAACGCATACAGAAAACTGCTGGAGAAAGTCCATCTGTAGTCGCCTTCATGGTCAAAACTGACTCTACTCCCAAAAGTTATTTCTCCCTTCATGCTTTTAATAAGAACTTTCTGGAAGTCCATCAGCTCCTTAGCCGCCAGTTTCGTCCAGTTCTCTTTGTATAAAATATTTAAGTCCTCCGTTATGGACCAGAGTCTTTCAACCGTTCTTGATCTCATGTCTGTGCTACGCTCCTGGGCCTGGCTAAGGTTTGGCTTGGAAGCAGCAACTGCTGTCTCTTCGGTTACGTTTCCCTCTATCGCAAGGAAAAGAAAGCCTCCGAGTAAGTTGTATGTGAGGACAAGGAAGCATATTGCTAAACAAGTCAGTGGCGATGCTTTCCGTTTGTGTGCGCATCTGCAGCAGAACAGCCGCGTGTCATCTGGTCTTCTGGATGTGAAGCAGCATTTGGGTTCCTCTGCGAACTGGTCGTTCTTGCAATATGTACGAGTAGACAGCTCCCGGCTGCCGTCCTCAAGCATGGTGCGGCTTACAGACACATGGTGTTAACTTCATCGGATTTTGTACTTTTTGTCGTGTCTTCTTTTTGTGCGGAACATTCTAGGCTACGGTGTGGGGTCGTGTAGCGGTGGCCTGTAACAATAGAAAACATATGTTTTTTTTGTTTTTTTTTATCACACTCTGAACCCCTGTTTAATATGTTGGTTTACATACTGGGTACAGGCAAAGCCTAGTGTGAAGACTACGGATAATGAATGACCTTAGTTTATCTCTGTCAGCGTTAGATATAGTTTTGATAAGTAATATTCATTTGTATTATGTATTTGCCATTTGTGTTTAGCGCTGGAAATAAAAACATTTTTATATTTATTTATAAAGTGTAAGGGAAACATAGTGTTGGGAGAAGAAGAACATCCTGGCTAAAGGACTTACGCCAGTGGTTCAACAAAAGCACCCGTTCATTGTTCAGAGTTGCTGTGTCCAGGGTACAAATCGCCTTGATATTCGCCGACCTTCATTAGAAGATGGCACCCAAAGAAGAAGAAGAAGATTTATAAAGTATCAAACATGGTATTTAAGGAAGACCGAACGTTGCTGACCATTGTTTTACATACTTTATAAATCTAGCGTTTGATCACTAACTCATTTGATCAGAGACAATATGGCCGAAGATGTAATCGTAAATATCGGATTCGGGAACGATAAATAATTTCATACAAAATATTATATCGTACCTACGTATTTCATGAAAATATTTTTTTCCTTATTTATTATGTATTATACCTTTGTTGGGTAATATTTTTTTGACTCAAACACGAGGTTTATGAAAATTTCGGTATCTGACTGTGCGTAAACATTTACCTCCTTTTTTTGAAGTAAGTAGAGATCGAGTCTCGCCATTTCGGAAAAATGAATAACGCCCTCGTCCATAATATGTTTTTATTCTATGATTCTTATACAAATAATTAATTGACGTATTGAATTGTATTGTTTTTAATTTATTTTAAATTTTAAGAATTACTATTTAATTAAGAATAATTGTATATTGTATTTTTCCTTGATGGATACTGTATTTTAATTGGACTTGTAACATATGAAATATTATTAATAAAGTGACTATGACTATGAAAGAACACAATGTTTGTTCCGATGGAAACATCAGGTTTGTATGTAATAATGTATTTTACAAGTGGCGTACCTGCACTCAAACTGTAAAGAGACCGCAAAGTCCAGTTCACTAATAATAATCTAAGACGAGTAACTCTGTTACATAATTATTATTATACTCGAGAGATTTCCTCGGGCAGTAAGTAAATAGCAATTAGAACTGGCTTTGGCTCCTGGTAAGCAACGCTAATTGGTGAACTGATTCTTAGAATGATAAAATACGATACCATGTTGTATTTTGTCATTCTAAGAATCAGTATTTTTTTCGTAGTATTCGCATACATGAGATCGTTTAGATAATGCCATAACCAAGAATTCTGCGTTACTGGGTGTTACCATTATAATTTCATTATTCGGCTACGTTCAGGCATTTACAAATACACAATCTCAATTTAAAATAACTTAACAGTTTAGTTATCACTCATTCAAATCTAATCAAACTAACACTATAAATGCGAAAGTGTGTTTGTATGTACGTGTGTAAATGTTTGTTACCTTTCACGCTTAAATGGCTTAATAGATCTTAATGAAATTCGGAACGTAGTTACCTAAGTTATAATCTGGATTAACACATGTATGTATGGTTCTTCCGGGGTAAAACAAAAGCCTAAGAATAATATAAATGTGAAAGTAGATATGTCTGTCTGTCACTTTTGCGCGCTTTGGATGGATTTTGATATCCATATATATTTTATTTTTTATTTATTTATTTATTAACATTCACACAAGGTCTTCAGGTCCCAAACTAGGCAGAGCCTGTGCTATGGTCACCTGATGACTAATATATTATATACTTATATACATATACACATCCAGACACAGGTCAAACAGATATGTTCATGCACACAAATGTTTGACCTGTCCGGGAATCGAACCCGGTACCAGCAGCTCAGAAGGCAGAGTGCTACCAACTGCGCCAACCGGCCAGTCATATATATATATATGCTACTTTATGCTATGGACAAAATAATGGGTCTCGTGGGATAAACAATTGATTTAGCAAGAAAACTGAAAACCACGCGGATGAAACAATGGGGCGCATCAAATACTTCATAAACGTTAGTTCAAAGAGTCAATTCTTACATACTAAATTTATTTTATAATAATAATAATAAATAATAATAATTCTTTATTTTTTATTATCTTTATTATATTATTATTTTTATTTGTTTATTTTTACATGGAAGACCAACGGCCTTCTATACAATATAACGACTTAATATTTAACAAAAGGCCAATAATAGGTCCTCACGGATAATGACATTATGTTTTTACAATATCGTGAACCACATATTATGCAAGCATTACTTTTACACGTATAAACGTATATGCATTATAGTATTAATAAAACCAGTTTACTCAAAGAACTCTCTGCTCAACAGCTGCCTGGCCGATTCTATACTTGTACAAAATAGGTCTAAACAAATTATTATTAAATTTACAACTACGGTTACCTCTGAGAGTCGCCGAATCATATAGGTAGGCAAAAAGTACAGCTTCTGAAAGTTTCTATGTGCTTCAATATCAATAGCATGTTAATTGCACCAGCCTCCACACTAGAATTTCCTGTGTTGTGAATATTATATACAAACGCCACTTCTGGTAACATTTGCACAATTAATTACAATGGTAACACTGAAAGATGTGAGATTGTAGTACATTCAATACACAAAGCTTACTAAGCTGTTCATGTTCGTCAATTAGTTTCGCCAATTTTCGCTAGATGGCATTGTTAGTCCTTTAAACACGCCAGCGTTTGGTGCACAAAGTCAATATCGGTGGCATAAGACTGGACTGGATTTGGACTTGTCAGCTACTTTTGCGTGCGCAACTGGCTGAGTGCTCTCGGCTCTTACCAAAGTCCAGTAACACTGAAAAAGCCCGTCTAACGTAAACAAACCTAAATGGGTTTGTTCATATATAAGAACCATAAATGATTTTGAATTAAAGTCTACCTTTGTTCATAGGAGTGCTTAAAATGCTTGAACACAGTTCACGGGCTTTTATACAAGCACTAAGAAAATCTTGTAGTCTCACGGTTTATTTTTTTACGTTCCCAGCGTTATAATTATACTTTATAAAGATTAATTACTATTAGGTACTGTCAGCCTTTACTCTTCGTCTTCAATTTAACTTAGCGAGGCGGATGAATGCCTATGAAAATATTTAGACAATATTTTCAGATAATTATTTTATATTAGGTAGTGGAGAGTTTAAGTTATTAACAATTATTATCTTTTTAAATGACTGCGTCATCTCAAAATTTAAAAAGAACACAGTTGAACCGAGCGCAAACGTAGCTGTCATTGCACGTCATCATTCTATGTCTAGCGTAATCACTTTTTGACATTTTGACCACCTTGTTACTAACCAAGACCTATCAAATACTAAAAAAGCTTTTTTTTTTAAAGATTATAAGCTTGCGTTTGACCACTGTAAGCTAATGTCAATTTCAATTTATTCATTTAAATGATACGGCTTTTAATCAATTACATTATTGAAAATGTATCAGCATATACATATCTTATAATAGTCCCGGCGGCACAATCAGCACACGTAGTATAAAACGTCAAAATTTGAGGTGTTTAAAGCGTCAAAGCTGATATCAATGAGCCTTGTTCGTATCCTAGGCAAAAATCAAGCGGAGCTGTTAAGCTACCTACGCTTTTAAGTCCCTTACGTCACCTTGACATATACCTATATCCAGGAAAATTATGTCCATCGATAAAACGATAGATCCGCCTATAACTCAAACTTTACAAAACTATGTCAATCAATTATACAATAGATCCGCCTATAACTCAAACTTTACAAAATTATGTCAATCAATAATACGATAGATCCGCCTATAACTCAAACTTTACAAAATAATGTCAATCAATAATATGATAAAGCCGCCTATAACTCAAACTTTACAAAACTATGTCAATCAATTATACAATAGATCCGCCTATAACTCAAACTTTACAAAATTATGTCCATCGATAATACGATAGATCCGCCTTTAACTCAAACTTTACAAAATAATGTCAATCAATAATACGATAGAGCCGCCTATAACTCAAACATTACAAAATTATGTCAATCAATAATTCGATAGATCCGCCTATGTATCGTCGCCTTTAGCTCAAACTTTGCCTTGGAGAGACCACAAGAGTCTGAGGAAATTCAGAACAAAACCTGGGGCTTTTGTGCCACCTTCCATGAGCTCTGACGTCACCGCAAGGTAAATCCATGTAATTAACGGCGAAGCCTTACGTGAAATTAGTTCGGAGTGAATCAAAGACGGTCAGTGGTTGTGTAGCGCTTGCGGTAGGAACCGGATTCGTAAAGCCGTATAAAGTGGACTCCGCATTTAATTTATTACAAAGCTGGGAAAGTAATGCCAAGTCTTAAGAGTGAAGCCTTAAATTGCGTTGGTTACCACATAAACGTAATTTATTATTTTTGATGTTGGTTCATTAAAATGTACCTACATTTAATGCTCACAGGTTTGTTTAATATTCTTTGTTTCAATACATTTAGAAGTTTTTGGTGTAAACTCAAATAAATAGGGGAGCAAAACATTGTTGAACTGATTTTGGGCCAGTTTTATTTTATTTTTAACCAATGGTTAAAAATTAGGCCTTAGTTAACGATGGAAAGTTAAGTTTTGTTTTTTTATTTTATTTTATAAATAACTAGCGGCGCCCCGCAGTTATACCCGTGTGGTGATGAGAAATGGTTATGATGGTGATGATGAAAAAAACCTATGTGTTAATCCAGTGTACAAGCTACCTCCATACCAAATTTCATCGAAATCAGTGTAGCCGTTTGAGCGTAAAGAAGTAACAAACACACACACAAACTTTCGCATTTATAATAATATTAGTAGGATATAGAAAAAAAGCAAGATGAAGCCTTGGTCTGAAGCTTTGCACTTGTTAAATATCTACTTGATTATACTTTTACTAGCAGTCCGCCCCGGTTTCGCTTAAGTAAAATATTTCAAAATTGAAAATCATGAGGATCCCTAATTATTAGAAAATATACTATAGCCTTTATCATCCAGGGATAGTGTAGCTTCCCAACAGTGAAACAATCTTTCAAATCGGTACAGTATACTTTAGGAGCCTATTCAATGCAAACAAACAATGAAATCTTTCGTTATTATAATATTATATAGTACAGAAATATAGATTATATATAATACAGAAAAAAAGATTAAACCTTGGCTTAAAACCTTTTACTTAATAATATAATTTTATGTTCTTGTTGTGTGTATTGCTTCCGGGCTGTTTGGCCGTGGTCTAAGTGAAACTTGTGTTCCAGACGTTTTGTCGATCACTGCGGTTGATATCATCAGTGGTTCAGGTCCGGGCGGCGACAAGTGCGTATAAGTCTCCTTCGCGGCGTCTTCTGTTACTGAGCAGTAACAGAGAAGACACCGCGAAGGAGAGTCGACCGCAGTGATCGACGAAACGTCTGGAACACAAGTTTCATTTAGACCACGGTCAAACAGCCCGGAAGCAATACACACAACATGCAACGCTGGCCGTGAAAGTCTTAGAGTTTAGATTATGTTTTTGATTTATATATAATATATATTATGTGCTCTCTAGTTAGGTACCTACTAAAATCCGTTCAATACACTTGGTTAAACTATTGGGTAAACATGCCTCGACACCAAGCAGCGACCGCAAATAGCGCCCCCCCGACCCCCAATTAGGTTTAACCCCGATATGGTACAGGTGAGGCCGGAATCGGTGTCAAGTAGTATCACCAGGCCTCCCGGTTTCCGGGAAATGTCTCAAACAGCTAAAACACAGGAACCACTATAACGTGTTGAGATATTCAATTATTCGAGCGACGTAAAAAAAAAAGAGAAAGTTCTCAATCGTACTGGGTCTAGCGTGATAACATTTTCGACCACAGCGTCACTGACCATCAAGTGGGATGGTAGGCAAACGCTAGATCTATACAGTGTATAAAAATTGATCTTTTTTTATGCATGACACCGATTACTATAATACACCTAAACAGATTTTTTGTTTAATATTTTCCAGGTCGTCCTATTTATATTTTATCAATATCGGTTTAGTAGTTTTTATGAAATCGAAAAATATATTGAAAAGGACTGGTGAACAAAGTCGGTTCCAAATTTTGTCAGAAATGATATCTACCATAATAAACCAAACCAGCAAACCTCTCTGTTCTTCTGTAAAAAAAGAACAGAGGGTAATATTACGGTAATAAATAAAATAAAATAAATTATTTCAGGCATCATACCCAAAGTGTATAAAAACTTTAAACTAAAACACTGTTATAGCGTAAAAAAAAGATTTTTAAAAAATACAGCGGGTGTGTATTCTGATCATAATGCAGTGTGCGATAGCGCGATAGCCAAAAATGTTTTTATTTTATTGAGAATAGCCACCCGTTTGACCACTATCTCACCTGCTGTTAAGTGATGATTTGGTCTACGATTGAGCATGCAAAATGATTGCTAAATATGTATAATTATCCCAGTACGTGCCCATCGCTGGGACATGGATCTTCCTCTCAAAGATGAGTGTTGACAACGAGACAGACGAGACTTTCACATTGCCTCGACTCGAGACAAGAGTTTTCAGGCAACCCAAGCACCTCCAGTGAGGCACTTGGATGCCTCATTGGAGACATCCAGCCTAGCGAATGAAATCTTAAAACATCAATCGGGACCGACGTTGCGTCGGTTTGGTCTTAACGTGTTCGAAGCTCTTATCACGCTGGATCTAGAATTCTCACTGGTTTCAAGGACTGCTGCCTGAACACACCACATGTTTGGTGATAGCTTTCCAAACTTGAGTGGTAGTAGCCAAGCAGTTACTTGGAAAGTACCCTATCAAATTTTAATAGGATGTTGCCTTCACCGGGAGCTCAATTGGTTGGTGGAAATCGAATCAGCGTCCGTCAGTTTACAGCCGATGCTTCCAGCACTGTACTATCATTGCTACAGTTCTTTTTAACAGTAAAAAATCTAAATTAACCAAAAATAAAGAAAATTAAATAAATAGAGAAATAACAAATCCTACTTTTGATGCTGTTGCATTTAGGAACACTAGCGGGAAGGCCGCGTTCACACCATATTTACGGCAGGTGTGATAGCGGTCCGCACGCGCCCTTACTGATAGCGCCCTTACACGTGTAGTCTAAATGGAATTGGCCAGAAAATTGGTAGGTATAAGGACTTCTTCTTCTCAGCACTTAAACATCCACTGCTGGACATATGCCTCCCCCGTATAGGGGGGATTTGCCAATACTCGCCACGCTTGGCAGGCGGGTTGGCGAGCGCAGTATGATTTCCGATCCTCAGAAGGCGCTGCTGCCCACCTTTTGGTACGTGATCCCTTAGCCGACTCTTACGGCGCCCACGGGAAGAGATGGGGGAGTACTATTCTAGGCCGGTACCACCACGGTATAAGGACTAGTAACTGTATAAAACAGGAATATATCCGGTATAGAACGAATTGCTGTGATAATTAAATGACAAGAATAAAACATCATACCTATTTACATTCTGGCAATCAAATTTGATAACGGCTTAAAGTTTAAACTTTTTAATTTAAATGTATATTTATGTAATATGTATTAAAAACAATGTTCTTCCTAACTTTGTTAATCATCACATTTTTTCTAAACTTCATTTGTTTATGGAACAAACGTTACTGAGCGTTCAAAGCAAATTCAAGGGTAAAGTAGAATCAAGAGTAAAGCGGCAGCAACAAAAACAAACATTCCACAAGGTAGGTATACCTAGTTTAGCTTACGTTTTCTAAAATACATTGAGATATTATAATGCACAAAAATCACTATACTATTCTGTATTACAGATGAACTCTTCATGCACATTTTTTTGAAATAATGTGAATTAAAGTACATAAAAAAATAAGATCCACCTAATATCAAATAATATTTCTAATTATATCGTTTCTTTGAGGTTATTCAATCCTTTTTACTCGCACTTTGTGTTAAAGCAAAGGGGAAATGTACGTGAAATTACTTTATGGCGGATCTCATCCAATTGGTCCAGGACACCTCGTTTGATTTTGATGACTGTTGAAGATGGGTTTCTTTAATTTCAGTTAAGTCACGTAAAAAGCTCGTTACACAATGGAAAGTACAGTAATTACCATATGTCTCAAATAGTGAAGCAATATGTTTCATACTTTCAATCTTTGCTCATGGTACATTTTCAAATGGTAATTTTTTTTTTAAATGTTTGTTTCCAGCAGGAAGCACACAATTTTATTTGAATTAAAATTGAATTGAATCTTTACTCTCAATTTTCTGGTCAGACGATGTCATTGATTTCGGATCATTTTTCTTAAGAACATTATTGCATGTACAATATTTAGAGTTAGTTCATTGCTTTTGACTCGTAGAACGTCAACGAGTCAAAAGCTCCTGGGGATGCCTGGTGCAGAGTCGAAACACGTGTTGAAGAGATTCCGTTTACGTAAGATTGCATGTGTATTTCGTACTGTGTACAACCTGCATGCAGTTTATGCGCCAGAGAGGGCGGTGCACACTGTATAATAGCCTGGAATAATGTAATGACGAATTAATACTAAATATTGAGTATTTGCCTAGTATCTTTTTGATACAGATTTCCGCAAAGTAACGCCTGAATCTATAAACTTTACTTGTTTGATTATTGAAACGTTAAAACGTCTTCAATTTATTTTCTGATCTACTGGAGATATAATTCTAAAGATTTTATTGGAATTTATAATATTTAAAGTTGGTTTGAGCTTATAATATATTAATAAGGTTTAATCGTCTTAATTTTGATAGCATTAATAGTAAATGTTATATAATTCTTTCATAGTACAACTCATATCAGATCATCTATAATTCGAGCAACAAATTGTCTTGGCATAAAGTGGCAAAAGAGGCTATCCAGAACATGCCACGCTATTATATATTTTTTTAAGTTATCATCATCGACTTTATTATTATCCTTAATAGGTCGCCACTCAATGAGCAAGAAAACAAATAATTTCAACACAATTCTTATCAAGATATTTACTTCACACGTTATTGTCTTTTTTGCTCCTTAAACATATTTTATTAGGACCAATGTTATTGCGAATATTTGGCCAAATACACCAAACAAATTCAAAGTTTGGCAGTAAAAGTTGACGTAAGAATCTATTAGAATTGCTCTTCTGTCACCACACTCGCGGGTACTAAACGCTTAAGATATTTTCCGGGAATCCCCCGTTTTTGTACGCATTTTCCGTCTAATATGAACGCGTTTCGTAATGGGCGCACATCGCGTGCAGAATAGTAAAAGGGTATGTGAAGTTGCGTTATAAATAGAGATCGGTAACTTTATATGTATTAACAAACAAAAATGTTTCCAACTATTTATTCATGGTTAAAAGTTAACATGAAAAAAGAAACCAGGTGTTATGAAATCAAGATCGTTGTAATGTAACAAATGGAAATGTATGGAAAAAAAAAACTATGGAAACACGAGGACGACACGACAAGCATGGTGTGTAAACCGGCTTTCTACCATCATCATCACCAAAGTGACAGTGACAATGACACTCTCAGTGACAATGACTGAAGTGACAGTGCGCACCGTGACAATTTGACTGATGCAGCGCAGCCGTCTCAACGCCAGTTACGTGCTGAGGCTCGCGCTCGCCGCCTGGCACGATCATAACTCCCAGATGAAGAACTGCAAAAACTCGGTTCGTTACATTACAATTATGGAAGAAACTCGCGATAGTTTTCAGACTCAAATCAAGATCGTATTCAACATGTAATATTTAAACAAAGGTCAGATGTTAAGAGTAGTAGCACTATAAGTAAGAGTTCGCCTAGGGAAGTACTGCTACCGTATCTATTTCTACCGTCAGGCCGTAGTTACCGCAATTCTGTGTTTCAGTTTTAAGTGTATGGTTTCCGTTGAAATTAAAGGGCCATGAGGTTTGCCAAATTTATGTCTCAGTGTGACGAACGCAGTGCAAGTTCTTTACTAATTGTATCTGTCTATAGGCAGAGGTTACCACTAAACATGCTGTTGGCCTTTTGCTAGTTCTGTCACTTTATACCATGAAAAAATATAGTTTTATGTTTTAAAAAATATAATGACTAGATTTTTGCATATTTTTCCATATTATGAATAAAATGTATTTTCTGTTGGTATATAATTAGCGTCGTGATAAACAAGAAATGATCGTCGTCGGATTCAAGAAACCTCTAAACCAATTTTGTTTCTTATATAGAAGCTCAAACCCTCGTTTTGGATAAGCCTTACTTATTTTTACTTCACCAGTGGCCCTAATTCTGTTATTCACTCGAACTAACTTAAGTTCATTAAAATTCTTATATGTGAAATAGCGCATCTTACATTTACGTTAAATTTTAAATTCATATAACTCCAAACAACGCTATTTCTAATACAAGACGAGTTTTGTTCAATTGCTGGTCAATTGCGGGTAGTTTTACTAATATTACGTCGTTTATGAACTACTAGCTGCGCCCTGTAGTTTCACCCGCATGGTGATGAAAAACGGTGGCAGTGATGGTCCTGATGAGTCTATGACACTCACAAATAAAAGTTTAGCTTTTTATTGGTAAAATAATTTAAAAAATCGGTTTAACAGATCAAGGGATTACCCCTACAACTTCACAAACTTTACCTTACTAAAATATAAGGCATAGATAAAAAACCTATTTCCACTAGGTTCCATCATCCCTAAAATATTTCTAAATTTTTTTAAAAAAATTAACGAGAAATCCTGGATCATGATTTGACGAAATTTGTATAAGACCAGTTTGAAGGTTAATCCGGTCGAATACTCATCATAGACTGTATTCAATATTTTAAATATATTATTTTTCTTTTTTTTTCTTTCGACTACCCAGTTCAAATTCTGAGGTAACGAACATATAAAAAAAGACATACAGGTCGAATAGAGAACCTTTTTTTGGAGTCGGTTAGTAATTCTGATGGTCAGAACGAACTTACAAAGGCTTGTATTCACTACTAAAGAAACCAAAATAATATTCTTAGTTATTTGGTAGTAAATCGTAACCTCTGTGTGGCTCAAACAATCAAATATATCATACATTTTTTGTATATTTACGTTCCTGCGTCTACCTCCATGAATCGCAACTATCAATCGTGAAAAATAAACTTCTTTTACTCATCCTTTATGGTACACTCCAGTTAGAAATAAAAAAAAAATTAACAAAAAATGCAACCGACTTCAACACTCACAAGTGTGAAATAACTTGTTGAAGTCGGTACCATGATAGTTCACACAAATGTAACTATCATCACAATATTGTGCTCATTGTACCGACTTCGACAAGTTATTTCACACTTTTGAGTGTTGAAGTCGGTTGCATTTTTTGTTAAAAAAACAAAATCGGTTCATAAACGACGAAGTTATCCGCGAACACACATAAAAAAAAACATATATACGCTCGAATTGAGTAACCTCCTTCTTTTTTGAAGTCGGTTAACAATATAGGCTTTGTATCGGAAACGTGCAAACTTTGCT
Source organism: Apeira syringaria (assembly GCA_934044485.1). NCBI lineage: Eukaryota > Metazoa > Arthropoda > Insecta > Lepidoptera > Geometridae > Apeira > Apeira syringaria. The sequence continues at coordinate 3,952,439 of OW203656.1, read as the reverse complement.
ACGGAATGTTCGTTGAGCCCAGATCAGCTGGCACGCGAAACGCTCGCCATTGTTTGCAAGACTTTGCGAGCAAACGGAAAAATTCAATAGAGCGTCGGCAGTCGGCAGATTACGGCCAAGTTCATCTACGGACTTGAAATAATATGCAAATCTGGACAATTTGCACACATACACAAATAGACTGCATATAATAAACTTGTACATAAAATGAAATGAAATTTTATCTAGATCAAGGCATATGAATCTTAAAACTGATAATTAGGTATCTTATGTTAGCTTATAATATAAATATTATCCTAATTCTTATCCTATCCTACTAATATTATAAATGCGAAAGCGTATGTGTATGTTTGTTACTTCTTCACGCTCAAACAGCTACATCGATTTTGATGAAATTTGGTATGAAGATAGGTTAAACCTTGGATTAACACATTGGCTACTTTAATCCCGGAAAAATATAGTTCCCGTGGGATAATTGCGGTAGCGGGAAAACCGTAATCCACACGGGTGTAACCGCGGGGTTTTACTAGTAATATATACAGCTAGTTCACAAATCAATGATAATGTTCGATGGTCTCCAACTAAGTGTGGATTACACAGGGAATACTAGTCTAGGATTCCCTGTTTTGTGGGGACCAGTATCATACATGGTCAGTTATTTATTATAACCACTATTAACTTTAGCATTGCGCCATTCGAAATGACTGATGAATTACAAAATTCAAATTGACTGGAGAATTTTATAATACAGGAGATTAAAAAGTATTGTTTGTTTTAATGTTTTTAATTGTTAAGGATAGTATAAGAAGTAGTATGATATAATTATATAGTATTATATACTATGATGATATTTAGATTAATTCGTGGGTGTGATTTTTCACGATTCCTTAGATTTAGTCATGCATGTTGTAAAGTGAGTGTGTGTGTACGTGGTCTGTGCGTGTATATATGTGTACGCGTGTATATGTATATAAGAGTGTATATGTGTGCGTGGGTGTGTGGTGAATTCATTTATTAAGGTGAAAAATTTGCTCATTTTCTTGGTAGGTCATACTCGAGAACCATAGTGTCAAAGCCATAACATATTGTGATCGTAACAGTATAGAAGACTATATTTGTTTAATTCAATAATATACAAGGAGGAGTATTCTCAAGAGCTCCTAAAAAAACGTTATTCGGGGATAACGGTTTTACCACCGCATTAGCCGACACCGCTTGAAAGCTCATCCACATATTATTGACTCATGGTAGTCACATACTGTGCGATTCTACCGATCATTTTTGAAATACACTTGCAAAATGTGAAACGAAAGAAATACCGAGGGAGGAATGCGCGGTATTCTCGAGTGGCTAGGAATTCTTCAAAGGGAGAGTTAACAGAGTCGGAATGCCCTAGATTTTTTTTAATACTGAAATAGATGTGCCGTTTGACTACATCTTAATTGATGGTCAGTGACGACGTGGTCGAAGATATCATCACGCTAGACCTGGAATGCTTACTAGTTCTCAAGGACTGCTGCCTGAACACACTATGTGTTTGGTGAAAGATTTTTCAAACGGTGGTAGCTAGCCAGAAGCATATTTGGAAGTACCCTACCACCATGCTCGGAATTTTATAATGGTGTTATCTTCACCGGAAGCTCAAACGCTCAAAAGATTATATGAAATTTTTTTGTTATTAAAAATGACGTGTTTTGAGACATTATGAATGTATAAAACACGGGAATTACTCATGTAATAAGTCAGAGTGTTCCGACTATAGTTTCAACCACATTCGGTGGCCTTTTTCAAGGAGAATACTGGGCGCTCGTGGACGCGGTCGCGTTTTGCCTAATCCTGAAAGTTTAGAAATACCTGCGCTATTGCGAATTACAATTTGACAGATATACTATACAAATATAGAAACGTCAAAACAAAACGGACGATGGCAAGCCACTTCCACGATTATTATATCCTTGATGAGTTATAAATATATGATACATTGTAAAATCAACCTTTAAAACAAATAAAATAAAATAAAAGAAAAAAATAGCCTTTAATGCTGCTTTTCCTTACAATTAGTATGTACATGCCTACTTACTAAACACTTAATTGATTTAATCTAATATATTTGAACTATCGTGATATATATATCTCAAAGATATATATATCACAGAGGATTATTCTAAAGAAGTTCTGGAGAAGAGAAAAATGTTACAAACTAAATTTAAGGAAGAAAGATTGAAAGGAAATTTCGCATATCTTAAATACGACAAGCTTGTAGTAAAAGAAAATAATACAACCAATGATAAAAGAAAGAGAGAAATATCTTCATCGCCGCGAGATAATATACAAGCAAAAAAAAAAAAAAAAAAAAAAAAAAAAAAGCAACAAGTCTGGACGCCATCACAAAAAAAAAATCAACCTTTATTGAATCATAAATATACGTCAAAATTGGTTGACAGTTTAACACGACCATCAACTTTTACGTCCCAAACTTTGTCGTTGAGCAATATTCGGTTCACATAATCGCGGCCAATTTCACGGATGAACGGTGCCTACTCGTGACGCTCCGTTTAACAGTTTATAGCATTTACTTAACAACGATGAGTGATGGCTTAAACCACCGTTAACAAATAAAGGAACACTAGTTGTTGTGTTTGAACGTTTGTTTAGAATGACTGGTTGTATTCTAATCGATTTTCAAAATCGCTATCAATTCGGTTGTGTTTTGTTTTTTGTGTGTAACGAATGACGTCATTCCCTTATTTATTAAATTCTTATCAGGAATTAAGTCAGGATCATGATATTATTTTACTATTTAATGTGATATTAATGGTATTAAGTGTGATAAATAAAATAAAAAAATATATCGAAGTTCCCGGCCCTATTGACGTTATAGCTTCCCATACCTTAAGTATTATCCATTGTCCAATATTTTCTAACTCAGACAATGTCATAAAACGCTCTACGACCAATTTCCAGGTCAACTTACGTAATACTGAGGGGTATTTTACGAGAGTTTTTTACTGCTGGCACTGTTCCACACCTTCTTTAGGTAGATAAAGTAATATTTTAGAAGTCTACAAACGATTATGCACCTTTAACTGCTTTAAGTAAAGTTTAGTATAATGGGTATGGCTAGGTAATGGGCCATTTTTCTCATAGAGGAGCATTGCCCATAGTTTTTCACGCTGCCCAATACGCGTTAGTAGATGAGGTAGTGGACAGTCCAATGTCAGAGCTGCTCTTTGCTGGTCTAAAAGCCATGAAAGATCAGTAGAAAGTCATATATATATACTTTTTAAATGCGTAGGTACTGCCGGGGAGTAAAACTCACTGCCTGAAATTGTGTTTCCCGATAAGTACAAGCCTGTTTAACCTGTGTCTGGGTGTGTATATTTATATAAGTATATGTCTTTAAGTCGCAAATGAATAGGTACCTTCTAAATTTGTGTGGTACACCTTAGACCGCGTCACTTAACATCAGGTGAGTTATCGATCAAACGGAAGTTTATAACCTCAAATAAACATATTTATTTTGTTTTGACAGGAATTAAACTAAACAAAATATGACTCAACCATGCAGTGTTTGAATACCGAAGTGGTATGAGATGTAGTTTCATTTTGCCGCAAAAGATTCTGGAACACCGCTTATTATGGTTAAATGTGCTAACTCATCGTTAAGCGTTAAAATACCAACCACCCCGATATACGTAGTGTTAAAATCTAAGGCAAACCATAAGCCTGAATAGATTTTCACATTGAAAATGAAGGTCTTTATACAGGTGTTCGCGGAGACACGCGTCGATGGTATCTACGCTATATTACGCAAAAGAACCGCATCACTGCTGCAAAGAGTGCGTGGCAGCCCCAACACCATACTACAAGTAATAGCCGATAAGCTAGATTCGCCAATAAATAGACATTTTGTTGGGGTTTTGGTCAGATAAAATGTACCTTTAAAAAAGTGGTTGATAACATATATAAGTTTACTAACATCATCATCATCTCAGCCATAGGACGTCCACTGCTGGACATAGGCCTCCCTCATTGATTTCCACAAGGACCGGTTGGAAGCGGCCCGCATCCAGCCCTTGCCTGCGATCTTAGTCAGGTCGTCCGTCCACCTGGTTGGTGGCCGTCCTATGCTGCGCTTGCCAGTCCGTGGTCTCCATTCGAGAAACTTTCGGCTCCAACGGCCATCGGTTCTTCGAACTATATGCCCTGCCATTTACTAACAAATGGGTCTTATTGCCTGAATAAACAAATTTTGATTTGATTTGATATACACAACTTAATCTTCCTTCAGGGGCTCTAAAATATCCAAAACGTAAAAATGCGTATGAATGAATTTTAAATCTTTGGCGCATTCACAAAATTGGAAAACACTAACTTTATAAGTTCATCCCTTTTTACACTCTTAGGCGCGGAACTTCCAAACTCGTGGTATCAAAACGCAAAGTTTCAAGCCTCTTTTTAATTCACTAGGTGCTATGGATGGGGCTATGCGTTGATATATCTCTTTATCAATCTATATATCATGTAAATAGATGGATATAATATAAGCTATCATATACTGTAGAAGTGTGTCGAACTGCACCTGCTAGAATTAGTTCCTCATCAAAACTTTCACAGCCAGCGAGTTAGTTCAAAGCCACCGCGACTAATTACATAGTTGAACGGGATAAGCCACTTTAGCTGCAAGATGCCAGTCTCAATCGCATCGCAAGCATATTAAGCCTTTATGTGCTTGTAAATGAGTTCATTTGCGAAAAAAGTAAGATGTACGGAAATATTACTTTTGTCAACGCACATTATTCATAGAAAAATGACTCTTTTGAGCTTCAGAGCCAACACTGGCGTAGAGTTGCCTTTTGCATAAGTGACAAAGGTATTATTTGAAAACAAATTGTGAAAGGATACCAAGTTTTTAATCAAATGTGAAAGTTTTGTGTGTATGCGTGTGTGTTGTCTGTATAATTATATTGTAATATATTTGATATTAGTCAGCGCCAAAACAGCAGTGTATACATTTAATTTGGTCAGAAAATTGTTTTCGGCCATAAGTAACGTAGAGTGTTTATATTACTCTCTCTTTCTAGTTTATAAATGTCAAGGTCACTTTAGATTATTCCTTGCCTGGAAGGTGAAGTTGCACGTGGAAAATAATTAAAACAAAACACTAATAACATATGCAAAGAGTTTTAATTTATTTGACAACCATGGACAACACGAACACAACAAACACATAAAGTATAGTCATCCCAAACAGTTCCATAGAATAGGAATTCAGGCAGAAAAGAAAAAACGCAATCCACGTGAATACAATCGTAGAACGAACCATTTAATCATCATCATCATAATCATCTCAGCCATAGGACGTCCACTGCTGGACAAAGGCCTCCCCGCCTTTTTATTTTAATTTTGGGTTAGCAGTTTCTCTTATTATTAATGAGAGAGCCAAGATGGCAGAACTTTTCCACAGTTTGATATTTTTGTAACATATCAGAGCGCTGTCATCATCATCATCATCATCATCATCTCAGCCATAGGACGTCCACTGCTGAACATAGGCCTCGCTCATCAATTTCCACAAGGACCGGTTGGAAGCGGCCCGCATCCAGCCCTTGCCTGCGATCTTAGTCAGGTTGTCTGTCCACCTAGTCGGTGGCCGTCTTATGCTGCGCTTGCCAGTCCGTAGTCTCCATTCGAAAACCTTTCGGCATTTAATAAATGAAGAGAAATTTGCGCAATAGAAGAGAAGTTATAGAATAAGTACATTTATTTGAAATACCTATTCCACCACAGTTGCCACAAATTCAAACCGCAGAGTTTGAAACTACTGATTATTTGAAACTTCAATATCAAATTTATTCCAAAACTAAACCTAGAAACTTTTACATACGCAGGTAATATAACAAACAATATTTAATAAGCTTTTCGTGAAAATATATGATGCTAATGGACTTTTTAGTAATGTTATTTGTGAGCCGCTTGTTTTTAATTATTATTAGCTGCAACCCGCGAATTCACCTGCGTGGACTACGTGTTTCTCCGCTACTTTAGTTGTGTTGTATTCACTATTATCCTCGCAATTTTCACATTCATTCTCTTCATAAAAACGTTCCTACTGCCTTAACAAAAACATGAAAAACATTGCTAAGTTCACCGAACCTTTCTCGAGTTTTGCACTCAGTAAAACATTTGACGATGTATTCTTATTTATCTACTTAATATATAAAAATTTCGTTTCACGATGTTTGTCTGTAGTGATTTTGGAAATTACAGGAATAAGTGAAATTTCGCAAATATATGTAAATTCGTCCAACTTAATTTATAGGCTATATTTTATTTCGATTAATGACCGCGATATTTTTAGCTATATCGACCCGTGCGATGCCGGGGCGGGCCGCTAGTATAATATAGATTTCCTGAAGGGTCGGATGGAAGAGGCTCGCATTCAGCATTTCCTGCGATCTTAGTCAGCTCATCTGTCCACTTCTTTAGTGGCCGTCCTATACTGCACTCGCCAGTCCATACTCTCGATTCGAGAACCTTTTGACCCTAACGGCTATCAGTTCTTCGAGCTATGGTACCCTGCCAACTGCCACTTTAATTTGCTAATCTATAGCTCCACAGATTAGCAAATTAAAGTGGCAGTTGGCAGGGTGTGTGAAAGACTTCCTTTCCTCTACAGATCTCCCCATTTGTGATTGGATCGCGTAGAAAACTCCTCTAGGAATTTTTATATATTAGAAGATAAACAAGTTTGTATTGGTGACCTCAGCTGAGGATAAAAGTAAACAACAAAATTCCCGCGGGGCCAACACTTAGCATGAAACTTTCCGATATTTTGTCTTAATTTTTATTCAAATAAAACAAGAACTGTGTTGAGAATAATATTATGCTTACTACATTATGCTATAAAGCATATGTTGAAATATGAATATTTTAAGACACACACTTTTGACGGTCTTTCTGCTGCAGTGATACTGACTTTAGAAGAAAAAAAAGGAGTTAATTAATTCATTGTTTGGTGACCCTATGTTGATATAATTGTTAACTGTTGATAGTTGTGAATTCGTATCTTCAAGAATGTGTATTAGTAAGAATGTGTAATGCTTACCCTCATTTGCCTTCTAATTTGATTTAAATAATAATTCCAGTGTAATAATATTAAGTTCCATTTTCCCTGTCATCCCTTTTGATTGCTAAACGCTGTTAAAACTTATGTGTACTCGTACCCAGTCAGCATTAATTTGAGTCGCGACTCCGACCTATAGGGGAGGAGCGGGTGGTAGAAAGTTAAGGAGCGCATCAATAACATCCCCCGAGAACTGTCGAAACTCCGCTACTATTTATAGTCTGTGTCTTGGTGTCCCGCAGGTCTCGTTACTACGACACTAGACATCAAACACTCTGACAGACACATGTGTACAGTATGTGCTAATTTAATAGACAAAGTTATCTAAAATCCGAATGAAAATGTTGAATGATCAGTATTTATTACCATTTTCGTTATTAAATTTGGTGGTTTTGACACATTATGAATGTATAAAACAAGGGAATTATTCACGTAATTCCGAACCCTCTGTTTTGTCTAGTTGTTTGTTTAGTTTCAGAAGCATAGCATGTTGTTAATGCAATAAATCATAAAACAACAAAAATCGCTATTTGTCTCCAAAATAAATTCACACACACGTTTTTGAATCTGTTAAACATAGAAAAATAGGTAAACACTGGTCGGTATTGAATAAAGCATACAATTGTTTTTTGTCGCGTTTTTCTTCCTAGATAAAATGAAAATAATTCAGTTATACATATAGAGAGCCAGTGAGTCAAGGTCTAACGTGATATCATCTCCGACCACATCGTTACTGACCGTCAAGTGAGATAGTGGTCAAATGCTAGATATATACAGTATTAAAAAAATTGGTTGTCTGTAAAGTCGGTTTACGGACGATAGATTTACGTGATAACGTCATAATCATTTATGACTTTGACTTCGACTTCAACTTTGACTTTGACTTAGACTTTGATTATTTTATGTAATACAAAACTCAGGTGGAACGTTACGCGGAACGTTACTATTTTTCATGAGTGTTGCTGGTATTCATCAATTTATAAAACGTTATCACGTCAAAACTATAATGTAAATATATAGTAAGCTTATTGTGTATAGTATAACGTATTAATTGATGTATTTATTTATCCGTCAATATTTTGCGCACGTGAAATTCCAATCAAATATCTTTCTAAGTGATTGCGCTCAGAAACCCTAGTGATCTCTATTTTCTCCCATTTTCCTGAACGTAGCACATTTTTAATACTTTGTTTTCGTTTTCCTCAAGACACAATAAACAATGTACTATGAGTTCGTGTCTAGTACATATTCTCTGATCTTAGCTCCGTCCTTTTTTCTCTCATAGACTCCCATATCCGGTTTCCCTTTTCCTTTTTGTCACTACAGAGGTCACCAGATACTTTGTAATGAATGACGTAAAATGTCCGGTTCACGTCATTCTTTACAAAGTATCTGGTGAACTCTGTATCGAGTTTCCATTCATAGCCGACTTTTGTGTTACACTATTGAAACACTAACATTGTAAATCACTTTGGAAGTATTTTTTTTAAGTGTCACGATTACTAGCATAAGAGATTCGATTTCGAGAAGCATCGACTTTAAAACTGACAGACGGTGGTTAATTGCCGTTGGTGGCGCCAACAGCTTTAGTTTCTGCTAAAGAACACCGTTACCAATTTCTCAGCATGGTGTGGTAGGGTACTTTTAGTACTAGAAGCTCAAGTTGGAAAAACTGTCCAAGAGGCAGTACATGAGAGCCAGTATCGAGGTATAGTGTAGTAATATTCGATTACATAGTCACTGACCATCAAGTGAGAAAGTGGAATTTCTCGAAGTCGTCACCAGCTGGTTCCACCAGCATAAGCTGAAATTGAAAGGAACTTTTTAAACTTTTTTTTTGTGTTGGGGATTTACAATTTTTAACTATAATTTTACCTTATGTAACATAAGAACAAAACAGCTGAACCGTTAGTCAATTGTTACATTTCGTTTGTATATTAACTGCATACTATGACTATACTGTCTATGCCAGTGGCCACAGTATACGTGTGTAGTTGCAAAAACAGACGCAGGGAGCCTATGACTCATGAATATTGCAATTTGAGTTGAAATTGCGCGTTATTCGGACATTTTATGTACTTGTCCGGGACCCAGCCCTGCCCACAGATTAGACAATAAGTACTCGTTACTACGTGGTTTATTGACGTGTTTCCCTAACTTTAGGAAAGTTTACGTGGCATTAATAGTACGTTTAATTATAAATTAAAGCGTTGATGGCTTTGGGGTAGTCACCGTCGGTCGCTTGACAGTTGGATATTTGAACCCATCTTTGTGCTAAACAGGGTGTCCGGTAAGTAATGGATAATACTAAAGGTACAGGCTACAGAAGCCAAGAAAAAACATTTTTTAATGAAATTTGATCCTTTCATTGATATTTTTTTTTTACATATTATAAGTTGGCGTTTGACAACTGTCTCACCTGATGTTAAGTGATGACGTTTTCTAGGATTTAGCACGCAAACCTAGAAGGTCACTCGCGACTTGAAGACTCCAGGATTGAACATATCGGGAAATTATATTGTTATATCTTCCCTATAGGGAGGTTCTTGATAGATTCAGTCTACGATAGATTACAGCATAGAATATATTTATTATTACGTGTGAAGACACTCAGATGATATTAAAATTAAAGAGTAATAGGGTAAATTAAATAGGGTAAGATACGATAGGGGAATTGGTATAGATGGGGGATGGATGGGATATGAAATAACTTGTTGAAGTCAAATTTTTTTTACTCTTTTTAGTGACCTTTGTTACTCATGGGATCAATTGTCATTGTGGTGTAGGTATGTTCACCGATGTCTTCACCCGCTACTATAATATCGTGTAGTATAAGCACGCATTTTTTAGTTTTTGACTTGTAACTCAAAAAGTGCTCTTTCGATTTTGATGAAATTTAAATGGGACCACACGGAAAGCACCAGCTTTTAAAAACAAAACGAACGAACGATCAAAATCTATTCACCCAGTCGGAAGTTATGCGGTAACTAACATAAGTAAAAAAATAATTAAAAAAAACATACGGGTCGATTGAGAACCTCCTCCTTTTTTGAAGTCGGTTAAAAGATGCATTGGAACCTACTTGGTCCAGCTAAAGTTGTGTCTTAATGATAAAAAAGTTTCATATCGATACAGTTGCCATAGAAGAGCTGTATCTTAATGTAACGTTTTAACTGTATTTCGATAATGTCTTTAAAGATTAAGTTCTGTTTTTGATTTTTTAATCTTTATATTTCAGTATAAGGTTACATAAAGTATAATTATAGCTGACCTTTACTTGATTATATGAACACGCAATACGGAATGCGAGATATTCGATTGCTGTCCAGTAGACAGCTGTTATAGACCAGGCGCCCATGTCTACAAGTAGATAGATATATAGGTATACACGGATGCTGCGGAACTATACTACCGGCCGCCGTATAGTTTGGGCTCTTGGGACAGTATACATGGACAAGGTTTAGACCGGGTAGGATTTAATCAAACGTAGAAACTCTGGAACCATATGAACAGAAATCCACTCTTTAAAATCAAAATATTCCTATATAACTGTGACATGGAATGACATTAGGTACTAAAGATTTTTTTACCGACTTCAAAGAAGGTGGTTACTCAATTCGACGGTCCCGTGGCGCAGTGGTTTGTGTCATCGACATGAATTCTGTGTCTCCGGGACCCTGGGTTCGAATCCCGGCAGGGGCAAACATTTGTGCGATGAATGTAGATGTTTGTCCCGGGTCTTGGATGTTTTTGTGCTGTGATTGTGTGTGTCCATGCCTCCCGCGATACAGGGAATCCTAGTGCGGGGGTCTGAGTGTGATAGGAAAAAAAATAAAATCCCCCCTATATGGGGAGGCATATGTCCAGCATTGGACATCCTTTGACTGCAATGATGATAGTTATGCAGTCATTAGGATTAAATAATGAGAATATATTTAAACCGGTTTTCTTCAAATCAGTCGTCAATTAAATACAATGTTAAACTAATTTCTGAAACTGTACCTATCTATCAAAACTAATATTATAAAGGTAAAAGGGCCGTTTTATTGAACGCACTAATCTCAAGAACACCTGGTTGAAATTGAAAATATTTTATTTTAGTCTTAGATAGTCCACTTATCGAGAAAGACTAATCACGCTAAGAATAATTATGAGTGGAGCATAAATGAATAATGTTGCAAAACGGGGAAAAGTTATTCCTTCTTGAGAGCTGCCGTAAGTGGTTTATTCTGCAAAAATCATGTATGAATTGTTCCTATTTGAAAGTAGCCCACGTACTCCACGCAGGCTAGACTGTGGGGCTCGGCGAGTTTGTGATAGAAGTATGAAAACCTTTGTTAATTTCTCTATTGCCAAATTGCTAAATAATTGTTGTCACTTTGCCAAGCATAGCATTAAGAATTATTGATCAAGTAATTAATGGATAATGTTACCGTTTTATTGTGACAAATAAATTTATTTTATTGCATAAAAATATTTTTTTTGCCAACCCTACCTCGGCCGCCCATCCTCACGTATGGAATGTTGAGCCGCACGCCCCACTTCCGAATGTAACGAACTTGTGTAACTTTGTGGTTGAGTAGTCATTCACTCTGAGGTCTGTGTAACCGAATAGATGTCAGCCATTTGTAAACACAATGTGACCCATATTACATGAGTTTTATTACTACAAAAATACATTTAAATTATTATTATTATATTCTTGACGATCAGAAGCGTATTCAATTTTTTTAAACAGAAAATACGAAGCGACCTATCAACATTCATTATAATACTTACAACACAACAATAAAAACATCTTACAGGTTCGCAGATCGAAATCTTATTTTTCGTAACCATGGTTACGCGACGGGGTAATCGCTTTGGCTACGAAATGTAATGTAAGAATGTTTCGGTTCATCGTCTGCAAAAAAAAACGACATCTTAAAAATAAAATAATAAGTATGCTTTATTAAGAAAACTAGCTGGTTAGCCGCGTGGTGATGACGACGAAAACGGTGACAATTGTGATGATTAAAAATATAAGCCTATCCGTTAATCCAGGGTACAAGCTATCCCCATATCAAATTTTTATCAAAATCGGTGTAGCTATTTGAGCGTGAAGAAGTAACAACTATACATACAAACTTTCGCATTTATAATATTAGGAGGATTAGTAGAATATTCCGTAAAACATATTTAACTGTTAGTAGGGGACAAAAAGGCAGACGCGAAAGGGGAGCTTTAAATTTACAAATCTTTACTACGTATAGAAAAGAAATAACTTATGTTGGCAAGTCGTTTGCAAACTGCGAAAAAGGCGGTTGAACAAAGTGTTGTGATAAAATAAAATATTATTTATTTATTATCTATAACGGTTGATGATGATGATGATATCTACAAGCTTTAACTACTATTACTAATAACAATAAGTAAGTTAACTTATACACAAAGCTGTTTTATTAAAAAACATTACACTCCACGGATTTCAGGGTCCGTGCCATTTTTACTATAAAAAAAAACACTGTTGAAACTTTAGGTTGTGCCTATGCTTCATGTTTCGACAAGATATAATTGAATTTTTGACGTAAAAGCTTTTTTCTCCAGCCTCTTTCCAATAATACGAGAAAGCAAAACAAACAAGATCTCATGTCACGTCGTATAACAATTTTCTAGAAATCCGATAACATCCAGGATGGTTGCGTGCTCCAATAAATTTTGGGGAATTCCGAACTGGAGTCTTGACTTCAGACATTCCGACATCGAATGAAGTATTGGGTTCACGGTTCGTACATCGCATGTTTAGGATGAAAACGACGTAACTCAACAAAGCAAATTGTGGGAGCAAAACAAAGTTTTAAAATTATGACACCTCTTTAATTTTTCGTCGATTTTTTCGTAATTATTTACAATAGTGACTATGTTTGTGCTGCAAATTATAAAGCAAACGTTCAGCTTTCTCTCTCAATCACCCATGTTGCCGTATAACAAAGAGACCAATATAATGGTTTTGTCCTGTTCCCGATTATGGCTTTGTTTGAACTCTTGTTGCATTGTGGATTTCGTTTTGAGTCATTTTATGGCGATAACTCAATTTTAGATTTTTTGAGTTACGTCGTTTTCAACCTAAATATGCGACATTTCTAGTATGTCGTTGCGATAGAGCGTAGTGACGCAAAACGTAATTTAATCTGGCCAACTACGTCTAATAACATTACTAATAATCAGCTACGTTTCACGGTTTGAGCCACGTTGGCTTTCGTGATAATAATAATATAGTTTTCCCACAGGGACTGGTTAGTAGATGTTCGGAATTTTTTTTTTTTGTTTTTTGTTTGTATACGAGAATGGAAGAGGAAAACATGTTGTTCCGACTCCACCATTTGTGGTATAAGGACAAGAAGAAGAAGATGTTTTTTTTTCTTACTATTACCTGGTATAAGGAATGTTGGTGACTGACTTTATGCAGATTCGCTAAGACTTTTTAGCGCTAAGCTGTAACACACATACTATCTCACACACAAACCTTTAGACTTATAGATATTATATTAGTAGCTGAGTTGTGTACTAGTTCTGTCAGTACTTATAAATTATCAAAATATTAAAGTGACACGACACTTCATGCAAATGAATTCACGTCAATGTCGAAATAGCGATATAAAAAATGAGGTTATGGGTGGTTAATGGAAAATATTAGAGCTACCAAAAAAAAAATTATAAAAATCAGGCAATCCTTTTCATAGGAGTACGATCCATCAAACACACAACATTTTTTGTCTATTAGAATAAAATCATGTACATCAACTAGTATTTAATAATAAATACACTTTAGGTTAAACTGTTCCAAGTAAAGCACTGGCACCACAAAAGAAAATCTACTATAACTAGATTACCAGTCCACTAGAGGGTTAATAAATAAATCAGGTAGCCTTTTACAACATAAAACCTCTATCTGTTGGTCACGGCTCGCAAGACACGTAACAAAGAACATTCGCCAAAAGAGCCTAGAATAGTTTCTCGCTCAAATAAATCTCAGCAAAGTACCTACTTTAGACATTGCCACAGTTTTAACATCTTTATCAGTTGTTCCACTTGACTGTTTCGAGTCACACGTGTGGGGTTCGCGGGGACGGGAATGCTTACGTTTCTCACTAAATGTTGCTGTTTTAGGAGTTGTCTTACTTAACACTTATCATTATACTATGTCTTGGATGTATAAGTGTGAAAGTACAGTAAAGGTTACATGCGTATTCATGGGGAAAGTTCAGTTTATAGACCTTTTGTGGCCAAATATTTGTAGTTATTTAAAGCAAGGATACCCTTTTATATTATTTCACATTACTGATAAGACGATAGAGCAAAAAGCCGAGTGGAGGCCACAAAAAACAATCGTAGGTAATATATTTATTTATTTATTAATTTAAGAACACTTACAGCTAGTATTTTTAAAGTATTACAGAATATTTACAGTAGACCAATTTAAAATTTTGTCTGATAATACAAAACAAATATCTGGGTACCGTTAACAAAAAAGAATCAAATACAAACTCAAAGAAAAATGATATTATTATTGATTTATCATTGCATTGTCTATTGTCTAGATAAACAGTGAGGACTTGTCTATTACCTATGATTCTTATTTACATAGTTAATAATAATAATAATATAGTTTTTGCTATACACCTACAAACTTTTTTCATCGGGATTCCTGAGTAGCTACAATACAGTATTCTTCGAACTAAGAATTAACATAGTCAAAGGATTGGAAACATCTCGTGATTCCCCCAGTGTTACAGATCTCTATAGGTGACGGTGATTGCTTACCACCAGGCGGGCCGCCTGCTTGTTGCTCCTATCACATAAAAACTGTATAGTCAGACCGTACATGAACTAAATTGAATTGTTACTTTTTTTATAAAATTAGCTGGGCCCCGCGGTTTCACCAGCGTGGACTACAATTTTCCCGCTACTTCAATATAAGGCCTATAACTATTTTGGAATAAAACGTATCGTGTTATTCTAGGATATAAGCTTTCCTCATTCCAATTTTCATCCAAATCCGTTCAGACATTTTAGAGTATAAAATAAACAAACATAGAATCAGCAAACATGGTCGCCGTGGCGTAGTGGTAAGTGTCAGTGACATGACTTCTGTGTCCTCGGGACTCTGGGTTCGAATCCCGGTAGGGGCAAACATTTGTGCGATTAATGTAGATGTTTGTCCCGGGTCTTGGGTGTTTTGTGTGCTGTGATTGTGTGTGTCCATGCCTCCCGCGACACAGGGAATCCTAGTGCGGGGGTCTAAGTGTGAAAAATAATAAAAAAAAACGCCACCGACACTTTCGCTTTTAAAGTGTGATAATAACATTCAATCACAAAACTAGGTAGCCGTCTAGTCACGTCGCGTCGCATATATACATTAATAATGAAGTTTAGGTTGAAATAAAGGTATCAATATAGATATTACGCTACTGTCCAGGTGAATTTTATTAAATTATGAACGTTAGAATCAAATATTTAAAACCTTAATACGAGTAAACTGGGCTATACTTGATATTACATTATCTGTGGTATGGTATATACACACTAATAATATACACTAGGCTCATATTGGAGAATACCTACAACACTTAAAGCCAACTGTCTAAATTCATTATCATATAGGTACTTAAGTGTTTTTTAAACTTGAGGGTACATTAATTAATCTCTAATATCGTGTATACTGATTAAAATGTGTTACAGTTCTGTGCGAATAAGCGGTGGGAGCGTCGGACGGCTGGTTAACTGACGGACGCTGGCTCGATCCCTAGCTATGGCTTGAGGTTTCGATGAAGGCAACCCTGGTATTAAATTCCCATCATGGTGGTATGGTACTTTTGAGTTCCAGCCTGGCTACCTTTCTCAAGTTTGAAAAATTGTCACCAAACACATACTGTGTTCAGGCAGCAGTCCTTGGGAGCCAGTGAACATCTAGGCCAGGGATGCACAGACTACGGCCCGCGGGCCGCATGCGGCCCGCCGGTCGAATACTGGTGGCCCGCCGACAGCAAAAATAATACTCTCGTACATTCGAAAATATTGAGTTCTATTCCAGAATAAAACCAATAACAAATGTTCGAAAAGTAATTTGAATCTCGCGCGCGCGCTCTATCAATCTTATCGGTGCGCCGTGCATGCGTCGGTAACAGCGGTCGGTAATGTTCGTGCTGATCTCGGTTAAATTCGAGCGAGCGAGATAGCAATAGTCCCAAATTCCCGATAGCTCGCGTAGGTAGATACACGAAGCTTCCAGAGTCGGTTTCGAGATTTCTCCAGACAGTTTTCGACTCTATGCGCGTGGTATAAAAGCCACGCTAACCGCAGCGACCGACAGTTCGGTTTTAATTTGAGTAAACTTGAGTAAAGTGTCGTTAGTTCTAGTGTAGATTTTAACTCGACTAGCCGGTGTCATAATTATAATATATTTTGATCCACATTCAACGTAGATTTCCCGTCAAGTGCCGTGTATAATTGTGTTGTGAAATCGTAAGTAAAACTGTTATTAATTTTATCTACATATTTTATCAATTATTTTTGGTAATTAATTAGGAACTGTAATTGGTAGACATGGGCGTTTTCGTTATATCACCAAAACCGTTACACCGCTCTTTAGTAAGAAAGAGAAGAAACGAATATCAATCCATTCAGTTGTGTGCACGGTTTTGCGTTTTGGTTATATCGTTTGCAGTTTTCATAACGTAGGTATTCTCGCGCGTGTTTTGATATCGTCTCGATAATATAGATATCATAGTTTTTGTAATATCGGTTATGTGCAACCGTCATATCGATATGATACGATATGAAACTCATATCGGTTATTAGTTACGTTTTGATATATCGAACTCATGCCTAGTAATTGGTTTTAGGTGCTGTGGTAATCCTAGTCAGGATTAAAACGCAACATGGACATGCCAGGAACTAGTAAAAAACGTAAGGTTAAAGATGAAAATCGGCAGTTTCAAGAAATTTGGACTGAGAAATACTTTTTTGTATGGTCGCATAACAAAGTCGTTTGTTTAATTTGCAAGAATTCTGTTGCGATTGCAAAGGAATATAATGTAAAAAGGCACTATGAAACGCAGCATCCTACTTTTACGAAGTTTACAGGCGAATTAAGAAAGCAAAAAGTTTTGTCTTTAAAACGGGAGCTTATTGGTCAACAAGCTATGTTTACAAAACCCATTCAAGATACAGAAACAGCTACAGAAGTTAGTTATGAAATTTCTCGAATGATAGCAAAGCGGAGTCGCCCCTTCAATGATGGGGATTTTGTAAAAGAATGCATAGAAATTGCCGCTAAGAAAATGTGTCCAGAAGCAGCAAAAAAGTTTGAGAAAATTCAACTGAATCGTATGACCATCCAAAGACGAATTATGTCTTTGTCAGATAATATTGCGGAACAATTAAATGAAAAAACTAAGATAATTGATTTTTTTTCATTAGCACTCGACGAATCCACTGATATTAGTTCCACAGCTCAACTTCTTATATTCATACGAGGTGTTACTCAAGATTTTGAAGTCTTCGAAGAGTTATTAGGAATGTGTTCATTGAAAGGTCAAACCAGAGGAGTTGATATACTCAATGTACTTTTGGACGAGTGTTCAAAAACTGATTTGGACTTATCGAAATTATCGGGAGTTTCGACTGACGGTGCTCCTTCGATGATTGGTGTCAATTCTGGGCTAGTTACTTTGTTGAAAAAGCATTTGCAAGAAAAAAACTTAAACGCTGAAGATCTCATGCAGTTTCACTGCATTATACACCAAGAAGCCCTCTGTTCTAAAAAAATTGAATTTGAAAATGTCATGAAAGTGGTAGTTTCGACTGTGAATTTCATAAAATCACGAGGACTCAATCACAGGCAATTCAAACAATTCCTTGATGACATTGAATGCGAACATGGAGATTTACTGTATTATACAGAAGTAAGGTGGCTAAGTCGTGGATTGACACTGGAACGATTTTTAAATTTAATAGAAGAAATTGATATTTTTCTGGCGGAAAAGCAAAGGGACGTCCCGGAACTTAAAAGTCCTGATTGGTTGTGTGATTTGGCTTTTTTAGTTGACATTACAAATCATTTGAATGTCTTGAACACACGGCTTCAAGGCAAAAATCAACTGATATCCCAGCTCTACGCACATGTATCATCCTTTCAATGCAAGCTGACACTTTTCAGATCGCAATTGAATTCTGGAAATTACAATCATTTTCCGAATTATAAGAAAATGGCTGAAAAATTCAAAAAAACTGCTATTAATTTCAGTTATGTAAAAAAGCTAGATATTTTGATTCAATCTTTTCAAGACAGATTTTCGGAGTTTAAAACAGTGAAACCTCTGTTGGACATATTTAGCAATCCTTTCACGATTTCAGTTGAAAATGCGCCAGAGTTAATGCAGTTAGAAATTATCGACATTCAGAACGACCAAGATTTACGCAACAAATTCAACGAAGGAGACTTGCTGAACTTTTACCGCTGCATTGATAAAAATACGTACAAAGAGTTGCGCATAAACGCTCTGAAATGTGCAAGCTTATTTGGTTCTACCTATATATGTGAACAAACCTTTTCAATCCTAAATAATAATAAAACAAAAAATCGAAACCGCCTTGCAAATGAAAGTTTGGGAGCAGTTTTACGTGTTGCTACAAGTAAATTTGAGCCAAATATAAAAAAGATTGTAAGCACTATGCAGTGCCACGCTTCAAATTAATAAATTCTTTTTCAATTTGAATACATTATTATCAATTTTTCATTGTCTTTAATTACCTATACTTCTGGTGGCCCACCATCAGTTCATAATTTGCCCGAGTGGCCCCTAGTCTTAATAAGTCTGTGCATCCATGATCTAGGCTTAACGCGATTTCACCTTCTACCACATCATAACTCTTCATTAACTGATACAGTAGTCACCTAAATCCACAAAAAAAATCTTTTCAAAAGTTAACATACTTAGCACAATTTGGGAACTCAAAAGAACGTTCCAACATTGTTTAAAAAAGGTTGGAAGTTATAGAATTGCACCTGGGGCAGTACGCTGGGATTATGTCCATTTTCCCTTCCCTCGCACCTCGACCCGCGCACCTTAGATTTACCAGTGGGCGGACAAAGTCCTTTGTCTTATACAAAGCTTCAAAGGTACACGGAGCTGACAACAGGAGAGCTACAAAACCTGTCAAAAAAGAAAAAATATCTAGAAGTATTCTCTCGTGTAGATAAACCTACCATGGAGGGATAAAAGTTACTTTTGGCAGGAAAAGAGTAGTAGGTTAAATTTTTAGTCATTTAATAATACATTTTAAACGTACTAAAGGATTAAAATCCCATCCTACTAATATTATAAAGGCGAAAGTTTGTGTGTATTTTTTTATTCTTTTACGCTCAAACGGTTGGACGGATTTGGATGAATGTTGGTATGTAGATACATCAGGTCTCGAAATAATACATAGGCTACTTTTCATCGTCATCATCATTATCATCATCATTAACCATCACCACGACAGATTTGTGTGAAATTTGGAATACATATAGTTTCTACTCTGGATTGACACATAGGCTTATTTTTCATCACGACGAGAGTGAAACCGCGGGGTGTAGCTAGTGTTATTATATTTGCCCTTTCTCTCGAGCTGCTAGTGATATTGCCCAGTGGCATTATCTCCAAGAATAATGACCGCAAGGACATTAATTATTCAAACTCGACTCTTTTTCTTGTTCCGTGAGGGGCGTGCTGGGATCTCGACCCGGTTTTGTTCTAGCTGGTAGTCAGTTAATCATTACTTGATTACTTTACGGGGGGGGGGGGGGGGGGGGGTAATGTAGCTCAGTAATGATTTGACGGTCGCCGTGTCGCAGTGGTTAGTGTCAGTGACATGACTACTGTATCTCCGGGACCCTGGGTTCGAATCCCGGCAGGGGCAAACATTTGTGCGATGAGTGTGGGTGTTTGTCCCGGGTCTTGGATGTTTGTGTGCTGTGAATGTGTGTGTCCAAGCCTCCCGCAATACAGGGAATCCTAGTGCGGGGGTATAAGTGTGATAAAAAAAAAGAAAAAAAAAATGATTGCAAGAACAATCGTATTTTGCAGTCATTTGTATTAAAGGGTTAAGAGGTGCCGATAACGTTACAGAGGCTTGCGGGTGTTTACAGGCAGAAGTTGCGGGACAAATATTGATGCGTGTTGATTTAAAATATCACAAAAATGTACTTTACATACAAACTACGGGCTCGAAAAAAAAAACTAATCACATTTATAGACATTTGGATTTCGTTTTTTCCGGTGTAAGAAACAGTTCAAGCGCGTTTTTTGGTTGAGAATTTTTAAAAAAGGATTTTTATCTGATTGCACCTTAATATTTTTCACAAATAAATAAGCAAATCAATTTTGAAATCAAATCAATTTGAAATTGAAATCAAATTTTTTTTAATAAGAAAAGCCTACATGAACTTTTCTCGTCAGTGTATTTAAGTTAAGTAGACATAGGACTTTCTACAGAATATGCCTAAAAGACTCAAAATTATCTATAACAAAGCTTTAATGACAAGAATACAATACTTGATTCGGCCAGAGTTTTCGATAAAATTATGGTAATTAAGTATAATTATCTGTTATTTAATCCAACTAAAACTCTTTTCTTTTTACGATTAAATGGAAATTCGCATAATTCTGGCCAGTTATATTTTTAAAATTAGAACCGTTTTATTTGATTTTCGGTAGTGTTACAGACTGTTTAAAGGCACCGAAAATAAATATTCTTCTTATAAACAGTTTTATGATATAAACCACTTTCAGAGAAATATTATACGGTGAAAGGTGTATAAGATGTTTGGGTGAGATAAGAAAAAAATACTAAGCTGAAAATTGTATTGGTTATATTTGTAAAAATATATTGTAGATCCAATTTCGTAACTACAGAAATCATTTAATATTCCTTTTATCTATTGTACAAACATAAAGGCCAAAACTCGTTTAAATATCATTTGAGTGTAATTACCCGTTTAATATTAAATCATATTCCGTCAGTACATTACGCCCCAACTCGCCCGAGGGATCACTTTTGTATAAAAAATGTAGACGATGGGACGTACTACAATGTCAAATATTTTTTTTCCATTCTCTTACATATTTTGTTTGAAGTTTACATTTATTTGTTACTCATAATTATATACAGGGCTTTGATATTTACTTTGGACATGAAAATGAAAATCTGAGTGACTAAATTTGAGCTATTTTTAAATTAGACCTTTTTAATATGTACATGTACAGTTCTTAGTCTTTTAGCCTGACTAAAAGCTGAGCTGGTTTTGGATCTACTGTTGACTCATTCGGGACACTCAAGCTATTTCATGGCCTTGGAAGGATATATTCACTTGTGATAATATAAATTATATATCTATATATAACATTATTAAATTACTACTAATTTATCAAGGTTGGGGACTTGAGTTGTAGAACCCTTATAATAATATACACATTAAACACATATTGAAAATAAAACCATTGATTAAATTGTTTTAATTGTTTTTGCCTATTATGCTGCACTAAAAATGATAAGAGTCTGGCAAATTAGGTTTAGCGCCATCTATTCGCTTTTGTTTATTTCAATACACCCCCATAAAAACATGCCTCTTTCGTATAGGTACTTGGGTTAAATAGGTACATTAATTCACAAACGTGTTAAAGCTATTTCGGTTTACCCGAAGCAACTTACAAATAATTAAACAATGTTGTTAATTTGTATAATAATATGTATCAGTATATACTTATTGATTATTTATGTATTAGAATTTATATCAAGATATTAAAATTTTATCCAATTACGTTGCACCACCGATTACTTCTATTCTTTAAGATACTGTCCATCCAAAGGTTGTCTGGAAGAAATCGCTTTAAGCGATAAGACCGCCCATTGTACTACCTAGATTAGGAGTAATTCTGTAATAACTTATAAGTACATTCATGGTAAAGTGCAATAAAGAATAATTGTATTGTATTGTATTGTATTGCTGTGTGCACAGTTGTGTCGGAACTCGGAGCCATCCGCATAATGATAATAGTCGCCACAAATAAAGGTGGCGGTGGCATTTTGAGGAACTAAAATAAGTAAATATAAGCTTTGTCCGCTTACCATCCTCGACATATCATCACTTTGGCCGGTTGGCGTTGGCGCCGTCTGGCCGGTTGGCGCAGTTGGTAGCACTCTGCCTTCTGAGCCGCTGGTCCCGGGTTCGATTCCCGGACAGGTCAAACATTTGTGTGTATGAACATGTCTGTTTGACCTGTGTATATAAGTATATATATAAGTATATAAATCAGTCATCAGGTTACCATAGTACAGGCTCTGCCTAGTTTGGGACCTGAAGACCTTGTGTGAATGTTGTCCTATATTATTATTATTATTATTACTTATCATAAGGTGAAATAGTGGACAAGGACTAGCCCATCAGCTGTTAAAAAAAAGATCTTATACATTATATTATCGTTATTTTCTACTAGTAGGGCCCCGCGGTTTCAGCCGCCGGTTTTCTTGTTACTTCAATCATCTCACGGGAACTATACATATTCCGGGATATAAGTAGCCTATGTGTTAATCCAGGGTTAAAACTATCTCCATACCAAATTTCATCGAAATCGGTGTAGCCTTTAAGGGTGAAGAAGTAACAAACATACACACATACACACAAACTTACGCATTATAATATTAGTAGGATAGAATGACAGCACTGTTTGAACACAGTGGCGTACAGGCGCGCCAAGTTATACGACTAGTCGGACTGTATGTTCATATTTGTAGGTTAATAAGGCGGTAGTCAAAATGTAACTACACATAATCTTCCCTACCCGAAAGTTTCCGTTTTTTTTTTGTTTTTTATCTTTTGAGTATTGTAGTTAACAACGTAATAGAAACATTTTATATTATTGTAATGTATTATTCGCAGCTTGTTGAAGAGCACGGACTCATTGTGAGCTCCATGTTGGCATTAAAACAGCATAAAAGCGCTTGACGTACCAAACACCGCGCACGTAACGTTTTAAATGTTAAAACACTCATAAAAAACTTACTTTCAGCTTAGCCGCGCATGTTAGGGAAATTGCCCTACTTTCGGTTCCATCACAGTTGTAAAACTCCAGTCTTTTTATTCGTTAAAAAAGCAGCGTATTCAAAGTAGATGCTCGCGTACAAAAGCGGCGAGTGGCGGCGTCGACCACAAACTAGTTCGAGTCGAGATCGAGTCGGCTCTTGAAACACGACGGTAGTGGTTGGCAATTCTGCGAGGCATTAGAGACGCGATGCAAAGTGGGATTCAGCCATTTGTTGGTGGAGAGTTTTTCTCATCTAGCCGGCCATTCAGCGCTTAAATCGCTGTGAAGCTTGCGCTCTCATCTCTCGAAACTTGGTATTAAAACAATTGAACGTTTGAATAGAAAGTCAAATCGAATACAAATATGTTAGATACTTAAAATTTGAAAATAGCACTTATAATTCAGTCTTTTTATATGGCATCACAAAGAGATTAATTTAATTATGATAAGGTTATGTACTTATGTACCTTATGTTGGTAGGGAATTTAGACTTTTTACATGGCGTAACAAGTAGCTTTTTTAAATTATTTTAAGGTTATCTATGTTGGTACGGAAAACACCATCAACCTAGGTACCTAAGCATATAATATTATAGCACAATATGCTTAAATAATATTTTTCCTAATGAGCCATGTTATTTGATATATCATTAGACATAATAACTATTGAACATGTTTGTACATAATCTTAGTTATTTACTAATTATCTCAATGACTCCGTTCGAAATTGTTTTTTTTTTCTTTTTTCTTTTATTTATTACTCTCTTATATTCTTCTTCTTCTTCTCAGCAATTAGACATCCACTGCTGGACATAAGCCTCCCCCACTCTCTTATATTATTGTGTAAATATTTTTTTATCTCGTACGTTCTGCTTATATTTCGGAGAGTTTATGTTTATAAGAAGTGAGATTAATTGTAAGTGGTTTTGATAGTGAGAACTTCACTTAAAGTTTTTGGTCGACCATTATGACTTGCGTTAGGTACTTATTTACATGGCATTGAATAGGTTATCAAATATTTAATATGTGCATGACAAGCGACACATTTAGATAATTTTGGTTATAGGGCTGTACATACACAAATCGCATATTTAAATTTTTTTGACGTGATAACGTTTTATAAATTGATGAATACCAGCAACACTCATGAAAAATAGTAACGTTCCGCGTAACGTTCCACCTGAGTTTTGTATTACATAAAATAATCAAAGTCAAAGTCAAAGTCAAAGTCAAAGTCGAAGTCGAAGTCGAAGTCGAAGTCGAAGTCGAAGTCGAAGTCGAAGTCGAAGTCGAAGTCGAAGTCGAAGTCGAAGTCGAAGTCGAAGTCGAAGTCGAAGTCGAAGTCGAAGTCGAAGTCGAAGTCGAAGTCGAAGTCGAAGTCGAGAAGTGAGAAGAAACGGTGAGGATTCTTATTGCAATATCAACCATTAATCAAATCAAATCAAATTCTTTATTTGCTAGCATGTTGTAACAAACATGGTGGTAACACAATAACAGCACACAAACACCCAAGACCGGGGACAAACATCTACACTCATCGCACAAATGTTTGCCCCTGCCGGGATTCGAACCCAGGGTCCCGGTGACGTAGAAGTCATGTCACTGACACTAACCACTGCGCCACGAAGACCGTCATATAACTAATATTATAAATGTGAAAGTTTGGATGGATGTTTGCACTCAAACACGCCAGAACGGCTGGACGGATTTGGATGCAATTTGGATATTTCAGGTCCCGGAATAACACATACGCTACTTTTCATCATCATCATCATCATCATCATCATAAATGCGAGAGTTTGTGTGTATGTCTGTTACTTCTTCACGCTCAAACGGGTTCACCGATTGCGATGAAATTTGGTTTAAAGATACCTTATTCTTTGGATTAACACATAGGCTTATTTTAATCATCACTATCATCACCGTTTTTCATCACCACGCGGGTAAGACCGCGGGCGCTGGTAAACGTTATATAAAATCATTGTGTTTCAATTGATGTTCCAATGTAGTGTGTGCACATGAAATCTTGAAGAAATCCTTCTCGTGTGTCTAAATATTGAAATAAAACATCTCATTACAGTTTTCCCTAACTTCAGAAAGGAACGAAACGAGGTCGAGGGGAACAAGAGCCGTCGCGAGTGACGCGTGTTGTTTCAAAGCTTTTCATTTTCCGTATCTGGCGGAACCCAAATGTCTCGCTACCGCCACAGCCAGAGCCACGCGTCATTCAAAGCGTGTCAACTGATTTCCGACAATTTGGGGGAGCCATGTTCCTTACTTGACAAGGAAATATGGTACCAGACAATCTTACATTCATTGCAATTGAGTACCAGGGCAACTTACGGGAAGAAAACTCTTCTATTGTTTTAAATTTTTTTAAAGACTAGTATGTGCAGATTTGTAGATAATTATTTTCGAAATATTCAGTTTGTAGCATTACAAGGAAATAATTATTTTTGTTTTGTATTGTTTTATGCATGATTGTATTTTGTTTGATTCGGCGATGAATGCTGTGTAAACAAACATATGACATAATCAGATTAGTGTTCATGTGTTAAAAAAAAAGTAATGATGATAATTACTTGTTCATAATCTATGAGGCAACAAAAAAAAATAATGATATAAAGAGTTTTCATTACTTTCCAGTAAATCTTTCTTTTATTTCTATTTAATGGTGACTTCCGTTAAATTCAATGGATGACATGCATATATTTATCAGCACGTAAAATTCATGTGTAAGTAAGAGGGCGTATCTTATTATTATTTTTTATTTATTTTTTAAAGTTTATTCATTACAGTTTCCTACTTATGAGTCAATGTAACCAAGGAATAAAGATTTCCGTATACACTTTACTATCCTTCTTAGAATAAGTTATAAGCATTTGCGTTATTCTAAGGTTTAAACTATTATATTACAAATTTCATCAATATCGGTTTGATAGTTACGGAGATGCACGGTAATACACACACTCACAAACACACTTTCACATTTATAATATTAGTAGGAGTAGGACAAAATAATCTACGCGTTTTAATGTAAGCACAAAGTATTTATTATATTTTGTAGTTTTATTTTTTTAACTCATTTCGTTTAAAACTTAATAAACATGTGACTAAAAGTTCAATAACACTACAATATTAAAAAATATATAATAACCTAATATTATTATCGGGATATTTCTCGTTTATTTTGTTCCATAAAGGTTTATATATTTTATAATACCATACCAATAACTATTAATTCTTTTAATATTGATCAGTTAAAAATTATTATAATAATAATATTCAAATAAAATACATATTACAGCAAACGTAGGGTTTATTTTGTAAACGTTTTCTTGAGGCACTAAGTCATAAACTCGTTTTTAAATCTTTAACGATACTGAACCTGGCAATTAAGTGCAGACCGGAGGCCTATTTGTCGGGCGAAACCTAACGAGTTCCCTTTGAGAGCTGCCAGTAGGCGTTACCAAGCGACGTAGTTTGAATTAGTAGAGGCTTTGAAGGTTTTATGCTAAATTTGTATATAGTATGTAATCCTACTAATATTATAAATGCGAAAGTTTGTGAGTGTGACTACAGTCATACTCACACACGTGAAAGAGTGACAAAAATACAGTTTTTGTCACTCTTTCACGCATAAAATACAGAATACGGATTTGAAGGTAATTTGGAACACAGACAGTTTATACCCTGAATAAACATATGGGCTTATTTTCATCATCACTGTTTTTCATCACCACATAGGTAAAACAGATTTGAATGTAATTTGGTATGTAGATACTTCAGGTCTCAGAATAATACAGAGGCTACTTTATCTTTATCATCATCATCATCAACAATCATCACCAGACGGGTAAAACCGCGGTAAAACAGGTAGTTTATTCTCTGGAGTAACACATAGGCTTATTTTCATCAACATCATCACCGTTTTTCATCACCACGCGGGTAAAACAGATTTGAATGTAATTTGGTATGTAGATACTTCAGGTCTCGGAATAATACAGAGGCTACTTTATCTTTATCATCATCATCATCAACAATCATCACCACACGGGTAAAACCGCGGTAAAACAGGTAGTTTATTCTCTGGGGTAACACATAGGCTTATTTTCATCAACATCATCACCGTTTTTCATCACCACGCGGGTAAAACGGATTTGGATGAAATTTGGTATGTAGATACTTTTGGTCCCGGATAACACACAAGCTACATCTCATCATCACCATTATTATCAATCATCACCACGCGGGCAAAACTGCGGTGCGCAGCTAGTAGTAGTTATATAATAATATTATGTTTCACACGGTAGTTATTGTATAATAGGCCATTGTTCGGCCTGACAACGTTGGACTGGTCGCTAGCGTATCCGCCTACCACACTGACCAGCGTGGTTGATTAAGGCCAAAACTCTTGTCCAAGACGATAGCCTGTATCCCAGGATTGGTAACTCTAAATATATTAGGGTGGGTATACATATATACTTTCTCAGTTATTATTAATCTCCTGCCCTATTTTACACTTTATTTTCGATGTAATAAATTCATCTCTAATTTAGGGTTAATTTTCGTTAGAGATGATACAAAGAAAAGGCTTTGATATAAACTTGAATTGTTCGCTATTCACAGAAAAAGGAAGTTTACTTATTTTCTCCGTGACACGAGCTGACAGGAGGACGGCAGCGGGCGGATGCTTTATCGCGCTTACAATTTGTAAGCATTTTAACTCGCATTGCTTGTGACGTCACTAACACTGTTAGTACGGATGCTTGCCAGTTGACGTCACGAAGTTGGCGTGGATAAATATGGTGTAAATGTGAGAGCTCCTTTGAGGAGAGCATTACATTTTTTTATGAATACCCATAAATGACTTTACATATTTATAGAAAGTACAGGTAATAGGACTAGTTACCGTGTGTCCGTTTGATTACTGACTAAAATGTTACAAAATAATCTGGTATTTATCGTAGAAGATAATCAAGGGATTCTGAAGATCCAGTTTTTGTATATAAGAGAATGGACTAGTTTTAATCTCCGGTGAAGCTGTAAATGCCGGTAGAGGCAAACAGCATTAGTCCGTTACAAAAAAATACGTGAAAAAATCTTCTGGCAACTAAGGGTTAATAATAAATGTCCGACTTCCACTGAAACCGGTCCTATTACTATTCACACCCGGTCACTATTGAGAAATATAAATCCTGATTATTTCTTTGGATATCTCAGATATCATTCACAGGGACTGACATGGCATCTTTGCTAAAACTTTATTCCATACTTTGAACACCACTTGCAATAGTTATTGCACGACATCCTATTTAATATAAATTCAATTATATTTATATATATAAACTTATCAGAGCGTTTGATCGATACGATACGACGTGTGACCAAAATGCTGGCACATATTTGGCTCAACGCATCAGCATTGCAATTTGACGTGGTGTGTGCTGTTAACATTCTGGGTGCGCTGCCAACTTGGGTAGCGGGTTAGAAAATTTAATTTGACTGGCCGGTTGGCGCAGCACTCTGCCTTCTGAGCCGCTGGTCCCGGGATCGATTCCCGAACAGGTCACATATCGGTTTGACCTGTGTCTAGGTGTGTATATGTATATAAGTATGTATATAAGTATATATCAGTCATCAGGTTACCATAGTACAGGCTCTGCCTAGTTTGGAACCTGAAGACCTTGTGTGAAAAAAAAAAAAAAAAATCTATAGACTGAAAGTGGATTGCTCAAATGTTATTTTAGTAGCTGTAGTATTGTAATTGGTTATTATTATTTTGTTTTAGTAAAGGCATCGGCCCTTAAAAAGAAATATTTGTACGCTAAACTAGGCAAGGACATGAGTTCTATGTATCAAAAATATGTAAACATAATATATGCTATTTGTTTGTGTGTATACTTCATACCATGTTCTGAAAAAATAAAGATTGTCTTACCTTGAAATGAAAATAAAACAGACCTCGAAGTTACCGTGTATTACAGACATCAATTAGACGTTCAAAAAATTTTAATAAATTACTAAAAATGTATGGTTTCATCATAAATCTCGTATTTATTATGAAACGCAAAGTTTCTGTTGTATTTATTTCATATGGTATTCTTTGATTTAGATTGTATGTTATGTCTACATAATTTTGCTGTCTGTTCGTACAATATGTATTCGATATCGAATATCTTTGATATATTTGCGAAGAGGATCGCTCCGAGCAAACAATATTTTTTATTAGAGGCAGTAAAACAAGGAACAAGGTCGAGATTGAGGGCTCGCAATATAGACGTTTTACCGACTTTATGACGTCATTTAACGACTTTGATATCTCCGAGATAATCAGCAAGCCTATTGTTATAAAACCGGGGATCGTGATGGATATTGTTTCTCCAGCAATATTAAAAGATTGCTGATACAGATAAGGTTTTGATTAAGCTAGAATGTTTTGTTTTTAATTCAGTAATGTCATCATCATCATCATCATCTCAGCCATAGGACGTCCACTGCTGGACATAGGCCTCCCCCATTGATTTCCACAAGGACCTGTTGGAAGCAGCCCGCATCCAGCCCTTGCCTGCGATCTTAGTCAGGTCGTCTGTCCATCTGGTCGGTGGCCGTCCTATGCTGCGCTTGCCAGTCCGTGGTCTCCATTCTAGAACTTTTCGGCCCCAACGGCCATCAGTTCTTTAATGTGTTTTTAAGTTATTGTTGAATGTAATTTTGACTGCTCAAATAATTAATTTGAATAATTTAGACGGTCGCCGCTGTGGCGCAGTCGTCAGTTCCATGACTCTTTTGGTCACCGGCATCAACAACAAACCTGTACCTATGTGATGAGCATGTGATGTATCAGATCATGGGAGGTTTTTGTGATACCATTGCGTATATCTATGCCTCTCGTGACACAGGGAATTCTAGTGCGGGGTGTGAGTGTGCAAGAAAAACCTTGCATCAGGCAGAGATCATAGATTTTCACTTGTTACAATCCAGATTCAAGAAACCAAGAAAGATAATTTATTCAATAATTATCTCACTTCATTTCTTATCTCTCAGATGTTTTAAACGTATACTCACTTCTGGTATGAGTACTAAATACCTGGAAAGTTTGTAGAACGTCAGAATACGAAGGCTTTTCAGAGTTGCGCGCTATTTCAAAAGTGATTGCGTAAGATATATATGTAATATTTGTTCGAGAGATTCCGTCAAATGCTGCCTGATAAGACTCAGCCACAAACCGTTTAGCAATGAAACCAAAAACTCGCATTTATCGTACGCACTCCCCTCTCACGACCTCGTCGAAATAAAATTCTATTTCCATTGTAAGTGAAGAATAAAAGAATACTCACGGGAGCTCGAGCCGAGTCAGCGCGTTCAATGCGTGAAAGGTGGCTTTTTAATTCTGCACGAAGGGAAGCGAGAGCAATATACAAATCTTAACAGTAAATCAACTCAAAATTCAATATTTATTTGATGGTCGTAGTGGCTCAACGATCAATGACACTAACGTAAGAACCGCGACCTTGAATTCTAATGCCAGTTAGGGCCAATATTTCTGTGAGATATTTGTCTTAGTCTTAGATGTATTTGTATGTGTCCATTATTATCTGCGACACGGGATATCTTAATGCTGAGGTGTGCATGTGAATGTATATGTTTTATTTGGTAGTTTCTTGGTTATATTATACCAAAGTATTAGACTTGACAAATCGGTAACAAGCAGCATAGATACATTTATAGTCAAATTGATAAATAAATAATTATTAAATTAAAAGTCGAACAAGAAAGAACAAATAAAACGGAATTAAATCATTTATCATTTATTCGTCTCATATTGAAAATTATACTACCATTAAAGTTATTTTATTGAATTCCGATATTTATACCGAATTCTCCAGTTTCATTAAAGTTTTTAGATGTTCTAGTTATATTATAAGGCTTAAGTTTGACTTCTGTATCACTCAATAGTTCTTAAAGATTAATTTAAAGTCAGTATTATAGTCTAAGAGCCTGCGACTTTTAAAGACATCTCGAGTATACTGAGTATATTATGGTGACAAATTTTAAAATAAAAAATTGTACCACGTAAGACAAAAGTAAAGATATATTCGCTGAAATCTCAAGTTCAAGTTTGGATTGGACGTGTTTTGAACGCCTTGCTTAACAAATAATACTTCTTTGTACTATCATAATTTCATAACAAATAATAAATATAAACGTACATAATTAAATTATTAAATAATAGCCTTATTTGGTACTTAGAGGGTGGGTTCAGTTTCGCAACCAGACCGATTGCGCGACCCATTTTGCTTGACAGAGATAAGTTAAACGTTTATTGAATTTTGTATTTTAACAATTATTGTTAATGATAACTTACATTCATACATTTATATAAGAATTTATGTATTTATAATTATGTATCTAATGATAATAGTGCATTTCCGGAGCTGTTGGCACCTGAACTAGTATTTAAATTGTGTTTCAGAATGCCAAGCCCTCCGTTCTTAGAGTATATAATAATATTATATACTAATATATTAATAGCCTTAGTACCTGGAAAATTTAGCTTACATAATTATATATGACTTGTATTAAGCGCCAACAAATATATAATTCATTTTATATGAAACATATTTGAAAAGTTATTAAGCTAGATATATTATAGATAAATAGATTAAAGTGTTATTGAAACACCATAAGATTAAGTTTTCTAAGACTCACAATTTCTTACCACTGAAATTGCATAATCTAATGCAATAAAAAAGCAACGTGATATTACTGGTGGTAAGGTACTTTCCTCAAGTTTGAAAATCTGTCACCAAACATAATTATAAGGTTCGTGGCAGATGGTTCCCTACACTATTTAGCACTAAAATGTAGGTCTAGCGTGATGAAATCTTTGACCACATCATCACTGACCATCAAGTGAGATTCCGGCCAAACGCTAGATCTATTAAGTGTAACAAAATATAAATGTTACTTAGGCGAATATATATATTTTTAAAATATTTTATATATTGTATTCTATATTAATAAAAAAGAAAAATATTAAGTAGCTACTAGCTGCACCCCGGGGTTTCACCCGCGTGGTGATGAATAAGGGTGGTGATGATGTTTTTGAGAAGTGTCAGTAACAATCCGCAAGTAAGTGTTGCACATCTCAAAAAACGGAATCTTCCGATTGTTTGAAGTTGAGGTACTGTAGTTATGGTAATATTTAGAAAGCGTAACGCTGTTTACGGTAAATCCGTTGAACAGCGTTACTCGTTACTCTCGTTAGCGGTGATGGAGAGCGGATGCGGAACGCACAAATGCGGGTTCGCACCTAACGCGTGATTAAACTTGCTTTTCAAGGTATGCTAGCCAAATCACACAACACGTTCTGAAATCGATAACATTATATTTTGTTCAAGGAAAATATCCGTTAATCATTTCAAAACAAGCTTTGCCCACTCAAGGTAGGATGTTTCTAAATGCAACCGTATATATTTTTATTTATGTGTGTACACGAATAACTTCGTACTTTAATAACTGATTTAGATGATTTTTTTTTTGTTTGATGGAGTATACTTCCGAGGTGGTCATATTTAAATTTCATCAAAATCGGTCAAGTGATTTTTGAGTTAAACTCCAATAACTAAAAAGTGTTAATGTCTATCTGGATAACTATTGATCCCGTGAGTAGCAAAGATCACTAAAAAGCGTAAAAAAATTATCTTATCAAAAAATGGAACCAATTTCAACTTAAAAGCCTGAAATCACACATTTTTATTTTATTTTTATATGCATCAGGTGGCAAACAAGCTGACATACCGCTTGATGGTAAGCGATTACCTACGCCTATGAATATTTGTAACACTGGGGCATGAAGGTACGTTGTTCATGCTTTTCAGACTTTGTGAACTCCCTGTTGAAGAATCCCATTTATGTAGCTATACCTCAATTGTCACACTAGTACGTTTTACGGAATAAAAGTAGCCTATGTATTATTCCAGGGTCTGACCTATCTTCATACCAAAACCAATTCCACATGCTGAACAAAACGGTATTAGTTAATTTTTAAACGCAAAAACGTATTAATAATATTACGAAAAGTGACCTAGATAACTAACTCAAATGGAAAAGCCGATTATGGCTAAAGTACAAATGGACGGACAATCTGTTTCAAAAATTTTGATGGTAACAAATTGGGCTATTACCGCTTATCGCACCTTCACAGGATACAAATGGTTTATGTATGACACGTGTTACCAAAATGAGCTATTTGAGGCACATAATGTTGCTAATTTTTGTACTTTTAAATCCTGTAGCGGAGGAATTTTTTGCGATTGTAACAGACCAACTAGGTTACGAATTGTTCCCAAAAGTTCATCACTGGGTCTTTAAGCTATATTGTCGTTTTGTGCAAGAGAAGGCGTTTAAGGCCAGTACTTCTGTCATACACATACACATGTCAGACTCGAAAAAAATACATAATATTTGATGATTTGTCTACTCTAGGAATCTAATGTACACTAGATATAAGCAAAACTGTATTTTATTATGATTTAATAAAGAAACTTTGAAATTGAAAAAAACTTCTGTCATGGACGTAACTCAATGTGAAAATATTTTTTTTTTATAATTCATATAATAATTTGTATGTTCTTAAACAAATCTCGCGTGACGGTAGTTGTGGTCGCACTCCTCCGAAATGGCTTGACTGATTTTGGTAGATACAAGAATAAGTCGTAAAGCAATTTTACTCTCCCACCCCCAACCCCCATTTTGAACCGTGATTTTCGTATTTTTGTTTAAAAAATGTGTAAATAACTTAACCGTCATTTAATGACATTAAGTAATGTTTGTTTTTGAAGTGTTGTGTCGCTTTGATGTTTCGATCTCACTATTATTATAAATGTCAAAGTTTGGATGGATGGATGTTTGTTACTCAATGACGCCAGAACGGCTGCACGGATCTGAATGAAATTTGGCATAGATACAGATTATAGTCTGGTAATAAAAAACAATGGTAACAATGTTGTTGTTATAGTTAGTTGACATGTACACACATACGTAAATTTAATTTGATTATGTTATGGGTTTCATAGGCATTCATTATCATCATCTCAGCCATAAGACGGTCACTGCTGGACATATGCCTCCCCCGTTGATTTCCACAAGAATCGGTCTAAACGTCCTGGAATCCATCATCCATCACAGGTCACATACGAACACTAGTACGCATCACTAATTCAATCTAAATACAGTCGGAATGGATGATAGCGTAGCGCAGGGAGCGTCGGCTGTCAATCTGACGAACACTGGTTCGATCATGAGTAACCCCTTCAGCTTCCGGTGATGGTAATACTGTTACCCGATTCAGCATGGTGGTAGGGTACTTTCGTATGACCCGCCTAACTACCACTCTCAAGTTTGAAAAAACTGTCACCAAATACATTGCACACAGTGCATTCAGGTGGTAGTCCTTCAGAGCCAGTGAGCATTCTAGGTCTAGCTTGATAACATCTTTGACCACATCGACACTGACCAAAAAGAGAGATAGTGGTCCAATGGTACATCTATATAATATAAAAATAGAAAAAAATGTTGTTCCTCATATATTAAATAGAGCTTGTTAAATATGTATTTATTTATTATCAATGCTCAGTTTATTATTAATGCTCAGTCAGCCAGCAAGTAGCAAACAGTAAACAATATTATATCGCTGGCAATGATTTAGTACAACGATAGTTCGCGGTTGAAAGGATTCGTTTATCGATTGCACGTGACGTGTTTTAATCCAAATAAAGCAATAATATCGAACAACATTAAATGTAGTAAATTTGTTTTATGTTACTCTTGCTGTGGATAGTTTTAGCAAACGGTTTCAAAACAAACGTATACAAAAAAAATTACACATAATATATGAAATAAGTAATTGCAGGGAATCTTTTAAACTTGCACGACAATATTTGTCGATGAAATTTGATTTATCGAGTCGAGAAATTGGAGTTTACATTACATTACACCTGGTTTAAAAAATCGTTTGTTTTTTTCAACCAGGCATCGTCATTAATTTCCGTATAATTTAATAATTATATATTTCTAAAATTTTTCAGAGCGTTTGATCGATGCGACGCGTGACCAAAACGCTGGCACGTAACCAATTATTTATTGATTATTTCATCCATTCATTCAAATATTCATCTTTTCTGATTATGCGATCCCCATTCTTTCTATAACTTTCATGTTTATTAATGATTTAAGATTAAGATTGATATGGAAACAATTTTTAATGTTTTTTTTTAAATATTATTATTGTACTTTATTTATTAACATTATTAGTTAAGTTAGTTCCTTATAAGTTAATGATGTTAATTTTTGTGTTCGCATAGTACATAATATATGTGAACGAAATAAATTAATTGTTTAATGAGTGAGATGATTAACTACCTAATGCACTAACAAGCAATCACCCGGGAGATTCAGAAACTAATCTGAGCAATGATGTTTTACTAACGATGACGTATATTCATACTGCGCGGTGCTCAGATTTTGTTCCTGTACGACATAAACATGCTTACTGCGACAGATAATACGGTACAAATAATATAGAAAAGGATAGATATATGTTTAGACTTGCGCTTGAAATACGCGTCATAATGAAAATTACTACAATTGACTTAATTTTGTCGCCTCAGTTTCCGCGCGCTTGTGCCACATTTACTTCATATTAACATATAATATCATTGCATCTGAGTTATAATAATTACAATTATCAAACATTGTCTAATCTCTAGGCAATTACTCTGTGTATCTAAATGCCGCCACTGTATTATTAGCTGTGAAACATATAGACGGAAGCCATCATCCGTAAGGTCAATGTACTCTCGCAATCAAGGCAATCCAATTTGCTTTGGAACAATAGATACAAATGGGACAAAGCGTAACAATGGCATACAAAAAAATAAAATGTTATTATGTCCAAGCTAATTTTGTCGTTTGCCTCTAGCTAAATTCCGGCCAGCCTGGCCGGTTGGCGCAGTTGGTACCACTCTGCCTTCTGAGCCGCTGGTCCCGGGTTCGATTCCCGGACAGGTCAAACATTTGTGTGCATGAACATGTCTGTTTGACCTGTGTCTGGGTGTGTATATGTATATAAGTATATATATCAGTCATCGGGTTACCATAGTACAGGCTCTGCTTAGTTTGGGACCTAAAGACCTTGTGTGAATGTTAATAAATAAAATAAAATAAAAAAAATAAAAATAAAAAATTGCTTTTTATTTATTTTATTTATTTTAATTTGTTTATTCAGGCAACCCATCTGTTACCCATTTGTTAGTAAACTTATATTTATGTTAGTAAACACTTATTTAAAGGTACTTTTTATCTGGCCAACACCCCAACAAAATGTCTGTTTATTGGAGAATCTAGCTTATCGGCTATTACTTTGTACTTATAGCTGTTGAATAATATTTTGCGTTGATACTAATAATTATCACAGGCTACAAAAAAATACCAAAAAATTTAACCGACTTCAATTATCAAAATTGTGAAATAAGTTATTGAAGTCGGTACCATGATAGTTCACAAAAGCTACTATCATCACAATATTATGCTCATGGTACCGACTTCGATAAGCTATTTCACATTTTTGAGTGTTGAATATTTTTAAACTCTTTTCAGTGACCTCTGCTACTCACGGGATCAATTGTCATTGTGACTCTGATGTCTTCAACCGCAACGTAGCACTTTCTAGTTATTGGAGTGTAACTCAAAAACCGCTTCAACAAGATATTTCACAATTCTGAGTTTTGAAGTTGGTCCCATTTCTTGTTTTTTTTATTATTTAAAAGCAGTTTATGTGTACACAAGATGTAATTGCTACATAAGCAATAATAATGTTGCCAGTAAAATTACCACAAAAACAATTAATGCAAGACCGCAATTAAATTCGGATATATGCGGATACAAATTTGCTTGACACTTCTAATTTATTGCAATCGTGTTGTGATATTGAGTCATGCAAATGAAATTAAATGATTATTTATTACCATTTGGGGTCATTAGTTATATTATGCCTTAAGTATGGGGGTATGGGGAATGCCTATGTCCAGTAGTGGACGTCCTATGGCTGAGATGATGATGAAACCTTAGGTAGAAGAGATCCATTAAAATTCTATCCAGCCCTAACATGAGGGGGGGGGGGGGGCATATATTTCTACGAGGGCCGGTTGGAAGCGGCGCGCATGCAGTCCAATAATAAATATTATAATTACCTAAATATTATACAAAAATAACGTATGGGTACCTATTTTTTATGGCTATGATAAATTATTATGTACAAGCTGCAGAAGATTAACTTATATAAAATAATTTGTTTATCTTAATGTAAGTCACTAAGTCAGTAGCTTTAATACAATATTTAAACAGAGTTCCATTAATTATCTACAAAATTGGGATTTCTTAAGTGGGAAAGTAAAGAAGTAATTTGAAAGTTTATCGTCTGTATTTATATAGAAGATAAGGGTGGTTTATACGTAAACAGGGTATAAGGTAACTTATAATTTACATCTGTATTGTCGACCTAGCTATTCGTACACATCATTGTAACTAAAAGTAAGATCAAACAAAGAAAGATAAAAAAAAACAAGACGTTGATATGCATACAGTTAGCAAGTTAAAATGGTAGTGGAGAGGGTACATATCGTATATATAAAAGATCAAAGGATCCCGTGTCAATGGGCTGACAAACACAGCGAAGGACATCTACCGAAAATGTAGGCATATGACCTGAAAACGGTCGCAAGAGTACGCTGAAAGCAGACTGCTTTCGACCTGTCCTTGCGGAGGGCAGGATATCATGATATATGGTAGCAAAGACTACCATATAACCAATTTTCTTGGTTGTATATATATCTTACATTTAGCATTCCGCACAATATGAAAAAAGAAAAACTGTCATGCACATATTATACAAAACAAACTATGATTATAGTGTACGTACTCCGCTACTGCATACAATCAAAATCCGTGAATTTTCACCCTTGTAACTTCATAAATAAGTTTTATTTTGCTATATAGGTATTCTCAAGTACAACTTTTACATTTATGGCTGTAAATTTCCCATACTCATGTCGAGTACCACATGGCGGTTGAAGTCCGCATTATGCGGTCGTTGGTATAGTTCTTATCGCCCTTAAACTATTCACTTTAGAGTTTAAAACGGGTAATTTACCGCAATTAAATGTTCACAAACAACTGTAGTTTGTTTAATATGGGTCCTGTAGTAACCGTTATACTATTGCCATATTTATAATTCAGAGGATTAAAATGTGGGCTCTTTGTTTTTTTGGGGGGTATTGGTTATTTGGTATTCTGGTTGAAGTGTTTCACGACCTCTGCTAATGACTAACCACATAGTGTTATTAGACGTTTTGAAGTGATGATAGATTTTGCATCGTGAGTGGCCTTGGGTTCGATTCCCATTGGCATTACCGGGAATTACCTTTTTATTATTTATAGATTTTACTTCTAGATCTAGCATTTGACCACTGCCCGACTTTATGATGAGTGACGATATGGGCGATGGTTGTATTACGTTATACCTAGAATATTGAATTCATATGTATATACGTACATTCTCTAAGCCAGTTGCATGGCAGGCTTTTAGTTTATAGAAAGTTCTTCAATGTTGATGGTTGGTAAAATGTTGTTACGTAAAATGCACCATGTGGTTTGGTATTTATGTCACAGACAAAACGACAGCGCGGGATTTTATGTGTAGTCTTAGTGTCAAATCCCATCATTAGCCGCATTAGAAGTTATCCCCTGATAATTTTGAACATAAGTTCCGCCTAGCATGATGTTAATGCTAGTTAGTTAATGTTAATGAATCATTGAAACACTTCAAATCAGGGTGTGGTGCCATCTCAGATGATAGGCAATGAAGAAATAAATTTGAACTGCTAGGGGGGGGGGGGGGGGGGCTACCATATCTTAATATGCAAAACTATTATAACTAAACTAACATTAATAAGGTTTGTTTAAAACTTTGTCATGTTTGAAATAAGAATTGTCAAATGTGTAAGAACATAACTAGTCATAAAAAAGTTAATTGTGAAGTCTAAAGCAGTACCTGGATCAGTCCGCGCAAGTAAAACCGCAGGCAGCATTATAAAATAAGATGGGTATGATTATTATAAGAAAAAATCCAGTTCACGTTTTTTATCGTATCAGGTTAAGGCCGAAGATGTTTTGAACGTGTTTGTTGTCCCATTTCAGAGGCGTGCACCCGCTTAGAATTCGCTTCGCATAAGTATGATACCCTGGTCATTAAAAATCGTTTCTAACTAATCTTATCTTAATATAAAATATACATTTTCACGTAGATTTTCTCCTCGCCTATAGGATCTGTTAGCACAGGTGAACCAGAGTTTGAACATCGCAATTATGCACATACTATGTAAATGAGATACCCTGTCTGTGGTTGGCTTTATGGGCACATGCGTCATGCTTGTTTCCACACGTTTAATAAAGTTCGTTTTGTTTTATGCTTCAATGTTTACGCGAGTAGAAACTGCCATTGCGGCGTTTCTAAATTTAAATAAGTCGAGTTTCATTTGTAACACTCAAACACAACAAAAACAATTCAGAGTTTTAATTAATTTTTTTTTATTAATTACTTTAAGTTTTGACTAATTGTTATAAAAAATACTAGGGAAAAAAACGAAAATATTTAAGGGTGTAAGAGGAGCCGATGATTTTACAGAGGCTCGCGGGCGTAGTGGCGGGACAAATTCTTCTTCTTCTTCTTAGTCGTGCACTCTTGGCAGAGTGGTCGTGGTTACAGTGATGGCAGGTAGGAGATCCTCGCTGACGTCCTTGTCCAGGGTAGCAGCTCGCTTAGCGATGTTTTTCCATTTCTGGCGGTTAGTGGTATCGCGGGTACACTGTACTAAGGTGGTAAGGACTTAAGGTAAGGACAAATTCTATTGCGTGTTAATTTCCAATATACAAAAAATACTTTATAGATGACCTAAGGGCTAAAAAAGGAATTTATTTAATATTATTATATTTTTAGACATTAGTCATTATATTTTTGGACTTTATTATTGTCTTTCTTCTGGTGATAGAACAATTCATGCAGGCGTATTTATCGAAAACATTTTTAACGAATAAATTAGCAAACAAAATAAAATTAAGTACAACAAAGTTAACTTTTATAAACTGATCTCATAAGATATTTTTTAAAGCTTTCAACGAAGTAAGCCGAAAAGAATCAAAATTGTCTGTTTAGCAAATGGTAAAGCCTTAAGAATGCATTCTCTTTATTTATTTATTTATTTGATTTCGCCAAGAATAGTTACATTACAACGAATCTTATTAGTATCTAGGTAGCTTAGTTCTATTTATCAAAAGGTATGCTCTAAAAGTATTATGACAATTTAATGCGACGATGAAAACGAGGTTCAAAGTTGGCATGAAAAGTGTTCAAAATTATACCAAAAAAATTTAATGCCACTTAAAAAATTCCTGAGACTAACGTATTCATTATTTGTATGAAAAATCCTAATTTATAAAAAATATTTATATGAAATTTTACGTGCGTTGTAGTGCCTGGATTTGGTCATGAACCTATTGCAATAGGCTAGAAGCTGTTATGATATTTTTTATGTTACTAATTACTTGATTATTATTACGATATACTCGCCATTATTCCTTTAATTACATATAGCGTTCAACAATTTCGGACATAAAACATTTTATGACACTCATTCATGTTATTTGTTAATTATTTATACGGCGCTCTCATTCCAAAACGGTTTTGTAAATCAGCAATATATTACCCCGCCGTATTTACGCTACTGACATAATGCAGTACTTAAACTTGACGTATTTTGAGAGCAAAATGCAAAACAATACCAAAACTCTTTACAAAAAATTAAATTAAAAAAAAAAAAATTCATAACAATATATTTTATATATTGGACCAATATTTATGTATCTTTATCTCTCTTCTTTACTAATGTTTATACTGAACAATAATATGCATTTTATTTGACCCCTATCAATGATAATATGGTCAAAGGTAGAATCACGCTAGACCTAGCATATGAACTGGCTCTCAAGAATAGCTCTGCCTGAACACATTGAGTGTTTTGTGACCGTTTTGATTACTTAATAGTGATAGCTGTCTGGCCAGCTATCACTATCAAGTGTTCAAAACTATTTCGGGTTTCGGAAATATCACATAATCAATAGGTAAAATATAACTACCACCATGCTGTTGATTCATAACGCTATTAAATTAATCAAAAACTCAAACCGATATTGAGGATCGAACCATAATCCGTCATGTTGACAGCGCTTTGCAGTTTTACCCGCGTGGTGATGATTGATGATGATGAAAAGTAGCCAGTGTGCTATTCCGGGACCTGAAGTATCTACATACAAAATTTCATCCAAATCCATTTTAGCGGCGTGGTGATGATGGCGATGATAAAAATAAAGCCTATATGTTAATCCAGGGTATCAACTAACTACCTCCATACCCAATTTCATGTAAATCCGTTTAGCCGTTTCAGCGTAAAAGAGTAACAAGCATACATCTATACCATCCATACTCACAAACTTCTGCATTTATCATATTAGTAGGATTAATTGGGGGGGCTTAAGTATTATATAAAGAATTAATAATAATTTTTATAATATATTAGTATTGTGAAAGAATTTTGAAATGAATGAAAATAAATTTCTAAAAAAGTAATTTTAATTTAGTGTATCTTGTGTATATTACTAAAAAAAAAAAAAAATTTAATTTTTCGAACAAGTAAATATTAAATTGCACACAAGCCCTCTCCCCCTTCCCCCCTACACACATACACCCATGCTTATGGGTAGACTAGTCTCTTCGGAAATACAGTAAGAGACACTATTACAATATACATGTTGAAGAAACAATAAAACACAGAATTATATCACATACACAAAAGACTCAATAGGGAGTAAAGAGACAAAAGAAAAAAGACATGAATTACAGTAGAAGGTAACATATTCGTGTTCAGCACTGTTTATCGTTTGTAAAAGCAACGTAGGGACCTTATACTCTGTGAATGTTTCCACGGGAGTATTAGGCGGCTCAGCGGGCTGTATCGTACTACCGCGTCTGATTTATTAGTGCAATATCGCGAAACGCAGCCCGCTATCGCGTTTTATAGCTAAATATGTTAAAGCACAGTTCCCCATAGATGAAAATCTATTGGTTCTTTTGTTAAACAACAACAAACATCATCGCAACACTAAATAAGTGTAAAGATATGATCGTATTTAAACTATTTGATGCACTAATTGAATATTGATCACGCTAAAATTAATAAATGCGATAGTTTGTGTGTATGTGTATAATGTGTATACGCCTGGGTGGCTTCATAGATTTCAATAAAATTCGGAATGGAGGTACCCTAGATATAACCTATCAACTACTAACTATAACCTACCTATAACCTGGAATAACACATAGGACATTTTTTATCCCGGTAAAAATGATGATTCCTCTAGGATACAATAAAAACATAGTCCTTCCTACTAATTTTATAAATGCGAAAGTTTGTGTGTATGTGTGTATGTTACCTCTTCACGCTCATACGGCTACACCGATTTAAATGAAATTTAGTATGGTGATAGACCTGGATTAACACATAGGCTTATTTTCATCACCACCACCATTACCGTTTTTCATCACCACGTGGGTACAACCACGGGGCTCAGCTATTATATTCTAAATGTAATTGTTAAAGTAGCTCTGTCAGTCTGTTAAGTTTTCATGCTTTAACCGCTGAATCGATTTTGATGAATGTTGGTAGAGAGATAGATGGCCTATGTAAAAGGACGTAACGCTACTTTTTATCCCGTAAAAACTATGGTTCCTTTGGGATAGCTGAGATAGCAGCAAAATCGTAGTCTACGTGAGTGAACCCAGAGCTCTCCTTTTTTATCTTTATCCCACAGTAGATGGGGTCGGTATAACATGTAATTAATATATAAAACTGCCTATTGAAATAAAATACTCACCCAATCAATAAAAAATCACTTTCAGACAATATTATATATTATTTAAAGCTGTTATTAAGTAGTTAGGTAACAACGGACAGGCAGTAATCGAATATATATGTTTTTTTTTCTAGCACTTCTTACGGGTTTTAGAGCTTCACAAATGCGATATAAAAAATTGTTGTATCTATTAGGGATAAATATTTATTTAAATCAATATTTTTCCGTCATCGTAATGCTCACGGCCTGAAAAGTTACAGCACCGTTTACAAAAACGGACTAGCAACAATGCAGCGTCAGCGCTTTCTGCTCGTTAAGCCGATTATGAAAGGGGAAAGAGAGACTTAAGTTATTAAAATCAATATTTACTTGCTAATCTTTAAATTAAATGCTACGTGAAATCTTTTCTTGACATTAATTAGTGAAAGTGAGGCTGTATGGCAAGATTGAGCTTTTTTGATAGCTTCCAATTTGAATTATGTAAACAACTGTTATAATAAGTAAAATAAATCGACGGTCGCCGTGGCGCAGTGGTCAGTGTCAGTGACATGACTTCTTTCTCTTCGGGGACCCTGGGTTCGATTCCCGGCTGGGGCAAAACATTTGTGCGATGAGTGTGGATGTTCGATTGTGTGTCTTGGGTGTTTGTGTGCTGTGATTGTGTGTGTACATTCCTCTCGCGACACAGGGAATCCTAGTGCGGGGGCCCAAGTGTAATAAAAAAAATAAAATAAGTTATTGAAATGAATACTTTTAAAAGTAATACCAACTCCCTATATGCGAGTTTCATCTCAGACATGAAGAAATGGTTTCTCAGCATTCTTCTTTCTTTTTTACACTCGCACCAATGCATTAGATTTCCCTCTGTCGCAGGAGGCATGGACATACATTATAATGACTCAAACACTCAAGACCCAAAACATACAACCATGTACCCATATCAGATAAATGTTTGCCCCTGCCGGAAATCGAACGCGTCTTGTTTTCGATCGCCCAATAGACTAAAAGTCATGTCACTGGCTATTAACACGGCGACCGTCATTAAAATAATATTTAATAATAATGCAATTTCAAGACTATAAAAACTGACAGCAAATAATGACAGTAGAGGTGGAACAACTTTAAAAAAAATATAGTAAATCGGTCTATAAATAATGCAGTAGTGAGGTAATAAATATTTCAATAAAAACAACTGGAATGGATAGGTACATCTTTTTTTTCAAAGTTCTTGTTTGAATATCGAATTTGACGTACTCTTGTCTGACACATTTTCAACATTTTCTTGGCAATGAAAGCATTTTCTATGCCAAATCTGATGAGTTTTATATTAAAAACCATTACTATAAATTGAAAATCAAAACCGTTTATGTGCGAGTAGTACTGTTACATACAGTATGTAGTAATAGTTTCCCGTTAGTTACCCTTCATAATATGAAGGGTATATTATAGGGTGACCATATTATATTATCACCCTATAAAAGCGAGCAAGTTGTTGACCTAGATTGAAAAATTTATAAAACACATGTTTTTTAACACACATTGCTTTTAATAGCTTTTATTTCCATGAAAAATGTAACAAAAACAATAGCGTCCAAAATTAAGTACCTGCTGTCGACACAATTTCCCAAGCGAATTGCAAACATCGTAAATTCTC
The DNA here is from genome assembly GCA_934044485.1 of Apeira syringaria. NCBI lineage: Eukaryota > Metazoa > Arthropoda > Insecta > Lepidoptera > Geometridae > Apeira > Apeira syringaria. The sequence goes on along the minus strand of OW203656.1, from coordinate 3,907,523 downwards.
GCAGCGTCAACTTGAGAAATTTCTCGCGCGACAATCTTAATTGTTTCCTTCTCAATCTTCTTAAGACCTTAATTGGAAACTTTTGGGTTTCGGATGCAAGCACTTTCCTCTCGCTCCCAACTCCCTTCTTCACACTTGACTAACATTCGAACAGTCCACGCTTATCGCGGGGTTTGGGAATTTCGATGGGTCGATTGGGTTCGATCGGGCCCTTCATATCGTTGTCTTATCAGGTTTTCATTCCTCAACGCAAACTCGTTGGGATTTCGGTTGTTTTTAAAAGTTACAATGATGCCTATGAAATTTTATTATGCTTGTGAGAGTTTAAGTTACCAGTGACCAGTCTTCAAGTCGTGAGTTAATGTTCCTTCTAAGTTTGCGTGCTCCACCTAAGACCGCGTTGTCGCTTAACATCAGGTGAGACAGTGGTCAAACGCAAGCTTATAATCTTTAAAAAAAAGACGGCTTAAGTACGGAATTTAAACATGACTATTATATAAGGTTGATGGTATTAGGTATGACATTTACAACTTTACGTGTATTAGTAATAATAAAATAAAACACTAATAACTAATTACAATACTGCAGCTACTACAATAACATTTGAGCAATCCACTAGCTATTGGAAGCCTATAAATAACTCAAATGTTCTAACCCGCTACCGGCTGGCAGCGTGCCTAGAATGACAGCAGCATTGCCACGTTGAATAGCAATGCTGATTCGTTGACCCAAATATGTGCCAGCATTTTGGTCACGCGTCGCATCGATCAGACGCTCTGAGAAATTTTAGAAATTTATCACTAATTTAATCTTAATTTATTACTAAAATTTATAAATTTTAGTATTGTAATTAGTTATTAGTGTTTTATTTTAATAAAGGCATTTGCCCCGTAATAATAAAAAGAGATTAACTTTGTGATTTTTTAAGGTTGTAGTTTAGGGGGTAATCTCTGTATCTACCGAACCGATTTTGAAAATTCTTTCACCAATAGAAAACCAAGTTCTTCGTGAGTTTCATAGGCGCATAATCATCATCACCACAGTGTTTCAACACCACGCGGTTGAAACCTCGGCGCGCAGCTAGTGTAACAATTACGGGCTTTACATTGCCTACGAAGTCCTAAAGCGCTGTAGAAAATGTCACCGGCGGCTACCGATCTAAAGTTTGACTTTGACGTATGTTGCTCAACCTAGAGATCTGGATCAGTTCACATGAGTTAACAGTAGTAGCTAATGGCCCTAATTCTGTTAATCACACGAACTAGCTAAAATTCACTAAAATTCTTCAAATTCAAGTAGCTCGTATTCTATTTACGCTAAAATTCAAATTCGCATAACTCCATACAGCGCTCTCACTAATATTAGACGAGTTTTATTCCATTGCTGGCCAATTGCGGGTAGTTTTAGTATGCACCAAATAAGAGGCGACTTAATTTCGCTTAAACTACCCGCAAATTTAATAAATACATTTCATTTTAGTGATGTTATTGATAAGTCTCATACTAATTTAGACTTTATCGTAACCTTATAGGAACTGGATTAGTTTAAAAACATTTTAGTTTAGTTCAGTTGAATAAGCGAATCACTACCAATGTTTCATTATAACCTTGTCTTTGCAAAAAATAAAATTATATACCCCTAATTTCAAAAGTAGATAATTTGCTCGGCTAAGCGCATATTTGTAAAAATCTTTTGCTTGCGATAGCAGACGGGTTAGGTAATTTATTAGAGTTATGTTCGCATAACTTGTGATTGCCATTACATCATTGAATTGGGTCGTTTACGTGAATTATTGAAGCATAAGATGCTATTAAGATATTGGTAATAGAACTTTGAATCTTCCGTTTGTTTTTAGGGTAATTGTGTTTACCAAGAAGAAGATAGGTAGTTTGGAGACAAGGATACATCGACTGTCCCTACGTAGACTATCGAAATTAGAAATCGTCACTTTACAGGAGAGCGCTTTAAAGTTTTTTGCGGCACAGTTTTTGCAGTAACTTAATAAATTTAGATACCAAGTCAGTATTTTTTTTTATAAACGATATGATTTATATGCAGGTTTATGTAGGCTTATTAAAGTTGTGTCAAAAATGTGTACTTATTGAGAAAATAAAGTTTCGATTACTTACATTGAATTTCACTTAATTATTTTAGACGAATCTGACAGTTCCCATTATCTACATCGGAATTTTAATTAATACTTTAGTAATATAATATCGAATGTTACACATTCAATAGTTTACAGTGAATAGCACACCACATTTTTACTTATATAAGCCTGTCGAAACCTTTAGATTATTAATATATATAATTATATACATAATAGCAAGAGGTTGTTTATTTTACTTTATACAATAGATAAGTTATGTATCACAATATGACTGAATTAAAAACCACGGAACCAGTGATTATTTTTTTATTTAATAACTTACATGTTGAATAAAGCAGTACTAGGAAAATTATCAGTTAATAGGTACAGCCGTAACAATGCCCAATTCTAATTTAAGACAAAATAAGGTATCAGCTGATCTAAAAATAATTTTTCTACTAATAGTCATAATGTATTATAATAATGAGGCACTTATACACTGTCGATGAAATAAACATTTAATCCGTAACAAATGTAACATTATGATATGATTTGAGTTTAAGCCTTTATTCATCACAAAGTTATGGCACATACAAATACATTTTTTTATTCTACTATATAAGTTTACTTTAATCTTCTTTAATCTATACCAGTGTCAGTATGTAGTAACCTTTATCAAAAATAAACTTTTTCTTATAAAATAAAAGTAATATTTTAACATTACCTCCGTTTTATCTAAACAACCTAAATCAGTCTACTGGGTAACTAATGTAATAATTTAAATAAATAAATAATGTCACTACAATAATAAACATAATTTTAGAGGTTATTTAATTAATTTTACTTAACGAAGTGAATTACAATTGCTAAAAATATTATTCCTTAAAATAATAAAAATGATAAACATGTTCGTACGAAAAATATAACGATTTCTTATTTAAATAACTCTCTCTATTACATAAAGTTCTTAAAATTAACTACTTATGCCACTTTTATTGTGTTTAATATATTTTTTATAACATTTTGCAACAACTTAGGTGAAACAACTAGATAATTCGAATCATCGGCAGCATTTGACGTATTTTCACTGTGTTTTAATTTGTGACGCCGATATCGCATAACGATACTAAGTCTTTGTATTTTGCATCGGTGATTGGAAATACATCTGCGTATGCATTTTTTATCTCTAAACAAGTCGCAGGTATTATCTCTCTTCTTCTGGTACCTAAAAGAGTCTTTAAACAATGATATTTTCCTTTTGAATCGTATTTGAAATATATACTGTCTGCTTCTTCTTTTCATATGGATATTTCTTTAATACAGTTCCATTTTACAGTCTCATAAGACGTATCCTTCTTCCAATTTCTATTATCCAAAAAGGCTTAAAATTATATACCCAGCTTTGGTCCATTTCAAGAACCCTGTAAGGTTTACCAGTCGTCTTAGCCCATCGAACTAGAGCCTACCACTGCTCAGGTGTATAAATCATTTTGCGTTTAGTCTCCTTCTCAATAAGGGCATGAACACTGTCGCCTTCATTTTGTGTATGCCTTTGTTCCAGAAATCGGTGCGTGATATCAACATTATGTTCTTTTGAAATATACATATACATAGAGTAAACAATTGCTCTGGTCAAAATAGAAATAGAATACTATTTCTATTTTGATCAGAGCAATTGTCTGACCAAAACAAAAATTGATTAGCTCCTCTGTCTAGAAAAAATTTTAAATAGCTGCTTAACTCATTTACTCCTCTTTTGCAGTGCTCTCTGTCCACATGTAACAAAAGCCCTCCAGGTCAGCCAAGTCAAACACATTGAAGTTGAAAATAGAGAGTTTTCTTTTATAATAAAATAGTCCGACATCACCGAGGAGTGTTGAGAATTTTAACAAAATCAAATATTGCGCATACTTTTTCAGGGTTATCAGTAGCATTATTTGTCGTTGTTTTTGAATTCTCAGGCTAAGTTTTTATTATGAATGTGGTTATTATGAGCTTCAATCTGTTCCTCTGTTGGTGAATTATTGTTGGAATACGAGTGACACTTGTCACATAAATCCTTTTTAGGCGTAAAAACTCGACATTCATGTGTTCGCAAACGACGTCCCGATACTGGCGTAAAGTAGTAGCCTTGCTTTCATAATTCTGAAGTTAGTCCCACTCTTTGTACAATGTGAATATTTTGGTCATGCTCAAATCATTGCTTAAATACAGTTTACTGCTATTTTTTCGTGTATAGTGGGTTTCGACAGGCTGGAACGAAGCCACATGGTGACATACGCTCTTAATTTCAACACTATTGACGATCACAGGGTAGTTGGTGTGTTTGCCTCTATTGTCAGATAAAGTTGATCCTTCTGTATTCAATTTATTGTGAGCTAAATATAAAATAAATAATAAATAAAAATAAAGCTTGATGAGCATTATAGAAACTCACATGCTAAAGTATTAAAATTATGACTTACGTTTAATTTTAAAACGTATAAATCCACGTAAATAATCGAAACAAATACTTTCGTTTGTAATAATAAAAATAATGCGATGTACAAAATCGAAATAGATAGTTACGACTAAACCATCATACGTAATTCCAGAGTTAAGTATTGTAACTACCACTTTCGATGAACGTTATTCCCAAAACTCCGTTGTATAGCATTGAATCGCCGAGTTTCGATCCTTTACTAGGGTATTAACGAAAAGATTTCCAACAGGTTACAGCCTAGAAATATGATAATCATTCTCTATAAATGTAAAATATAATGATTGCCATTATTTAATTAGTGTTGTACGCGAGGAGCGGAGCATTGGTGGCCGGCGCGGCGTTAATAAGCGACAGTTCTTGTTGCGTCTCGCTCATTTGTTTTGGCGCGCAATCAGATCCAGCGTAAGCTAACGAAATTCAAGTTTCGAGAGTTTACAAGGATACAGTGACGTCATATACGATATTCTACATCTTGTTAAAATTAAAAAAAACAACAAATTGTGCATTGTTATTTTTTTTATTGACATATAATTATGTTAAGAACTAATTGCGCAACTAAAAATAAAAACCAAATTTTAAGTTTCGGTAGTCTACGTAGGGACAGTCGACATTTGATTGTTTTTTGAAGAAGTCTCTGCCTACCCCTACGGGAAAGCGTATGTATGTAATCTCTAAGTATTAGCCGCTAAGCTAATTAAAATACCCGTTGAAAAAAATCTCATCAAAGATACTTTATACGTGTGTATTCGATTAGCAGTCCAGTATGCAAAATGATCATTATTTATATTAAAATTTTTTTTAACAAAAAATGCAACCGATTTCAACACTCAAAAGTGTGAAATAACTTGTTGAAGTCGGTACCATGATAGTTCATACAAAAGTTACTATCATCACAATATTGTGCTCATGGTACCGACTTCGACACGTTATTTCACACTTTTGAGTGTAGTAGTCGGTTGCATTATTTGTTAAAAAATTTTTTTTCACCCTTCAGTGACCTTTGCTAATCACGGGATCAATTAATTGTCATTGTGTGTTCTGCGATGTCTTCAACTACGACAATAATATCATCAAGATACGCGTAGCACTTTTCAGTTATTGAAGTATAACTCAAAAACAGCTTGTCCGATTTTGATGAAATTTAAATGGGACTACCACGAAAGTATACTCTATCTAACAAAAAAAGGATCATTTAAATCGGCTTATAAACGACAAAGTTATCCGCGAACACACATAAAATAAAACATATATACGGTCGAATGGAGTAACCTCCTTTTTGAAGTCGTTTAAAAACGAATTACTTTACTTTATTTAGTAGTAGGTATATCTATACCTACCTTACTTCACAAAACAAATAAGTACAGAAGTCAATCACATATGTACTTCACTATTTATATCTACGCTCGGTGGTCGAGCTAAGGTTGTCAACTTTGGCTTAAGCACAAAAACTATCGTAGTAGTGGCACTCGTATATCTAGATGTTTGGTTTACTGTCGGAATGATACTGGAAGTACGGAAATATGGACCAATATTAACTAAATTATTTTTAATATTTATTTTATTGAGTAATAGGCAAACACCATTATGCTGATGTGCCTATATCACACAATGTCGAAATTTTGTTTAGGTAGTCCACATAATGTCCACAGTGCTTATCGGACACACTTCATGCGTGATGGACATTAAACAATACCCCCCTTACTTATAAGCGTTGAATAACCTCTGAATAGTTATTCAGTGTTTTGTCTTTTGTCGCTTATAAAACAGTTTGACGTTGAAAGAACGGAACAAAACACTGAATTACTATTCGCAGCTTATTCAACGTTTATAAGTAAGGGGGTACATGTTTTACTATCAAAACTGAATATGTTTTGATGGTTAAATTAATACATTATTGGAATCTGATTCCGATACTTCTACCGTATGTAGAATTGTAGGCAATTAAGCGCCAAAATACAGCGCAAAAATATATTAATTTCATAAGTGATATTATATTTCTTTCGAATTTGGTAAATTTTCCGTATTTACTCATAAACTAATACTATATCTTAAGTTCAAATATTTGAAGGAAAAAATTCGGCTGCTAGTGGGACTTGAACCCACGACTACAGAATATCGTCCTGTCGCTCTGTCCAACTAACTAACTAACTTAGTTGGACAGAGCGACAATAATAAAAACTCATAATACTATATCATCGATCTCAGGATACACAATATGTCAATAACATAAACCTTACCTATTGGAAGTTTGTGGTAGCTTAACTTTCAGCTACATAAGAGATTAACATCAGTGAAGCTTGTGGTCAACCGCATGTTTGTAAAAGTTCATTGAGGATACAATATACAAATTTCAATTAAGGCTACATAAGCCTCGCCAATCAATGATCTAATAGCTCTCTCAATTCCCCTCAGACTTCATTTTCCCGTTCATTTTAAAATATCACGCTTTCCGCTTCATTAATCCATCGATGCGAAAATAAATCATCTTTGCGAGTAATGACGTCATCATTCCGTCCATCCATTACCGGGTAACTGCTACTCATTCTGCGGCGCGGGGCGATAGATGACCGCTCTTCTTTCAATCGTGTAATTAATGGACTTGAGTGAGCCACAATGGCGACTGAGCAGACTTGTAAAAGGTGACTAATTATCTTTATCAGATCGCCGTTAGTGGCCTCTCCCTTTCTCCATTATTGCCATCCTTTTCTCGCGTTCTTGGGATAGAAGTTCGAATAGATTGTTCGCTAATTAGAAGGCGATTTTCCCTGTAATGCTGATAAACATGTTCCCTAAAGGTCGAAAAATGGTTTGTTGTTTTTGTTTTCTGCGTGGGATGTATCGCTGTACATAGAATGTTGTTTGTATATATTGCTAGTAAAATAGAATAAGTGGGGACTTTTACGTTTATATTTTCTCATTATTTTTAGTAACTCTGTTAATAAGAGTCTTGTGAAGGTAGACGGTTGTCTTTCAGTGATCAGTGATACTGACTTTGGAACTGCGCACCGGTTTCGAATCCCGGCTGGGGCATGACCATGACTCCCGCAACATAGGGTATCCTAGTGCGGTGTTAACGCGAATGCGTTTGTTTTATGAAAGAGAAATTTCAGAAAAAGCAAATAGTTATTTAATAATTTAAAAATCTAGCTATTGACTTCTAGATAAGCCTTATCTAGACTTAGTTTACGTTCTAGGTCCCAAGACTCGGTATTGATGGCCGAACATATGGCCAACTGTTGGAAACATCTGATTATCCTCATTTTAATGGAATGAGGTAAAAATAGACTTAAAACAGAAAAGATCATTTTAAAGTTTCTCAATAATAACTGGTGATTTCTGCAAGATCTTTATATAACTTTATCAATAGGTCTTCCATCATTTGACCGCTATCTTAATTGATGGTCGGTGACGATGTGTTCAAAGATGTAATCACGCTAGATACAATATTCATTTATTGCACTATTTTTTTTTACGGTATTTAAGTTTATTGATCTTATGTACCTACACATAGAATTAACATGATGAAGTTTTTTTGAAACAATTAAATGTTTCCTCTTTATAATATCGGCGTTTTGATAACTGAATAAAACTTTTAACAAAACGACCTTATAAAATAAAACTATCAACATATGAAAATTTTTCTTATTCGTGGCACATTTAATTTTAATCAATCAAAATCATTTTAAATTTTAACGGCGGTCTACTCTTCATCCGCCTTACGAATTCGATGACGTCACGTTCTGACAACTGACATTCTGACGCAAGTTTAACATTTTTTCCTCACACAAAAGTGCACTACACCGCTAAAGAAATTTTCACTCCAAAAATTGTTTACGTATTCAAAAGGTAAGATAATAAAAATCATAGCTAAGGATTTATGTTTTTTGTAACATTTCTCCTTAATTTTGGACAAAGATAACTCAATATTTTCTTTGAAGGGAATAAAACGTGTCTTCTTTGAAGCACATTTCTCAAAACCGTCTGTTTTTATAGATGAGAGCACTCTCTTAGTTATGAACCTACTCACAAAATAAATGATAGCCAAATTAATGTAAATGTAAGTAATGTAAAAGAAAATGTAATGTCAAAAAGATGAAGAGTTTATATGACTTTTGAAATGTGCATATTTATATAATATACCGGACGTCGTGGCTCAGTGGTCTTACTTCTGATACTGAAGACCTGGGTTCAAATCCGAAAGACGGTGTAAAATTGTATGTGTTAAATAGTATAATAGATGATCCTTACTCGATACAGGAAGTTACAACGCGTTTGTTGTTGTGTTTTTTAACCGACTTCAAAATAGGATGAAGTTCTGGGATGAACCGAATTTGATGATTCTCTTATTATTTGAAGACTTCAACAAGTTTTTTCACACTATTGAGTGTTGAAGTCGGTTCCATTTTCTGGTAAATTTTAGTTTTATAATAGATGTCTCTTCGTAGATTTTTGATGTTTGTATTATGTGATTGTATATATCCATACCTTACTCGATACAGGAAGTTACAACGCGTTTGTTGTTGTGTTTTTTGACCGACTTCAAAAAATGTCGAAGATCTAGTGTGAACCGAGTTTAATGATTCTCTTTTTATTTGAAGACTTCAACAAGTTTTTCCACACTTTTGAGTGTTGAAGTCGGTTCCATTTTCTAGTAAATTTTAGTTTATCTTTTTTTTAAATACAGCGACACATCCATAAATGTAGCAAGTTTTTTTTTAATGTTTGGATCCACACATCATAACGCTCAAGGCGCTCATAACCGTTAAACCAAGTTAAGGAATAAATCCCAACTTTGCAAATGAAAGTTCAGCGGAAGACCTCCAGGGCATTTTTGCGTGATGTTCAAACAAACATCAAGGTAATACTATGTACTATGCTTAGCCTAAAATAACTTTACATACGTATGTACCTATTTGTTTTGTTAACATCAAAGGTGAGTCTTAGTTCAAGAAAATGTAGATATGTTTAGATCAAAATATATATTGAAAGACTACCTGCGCCCCGCGGTTTTACCCACGTGGTGATGTTTGATGATGATGATGAAAAGTAGCCTTTGTGTTGTTCCAGGACCTAAAGTATCTACATACCAAAATTTATGCAAATCCGTCAAGCCGTTTGTTATTGTGTAACAAACATCCATCCATCCATCCATTCAAACTTTCAGATGAATAATATTAGTGGAACACATAGAATTAACATGATGACGTTTTTTTAAACAAAGAAATGTTTCATCTTTATAATATCGGCGTTTTGATAACCAACTCAATAATACTTTTAACAAAACGGCTTTATCAAATAAAACTACCAACAAACGAAAATGTTTCTTATTCGTAACACACGTTTAAATTTCAACAGCGGTCTACTGTCCCTCCATCTTCTGAATTCGATAACGTCACGTCCTGACGTTCTGACAATCTGACGATCTGACGCGATTTTAACATTTTTTTCTCAAGCAAAAGTGCATAACGCCGCTAAAGTATTTTTCACTATAATAAAACTCTTGCCCTAAGAAGTAACACAATTTTTTTATAACCTCGTACTAGTTTATTGTTACCTATTGTACAGTTTTCTTGCAAATGTGTGGAAAAACGTCGTAATTACTTACGAAAGTTGGTACATACCTACTTAAATATTCGTCACTATGATAAAGTACCTACTTGTGCTTGCTACTTGTTTGTAAAAACCAACTTACCGGACTAGCGTCTTAAACAACTATTGCTTTTAAAACCTTAGGATGTAATTGTTATCGTGTATTGTACCTCAAGCTGTTGTAAAATATTTTTATATTAATATTGTTATAATCGATGAGCTCGTAACAAAACGTGATAATCGTAAATAAGTAGGTAGCTACATTTTACGAAGCTAACCGTGACCGCTTCAGAGGGAAGACTGACACCGGTAGCAAATCCCCTACAAATCCGCGCCGTAATGATTTCAGCATCCGCGTTGATCCGACCCAATATTTAAGTTATTCTGATCGCTCGTTACTCGAGCCCGCGGAGAATAATAATCGAGTGCTACTGACAGAGCGATTAAATCGAGTAAAAACGGTTCTGTGGATATTTGCAGCGTAGCCGCTAATTCCTTGTCCGCTGCAGCGGCTGCACGCTGTCGGTACAATCACTGTCTTGCAAACTAGCTGTTAAAATTGTCTTTGTTATATTATGACATCATTTTTTTACTTTGTTTATTTGAATTAGTTTTATATAATAATGTTATCGACATCTGCATAGTTTTAATTTTTCTTTTGTATCTGACATATGATTTCAATCAAATATTTATTTATTTTTAACTGTGATTATTATTATGTTATAAACTAATGATAAGTGTAAATGGTAACTGCCGTACTTATTGTAATATATAAATAAATTATTGTTTATATGAAGCTTTAGTTTAATCTGTGTCTCTGATCAGTAGAGCACCCTATAGTTTAACATTATGAAGCTTAGCCGACATATATATTGTTCGTATTGTCGCCCATAAGCCTTAACAGCTCGATAGCAGGTAGATCATTTTGGAATCGGCTACAAAAAATAAAACTGCTGTTTCGTATTTCAAAGAGCAGTAACCACATACCTTACTTCACAGTTTTACGTTACTTCTTTTACTTGTCTTTTATGAGATGTAAGATTAGTGGCTGATTTATTATTTGCGTATAATCCTGCAGCTACTGGAGCATTTGAGTTATCTATAGAAGAAGAAGAAGAAAATACATTTATTTATGACACACAACACACATGAGAACACAATAAGAAAAAAATAAGAAAAATAACAAAAAGACAGATATGGTGTATATGCTCACAATAGCTATTGGTCCATATTATGGACAAATTTGACACAAAATATTTAGACAGCAAATACCAGTCATCTGAAACTCGCGCACCTCTCACTCAATTTGACATTTTTTGAAGCAATTTAGATGGCTTTCAGTACCAGATAAATATCAGTATGATTTCGGACATCGTAGACAAAACGGATCGTTGGATTTCCGATATCTTGACATAATTTTCTGCTCTAGACGTAAGCTGCTTGGTGCTATGTTTTTACATGGAATTATTCATGGTAAATTTGATTTATATATATCTAGTACTCCCCCATCTCTTCCCACGGGTGCCGTAATCGTCGGGACCACGTACCAGAAGGTGGGCAGCAGTGCCTTCTGAGGACTCTCGCCAACCCGCCTGCCTAGCATGCCGAGTATTGGCAAATCCCCTCTTATATGGGAGAGGCATATGTCAGCAGTGTACGCCCCATGGCTGAAAGAGAGCTAAAGTAAAATATAAATCCATGCTAATCTATTATTATCTATATTAATATTCTAAAGAGGAAAGATTTATTTGTTATTTTCTTTGTTTGCTTTAAATAGGCTCCGTAACTATGGAACTGATTGGAAAAAATCTTTTACTGTTTGGAATTACCACCCTAAGTGGCATAGGCTATAATTCGATTTTTTTTAAATAGGGAGCCTTATAATTTCTAAGTTTAATATTTTTATCTGCGCAAAACCAGGGTGGACATCTAGTATTGAAGAACAATTCAATTTTTACGTGACTTAATACTTGTTAGCAATTTTATTGTGCTCTGCACAGATCTTTTGTCTCTAGCAAAGAGCAAGTAAAAAGGTTAAAAATTGAAATACAAAAATCTTTACTGTGTGTGACGATTTTATTCCCTTTTAGAGCGACGCAGAACGGAGGCTGCATTTAGCAAAGTGTAGGAATGGCGGGAGTTTTACGAGTGTCGGAAATTGGCTGCCGAATAGTGTCGATAGATAGCCGGCGTATAAATGCGCACTTTGATATTAAGCGACAAGAGGCACAATCGAGGTTGAACCATCCACAAAAAATGTTAATTCATCATCATCATCTTCTCAGCCATAGGACGTTCATGATAGATATAGGCCCCTCCCACTGATTTCCGCAAGGACCGGTTGGAAGCAGCCCATATCCAGCCCTTTCCTGCAATCCTATTCAGGTAAGGTGGACAGGCAGCCTGAATAAGATCAAAGGCAAGGGCTGGTGGCCGTCCTATGCTGCGCTGGTCAATCCGTTGTCTCCACCAGCGAAGTTGGTGCTGGTGTTGGTGGCTCCACCTCAATCCTGGTGGCCGTTGGGATCGAAAAGCTGCTCTTACGTTTTTGGTTCTTCGATCTCACATAGTTCGCCACTTCCCACTGCCAATTCAACTTGCTAATCCACTGGGCTAAATCGGTGACGTTCGTTCTTCTCAGTTCTGATTCTATTGCGTAGAGTTAGAGAGTTTTATTTATTTTATTTTAATGACATCTTAAACTTTTCTATTTTTCTCGCATTTAATAGGTAATAATATGTTCGCATGGCCGGGGTGGTGGTTGAAATAAAAGACAAATTGCCTGTTTCGTGACTCCATATTGATACTTTTTACACTTTTGAGTGTTGAAGTCGGTTCCATTTTTTGGTAAAAAAAAATTTTATAAATAAAAAATAAAAATTCTATTTAGTACCAATAAGGTTAAATCTTGAAAAATGATTGTTTTAAGTGTGAAATATTGCAGTTAATTTTACATAAGTGATTTTGATTTAAATTTCCTAAGAATGGTAGTGAATAATAAATAACATTTTCTACAAAATAAAAAACAACAGCGTTTATGAAAAAAATGTATTAAATATAAGTCCCGCCTTAAAACAAATAGCAAATTAATAGTATACAATAATATGGAGTCACGAAACAGGCAATTTGTCTTTTTTAGGGGCTCAGGCTTTGGATCGGCTGAGGTTTAATTTACATATTGGATTAGGGGTCCCTGCCTCTAGAGGAATCCGACCTGAACGAACAGCAAGTTTCTAATAAATCTAAGCCTTCTACAGTATTAATAGCTTTACTGAGTAATATTTCCTGTAAGGTACACAAAAGTTTTGTTCAAACAGCACCAGCAATTAAGCATTTCGCAAAAACTCGGATTTAATTTGCTTATTGAATTACGGTGCTTGCTTTCACATTAACACTCGCCAAATGAAAAACAAGGGGATGATACATTTTTTAACCGACTTCAAAGAAAGGATGTGGTTCTCAATTCGACTCGAAAGGTTTTTTTATATTTGTTCCCGCATAACTTGCGACTGGGTGAACCGGTTTTGATCGTTTCTTTTTTCATTTGAAAGCTGGTGCTTTCCGTGTGGTCCCATTTCAATTTCATCAAAATCGGACAAGCGGTGTTTGAGTTACACTCCAAAAACTGATAAGTGCTACGCATACGTCGATGATATTATAGTTGCTGGTGGAGAAATCGGTGACAATCACAATGATCCCGTGAGTAGCAAAAGTCACTGAAAATGTTAAAAAAAGAAATACCAAGAAATGAAACCGACTTCGTCACTATCTCTTATATCACTGTTTGTGTCACTTTGCATATGATATTATGTAAAATTGAGCTTTTAGTTCGATTTCCATCAATACTTTCAGAATTATTAATAAAAATGACACTGTTACTCATCACTATTTGTGTCACTTTCGATAGAAATGTATCGAAAGTGACACAAACAATCAAGTGATAGTGACTGACAAAAGTAACCCTCTCAACGCTAGTAATGAACCTTGGCCAATCGGTAGACTTGTTGTAGGTCTGACTAAATTTATTAACTTTAAAAAAATAGTTTTAAAATAAACCTGTTATTAATCTTTTCGGTCATGTATGGCCTAAAAAGTTGGCGGTAAAATTTCCTAAGCTGAGCTGGCACCAGTCCTATATTTTGGAAAGTTTCTCACCTGCCGTTATGACATGACATGACATGACATTCTACATGACAGACATGTTTCCTACAAACTTGTTAATTTGCTAAACAACTTCTGTTACGTGACACATTCATTAGTGGAAGCCCACTAATATTATAACACCGATGTTTGTATGTGTGTTTGTTTATTCCTCCATCACAGCTTAAACGGCTGTACCAATTTTTATTAAATTTGGTATGAAGATAGTATAGACCCTATACTAACACAAAGGCTTCTTTATTTCCTAAAAATAGTTGCTGTTCCCATGGGATAAGTAAATAATTTAAAAACCTCTGTCACTCCTTCATGCTCAAAGGGATGTACTGATTTCGATGAAATCGGTACAGCCGATTATATGATTCCGTATCTATATACGAAATCATATAAACGGATAAAAAAAAAGGTAGATCCTTAAATAACACAGAGTTTTACTTTTACTCCACGAAAAGTATAGTTTCCGTAGGATAATTGAGGTAGCGGGGAAGCCGTAATCCACGCGGACGAAACCGCGAGGCGCTATTAGTATGTAATAAACAGGTAAGTTGGCAAAAAATTTTGGGAGAACTTACAAAAAGATTTTTCTTGTAAAAACTTCGGATAACTAAGCCACATAGTCAAATAAACAAAACTGGCGTAAAATAACGGTATTCGGAAAACACGGGTAAGGTGATTCAGTTTGCACATTGGATTAGGGGTCCTTGCCCCTAGGATCTCACCCAATCCACCCGTCTGCTTGTACAGAACCAACCTTTGCTCTTTACTTAATAAGTCTCCATGTATATCACTTAAACAGATCCAATTAGCTGGCTGCCTTCCAAATGGGTCTCTTTGCCAGGCTTCTAATTAACTTACTATCTGGTATGTATCAAAATAAGTGATATTGTTTTTTTTATACTGAATAGATCTACTATTTGACCACTATCTCACTTGATGGTCACGGACGATTTGGTCGAAGATGTTATGACGCTAGATAGCTAGCTCTCAAGTACTGCTGCCTAAACACACTATGTGGTGACAGTTTTCAAACTCGAGGGTGGTAACTAGTCAGACGGGTACTCGAAAGTACCCTATCTGCCACGCTAGGATGTTTTATAAAGGTGTTAACGTCATGCCCTTGGTGGGCCCTTGGTATTGATTCCATACATAGTTGCTCAGTGACGTTTCAAATTAGATATTATGTAAAAATGATATATTATGTTACTCATGGTTCGAAAAAAGGGTTTGCTGTATCACTTATAATATACATTCGGTAAGGTGATTAAATAGTTTGAGAATGTGTTTTTATGAAACTCCGTCATTATTAAAAATAAAAAATAGTGATAGTAAACTCTTATTTTTTGACGGTCGCCGTGGCTCACTGGGCATTATCATGACTTCTGGGTCTCCAGGACCTTGGGTTCCAATCCCGGCAGGGGCAAACATTTATGTGATGAGTTTGTGTTTGTCTCGGGTCTTGAGTGTCTGTGTGCTGTAATTGTGTGTGTCCATGCCTCCCGCGACACAGGGAATACTAGTGCAGAGGTTTGAGGGTAAGAAAAAGAAATCAAGTGTTTTATTTATCATGCGCTTATTATTATGATATTGTTATTGAAATTGTCGTTTAATTGCGTATTTCATACTTGTATGAACGATTTTAAACTTAATTTTAAGGCGTTTAAAGAGATGATAGCCCTGCTTTCTGATTTCAATCAGCAACCAGAAATTTGAAGGCGGGTGGACCAAAGACGGTTCCTTTATTCACCCGCCAAAAAAAATAGATTATTATTGAAACATAATTTTTATTAGATCCACTATTGAAGTAATCCTTCTTACTAATATTATAAATGCGAAAGTTTGTGTGTATGTTTGTTACCTTTTCACGCTCAAACGGCTACACCGATTTGGTTGAAATTTGGTATGGAGATAGTTTAGACTCTGGATTAACATATATGCTACTTTTCATCATCATCATCATCATCACCACTAATCATCACCACGTGATTAAATACGCGGGGCGCTGCTAGTAAAATATATATCACAGAAACGAGTTATGCTTTCATATTTGTTTAGTTTTCATGCAAATGTATCCAAATCTCTGTATCAATGGAATTGGATTAAGTTCGCCATATCTCCGTCCAAACGCGATTCCATCTGGAATAATGCATTTCAATCCGCGTAATGGAGTAATTAATAACAATTTCAATTAGCGGGTCTCATTATCCCAACTAATATAGTATCGGTGTACATTTAATTGGTTTAATTAAGATTATCGAGCGGCCCTCACTGGAAACTAGCTGTGGCAATTCGCATATGTGCACATAGTCACTCTAAGTTGAAGTAATTGTTCCGAAGGTGTGGATTGTGGTGCTCTAAAATTAATCTACGAAGAGCAGTCCGTGAAGTATCTGTATTAACTTGTTCTAAGGGGATGCCTTTTATATTTTGTACATATTAATCTATGTACTTTACTTTAACTTGCAATTTTATTGTACTGTAGGTATAATAATCCTAAAAATAGTTGAATAATGCACCTACCGTCCGCAAAAACTATCATTTAATTTTATCCAATAGAGCACAGCGGGCAGCAGCCCATAGCGTGAAGTTTAACGTTCGGTGAAAAGATCACGCTCTAAATCCTGATGAAGAGTTACAGAGGAATCTGAAACAATTGCCGATCGCAATATGATTTACGCGTGAGACATCAAAATAAATACTAGAACCTGATGACCAAACTTTGCTCGGTTTTTCAATAAAATAATTATACAATTGTTTTTCTTGTCTGACCTCAATCCAAGCACACAATAACTTAATGTTGCTTAACAACGCCATCTATTGTCAAGTAATTTTAGTGTTGCTGTGTCGGTAAAACAGTGTACAAAAATAATGGTATTACTATTCGCCAATAGATGTCAGGAAGAGTCATATGATATAACAGTTTTACATTACCTAAAAACACGGATACTACGACGTTTTCTAAAAATGAAACCTAACTAGATCGATTAATCGCCCCCGAAAGCCCCTTCAAACTAAATTTTATGAAAATCATTTCAGCCGTTTCCAAGATTCAGAATTTATAATTAAATATGATTGCTTGTTTAAAGGTATGAGATGAAAAAAATGCATTAACACACGCTCTGGTGGTTGTGTTTTATTAAGTGCTGGCCGTGAATATATATATATATATATATATATATACAATATAACAGTTTATTATTTGAGAACGGGGTAAAACAATATAGTACTCCTATCGAGTGAAATAAATTGGTAACGTTTGAGCTTCGAGTCACGTCTCACGTCGCGTCGTCGTCGAGACGTGACATCGACGCTGCTCGCTACGTCACTAATTTTTACTATATCTACTGTTCCTGTTATTGAAACACCATTGTACTGCTTTTTAAACAACTTCAAAAAATGAGGAGGTTCTATGTTCCACTGTATGTATTTTTTATGTATGTTCATCGATTTTTCCGCCAGTTGTCGATCAAATTTGAAAATTCTATGTATAATGTTTGAAAGATTACGCTTTCAAGGTATTCCTTTTTAAATTTAATCAAAATTAGTTTCCGTAGTTTTTATTGTACTTAAAAAATCTTTTAAAAAGAAAGTGGGCAAAATTGGAACCCCTGAATTTATTAGTCAGGGGTTAAAATAATATTTAATAAAAAATAAATAAATTTTGACAAAAAATAACTTGTTAATATATGATGATAAAGATTGAAAAATATTCCTAAACACAGCAACCCTCAGATAAATATTATACTCAAAGCAACAACCTTTTCACATTTTGTATGTATTGCTTCGGGGCTGTTTGGCCGTGGTCTATGTGAAACTTTTGTTCCAGACGTTTCGTCGATCACTGCGGTCGACATCTTCAGTGGTTCAGGTCCGAGCGGTGACAAGAGCGTAGAACTCTCCTCCGCTGCGTCTTCTCTGATACTGAGCCCGGAAGCAATTCATACAACATGCAACGCCGGCCGTGAAAGCCTTAGAGTTTACAACCTTTTCACAGGTCGAAAAGATGAACTAACATTATAAAAAGACAAATATAATAAATATAAATACGAGTATGAAATTAATTTAGATTTACTGAATTAAATTATTTTCGTGCAAAGGACATGTTTATTAATTATTCTTAAGGCCCCTACAATCAAAAATTACTAAGAAAGTAATCCTATTATTTTTATAAATGCGAAAGTTTGTGAGTATGTTTGTTACTTCTTCACGCTTAAACGGCTACACCGATTTCGATTAAATTTGGTATGTACATACTTCAAGTGCGGGAATAACACATAGGCTACTTTTCATTTATCATAATCATCATAATCATCAATCATCACAACGTGAGTAAAACCGCGGGACGTAGCTAGTATACTTATAATCACGTTATGATTCGCCAAATTTTACAAGTGATGAAACTATGGTAGCCTATGTTGATATGCTTAGATGTGCGGCTTTTCTCTCGAGAGACAAGCAATAAATTGTCCTGCTGAAAATTCAATGTTATTTAAGACAAGCCTTCTTGAATACATTGCTATTAATATAGTTGCTAGCTAGCTGCTGTCCGGCCCGGTTTCGAACGGATAAGAAATTTTAAAATTAACAATGATAAGGATCTCTATGCTTTTGAAAATGGAATATATGCCTATGTTACCCGGGGATAGCGTAGCTTCCCAACAGTGAAAGAATTGTTCATATCAGTTCAGTAGTTTTGGAGCCTATTCAATGCAAACAAACAATCAAATATTTTCTCTATTTAATAATACATATAGACAAGCGTCACTTTCTTGAATAGATTGGTATAAATGTCGTTACAATTATTCATCGTAAAATAAAATAATAAAACAATACCAAAGAAAGGAAATTGCGATTCATAAGAGTTTATAAATAAATGTAATGTAAAAACATAATAAATAAAATAAAATAAAAAAATAAAAAGCCTTTTATTTCTTGCTTAGAATAAGTTACTTAATTATAGTTAACTTTTGGTTGTGAGTGTTCAAATTGCAAGAACCCCTCTCAGTGGAGGGTAAAGGTCGTCCAGAGACGACCATTGTGTTCTGTCTTCTGCTACTCGCATCCAGTGGGAGCCTGCTATTTTTATGATGTAAAAACACATTTATAATATAATAATATGTTTCCATAGAAAAAAAAAACAGTTCTACCGAATAAAAGTGCCTCTAAGTGTTTTTGTTTCTCATCTGTTCTCACAATTGTCGATCCCGAGTAATATCTTCGAGTGGTAACAAATAAGGTGTGATACTCCTTAGTCCATGTGATCACCTACTTATCGAACACGTAGCGGCGGTGGGAGGCAAAAGAGGGAGTGTAGGGTGAGAAAGGAGGGGGTGAGGAAGATTGGAGGGTGATTTATACCCCACAATCAGGATACCTGTCTCACAAGTCGGGCACTGTTTGTTAAAATTGAACTGCTACAGTTTTGCTCGAAGTAAAACACGTGGGAGCCAATACGACCCGACTACACTTTACACAGTTACCTTCGGGAATAACTTTTGAACGTGATAACAAATCTGAATGTTAATTAGAAATCTGAGGTTGGATTAATCTCCATCTGCTTATGTTGAATAAATAAGCGGTTTGCGCTCATGTCTATTGACACACTGTGAGTTTTTAGTTTGACACAGTTTTCCGTGCATAAATATGCTGTTTGCATTAGCGTAGGGTCAAACGAAGATATTTACAATTACGTTAATTGCGACACATTTTGGTGGGTTCATTATATTTCTATCATCTCGGTCGAATCGACGTGCGGCAATGCGTCAACGCGATATGGTAAATATACCACCTATAAGTACGAAGCGTTTTGCTTCCACATACATACTGCGTGTGTATGCGTGTGTGGGTGTGTGTGTGTACCTACGTGCGTAGTTCGTGCATGACTGTGTAAATTTATTTCGGGGTGGGAGTTTACAATTATTGTTAATATGTTAGCCAATTTGTAGTAAATATTTAAGAGATTAAAATGAAAAAGTTTACCCTTATCCCAACACTTTAGAGAAATCACTTATTTATAGAAACTAGCAACTGTCGACAGTAGACGAGCGACACTCTTGTTCACAATACGCTTGTTCGTAACTTCTGGCCACATGAGTAACGAGCGATGACAACTTCCGCAGTTTGTGGCTTGCCTATGCGGTCAGACAACTGCCTTCCGATAACATAGACTTACCAACTTTAGATGACATTCACATAACTACATGAACAGACTTAGACTACTGTTCACCAACATTTAAAACGTCCGATTATTAATTTAACTGTCGGTCAAACAAATGGTTTTTACCATACAGTTAACCGACGTAAATTGATAATACACTGTCTGGTAAAAACTGTTTGACAGACGGTTAAATTGATAATCGGATGTTCAAATTTTAGTGAACTCCACCCTAAGTAGTCTAATGTTTCTTTTGTTTTCGGTATCATAATTTAAGATTACAATTAAGCATTTAGGACAATCAATAATTTGAGTTTTTGAGGATTATAAAATATACCATCTTTTTGTCTTAACAAAGAGAAAAACCTTTTTTCTACACTTAAATGTTCTCTGATTTCGGTTTATTTTGTTCTCCATATAATCTACACATCATGTACTAGGTTTTCACATCTTTCTTCGCGTTTTTTATATCACTTTAAAATTTCAAGCATCACAAGCAATTTTTGCGCTGACACTGTGATTGTTTATAGTTAATTAAATTTTTAAACTCGATAAACTAAAAAAACAAAAAATCCTATAGTAAATATACATCATACTCAAGCGATTGACATCAATTACATTTTTTTTTACAACCTAAAGAGCGAAAGGAGGTTTGTCCAGAACGTAATTTTTTTCAAAAAACAACAATACAAATACACTTTATTGACACAAAATTACAGAAAATAAAAAAAGAATACTTACAATGAGAAATGTTCAAAAATGTGCCTATAAATCTCATGAGCAGCAACTGTCTCTATCGGTTGCATAGAGGGTTGGGGGGAACCATGAGATAGCAATACATGCAACGCGACAACAGTGTTTAGTATAAAATCCTTTTAAAACTTTAATGCTAATGGGGATAACTTAAGATTTTGTCCAATAACACCTAATATTATGTCTGTCTTGAGGGGAAGACACATTGTTAACTTAGTCGACTAGTAAATAACCTCCTTTTTTAAAGTCGGTTAAAAACATATTTTCTTAAATTATCAGAGTTAACACAGGTATATTTTAAGTTATAGCTATCGCACTGTGGAGTCTCATTTTTCTCATATTTGGCATAATTGATTCTTGGTCAAAATAAGACATTTATTGCTTTGAAACAAAGACTAAAACGGTCGGATAATAATCCAAATGATTATTACACTTACGAGTGACAATCTTAAATTATATATTTTAATTAAAATGCAGTATTAGTTGCTCGTTTTAGGTAAACTAAGTCGTCTCTATTATTTGGTGCCTCTATAATCGTCAGAAATAAGAGTTATACCAAGTTGAATTCTAGAGTTAATGTAATGAGAGCTTTTTTAGTTTAAAGAGTTTTAGAGAATTTAAATAGATGGGTGCGGATGACATTACAGAGGCTCCCGGGATTTTACAGGCAGAAGAGGCGGGACAATCCTGATGCATGTAGATTTAAGATATTGCAAAAATATACTTTGCAGAAGAAATATGATATAAAATAACACCCTGTGCAGTTTCATACACTACTTTATCAATTTTCGTAAAATAGATATTGAAATTCAGGTTAAAATACAGCATATGTTTGCATTTATTTTTAAACTGACTGCTGAAGCTGAAGCTGACTGGCCGGTTGGCGCAGTTAGTAGCACTCTGCCTTCTCAGCCGCTGGTCCCGGGTTCGATTCCCGGACAGGTCAAACATTTGTGTGCATGAACATGTCTGTTTGACCTGTGTCCCAGACACAGGTCAAACAGACCAACAAACCAGGTTGTGTATATGTATTAAATTATATCAGTCATCAGGTGACCATAATACAGGCTCTGCCTAGTTTGGGACCTGAAGACCTTGAGTGAATGTAAATTAAATAAATAAAATATAAATAAATAAATAAAAAATATAAATAAAAAAAAATATTTGTGAACGTTTAGCGCCAAAATCAATTTGCTGTTCGCGCATGCGTGTTGCGGCGCGTCTACAGCCACAGATTTTTATTTAATTTTTAGTTCCTTTCTTCTGGTGTAAGACACAGTTTAAGCACATATTTAGTCGTTACCGCGGGTATTTTTAAAAAGAAAAGATTCCCCGTAACTATTTGTTTTACTATTTAATTGGCAAATGAAATCAAATAAAAAAAATGCATTATAAAAAAAATGTTACAAACTAGTAGCGCCTCGCGGTTTCCCCTGCGTCAATTACGGTTTACCCGCTATCTCAATTATCTCAAGGGAACAATACTTTTTCCGGGATAAAAGTAGCAAATTTCATCGAAATCGGTGTAGCCGTTTGAGCGTAAAGAAATAACAAACATACACACAAACTTTCGCATATATAATATTAGGAGGAAGTAGGATACTTACATACCTCCAACAAAATAATCTCAAAGACTCAAAACTGTCTATAACGCAAATGATATAAAGCCTTAGGGCCGTTATTGTCACATCCACCATTAATGTGTTTTCAATATTTAACTTGAATGTACTTTTTAAATTCTTAAATAAAGCAACGAAAGTACACTAGAACCTTACAATTAGAATATTCTAATGGCTTTTAAAAACAACAGCGTTTTTTTAAAAGGCGGCGTATGGCCGTTCGCAGCTCGCGGTGAGGCGTCGGAGTGCCTCATTAAGGTTTTTATCTGGCGTTATGCTAATGTTCATAATTACGAGCGAAATTTAAGCCTCAGGTCATGTTCACCGAAACGGCCAGATTACTTTGACGCCCCATTTTTTCACAAGTATTACAACATTTCTTTTTAGTACGCCTTTGTTTAAGCATGTTTCGTTTTCTAATCCACTTCAATACGGATAAGCCGGGCCTAGACGAGATGCATCGCATTCACATTGTTTCTCTTTCTTTCACCGCTTACGATGAATATTCGTTTTCGTTGACCACGTGATATATCACTATGAAGTGTCAGATTCAGATTCAGATGATTTATGAACCATTTCGTTACATTGCATAACATTGGCACGTCAAGTCAGTACATAATTATCACACGGCATTAAGAAATTAACAACATTTAGAATTTAACAAAAATATTTAATAACCTATTTACAATAGCTGTTTTTAGATAGTTGTTAAATAGTTGTTTTTACATTAGCTTATGTTCAAATATTTGAAGGGAAAAATTCGGCTGCTAGTGGGACTCTAACCCACGACTACAGAATACCGTCCTGTCGCTTTGTCCAACTAAGCTATAGCAGCCCATACCACTAGGGCCGAATTACTTCCTTCCTTATTAACATCTGCGTGGGATGTTATTGCGGGGGATGTTGGCTGCTATAGCTTAGTTGGACAGAGCGACAGGACGGTATTTTGTAGTCGTGGGTTCAAGTCCCACTAGCAGCCGAATTTTTTCCTTCAAATATTTGAACATAACATCAAAATTGGTTTAGTAGTTCGTTTCATATTCAATAAACTGTTGCAAATCAACATTGATAACTCTCGTTAAGAGTTATTTTGTAATATCGGCAGTGGCATGTGGCGTCAGGGCGCAGTCAAACTTTGTTCCATTGAGAGCGGAGCGGAGCAGTCATTAAAATATCTACGTCATTGACCTTCGGCTAATGGAAAAGTTGCCTTCGAGAGTTTCATAACTTTAGAACATCGCTGTCAATCACAAATACTGCGGTTGCGCGTCATATTCCCTTATGATCGTGACAAACTCAATTAATTTCCTCTTCTTATACAATAAATGTAACAGCAAAACCATATTATCATACTTATGGGAGGTGCTTAAGGATTATATGGTTTGGCGCTCGAGCTAGGTATATTAAAATGAGAAAAATATATAAACATCAGACTTTTATGATTCTAAGATGATTCAATGACATATTATGTAAGTAACACGTTTTCGAAAAGACGGATCTCATTGCACCATATCATAAATCTTCAATACCTTTGTTTTCATTTTGGTGATAAATAGCTATCTACTATTTTTAGACTTTCGCGATTCTAACACATTGTTATTAAGTCAAACGGGGCTTAATCGCGAGAAAAACATTTAGTAATTTATTTACCTCGACGTTTCGTTTCCAAGTTGCATTGGTCGTGGTCACTAGGAGACCAGTCTTCTCGTGACCACGACCAATGCAACTTTGATTTAACAACAAAGCTTTCTACTACTTTTTCAGCCTCTTTTTTAATAACATCAGAAAATAACTGCCAGGATCTGGACTCATTTTATACAAATGTCTTAACGTAAATATTTCCACTACACAAAAAAATTAAGATCTAAATATTTAGCTGAAATTTATTTCATTTAAATTAAAACATTTGATTCATTTCGATTTCGGATTTCAGCTTCATTTAAGATTATTTTTTTGTTTAGTCATTTTTAGTACATGCCACGTTAATACTAATCCGTTCTTAGATTACGATTGCAACAATCATGACAATGGAATGGACAACGGACAGTAGCCAACGACAAAGGAATTGACTGGCCGGTTGGCGCAGTTGGTAGCACTCTGCCTTCTGAGCCGCTGGTCCCGGGTTCGATTCCCGGACAGATCAAACATTTGTGTGTATGAACATATCTGTTCGACCTGTGTCTGGGTGTGTTTAAGTATATAAGTATATATATCAGTCATCAGATTACCATAATACAGGCTCTGCCTAGTTTGGGACCTGAAGACCTTGAGTGAAAGTTAAACAAAAAAAAAATAAAAAAAAGTCAAAAGCAGAAAATTTTAATGCATATCTTAACGGATGATGTGAGATAATTGCTATACTTACATTGTATGAGTCTCGAAATTAAAAAATAAAATATAAAATATTATGAGCCGTAAAACATGTTTTACAATATAATAATAAAAAAATTGAACGGTCCTGTAAAAGTAGTCAAAAAAAAATATATAGGTGAGATAGTAGTCAAATAATAGTAATCAACGCCGGCCTTATTCCCAATAAGATATATATAATATTATGTCTAACCATTTCCTCAAATATACAATACTAATATCCCCCCCTTCCTCCCGGACCTCGTTTACGAGTAGTCGTGCACCAAACCTTTGTCAATTTATTATTTGTAAATTAAGTGTATTTAAACCGATATTAATGAAAAACAAAAAATAGGAGTGCAGAACCGAAAAGGAGTTCAATCAAATCCACAGCGCTGTGTGCTTGTTCGCCGCCGTCATTGCCACGCTCACCGGTGGATCTGTCTGCAACCACCTGTTGCATCGCGACAAGACCTCGCTTTGACATCGCACATACAAGTAAGCTACGTAGACATAGCGTGAAATCTGAACGAGTGACAGACCACTTCGATTTACTGACCGCCTAGTATTGGTTTCTATACAGTGGTTTCTATATTGGAGCGTTGGTTTCTATACAGTGTTGCCATAAGAAAATTCTTATGAGGTCTTCTTAGGGTGGACGGATAGCAGCATAGTTTGAAAAACACGATCAGTGACCACCTAGGCTGACCCCTCTGATTAAGTGACTTACTTACGTTTTTGCTGCCCTCTCGGCTTGCTGGTTGCCTGGTACTCTAAATAAAAACATGCCACTTAACCACTCACCGTCAATATATTCGAGCAATTAAATTGGACAGCATAAAGCCGAGAGAAGTCGCCTGGTCATACTGCCACTACAGCTGCAATCAAAGGAACGCACAATAAATCGCCAGGAGGTTAGAAGTTACCCACACACGAGCAGTCATTACGTGAGTGAAACATTCTTTAGCATTTAATAAGAAACTGCGGCACACACATTCAACGCGAGGCTGAGGCCTACTTAGGGTGGACGGATAGCAGTATAGTTTGAAAAACACGATCAGTGACCACTTAGGCTGACCCCTCTGATTAAGTGACTTACTTACGTTTTGCTGCCCTCTCGGCTTGCTGGTTGCCTGGTACTCTAAATAAAAACATGCCACTTAACCACTCGCCCCCGTCTGTTGCCGCACCAAGGATGCTTACCGTTCCAAGCGCAGAGCTACAACATAGCTCCTCGGAGCCCAGCCTAACCCTTACTCACACTGAGTTAACTCCAAGCCTATCTTTGCGTAAGCGAAAGCGCTCCGAATGCGACAACGCCAAACTGGACGTTTTTATGAATGAAATTAAACAAATGTTCCAAGAATTCAAAAAGGGACAGGAAGAAAAAATTGACAAATTGTGCTGTGCGGCTGAAGATATGAGACAGACGGTAGATTATATGGTACAGAAATACGATGAGCTTAAAGATCTCTGTGGTAGATTGGAAAATGAGCGTAACGAAAATAAAAAGTATATTAAATCGCTAGAAGACAGGATCGACCAGTTTGAGCGTAGCTCTAGAGCGAGCTGTCTAGAAATTAGAAACGTGCCTGTTTTACCAAATGAAACCAAGTCTTCGCTTGTGGACATCTTATCATGCACCGGTAAGGTGCTAAAAGTAGCCATTCAGCCTTCTGACGTCAAGGACATATTCCGTATAAAAACAAAAGTGCCTACAAATAAGACTATGGTTGTGGAACTTACTAGCACTCTACTTAAAGAGAAAATAATTAGTATGTACCGCAAGTTTAATAAAGAAAACAAACTGACTACCGAACAGCTTAAGATTAGTGGCCCCGCCAAGCCTGTCTTCATTTCAGAAAATCTAACATCAAAAATGAAGCAGCTGTTTTTTCAGGCCAGGGAGTTCGCAAAAGTCAACGATTATAAATATTGTTGGGTATCCCATGGTAAAATTTACCTTCGGAAACGTGCAAATGGACCTTTGGTACGTGTGCAAAATGAGTCAGACTTGGCAGGCATTGTTAATCGCAACGGCTGAAAAAGAAATACCTAAAAACGAATTAATTATCTGGACTGCTATCATCGTCTTATATTTACCACTTAGATTACCTAATTTTTCTTCCGATGAATTATCAAACAATTGTAACTTTATTGATTGTCTACATACCTGTCACATCTCTCACAAACTAAACATAAAACATTATTTTACATCTACCCACAAAACACACACCAAATTCACATATAAAACATTAAGTAGTCATAACAACCCTCATAGCTTTTCTGTTGCCGAACCGAAACATCTCTCAATGTTTTTTGAATGCCTGGACGCAACGCTACCTGTTTTACTATTGCTCTGTGTTGCTTCAATCCCTCTGTTAATTATCATACCCTTTAATGGATAACTTACCAACACTTACAGACGAGATTGAACAAATATCTCCCACAGCTTCACACATCTGTTCTCCTGAAGATGTGCGTAATTTTAATACTCACTCTGTTGATAATCTTAAAATTCTACATCTAAATATACGCAGTATTAGTTGTAACTTTGATGGTCTAATTGTTCTTTTGCATAGAATTTCTGAACCCATCGATATTATTGTGCTTTCAGAATGTTGGTTAAAAAGTACTCCTATTCTTCCAGTGTTGACTGGGTTTGACTCTTATAAAACCACCTACACAAACCAAAATGACGGTCTGGCTATATATGTTAGAGATGGATTGGAATATTTAATTGAAGCACCTGACTTCTTGGAAGCAAATTGTCTGGTCTTTAAAATGTCAAACAAATTAGCTTTAATAGCAATCTATCGTTCACCCTCTTACAAATGCATAAATACTTTCATAAACTGCCTTGATACTACTCTCGACCGTGTAAGTAGCTTTAAAACTGTAATCATTGTAGGAGACATAAACATAAATATAACGAAAGATAGCAATGATCCATTTGTTGATGATTATTTATCAACAATTACAACACATGCTATGCTCCCGGCATACTCAATTCCCACGCGTCTAAACAATTGTCTTGATCATATTATTATTAGGACCCCTTATTCTGCTACTTCACTCGTCCTTGATTCAATGGTGACCGACCACGCCCCTATTTTTTTATATTGTAGTACTCGGCACTTCGCAACCTCTGCAAATCGTTATTCCCAAAAATTAAATATACCTGCAGCTTTGTGCGCTTTAGAAAATCAAGATTTTGCTCCTATCCTTAATAGTACTAAACCAGAATCCGCAGCGGAAGTTTTAGTTAACATGTTATCATCAATCATCAAATTGCATACTAGAACTGTTTTTATTCCAAACAGAAAACGTATCATCAAACCGTGGATTACTCCGGCCCTCCTCAAGTGTATAAGACACAGAGACAAGCTGTACCAAAAACTAAAAAAGAATCCCAATGACTTAGTATTAAAACTTATATTCTCACGATATCGCAATTTCTGCAACCGTTTGCTTAAAAAAACTAAAAGAGAGTATGAACGTTGTGAATTTCAAAAAGCAGGAAATAATCCAAAAGCCACTTGGAAGCTCATTAAACAAATAACGCACTTAAACACTAAAAAGACATGCTCCTCAGAATTGTTGAAACTCTCCAATAGCCGTTCCAATAGTGTCAATATCGTCAATAAGTTTTTTGTTAATATAGGAAAAAGTTTAGCTGAAAAAATAACAACTCCATCGACTGTCTGCCACGCTACTTTCTTAACTACCTCACCCCAAAAACCAGAGTTTGATAATAACACAGAGGTTAATTCGCCGGTAAATTCAATGGCTTTGTTCAATGTGGATTCTGGTGAAGTCGAACGCATTATCATTCACCTCAAATCAAACTGCGCCGTTGGTTGGGATGGGATCTCTACCTCTTTTATCAAAGCAGCTAAAGATATTTTGGTCCCTATACTAAAAACATTATTTAATTTGTGTCTTAATAGTGGTATTTTTCCTCGTGTATTCAAAAAAGCTCTTGTTCACCCTATTTACAAGAACGGGGCCAGAGACAGTGTCGACAACTATAGACCTATTTCAGTATTAACAACCCTATCAAAAATTTTTGAGAAAATTTTAAATTCGAGACTTATTAAATTCATTAATGAAAACAACCTTTTGTCCAATAACCAATATGGTTTTCGAACCGGAAAATCCACCGAAGATGCTGTGATGGAGCTCACCGATTCAATCGT
Source organism: Apeira syringaria (assembly GCA_934044485.1). NCBI lineage: Eukaryota > Metazoa > Arthropoda > Insecta > Lepidoptera > Geometridae > Apeira > Apeira syringaria. The sequence goes on along the minus strand of OW203656.1, from coordinate 3,878,134 downwards.
AAGATCCGTTGATAAAAATTATAAGGTAATTGGCATATTTTTGGACCTTTCTAAGGCTTTTGACACTGTTTCTGCCCCCATCTTGCTTAAAAAGCTAGAATACATCGGTATTAGAGGCCTTAGTTACTCAATTTTCAGTAGTTACCTAACACAACGCTCGCAATGTGTAAAAATTGATAGCTTTATCAGTGAAGAGGAACCAATACAGTTTGGTGTGCCCCAGGGTAGTGTTCTTGGACCTACACTGTTTCTATTATATATTAATCAATTATGCTCACTTAATATTCCAAACACTAAAATAATTACCTATGCAGATGATACTGTACTTGTGATAAATGGCCGAAACTGGGAAGAAGCCCATAGATATTCGGAAAATGCGTTGAAAACTGTAATGTACTGGCTTCACCAAAATCTTCTCACGCTTAATTTGAAAAAAACTAAATTTATTACTTTCGGAAATAAAGTTTCAAAACAGCCTTCTGATGCTTTTAAAATCCGTGCACATACATGTCAAAGTACATTTTCTGAAGGTTGCCAATGTAGTCACATAGATAGAGCTCCTAATATCAAATATCTTGGTGTTATGGTGGGAAGCACTATGAGTTGGAAAGAACACATAGACGCAACTGTATCACGCACCAGGCAACTAGTGTATGTTTTTAAGAACCTTCGAGATGCAGCTGACTTTAAATGTTTGAAAACTGTTTACTTTGCATTGGCGCAATCTGTTATTGCATATTGCATGGCTGCATGGGGCGGATCCTGCAAAACACATATGCTCAAACTTGAGAGAGCACAGAGATTAGTTCTCAAAGTTCTCTTTAAAAAACCCAGTCGATTCCCAACAACAGATCTCTACTCTCTTTACAAGGTCCTTACAGTTAGACAGCTGTTTGTTTTGCAAACAGTTTTGCGCAAGCACTCTGAACTGTATTATGATCCCCAACTTATGAAGACTAAACGCAGATCTGATATGGTATGTAAGTCAGTCCCTCATCGCTCATCAATGGCAGGTCGTCATTATTATTGCATCAGCAGTGTGCTATATAATAAAATTAATAAAATCATTAAAATCTACCCACTTCTCTCTAATCAATGCAAAATAAAAGTCAGGGACTGGTTACAATCACTAACATACGATGAAACGGAAGAGCTTGTGAATTATACCATTTGACTACTATTACAATATTGCTACATATACACTAATGACTCTTATATACTTATTACCCCCCCCCCCCTCCACACACACACACACTCACCCTCACACACACTTATACACACATGCGCACACGCACTCACATATACCCATCCAAAAATAAAAAAAGAGATGACTGGTCAAAATAAAATTAAATCTATTTGGTCTATAAATAATATCTAAATATTTATGATTTCGCTTTGTTTTATATAAAGTATTTAAATATAATGTGAAGTATGATACAAGTAAGGAACTAAATGTACTTTTTTATTAAGGAGGAGGGCGTTGGTGTTTGCAACACAGTTTTTCAAAAAAACTTTCGCAGATACCATCGTGCTTTCTTTAGTTTTGTTCTATTGTTTAAGTTCCAATAAAGAATTATTATTATTATTATTAATACTAATATGAATTACAATTAAAATTGTTTTATTTCAAATAACTTATCAATAATCAATAATTTTTAAGAGTATAAAATAATTCTTCGTCCCCAGGTTTTAGTATTTTTATGTATCACACAATTGCGGAACAGATATTATTTTGTATGTATTGCTTCCGGGCTGTTTGGCCGTGGTCTAAGTGAAAATTGTGTTCCAGACGTTTTGTCGATCACTGCGAAAGAGAGTTCTACGCTCTTGTCGCCGCTCGGATCTGAACCACTGAAGATGTCGACCGCAGTGATCGACGAAACGTCTGGAACACAAGTATCACTCAGACCACGGCCAAACAGCCCGGAAGCAATACATACAACATGCAACGCCGGCCGTGAAAGCTTTAGAGTTTACAGATATTATTTTCTTTTACTAACGAAACTTCTGAGAGTCCTTAGTAAACGTGTAACATGAAAATACTTTCCGCAAGGCCATGCAGCGGGACGCCTATCAATCAGTTTAAATAAGCTTTTCGAGCAATGACAGGGGTACCGAGTCCCTATAGAATAAGGAGGGCAAGGGTGTGGATAGAGGGGGGAAGGGAATTGTATACTAACGTATAGAGGCAGTGAGTGGCTTCGATATTAGTTCTGATTAACGCGCGGGGTGTAGTGAGAGAGTTTGTTGTTGATAATAGTTATTAATGCTACTATGTAGAAAAATACTGCACAATTACGATCCATATATGTCGGAGCCAACTAGTTTAACTATTCACTTAATTAACGGCATAGGGTGGAGTTCACCAAAATTTAACCGTCTGATCATGAATTTAACCGTCGGTCAAACAGTTTAACTGATTGATTTAAAACCGTTTGACAGACGGTTCAATTAATAATCGGACGTTTTAAATTTTTGTGAACACTACCCTTAGCCTTTTTACTAAGTTGAAAATATTCAGCCGAAGCCATATTTAATGAACTTGCTGATCTATGCTTAGGTCATTTATATAATATATCATTTGATACAGAAGTCGCAACCTAAATAGGTACCTGATATTTATACTAACAACCTAGAGATGGAAATGTTAACCAAAAGACACAGAAAACACACAATACTACAAGTTAAGCGTACAAATCTTGAGCGAAATATTTTGTTACAATACGTCACCAACGACATAAAACGATATTCGAAAGGTCCATAAGGTACAGAATTCACTGCCATTTACCATCGGCACTCGGAGACAGGCAAAGAATACGCCAGTTCGCGTGCCAAACGTCACAAAGAGCGTGACAGCTTGGTGTGTGACACGTGACAGCAGCGACTTTGTGATCTCACAAAACGATATGGCACGAATGTTCGCTTTGAAGGCGCTTTTGGAATGTCACTTAATCGGCTTTACATGTTGCCAAGATATTCGTATTTCAGATTTCTGGCGTGTATTTGCGATATTGAATGCCTCTACCCTGTGATTGATTGATACCACCCTTCCAAGCAAATCCACACAATGGATATGTAACTTCAAAAGTGTGCGCAGAATTCACATATTTGCATAATACAATTTCATAATACATTTTCCATCATGTTAATCATGCAGTATAATTATTAAGTTATAGTATGATGAGCAGTTTTTTTATTTCCAATAAACTATGTCGCAATTCCATTTACTAAATATACATATTTGATTCTTTTCAGATTATTTTATTACATCTATAACAAAAAAAAAACTTACACATATAAAAAGTAATACAAAATGTAAAAATGTATACACAACTTATAAGCTACTGAAGTGGACATGGACGGGGCATATGATTAGGGAGAAGAGAGAGAAATGGACAAGGATCGTAACGGAATGGTGCCCACTAGACAATAAAAGAAGCAGAGGTAGACAGATCAAGAGATGGGAAGATTACATTAAAAGAGAAGCGGGTCCAACATGGACCCGGAACAGAAATGAATGGAGATCTTTAGAGGAGGCTTCTGTCGGAAGACAAGTTGTACCGAAATAACCGTTTGCCGACTTACAATAAAATAAAAAATATTTTTATTAAAAAAAAAAAATCTATGTACTTTAGACCGTAAGAAACAACAATAAAAGCTTTATTATTATATAACCAACTGAAATAAATACCACTTATGAGAACAGTTCATAAAGGATAATTCTGATTGAACAAAATTTAATTTAATTTTATTAGTAAAAATACTTTAAGGCGAAAATAATTTTCTATCAAAAAATTTACATATTTTCTTATTTTTAAATACTCGCGCTATTAACAAAATATGTGCTAAACTGTGTCTAACACCAGAAGAAAGGAAATGAAAATGTATAAAAATATGATTCGTCATTTTTTTTGAGCCTGTAAGGTTATCTGTAGAGTACATTTGTATTATATTTTAAATCAACACGCATAAGGATTTCTCCCGCCCCTCCTGCCTGTAAACACCCGCGAGCCTCTGTAACGTCATCGGCACCTCTTATACCCTTAATATTCGGTACAAAACAAAATGTTGCCTGATGTATAGCTAGATAAATTAATTATGGATAATTAACTTCGATATATTATGTTTCAATGTGTACCTATACTAAAGTATATATTATACTAAACGTTCAGAACTTAATCAATTAGGCTAATATAATCTCAGTTTCGTCAAGGTTCAAGGTTTCGCATTTATATTATACACCATACCTTCGCTGCGTATCGTGACACCCGCTATAATCTTTATTGGCAAAACAGGCTTGTGTTGTGGTAATATGACATTTATAGATCCCTTCTTTTACGTCGATCAACTGTCTCTGATCAAATTACAGCATTGACGTCACGCTTCAGAGCGGTATTCGATCGCTGCGAGTGCGTGACTAATGACGCACCGTGACTGGCGATCCCTTCTCAGCGTGACGGTGATCGTGACCTTTGCGATCAACTCACAAGGATGTTACCGCAATAAGTCGTTGTACTGATTTATGATATAGAGATTAAGTAAAAATAAAAATATATCAAATGGACAAGCTAACAGTGGACTTGACGTAGAGAATGGACATCGCCTATTTTAATGTAATGTTAAGGGTGTGTCTAATGCCAAAATCGTGCAAAAGGAGTATTTAATTATGGTAACGAACATGTATGTTGCAATTGTAAAAATATTTAAGGCATAAGGAGAACTTGTAGAAGTACAGTAATCGAATAGAATTTAGAACAAAAATGAGTACTTTAGAAAAAATAAACAGTTACCGCACTAAAAACCGTTTTTCCTCAAGTACTCTGATTTCTCAGCGCCGAACTCACTTTATTATTTATGAATAAAATAGCTAGACTAATGTGTCAATTGAATGAACGGTAAGATTTTTAATTTCTAGTTTATATTTTGAATAATTAAATAAAACCGTGGCGCGTCCGCCTGGCCGTGTTTGCTTTCCGTACTACAGTGGGCGACAAAACGCACAAGTGAAATCTATTTTTTTCCTAGCATTGGGTGCACTCTTAAGAAACATGAACTACAAGGGCTGTCCGTTTTGTTATGATACCAGTGCTGTGAGCGATTCTACTGTGGCTTCTAATTTAAATTGAACTTGGGATTATCGCTGTGAGCATTGAAAGGTATGAATATTAAAATAGAACGGGCCTTGCTTGTGCGTAAGTTTGGCGTAAGTATCTACCAACAGTATTAAAATATGATAGAAGCGTCTAAGCCGCCAATACTTCACGTCGAAAACGACTCGTATAAGTAGTTTTTGACATAAAGTGGATCAGTTGCCCGACGTGTTTTACCAGTGTTCTATTTAGTGAAATTACTTTAAGTATTGGCAAACACAGTTGTTATTGCTCAATCGAATTGCACTCCGGGAGTGCCGGCAGAAGTGAAAACTTGAACATGAACGTTGTGTGTGGATGCGCGTAGCAGGCCGTAGTACATCACACACGCACGCAAGCGCCCTCCGCCGCTTAAACGAAACAACAGGAGCAGGCATATTTTCGCCGCGCGGTAGAAAGAGAAGGGGATATTACTTCCTCTTCTACGCCGCGCCGGCGTTCCATTCTCCCTACGTCTACGTCTTACGAAGTTGTTGACGCGAGTTTAACATTTTTACCCATCTCAAAAATGCACAACCCCGATAAAGAAGTTTTCACTTCAATAACTGTTAAGGTTAATTTCAAAATATAAGCGGATAGTTAGCAAATAATAACCATTATTATTATATATTAACATTCAAAGAAACACTAATAGTTGTGAAAATTGTTAAGCATCTCCATGAAATTTTCCCGCTACCAAATAACGAAAAGTTTTTACGATAATATTATACTCATCCATCACTTTGCAACATAATAGATATACAGATTGAAAGGTTATTATTTATTTATGCAATACATTTTCGTATAGCGTCGTAAAAGTTTCTGAAAAAGCTTGATGGAAGGGTTACTTAAAAATTCATTTCGCGTTACTGTTAATCTGTTATGCGCACCCGGCGTCGGGCCGCGACCGCCACGACGAGATAGGCCCGGCGGCGGACAGCGCCAAAACTGCCCTATAAAGCTGGCCATTTATAAATGTTCGAACCAATTATCGTTACACTTCAGAACAATTACGTCGCCTGTTATTTAAATCCCCCTCGATGCAAATTGAAGCTGTCATTCTCCCATTTGTATACAAATCATGAACTGGCTAATATTTTATAATATTATTATTACAGGCGCCGTTTTACTTGAAACACAACTGGTGGTGAATAATAATGACTTGTATTCATTAAATATTAATTTAAATGTTTTAACCTATCGATTGTATCATATTAATTTTTATAATGGTTCAGAGGATATTAAGTACATTTTAAGTGAGTTCTGTGACTATGGGCCTTGTGAGCAGGCTTAGAGTAGCACAACGAGCTATGGTGAGGGCTATGCTCGGGGTTTCTCTACGCGAATGAATCAAAATGAGGAGATCCGTAGAAGAACGCAAATCACCAATATATCCTAGCGGGTTAATAAGTTGAGGTGGCAGTGGGCAGGGCACGTAGCTCGAAGAACTGATGGCCGTTGCGGTCGAAAGGCTCTAGAATGAAGACCACGGACTGACTCCCTGACTAAAACCGCAAGCATATATTTTTCTGGCATACGCAGAGTCAAGTTGTGACAGCACGCCGTTACAACCACCTACCTGCCAGAAAGCGTGTTCAAAAACTAACAATTGCCGAATTAAGGCGTCATTGCAGAAGCATTTCGCAAAACATGGCATACGAATGACGATTAATTCAATTGATTAGCTAAGACTGCATAAAGAAATTCCGTTTCAAACTCTACACAAAAGGAAACAAATGACAGTCAATTTGCATAAACTGTGACCGCTACATATACATCGTCGGTAAGGCTGACATTTACTCAATCCTTTATGTGCTGTTACACCCAACTAATTATTCATATGGGTGTAACTGGTACGCGTATCACCTAATGGTATGCAAACAGTTTCGTAGTCAAACTTGGGTATATCAATTGCGTAGTGCTTTGACCAATATAGTCAGGCTCTACTCAAATTGCATCAAATACCTTGTAAGTTAACATGTTATTTCGTTCGCACAATCAGTGTTCCGTACAGGGTATAAAAATAACTAAGTAAAAATAATATGTAAAAACAGCATTCAAGTTATTGTTAGCAGGCAAAGTATCTAAAAAGCTGGCAATATTACCTCGATGAGAAGCCAAACTTTATATTAAATAAACAAAAACATTTTTCAATCAAGCTTCAAAGACCTTGCAGCCTTATTAGGTGGTTAGGGGCAAACAAATATCTGAAGCAATGATGTGAAAACTTACAAAGTTACGGTTGCATTTGATAAACAATATATTTCAAAGAAAAAACAAATAATCTGCAAGTATCGCTAATACATAATATTTGGTGTAAATGATCTCTGAATACCCACACCAGACAGGTTACCCCATTATGTTAGCTAAAGTCTAATTCACAGTAATACTAATAAGAAGGCATGGAGCTTGCTGTTTTTTGTGAAAATCATACGATACAAAATAAATATATATTTACTTCAATGCGCAAAAAAAAAACAACATGTTAATTTCTTACGTTAAAATTATTTGAAGGAAAAAATCGGCTACTAGTGTGACTTAAACTACGACTACAGAATACCATCCTGTCGCTTTGCCATCTAAGCTATAGTAGCACTCCACTAGTGGTCCGAATATTAAATTCAAATTCAAATTCAAAATATTTTATTTGTGATACACAGGTTTATAAATTTTTATTTATTTATTTGATTTTTATTATTAACATTCACACAAGGTCTTCAGGTCCCAAACTAGGCAGAGCCTGTACTATGGTAACCTGATGACTGATATATATACTCATACACATATACACACCCAGACACAGGTCAAACAGATAACATACATGTCAAAATAATAATACTCAGTGCAAGCTGTGATCAGCCATATTGGCATACAAATATTATCCTCCCTTTTACATCTGGGGGGAAGTTGTTCTACAATAGCTTAGATGGCAAAGTGACAGGACATTTCTTTTCTGAAGACTCTAAAGTCGTGGGTTCAAGTCCCACTAGAAGCCGATTTTTTTCCCTTCGGATAATTTGAACATAAGTTCCGCCTAGCATGTTGTTAATGCAATCAACCATAAAATTCTTATTTTCATTATTTGTGTTATCAAAATAAAATAATAATTATTTTTGGTTATTTTTATAACTCTTCTAAAATTGAAATGTTAATTTATGTTATTTATGTATAATGTTTCTGTAAGAGTATGTATGCTTGTTACTTCCTCGCACGCATTAGCGGCTTGATAGATTTGAATGATATTCATAATGAGGGTAGCTTATTATTACCTGGATTATCATATTTATTATTTAATAAGATCTATATATACACAGAATAACAGATGAAGAACGCCACGAAAACTATTTACACCAAACATTAAACAGTTTTTATAGAATAGCTGAGACAGACCATAGCGCACGCGGGTGTAACCGCGGTGCACAGCTACCATGCAAAAATGATGGTGATATTTCCCTCGCTTCTGAGAAAAGCAAGCACTTCGTTTTTAAACACAAATTTTGCCACTTGTATATAAAAAACGTGACTCTGGAACGTTTAACTTTACATCGCTACCGCTACATTTGTAATGAAAAGAATCCACGCTATCTCCGGTCGTAATGCCTGCTCCAGACAATGTAAAACAGGTACAATATAAATGATAATATTTTCGCTTCTGGGCTTGAGGGGCGGCTACGAGCGAACAAATGTCGCCCCGAGATTGCAGCAAATGATTATTTATAAGTGCTTCATTTTGGATTATTTTAAATTGTTTGTTTACAAATTGTATCTAGGAAACTGAACTTTAGTCTTTCATCATCATCATCATCATCTCAGCCATAGGACGTCTTCTGCTAGACATAGCCTCCCCCATTGATTTCCAGAAGGACCTATTGGAAGCGGCCCGCTTCCATCCCTTGCCTGCGATCTTAGTCAGGTCGTCTGTCCACCTGGTCGGTAGCCAACTTTAGTCTTTGTTTTGGACAAAATTGGAAAAATGCAAGCTTACATATTTCTCGGGCCTCTTTCACGTAAGGGTAGGCAGAGATCACAGCTTTCCAAATCCTAGGATCCGACACACTTCTATCGCTTCCTCCACGCTCATCAGACCTTTCATAAGAGCGTCAGTTTCGAAACTCTTCACCTGGCCCTTTCTTAGAACTTTCTCAATCTGATTTCGGAACGTTCGCCTAGGCCTTCCTCTTCCAACACTACCATTCACTTCACTCATGTATATCTGCTTAGTAGATCGCTTTTCGTTCATTCTCTCTACATAACCAAACCATCTTAACATACTTTTCTCAATCTTGGTCACTACATTTTAGTTCACACGACAACATTCTCTTAACAAATCTTATTAGGCAAAGCAAAACTAAATGTTCCCTTCAATATAATAAAAATAAAGACCTATTCGAAGTTTTGATTTATAAAATAATTCTGTTTTATTCCAAACTGTAGCGCCCCGCGGTTTCACCCGCGTGGATCACGGTTTTCCCGCTACCTCAACTATCCCACGGGAATGACGGGAACGGGATAAAAAGTCCAATGTCCTTTTCCTAGTTCTTAGCTACCTCCTTACCAATTTTCAGCCAAATCGGTTCAGCCGTTCTTGAGTTATAAATAGTGAAACTAACACGACTTTCTTTTATATATACAGATTTTGGTTATTATTATAAGTTATACTACAATTGAGATCTTCAACTTTTACAACATTTTATTAATCTATAACTTAAGAGTGTAAAAATGTTAAGATTGTCCATGAAACTATAAAAAGTACAGATTAATTGTAATAAAACATTTTTATGGGTACATAACCGACAGCAATGCTGATATATTATAATTAGGGGGATAAAAATTTTACCTACCAATGTAAAGTTTCAAAAGGAGTATTTTATACATCAGGGAAAGTGATACTAAATAATATTAAGGTATAATTAATGAACTTTACTGTATATTGTTGCCATGTAAAACCAATATTATGAAGAGCATGGTTTCTACCTAATTTTAGGAAAAGAAGTTGCATGGTGGTACTTTCAAGTAGCCTGGCTAGCTATCACCCTAAAGTTTAAAAAACTGTTATCAAACATATAGTCTGTTCAAGCAGCAGTCCTTGAGAGCCAGTGAGCATTCTAGGTCTAGCGTGATAACATCTTCGACCACATCGTCACTGATCATCAAGTGAGATAGTGATCAAACGTTACATCTATACAGTATAAAATAAGAGTTTTATGATTGTATTGCATTAACATCATGAAGTTCTTTGGACACATCTCTAGGAATGAACAATCGATGGAGAGACTTGTGGTACAGGGCCAAGTGGAAGGAAACAGATCGCGAGGTCGTTCACCAACACGCTGGACTGACCTGATTACAAAGGCCACACAGTCCACGGTTAGTGGTATCGCGGGTACACTGTACTAAGGTACACTGTACTAAGGTACAGTGTACCCGCGATACCACTAACCGCCAGAAATGGAAAAACATCGCTAAGCGAGCTGCTACCCTGGACAAGGACGTCAGCGAGAATCCCCCACCTGCCAGCACTGAAACCACGACCACTCTTCCAAGAGTGCACGACTAAGAAGAAGAAGAACATCATAAAACTCCTCAAAATATTAGTGTCGCTGGGCTGTACCTTATCCGCAGTGTGTGTATGTGTGATTGTAACCTCTTCACGCCTTATCGGCTCAACAAATCAGGGATCTCAGGAACGGGTCCCTGCGGGATCGGGACCACCACGGCACTAGCCCATGTAAATGAAATTCAAAATGTAGGTACTTGCAGGATACTATTATTTCGGAAACATTAATTAGTAATAATTACTTGCAATAGTAAGTGGATTGCTGAAATATTAGTTTAGTAAATGAATTATTGTAATTAGTTACAATAATTCATATTTTGTTTTGATAATGGCCTGTTATAATTAGATAGTGTACTGAACCGGTGACCATTTTTACACGTATCAATCAACATAATTTAATGAATAGAAACTAAGCTATTGGGTGTCATTATTAAAAAAATAGCTAGTAACGTAAGTATTAAACAAAGAAAATGCAACTACATACTAAAATTCCCGACGAGCCCCAAACTAAACATGTTTCTTGGTCACTCGAGTAATAGTTCACATAACACACTCAAATAACAGTAAAATTGATGATTGGATCCAAAAATAATCACTAAATACATTCCTATATTGAAATTCAAGTCCAACAATAATGAATACTAACAAAAACGCTTGCCCATTACCAAGAAAAAAAAAACTACCAATATGTAAAATATCCATCAATCTACTGCAAACACAGACGATTGTGCAAATATAACTGACAAACCAAATAACCTTCTAACAATCTTATACATTAAGTTTATTATCGCAAATCCGCTTTCTCGAAGATGAATCGGTTTCCCAATAAAATATAACAGTGCCCACTAAATCTTATTTACGACGCAAACGTTATTAGCCGGCGTTATCTCACAGTGACAAATTGGTAACTTGAAACGATGCTCTGGTATGACGTGATGACCATTTCTTGCTACGTGAAGCGAGCGTAGCGGACCTTCGGGCCCCGTGCGCGATGAATAATGAATGCCACGTTTGTTTCGAGTACAGAGGGTGCTATTGTTTTCAGGAATGTAATACAAGTCGCGTTTTTAATGAGCCTGAGGCCGACAGATGAAGGACGATTGGACGGCTCGATGACGAGGGTCTCAATAAGTATTGGAGGAAACCCATCATTAGAAACTTGTTTTGAACGAAATTGAGACACTTTTCCGACAACTTACATTATGATTCATGGAGACATGATATTATTTGTTTTAAAAAAAAAGTTAATTATTTAATTTTAGAATCTAATTTTTGAGACTCTGTTTTGTCAGTAAACTTCTAAATATTCACATATTTAAAAGTGTGAAAAATTAAAATAAGTCTTAAATTTTCCTACCCAAAAATGGAACCGATTTCATCACTCAAAAGTGTTAAATAACTTGTTGAAGTCGGTGCCATGATAGTTCAAAAGTAACTATTATCAGAATATTCTGCGCATGGTACCGACTTCTTGAGTGTTGAAGTCGGTGCTATTTTTTGGTAAAAAAAATCTCCTTTTTCAGTGACATTTACTACTCGCGGGATCAATTGTCTGTGTTGTATGTTCACCGCTTTCTCCAACTGTATATATAATATCATCCACGTATGCGTAGAACTTTTCAGTTATTGATGTGTAACTCAAAAACTGCTAGACCGATTTTGATGAAATTTGACCACACAGGGAAGCACCAGCGTTTAAATAAAAAAAGAATCGTGCAAATCGATTCACCCAGTCGAAAGTTCTGAGGTATCAAACATAAAAAAAAACATACGGGTCGATTGAGAAACTCCTTCCTGTTTTTGGATTTGGTTAAAAAAGAATTGGCAACGTATTGTAATGCCCCCAGTATTACAGGCGACGGTGATCGCTTACCATCAGTCGGCCGGTCTGCTTGTTTGCCACCTATTAAATAATAATATATATATATATATGTTTTGTTATTAAAACTGACGTGGTTTTGACACATATATGTAGGAGAATACGGGGCGCTCGCGGACGCGGTCGAGATTCGCCTAGTACTGTATTCCCCCGTATTCTCCTTGAACAAGGCCACCGAATGTGGTTGAAACTATAGTCGGAACCCTCTGACTTATTACGTGAGTAACTCCCGTGTTTTATACATTCATAATATATATATGTTTATGATTTTTCACGCAGTCCTTCCTTATATCATACCTTTCTCAGTGTTACTTTCACTCTATTTAATATGCGCATTCATGGTTAATACTCTTTAAGATTATTCGCTGTACATGATAATAATATTATTATGCACCTACAAAGCTGTACTATTGCTTTTACAAATTTTAATTCACTAATGCTACTTTAAACATCCTTTGATATAATTATTTCTTATCTTATCTAATTTATTTGCATCCAACATCGATGTTGAAATGGCATCTCAGCCAAATGCACTTTGGTAATCGATCAACAACTATATATATATACACAATGATGTCACAGTTGTAAACAGTCGATGCTTTCGACTTATAAATATATGTATGATGCGAATATTTATTTGATACGATAATCCTAGTGTTATTATAATAAATAGCGGTCCGCCCCGGCTTCGCACCGAAAAATTAATCAAACCTTAAATATTATTATAAAATTTGGGATCTATTATTTAAGATTTGGGAAAATATAATATAGCCTTTGTCACCCGGCGATAGTGTAGCTTCCCAAAAGTGATTTTTTTAAAAGTTTTGGAGCTTATTCAATGCAAGCAAGCAAACAAACAATAAAATATTTCCTCTATATAATATTGTTAAATATTATGTTCAAGTCATATTTTATGTATAATATGCTAACTAAAAGTTTGATATTAAACGTAACATGCTTTTAAATTATTCTGATATAAATTATAAACGTTGAAAATAATGAAATATTTGTTTTGTAAAATCAGTATTTTATAAATATTTACTGTGTAAATAGAAAAAAATATGTTTTGACAGGATTTAAAGTTTCGACAGTTAATTACAAGACTATAGTGCTCTTCTTCACTTTGTTGTTAATGAAGGTGATGATAGAATTGACTTTAATTTTGACAAAATATTAATCATGTCTAATCATATATTTAAAATTATTGTAAGAACTTCTAGTTATAAATGCTATAGGTAGGTAAAATATATCAACTAATAAGGCAATAAATACCAATCCAAAAAAAAAAACCTAAATAATGTACCGCTAAACCGTTATAAGTTTAGTTTATTCTCCAGGTTTCCTGATGAGAGAGTATAAATGTATTTCTACTAAGTACAAAATCAATCTGATTTATCAGTTATATACAGGTTCAGATTATATTTATCAAGAAATATGAAATAATTTAAAGTTTAAAAAAAAACTTGTTAAATTTACAGAAGCTAAGAGTAAAACCATTGACATCAAAAATTATTATAAGTCATTTAATTATAATCCATTAAACCTATATTTAAAGTCGTAAATTAAAATTAACTGTTGTGTATATTTGTTATGTAATTTTACATATAAATTTTGTTAAAGTTATTCTAGTTTTGTATTCCTACTCAAGAATATGAAAAATAATTTATGGAAGAATCATTAAGTTATAATTTTAACATAAGAATTAGGTTTATAGATCTTCACAATACAGGCTTGCCTAATGTGAAATTCACCATTCTTTTGGTGCTTTGTCAACTTTACATCACTGTGGAAATTAAATATATTACAATTTACCATTAAGTATTATCAATATAAAGTAATTTAAGTAGGTCGAGCGTGATGACATCTTTGACCATATCGTCACTGACCATCAAGTGAGAAAGTGGTCAAATGCTAGATTTATACAGTATATACAAAAACATTTCAAATATAAAGCACTTCAGTCTTAGTGATGAATGAAAATTTAATAACATCATAATCTATTTATAAGTCACTTACATAGAGTACACCGCGCCTGGCCGTCTGGCCGAGCGCCAGCCGCCCAACGGCCAACAAAAAGCGATCCACTAAAACCTTTCACCGTTCTAAAGTCATCAGTCACTACCGCCAATAACAAATACTTTCAATCACTCTTTCAACCGTAAACACTAAAACCACAATAGATTTATACAATTCATTCCAGTCAAAAGTTTCAGCATTTAAATTGTAACGACCGTTACTTGCATTCGTGACGTAAATGTAACGTAATGTAGCACTGACGGCACGCGTCACGGTGGCTACGGCTCGGATACTAACGCGCCGCGCGCTACGCCGCCGCCGCTACAGGCGCTCGTAGACCGTGCTACGGCTACGCTATGCGCGCGCATTACTCAGCCAATGTCTTGTCTTTTAGCTTGTTCTGAAATTCGAGAATTATGACGTTATTAAACCTGTGATCAGAACTTTATCCGTTGCAGTTTGACTTTGTTTTAATTACAATAGTGATAGAAAAATTGCAAATTCTTCAATACAATTTTGAAATTAATAGTTTTTGTAAATAATTATTGGAAGCGACAGTCCAAGATAGATTCTGAACTTTTTAATACTTTTGTTCAAATCTTTTACGAAGAGAGGAGAAGATCTTTCTCTTTGATAATAATTAATTGATTCAATTGCAGAAAACGTATTCTAAAAGGGTTCATAACATTATGACCAAATAAAGGTGATTCTGTACGATTACGAATAACTCATAACCCGTTTAAAGCTATCCTTTTTTATTTGCACATTGTGTGACAATAAACATTTTTTGATGTGATTTGATTCCTATTTAAATTTTATTTACTATGTTTTATGGGAAATGATCTTTCAAATATATGATGGAAATGAGGACTTGATTTCCTTTTGTGGGCTTTAATGTTAATGTGTTCTTAAATACATATTACGCCGACTCGTAAGCAACACCTGCTCTAATTATAACTCGTTTGTATATTTACGTTTTCCTTAAACACATTTCAAGTTAAGCCTTGTAATCACTGTCGGATATAAAATATTATTCATCTCAGCTATAGATTATCCACTGCTGGATATAGGCCTTTCTATGTCATTTAGAGGGGGTATGTCAGTGCTCGCCATGAGTGGTAGGCGGGTTGGCGAGTGCAGTATGTTAATTTTTTTTTTCCTTAACTTACACACATTGTCTTCAGGTCCAAAACTAGGCAGTGCCTGTACTATTATAGTAACTACTATACGTACTACTATAGTAGTAGTAAGTAGTAGTTGTTAAAAGGCAGTTATGATAAATGTAGGATTCAATAAGTTTTAAGGCAATGAAATAAAAACAGAAATATGTGACAGTCACCGAGGCTCAGTGTTCAGTGACATGGCTTCTGAATCTCCAGGACCCTGAGTTTGAATCCCGGCAGGGCCAAGCATTATTTATTTATTTTTTATTTATTAACATTTACACATTGTGCGATGAGTGTAGGTGTTTGGTCCGGGTCTTAGTTGATTATGTGTGTCCATACCTCCCGCGACACAGGGAATCCTAGTGCGGGTGCTTAAGCCAATAAATAAAAAAATATCTCGAAATAGCTTCAAATGTAACCAATGCGGAAAATGGAACGATGCGAAGCTTGGAACGTGCCACGTCATAATGTCAACGTCACGGAACGTCAGCGAGCGTCGTGAAGGTCACATTCATAATGGAGAGCATTCTTTGATGCAACGTCTCAAGAAAATGTTGTGTAGAAGGCTTCTATAACGCACTACATCAACATGTTGACTTTATTTTATAACTATTGGGTCTCCGCGGTTTCACCCGCGTGGAGTACGGTTTTCTCGCTACCTTAATCATACATACCACGGGAATTATTCTTTTTCCGGGATGAAAAGTAGCCTATGCGTTAATCAAGATCTATACTATCACCATACCAAATTTCATTAAACTTGGTATAGCCATTGGAGTGTTTTGAATTATTGATTTATCCCACGGTAACAGCCATTATTTTTGAGATGAAAGATAGCCTATGTGTTAATCAAAGCTCTCACTATTTTCATACCAAATTTAATCCAAATCCGTACAGATGTTTCAGCGTGAATGAGTAATAGACGGTTTATAATTATTTGCTTATCCCATGGGAACAAAATTATTTTCGGGATGAAAAGTAGCTTATGTGTTAATCCAAGGTCCTATCCTATCTCTATACCTAATTTGATCGAAATTGGTGTAGCCATATCAGCGTGTAGGAGTAACAAACATACACCCAAACTTTCACCTTTATAATATTAGTAGGATTATCATTTTTCATATTTCATGGGAAACGTTTGTTCTTGAAACTCTTCTTTGGTGTCAGTGACAAAAGTTGAAGGGAAGGTCATCAAGGAAGCTGCTTGAACACAATATTATGTGTATAATGACAGCTTTTTCAAACTAAGGGTGATAACTTTCCCAATAAGAGATAACAAGAGACGCTTAAACCACGGCTTCCGTTTCATATAAATAAAAGTTTTGTAATCATCTATTTACTTATGTGGAATCCTAAACACAAGTAACTCACTGAAATAATTATACATTATTCATCAAACCATAAGTGACGATAATAATAATATTAGATTAGGTTATTTATTAAGATTTATTATATATTATTATTTTTATATTATATAGTATAAAAATAATAAATCTTTTACATAAAATTCTCATGTCACAGTGTTTGTAACCAAACTCTTCCGAGCAGCTTGACTGATTTTTATATATATTTTTATACTGAGAATAGGTCGTAAACTATTTTTTATATCCATTATGTGATAAGGGTGACCCAGTCCAAATATTTTTAAACCCGTCGTCCACGCGGGTGAAACCACGGGGCGCAGCTAGTAAGATACATAATATTTCAAATAAATTTCAAAAAGTGAAAATATTACTACATCTGAGGCTTTGTGAGAGGGCGCTCACGTATAATACGTAGAAAACATGATATAACATAATATGGATATGGGGTCTTATAAATAACACTGTCACTGTTATAAGCCGGCATATCGCTATACATTTCATATATTTATCAAATACGTTATTTTTTTTATGCTCAGAGCTGGGCTCAATCACAAGAACCTTTAACCTACGGTTAGTTTATTAACTGAAATGGTTATGGCTTGTAAGATTTAGGCGCAAGTTTGTCAATTTTAGCCGATCATTAGCATTTAGCCTGATTAGCTTAACTTTTTAAACCACAGTTATAGGCAAGAAATGTTCAAATAATCAATAAGTTTGCCAATCTATACTAATCAACTTCTATGTATGTCGGACCTATGAGGTTATAACCTGTCAACACGTGAGAAATTTTCAAATTTTATTTAAAATTAAAGAAAAATACTTCCATTTTGTTACGTCAATTTAAGTTTAAATTAACTTTGGTAATAACTTTATGGGACCAAAGAGAAAGTATAACCTTTTAAAATTATAAATAAGTAATAAATTATAATATCAGAACACTACATGCATAATAAAATGAAAGTAACTATTCAAACAAGGTGTTGATCGATGAACTTAGATGGGATTTATTTTGTTAGCGATGGTAAATAGGGGACCACGACGTTTTTAAATATAACACATACGGTAGTACAAATGGGTAGCCATTTTTATCATTATTTGTATTATTTTAAGTTGGGTTGTTGGCATACAGACATCACACAAAATAAACTGTGACTAGGCTTTGATACTCTCTAAATTGTTTCAACATATTTTTTCCAATTGTAAATTACTGTTAGGCATGTCCTTACAATATAATATACACATCATATCTGTGCGCTTGGAACATTCAGCGACGTCGCACGGTGTATTTACCGAGAGACTGCACTTATTTCGCTTCTTCGCTCTCGAGCGAGGTGCCTCTGTGTTCATCAAATGAACTGGAATGCAGTAAAAATACATTTTAGATGTGGATAAGTTACATATTAGGTTTCATTCTTCGTCTGACATTTTGTACCAAAGCTCAAGTGCTCAGTTACTCCATTAATATTATATATGTCAAAATTTGGATGGATGGATCGATGGATAGATGTTTGTTACTCAATCACGCCAGAATGGCTGAACGGATCTGGTTAAAATTTGGCACATAGATATTGTTATGGTCTGGAATAGTACCTACAAAGGCTACTTTTTACCCCGGTAAAATGTATGATTCCCGTGGAATAACTGATGTAGCGGGAAAACCGTAATCCACGCGGGTGAAACCGCCGAGTGCTACTAGTTATTAAATAAATGTTAAAGGAATTAAACAGTGATTTTTTAAAATCTCTAAGTCTAATACTAGATCATTGTGCCACTTGACGATCATTGACAATGTTGTCGAAGGTGATATATCATTAGCTCTAGAATGTTAATTAGATTTAAAAGATGGCTGCTCGAGGAGAGGTGTGCTTGGTGAACATTTTTGTAACTTAAGAGTGGTAGATAGGAAAGTTACACCGTGTTTTGTGCCTACCCAGGGGCAGAGCTGCATCGGCATATGACAGATTGAGAGTTCAGGGGCTTCAGTGTGAAACGTTTACTGCTAATTTAATTCTTTACACGAGTAGACAGTAGTAAGCTTCACTTTTTAGTATTCTCATAAGTTAAATGTATTATCATTGTACATTATGTTTGCACCCTTTATTATATATGTCGTAAGCCATCCTTTGAGCTTTCATGATAAATGATGATGGCTCAGCGGTGGGAGCATCGGTTATCAAACTGACGAACGCTGGTTCAATCCCCACTGACTAGAACTAACGGCTTGAGCTTCCGGTAAATGTAACGCAGTTATCAAATTCCCAGCATGGTGGTAGGGTACTTTCAAGTACCCGCCTGTCTAAACGCTCGTTCTGTTAAGTAGCGTCTTTGGACTTATCGTGTTGTTATCATATAATACACGTCATGTAAATGTGAATATATACACGATATATCAGCAGTGACTCAGTGCCCTACTGCCCTTTTGCTGAGCTCAGTATGAGGAGTGCAAGAAAGTAGTGCATTCGGAGCAGTCAAAAGGCGCGTGAATAAATAACCGCGGGCGCTCTGCCCTAGTTTGTTGGCTAGGCCGACGTTCATAAGTCATGAACGAGATAGTATACTTTATATTTAAAGACTAAGAAAGAAAAGGAATGTTTTTAAATGTCTTTAATAAATTACTAATTACATAACTACAGCTACTACAATAACATTTGAGCAATCCACAGACAACAAGCAAAGTTTTAGATCCAATTCGGTATGGAGATAGGATAGGACCACAGATTAACACACAGGCTTCTTTTCATTCCGAAAATAATTGCTGTTCCCGTGGTATAAGCAAATAAATTAAATACCTCTGTTCACGCTCAAACGGCTGCACTGATTTCGATGAAATTTAGTATGGAGATAAGTTAGACGGTCGAATAGCACATAGGCTACTTTTATCCCGCAAAAAGTATAGTTCCCATGGAATAATTTAGATAGCGGGAAAATCATCATTTTTGCAGGCGAAACCGTGGGACGCTACTAGTTAATAATATTAGTGTGATCCACGCCTTATAATATAGACAAAAACGAGACAGGTGTAACACGACATTAGGGCACAAATGAAATAAAAGGCTCAACTTCTTTCGCTGCTTATCCTTAGTAACCTTGAATGGCTTTATTTATTGTTATTTAGACATTTATATTATGTATCAGCTACTTATAATAAAAATGCAAAAATCTGGGAATATGAAAGTATGTTTTTCACTCTTTCACGCTCAAACGGCTGGACGAATTTGAATGAAATTGGGTACATAGTTTAGTACTTCAGGTCCCGGAATAACTCATAGACTTCTTTTTATCCTCACCATTAATCATCATTACGCAGGTAAAACCGCTTGGCGTGGCTAGTAATTAGAATAAACGCAAAATCATGTCTTTTTTACCGAAATTCTTACTTTGTTCCTGTAAATAGGTGTTTAGTAATAAAAAAAAACCATACATACCGGTTTCCACTTCTCATACATCGAACCTTTTTAACGTTTTCTAGAAAACCGGGAACGTATTCAATCATAATCATCATATCGGCCATATAACGTCCACTGCTGGACATAGGTCTCCCCCATTGATCGCTACATGACATGACAGAATTGTATCATTCTTAATATTTTAGTTACATAATAAATATTATCAGGATTTGTGTTATTTTTTTAATATTTTAAAGTATATTTTCATGCACTATTTGTTGACTTTCAATAATATAAGTCTAGAAAACATTCTTAATAAAATAATGTACCAAATTTGACTGGTCGGTTGGCGCAGTTGGTAGCACTCTGCCTTCTGAGCCGCTGGTCCCGGGTTCGATTCCCGGACAGGTCAAACATTTGTGTGCATGAACATGTCTGTTTGACCTGTGTCTGGGTGTGTATATGTATATAAGTATATATATCAGTCATCAGGTGACCATAGCACAGGTTCTGCCTAGTTTGGGACCTGAAGACCTTGTGTGAATGTTAATAAATAAATAAATAAAAAATAAAATAAAAACGCTTTATTCTTTAAATTTTATATAGAAGATGATCAAACATGTCTATGTTGTTTAAACCAGCGATAAGTTCATTCTTTCTTTCTTTCTAAAGCCTAAAATTTGCAACGTTAAATTAATATCACCATAACTTTTATCGACATACAGTCAGTTAATATTAGGTTTTTTGTTTTTGTAATAGACTTAGATATATAGTCAACGATTTTTAAGTACTTTTAATAGTTGTTTTTCCTTTTTTTTTGTTTCCTTTTATTAGTTTCACGCATATAGTGAATAGTTTTGTATCAATGAGGCTTGGATTAATGCAAGATAATGTTCTTCTAGCGTTCTACCTATTCAAGCCATTATGTTCTTTATGATGGTTCTATATTTCCACATCGATCTACTATCGTACATAATATATAATTTTAACCATTATTTTTACGGGATGGCTAGCCGTCATCAATCAGTTTTATACCTACATATGTTTTAATGTGACAATCTCGTCCTGAATAGAGTTTAATTTTTATTTTTTAATTCCGAAAGTAGTGCTATAAAGCATTATTTTAGGATAAATATTTTCTATGTAACCAGCCTACTGACGTGATAACGTTTGCAGGCTTATATCACTTGGAAACTTTATATTTACTCATTTAAATTATAAATGGAATCCTAAAGACATCATAAAAGTGGGATTTTAACCATAGTAAGCCATGATAAAAATCCCGGTTCTAATTTTAACTATACAAGTGATCATGAAAGTATAAATAGTATTAAAATATTTTTTATGTTGTATATTAAAAAATTTAATGGCGAGCAAAAGCTAGTATAAGGCTAGACTTAAAAAAAAAATTGATGTTTTTGTGTGCCGTGGTGGTACCGGCCTAGAATAGTACTCCCCCATCTCTTCTCGTGGGTGCCGTAAGAGTCGGCTAAGATCACGTACCAGAAGGTGGGCAGCAGCGCCTTCTGAGGATTGTAAATCATACTGCGCTCGCCAACCCGCATGCCAAGCGTGGCGAGTATTGGCAAATCACCCCTATATGGAGGAGGCTTATGTCCAGCAGTGGACACACATGGCTGAGAGAAGAAGAAGATGTTTTTTGCTCTCGATATTTCGGCAGTGTTGCAAGCATCGCGATCACGTGTCAACTGTAATTTACTCGTTGTCATGGCAACGGCGATTGTGACAGTTCGGAAACCTATAAAAGCGAATATATATAGAAATACCGAACGAGTTCATTAGTCATGAGTCTCGAATCTCGATCTTGCATATGAATTAGTTAAACAGCTGTTGCCTCGTCAATATATTTTGCATGGAGACAAGTTTGCTTTGTTCATATATAATGCTTATAACATGCTGCTGTCTCACTTTATAAGAGCAGTAGCACTCTATGTAAGAGTTCGTCCGGGGAAATATTGTCACCATATGAATTTCTACCGACAGGCAGTAATGCGAATGCTACTGGCGGTAGAAATAGATAACTGAAACCACTTTCCCGTGAAATTACAGGAATATGAGACTAACCAAACTTATGTATAAAGGCGCAGTGCAGCTGTATCTGTCTATATAGGCAGAAGGGCTTGTTCCGTCACCCTATCCTATAAAAAAAGTTATTGTTACATATCACATTTGTGATACTACCTGATTTGTCACAATAACTTAACAGACTTAGCAAATGCTTGGAATGATCTGGGGCCTAAGTCACGCCTATTCAATATAGCAATATGATCGGCTCACAATCGACGATTTCGACAGTTTTGGTAGCCTGCTATTTATTATCTGTCCATAGAATAAATCTTGATGCAATTCTAGATTCAGTAACTTAGTACGCCACTTTTCGTAATCTTTTAGCATCCAAGTTGTCAATTTCATACAAAACCGACATAGGCCGAGCATAGGTTCAACATAGACTCAGGCCGCTATGAACTTAGCAGACTACGAATTTTTGACGTTGTCTTATTGGCATCGTGTCGGCCTCGCAGCAGACTGAATATGAACATGAAATTATTAGACTTGACACCCTGATTTTATATTGATAAGGTTACGATTGACCGCTGTCTCACCTGATGTTAAGTAACGACGCGGTGTAAGGTGTTGCGCGCAAGCTTAGAAGGGACCTATTCACCCATTAACTTAATCATTCAATCATGTAGCAACTACAAACATGCTTGCTTACAACATTTAGTTCACTATTTTCTAAGCTCAAGTTTTGCCACGAGTTCTTCATGCCACATAGCTGAACTAAGATTGCTTCGAGAAAACACGTGAAGGATGTGACTGGAATATCGATGTCGGAACGTGGGTAAGATCAAGTAAAAGCTTCTAAAGGCAGCGTGCATTCTCGATAAATCCAAAGCGCTGATACTTAAGCTTAGTTTCAGCTACATAAATAGTATTCATACACTTCTATTATATTATGAGCTGCTCCGAAATAGACTAAGATTTTACCGTTACCGTATTATATCCGGATAAAATATTTATCTGCTTTTTTACTACCATGTAATCTACCATCACTAATAGAAATATCGTATTATGAGTTGTTCTATCACAACAAAACGGCTAAAAGCATAAGCTATTAGTAAAATAATCGTTAACAATCGTTATCAAACTAATCATTATCGTCATCATCTCCGTCATTTTTTTTTAAGCATTCACACAAGGTCTTCGGGTCCCAAACTAAGCAGAGCCTGTACTATGGTAACCTGTTAACTGATATATAGTTCATAGTATTTTATTAGTATAAGATTATACACGTCATTGGTAAAATTAAAATCAAGATTAAAATAAAAATGAAAAATAAATATATTGCCATACAAATATTTCGCATTGCACAGTAATAATAACGTATGTTATTATGTGACATACATAAATATCGTAACGTATACATATACACACCCAGACACAAGTCAAACAGACACACAAATGTTTGACCTGTCCGGGAATCGAACTCATAGAACGTTTACTGCTGGACATATGCCTGCCCCATTGATTTCCATAAGTATCGGATTGAAGCGCCCGGCATGCGGGATGCGGGGTGCGGGCCGCTTCCAACCGGTTGTTGTGGAGATCAATGTCCAGCCATAAATGTCCTATGGTTAATGAATATGATGATGATTATGATTTTGTACCAAATTTCCCCTGCTTGTAAATTAAAAACATAATGGTTTTAGTACTATATGTGAGAGTTTGCCCGGAGAAGTACTCCCCGGGTGGTACCTCCACCATTATCTATTTCTACCGCCAGGCAGTAGTGTTCTTATTATTGTATTCCAATTTGAAGGGTATGGTTTCCGGTGAAGGGCACAGTGCAGTTCTTTACGAATTGTCTATTTTGATAGGTGGATGTTACCATTTAACATCCTGTAAACCTTTTGCCTGTTCCATCAATTTATCTGATGAAACAAAATCGTCTGTTTTTGTATTTAGGTTCCATAAAAACTAAAGATATTGAATTTTTTCTTGTAATAAGTACACAATATGCGGCCGGCCAGGCAGGGTAATGGGAATCTTCAGCTTTATTTTAGCGGCTCGTAACACGGTCTTGACTATGAAATATTTACAGCGAGCAGCGGCCGGCGGTCGGCATATACTCGTAAAAGTAAGTAATAAATACCTCAACTCTAAGAGAACCTCGTAATGCTCATAAACGCCAGCATTCAGGCAAAATTGTTTAATTAATACTTTTACAACTTATGGGCTGGCGATTCGGACATTTTTTATGATAACACTTGGGTGACAAATGTTTTCATTAATAAACTTAGTACGTGAATAGCAGGCCTTTCGTGTGCGAAGCGTCGTTGTTTCCTTTACTAAATGGAACGTGAAAATTGGCCGCTGATTCAAGATATAGCAGATATTATTACTTTCAAAATATACACTGACATTGCCATGTACGATACATTTTGTTTTTCAGAAATTAATTAACGCCTGGCAGCCCTGGGAGCTTACTTTTTAAACCTTATAAATCTAGTCTTTGACCACTATCATCTTACCAACTTGATGATGATGATTGATGTCATGGTAGATCTAGAATGTCTACTGGCTCTCAAAGACCGCTGCTTGATCACACTATGTGTCTGGTGACAGTTTTTCGAACTTGAGGGTGGTAGCTATACAGGCCAGTACCTACCCTAATAAGGGGTATATTAGAGTAGAAACTGCTCTACAGTTATAAAATAGTGTTGCATGAAGTTATACAATTTCAAATTTCAGCGTAAATATAATGCGAGCTATAATATCATTATTGAGAGTTTTAGCTAGTTCGAGTGATTAACAGAATGAGGGCCAGTAACTTGTAATTTTTCTTCAACAGTATTAAGAATTTAAAAAGCCTTTTTTATAATTGAGTAATCGACTTACACAAAGCAAATAGCTTATGATCAATCGAACCTTGACATATGTCTTGGCTTTTGCGTACTTTTTCAAAATATATAATACTTGTTTTATTAAGAAAAATATATCTCATAAACAGCAATAACTCACAATCCCCATTTGTCATAGAGATAAAGTTCAAGTGAACGAAATAATATGTTATCTTAATAGGTTCTGTAAGTTCGTAAAAGTTGTCTATGTTAAATGTTTTCGATCACGGGTGCAATTCTACTTTGAGTATTTTTCTTTAGGTATTACATAATCATCATCATCTCAGCCATAAGACGTCCCGTTATCAAATTCCCAGCATTGTGCTAGGGTACTCTCGAATACCTTCCTGGCTAGCTACCACCCTCAAGTTTGAAAAACTGTCACCAAATACATAGTGTGTACAGGCAGCAGTCCTTGAGAAACAGTAAGCATTATAAGTCTAGCGTGATAGCGATTTCGACCACATCGTCACTGACCATCAAGTGAGATAGTGCTCAAACACTATTTGGGGTTGTTAGGATCTCCTATTCGGAAGGGGGACTTCTTCTTTCAACAATATAATATAGGGGTCGGATGGGAATATTTTTAAAAGCTGTAAATATACTTTTTCATTTTCAAACTATTTTCCATGTTACATACAATTTTTGGAACCTCCTATGTATATTAAACATAGGCTGTTTATGGTGTTGTTTTACAAGTTGATTTTACGACTTTGTTGGACAAATAATGTTATTTCTACATTCAGAATGCATACAGCGAAGGAGTGTAATGCATTGCCTGAATCTGTTTTCATCCATAGACACAGACCGGGTGAGAATTTCCAAATATGCTCATAAAAAAAGCACCAGTTTTCAGGCCTTTTATTCCCTCAACCAGTATTCGGTTAGCGAGCGCACCTACAAAGGATTTATGGACACAACAAAAAGTTTAATTCACTGTATAGATATACAAGCATACCTACTAACTACTGTTCACATGAGCTCAGCGTTATCCCTCCAGAGTAAAGTTGAAATTCGCGTGACGTGTTTGACTTGATTATTTACATAATGTATTTACTCGAGAGCAATTTGCTGTCTCGTATAGGTATAGCTAATTGAGCTGTTTGTTCGGAAAGTCTTGAGGTTTTCGAGTTCATTGTTTGCGACTGCTATTTTGATGTGTTGTGTTTGGTAAAGGTTTTGTTTTGAAATATTTGTTTTTGGGCGCGCAGATTAAGCAGAGGGAGTTACGTAACCATAAAACTAACTTAAAGAAGTTTTACCTAGTTGTTTATTATTAATTACTTAGGAAAGTCTTTAGTTATGCACTGGTTTAAATCTAAGGTCAGTAGATTTTTTTTTTTTTTTTTTTTAAATAATTAAAGTTTTGACCTTGTAAACACACCATACAGAAATTTGACCGTTATCTCACCTGGTGGTAATTGATGATGGAGTTCCAAAATGCCTAAAAAACACGCGTATCTTGAAGTACGCCATATCCTATCTTACTAATATTATAACCGCGAAAGTTTGTGTGCATGTTTGTTACTTCTTTACGCTCAAACGGCTACATCGATTTAGATGAAATTTAGTATGGAGATAGCTTATACCTTGGCATAACACATAGGTTTACTTTCATCATCACCATCATCACCGTTTTACATCAACACGCGGGTGAAACCGCGGGGCGCAGCTATTTTTAGATATTTGTGTGTGTTGCTCTGTGTTCTTTTATCCTTATCCACGATAGCTGGGGTTGACACAACAATTTTTCCCCTCCCGCTCCATTTTATGTCAGGTCATGAAGTGAGATAGAGGTAAAAAAAAAATTACTTTACGTAAAACTACCCGCATTTTAATAAAATATATTATTAGCGTTATAATACGGAACCTGAAAAAACCTTATTTAAAACATTTTAGTTAAATCGATCAATCGCTACGATACTTAGCTTCATCGCTAGTCTCTCTAAAACCTCAAGGGCCTTCAAATATTAGGTTCAAATTGTTCAAATATCCGGCTGCTAGTGGGACTCAAACCCACTTAGGTTCGCCTAGAATGTTGTTAATGCAATCCTGTTCTATTATTATAAATGCGAAAGTTTTTGTGTATGTTTGTATGTTTGTTACTTCTTCACGCTCGAACGGCTACACTGATTTCGACGAAATTTGGTATGAAGATAGTTTAAAACCTGAAACACAAAGGCTACCTTTATCACAGATAAAGAATAGTTCCAGTGAGATAATTGAGGTAGCAGGAAAACACCTTTATTAAAATAAAATACTAATAACTAATTACAATACTGCAGCTACTACAATAACACTTGAGCAATCCACTAGCTATTGGTAGCCTATAGCAGGAAAACCGTAATCCACGCGGGTGAAATCACGGGGCGCTACTAGTAAGCCATACAACTTCAACTGTTACTTAATTAGCAAAGGCATCTTCGATACAAGTTGAGCAGTATTTCTAAGTAAAATACTGCTTTCCCTTAATGCAAACAGTAGGATTCGATTTCTTGTCAGCGAGCTCTAGCAACACAAATCACGAGTAAGATTCATTAGCTTCTTTTCTTTCAACTAGAGACAGTAAATTTAATTAAAAATAAAAGACTTATTGAGTCTGAAGCATCTCTGATGCTTCGGACTCGAGACCTTTATTTTTAATAGATAACTTACAGTCGTATTCAGTCCATGTTTACACGCATTGAAAAACAATTTTAACTGACTTCAAAAAAAGGTGGAGGTTCTCAATTCGAACCGTATGTTTTTTTGTTTGATACCTCAGAACTTTTGACTGGGTGAACCGATTTTGATGCTTCTTAGTTTTATTTGAAAGCTGGTGGTTTCAAATAAAAATAAATGGTGCATGTGTGGTCCCATTTCTAATTTCATCAAAATCGGTTAAGCGCATTTTGAGTTACACTTCAATTATACTGAAAAGAGTTACAAATACAAATAAAGTATTCTATTCTACTACTTAGACGACATTCTAATTGCGGGTGAAGAAAGAAGATGCACAATGACAATTAATCACGTTAGTAGCAAAGGTCACAGAAAGAAGTAAACAAAGTTTCATAAAATGGAACAGACTTCAACACTCAAAAGTGTGAAATAACTTGTCGGAGACGGTACCATGAGTACAATATTTTGGTAATAGTTACTTTATTACTACACCTCACGATAACCATCATTATCATCATCTTAGCCATAGCACTTCCACAGCTAAACATATGCATCCCCCATATAAGTAGGGAGGATTTGGCAATGCTCACCACGCTAGTCAAGCGGGTTGGTGAGCGCAGTATGATTTCCAATCTTAAGAAGGCGCTGCTGCCCACCTTCTCTTACGGCACCCGCGGAAAGTGGTGGAGGAGTACTATTCTAGGCTGGTATCACCACGGCACCTTATCAGTGAATGCCTTGTATACTCCTATGACAGATACGTGCAACAAACTAAGAGGAAAATCTTTTCTTTTATGATAGCCTGGTACTTTTAGATAGTGAAAGAAAAATCTCATAAGTACAGGTCTCAGGGTAAGAAATATTTCTCTACTGTAAAGTAAAGTGACCAGGTTATCCTGTCCTGAGTCCACCTTCGTGGTTAATTTCAGATATTTAGATTTTAGCATCATTTCAGCTTGAAACATCATTAGTAATTTTTTTAGTGATTTTTAAAAGAAAAACAAACTTTCTGTGTCCATAAATAAGGGCACAGAATGAGAAATTGTTATAAAAAAGGTTTGTCATTAAATTTAAAAATATACACAAGTCATCTAAAAATATTAATCAAAAATCTAATCATAGTCATCACGCCATCCGTCAATAATTAACCCTTAGGCTGTATAACGGTCACTTTTCACCGCATTTTATTAAAAATTCAATTAATTTTGTTGAATGAAAACGTTTTCATAGAAGTAAGTGGCGAGTCATCTTCGCACAAAACATCGGCGGGTTTGCGGCGGGGAACTTGCGGTTAAGCATTTTGGGAGCGCCGGTCTTGGGTATAGTGAAATTATGTAAAAATTCTATTTATTATATCGTAAGGGGAAAAGCTTTATTATTATTTTTTTATAAAATTTAAGATACATTTATCCAAGTTTGTTGCGATCTGTTTACAACATATTGTGCACCATTTTGTTTTATATCTTGTTGTCATTTTGTAGGTAGTAATATAATACTATTTTGGATTAATTTTGATAAAACAACTACGACATGTTTTCCAGAGGACTGTCTTACTTGTCGTATATATGAACATATAAACGACAAGTAAGACAGTCCTCTGGAAATTAACATAACACTTTTTAAACAATTCTCAAAAGTCCGATACAGGTGAAAAAATGGATTTGAAAGGTCTCACGCCATGAGATAAAGTACCTAGTACCGATCAATTAGATGTCTGCCACAATTTGCTGAGTGGCTAAGGATATCTTGGTTATCATGATAAATAACCATGCTCTTTCTGTTTACTCCAGACAATTTTCTCTATTTCTTAGATTGTAGACTAGAATTGCAAAGGCTAGGCTAGGCCTTTTATCTGGAAAAATGTACGGTAATGAGACAAGACTAGAGCCAGCACGGGTGAAACCGCAGGCTCAGCTAGTTTATGGATATAGATAGAGAGTTCTATTGACAATTTCAAACCGATATCCAAAAAAAGAAAGAGATTTCAATTCGACTGAATTTCTTTTGTTCGTTACATATAACTTTTTTCTAACTAATTGAGACGATTTTTTTATGTGAAAGCTGGTGGTTCCCATGTGGTTCCATTTAATCTTGATCATGACTGAGTTATATAACTGACATAAATGTTATAAATGTATAAAACACGGGAGTTACTCACGTAATAAGTCAGAGAGTTCCGACTATAGTTTCAACCACATTCGGTGGTCTTTTTCAAGGAGAATACGGGGCGCTCGCGGACGCGGTCGCGATTCGCCTAGTACAGCGGGCCCTACAGTCGGAACCCTCTGACTTATTACGTGAGTAACTCTCGTATTTTATACATTCATAATGTGTCAAATCCACGTCAGTTTTAATGACATAAATGTCAAGATTATCTCCCGTGTATACACTTTAAAGCTTGTTTCTATGACGCTGCACATTATTAAACAATACTCTTTTGTGTTGCCGCTAAGTTCGCTGAAAGATGTTTCAAAGTCCTCGGGCGCTCGTACTTTACACATTATAAAACCATTAAAGCTGGAAAGAAATATGCTGGATCCAAAACCTCTATCCATTACAGAAGCTATCAATCAATATAGAATGTACAGCAGAAATATATCAAATAAACAATATTTAATGTTAATTCCGCGTTTTTAAATTATTCCAGGTTATCAAGGAAGGAGATTCTATTGTTTAATTAGTGTTTACCTAGAAAACTAGATATTTTGATGCTTTATGCTGAGTTGGGACCAATTTAAGACATGACATTTAACGCACTATTTAGGCATGTCCCAAATGTTTAATTTTTGTTAAAATTTAAGTGTTTTTGTTACTGTCTCAAATAAATCTATTTTCTTTCTTATTACATGCTAGGCGGAACTTACGTTGAAATCATATGAAGGAAAAAATTCGGCTATTTTCCTTCATAAATGGTTTGAACGTAAGTTCCTCCTAGCATGTTAATGCAATGAACCATAAAACTCTTAGAATAAAGGTATGGTGTCTTCTCTTGATACGGTATCAACTGTAATGTTGATCTATCAGTCCTAATAATGGTTCATATAATTAAAGGTAGATGGCGCTAAGAACAACATCCCATCAGATGTCAAAGGAAGGGATAAATTCGAACCGCTAGTGGAGTGCTATTATAGCTAAGTTGGACAAAGCCACCGGACGGTATTCCGCAGTCGTGGGTTCAAGTCTCACTAGTAGCTGAATTTTTTTCTTGATATTTTGTTATGAAAGCGCAGTCACGCAAACGTGCTGTATTGCTGAGATAGACAAATTAAATGTATATTGAAAAAAATTGTAGACATATCTAACTGTAAATGGCTCATCGCCATTTAGAAACACTTTCACGCACTTATTTAAAAAGAGGCTACATTACTAAAATTAAGTTGGTAGTGTCTTGTGTTGATTTTTTTTTTATCTGAGCTCCAGCCATGATTTTTTCTCAAAAAATAAATTACGCAGGCTATTCTGAAGTCTCTAGACCTCCCAGATGTTATCAACGACCATTAATCATTGTAAGATTGTAGTGACGTCACAAAAATGCCGGCGGTTTCGTAAAGTTGTCGCGGGAAGGAAATGAGTTCATAATAATCAATCAACATTATAATTTGAGATGTTGATAACAAAAAAAAAAATGTGGAGATTGTATTAGAATATATTATTTAGTAGGTCGTGTGATAAGAGAAAAAAGAGAATTAGGAAGTTTGGAGCTATAAAAGGATAGTACCGGCGTCCGTAAAGTTGACAGCAAATACTTCGGAGTATTTGCTGTCAACTTTACGGACGCCGGTTCGATCTCTACCCTTGGCTTCAGCTTCCAGCGAAGGCAAAACCGTGTCCAAATCGTTGGAAGCCATGATAGCTCAACGGTAGGGGCGTCAGCTGTCAAACTGATGGACACTGGTTCGATCCCCACCGACAGCTTGAACTTCCGGTGAAAGTAACACCGTTATCTGAACTCCCAGCTTGGTGGCAGAGTACTTTCGAATACCCGCCGAGCCAGCTACCATCCCTAAGTTTGGAAAACTGTCACCAAACACAATCGTGTAATCCAGGCAGCAGTCCTTGAGAGCCAGTAAGTATTGTAGGTCTAGCGTGATAACATCTTCAACCACATCATCACTGACCATCAAGTGCGATCTATCGTGCTAGTAGCACCTATCATCATCATCATCATGATGATAGGTGTGTGAAGTAGCACCTATCTTCAACTTTAATAAAAAAAATACCAAAAAATGGAACCGACTTCAACACTCAAAAGTGTAAAATAACTTGTCGAAGTCGGTACCAAGCTCACAATATTTGGATAATAGTTACTTTTGAACGATCATAGTACCGACTTCAACAAGTTATTTCACACTTTTGAGTGTTGAAGTCGGTCCCACTTTTGCTAAAAATTTTTTTGTACCCTTTTCAGTGGCCTTTGTACTCACTGGATCAATTGTCATTGTGTGTATTCACCGATGTCTTCACCCGCAACTATAATGTCGTCGAGGTATGCGTAGCACTCTTCAGTTATATACGGTTGAATTGAGTAACCTCCTTTTTTTTAAGTTGATTAAAACCTATCACCAAACAGTGTGTTTGGCAGTAAAACTTGTGAGCCTAGTCACAAGCCAAAACCTAGCCAAACGTAGCCAAAGTCTAGCATTAAAACTTTATATAATTACATTTTAATATTTACTTGAAAGAATTACTGGATCAAATTTCATAAAACTTCTATAAACTTCTCTTTACGAGAAACCACGTATTAAATGAATTTATTTTTTCGAATCCACCAAACTATCGGTCCGCCCCGTACTGTAAACTTCGTACGTGTAAAAATTTAATTACTAAAAATTATGAGGACGCCTGATTTTTTAAAAAATATAGCTTATGTCACCCGGGAATAGTGAAGCTTCTCTACAGTGAAAACATTTTTCTAATTTGCTTAGAAGTTTTTGAGCCTATTTAATGCAAAAAAAACTATCAAATATTCCCTCTTCATAAGATTAGTAGATATAAATAAATGATAAAAATTTGCCCTCACAAATTCACAAACATTATATGATATGAGTGCAATTATTTTTTGTTATCATGACTACTAAACTAATGCTTGTGAAACACTTGGATTATTCAATATTACATAAAATTTCAAACTAAAATTACTTGATTAATAACTTGTAGTGCGATTCAAATTTTTTGTAAAAACATATTATTACAAGGTATGAGATAAAGGTCTGACAAAAAGTGAATATAAAATTACCACACTAATATAAATGCAAAAGTTTGTATGTATGTGTCATTGACTCTATACTAGCGATCGCGGTAGTCGCTTCACGGTCTATGTATCGATCGAGTTGTGTACATATATGCGGCGATCGCGGTAGTCGCTTCACGGTCTATGTATCGATCGAGTTGTGTACATATATGCGGCGATCGCGGTAGTCGCTTCACGGTCTATGTATCGATCGAGTTGTGTACATATATGCGGCGATCGCGGTAGTCGCTTCACGGTCTATGTATCGATCGAGTTGTGTACATATATGCGATATAATATTACTGTGTAATAACCGAACATGAAGTTATAAATATATTCAGCTTTATTTTGGTGTTCGCCATAAAGGATCATATCAGTATAAGAACACGTGTATCATTTCGATGCAGTAGGCACCGTTACCTACATCCGGGTACCACCTGAGGCCAACTCTCCCCCCAAATACGCATTACGTCTTTTAGTTTAAGATTTCTTTGCATCTAGACTTATAATCTATTTGCAATGGCATTTTATTGAATCCGAGTTTCGTTCTCAATATAATATTTAAAATTCTCTGTATATCGCACCAAGCCCTATTCGATGTCCGTGGTCTTTCAGGACAATTTAATTGTAAACTCTCGGAGAAGCTCTCAGCTCTTTACTGCAGCATTTATGTTTATAATTCACTTAAGGTCAACTTTTAAGCTTATTTTAGTTGTCATAAAATAGGTTCTCATTAACTGCAACTCCCAAAATAGGAAGTTTATTATATAGACTATAAATATATAGTCTTACAGCTGCGGTCTTTTTTAATATAACTCATAATAACATGTCATGTTGTAATATTATGTTATGATACAAGTGAGCTAAGTTGCTCATTACACATGTGACTGTGGGTTACAGCCAAAGCTACAGTTGAGGGCGTGATTCGGCCGAGTGTGTATTGAGCAGGGCTTACGCGTTTCAAACGTTTACGTTTTAGACGTTTTTCAACACATTTGCATGGTAAAGACAAACATGTGTTACTTATATCGTTTAATTATTTAATTGAGCATGGTCTACTTACTCACATACGACTTACAGTAAGGTAATTAAACCAATTAAACTTTGTATGAATAATAATATTACGTACTTGTGTGTTATAGCTCAATTTATGGCCCAAAGGCAATGTAATAGGTTCACATTAGCAACGGTGTTGAAAACTATTGTATAGGTTAACAAGTTGACACTGATAATTATGCTAGAAAAAACTCACCATCCAGTAATAAAACATCCCATTATATTGTCGGTAATGTAGGAATAAATTCAGCTTGCTTGTGGGGTGCTTCTATGGCTTAGCCAGCAAAGCGACAGGACGGTATTCTGTAGCCTGAGGCACAAGTCCCTATTTTTACATTTGTTACCTTATTTTATGCAGAAACTATAGTTAAAAACTAACAAGTTATTATATTACCCATTATATATACCATTTACGTATATAAGTGGTCTTCGTTTTTTAATTTAACACATTAATATATTATTAATTCAGTTCACATATTACTTATTATAATTAAAAACAATAAATATTTTACAGTTCTTTCCCAAATTATTGAGGCATGATATACTTATTTAAATAAAACCTTAGAGAGTCTTTCAACTGAAGAAATTACTCAGTATATTATTATTATTATTAGATATATATAATATTTTTATATTATATATTTATATTAATATTAAGGCAGCATTTTCTTTGTGATGGTATATTTGTATATCCATGGCTGGCTAGCCAGCTTTAAATCAAAAAATTTCCAAGTATTATTTAGTTCACGATATAGAAGTCCTCATCTTACCTTTGATACCTAACTATCTAACCTGATAGCCTTTGAGAAAAGCTTATAAGTAACTCCCAAGAATGGGCACTACTGAGAAAGCAGGGGAGAAGGGGATCCCAAGCAGTGTGAAATCGCGGGCTTTAGACCCAGTATGGCCCTAATTCTGCTAATCACGCAAACTAGGGAAAATTCACTAAAATTCTTCAAAAATATAACAGTTCCTATTATGTTAACGCTAAAATTCGAATTTGTCTAACTCAATTAATCGCTTATTTCTAATATTAGACGAGTATTATTCAATTACTGGCCAATGGCGGGTAGTTTTAGTGAGCCAAATAAGTGGCGACTTATTTTAAATAAAACTTTTTATGTAAAGATCTAAGTTTAGTGTTGTTACTGATAAGTGTCATACAAATTCTGACTTTATCGTAACTACATAAGCACTTGTAACTGTATCTTATTTTCCAAAATTTTAGTTTACGTTTAGTTGTATAAGAAAATCACTCCCTCTCTGTCGAATAACTTACAGGTAATAACGAAAAGTATTATAAATGATATCATTTTATAGCCATATTCTTGATATAGAAACAGATTTATTGCATCTAATACCCATAGGCAAATAATTCCATGGTATCTTAAAATGTATAGTTCCCCCGGGAGGTAGCGGGAAAACCGTAATTTATGCGGGTGAAACCGCGGGACGCTACTAGTATAACTATATTCTTAATATTTCAAATATTATGAGGCTCTTGAAATTT
This sequence comes from Apeira syringaria, assembly GCA_934044485.1. Lineage (NCBI taxonomy): Eukaryota > Metazoa > Arthropoda > Insecta > Lepidoptera > Geometridae > Apeira > Apeira syringaria. The sequence goes on along the minus strand of OW203656.1, from coordinate 3,842,258 downwards.
TAAAATGATCGTAATGCTGAGGAGCGGGTGGTTGGAAATACGAAAAATTATCTTTAAGAAAGAAAAGGGTAGGAGGATTAAAAAAGATTTTATAATAACGGTAAAAATATGAGCCAAATTATCTTTTTTATTATTACAAAATCTAAACAACATGAGATTTATTATCCGAATTTAAAATGACTGATGAATTTGTATAATCCAGCTAACCGACGTTGCTATATTATCTTGATGGAGTGATTTGCGGCTTAACATAGTCATGTCAGTTTATTTTGCCGGATTATGCCGTGGGTAAGGTGTAATTTATCTGTTTTACTAAGAAGCAAAAATATCAAATACATATTTACTTCTTAGTAGATACTTATCCAGAGCGTTTGACCGATGCGACGCGTGACCAAAATGCTGGCACATATTTGGCTCAACGAATCAGCATTCTTTGCGCGCTGCCAGCCGGTAGCGGGTTAGAGCATTTGAGTTATCTATAGGCTGCCAATATCTAGTGGATTGCTCAAATGTTATTGTGGTAATTAGTTATTAGTATTTAATCTTATCTGTACCTAGGTAAGGTTTTTATATTTCTAGCATGTGACCAGTATTTCAATTGATAACCGTGAAATAACGCTCTCCCGAGAATATTAAGAGGATTCTGAACCAAACCCTTTTTTTGTGTTGTAGATAATAAGCAAACGTATTGCTATCTCAGCGTTCTCCCCAACCCCCTATGCAACCGATAGAGAGAGATGCTGCTCGTGAGATATTTATAAGTACATTTTTAATAGAATTTACGTACCGGAGTCAACCTGTTTTCCCTCTCTAAATTGTAACAAAAAAATATTACTGATATCAATTGCTTGAGTATGATGTATTTTTTACAAAAAAGGTTTATGGTTATTGATAACTATTAACTTTGACTAACAAAATTGACTAGTTGTGATGCTTCTAACATTAAAGTGATATAAAAACTGAAAAAATAGGACGTTTAAGCCTAGTAATTTATGTGTAGATTATATGAAAAAAAAACGAAATTGGACAATATTCAAAGGTACAAAAAGAGTATCTTTGAATGGACAAGTACGCGGTATAGAATCCTTTTCAGTTAAAAGGATTCTCCGATCAGAATATGACTGTGTTTTAAACTAGAAAGTGATATTTAGCCAAGCAACTAGAAAGTATTCTAGCCAAGCATGATTGAATTTCGCCGTCGTATCGCAGCAGTAACGCTGCGTGAAACAATTGAGTTCAGTTCAAACTGTCATTAATCTAGCACAACTGTGACACAGAGAATGTTATAGTCTGTACGGACGGTATGTAAGTTATTCATTTGTTTATAGTATTGCGAACGATGTCCGCTACGCATGTTTACTATCTTCTGCACAGTTTAGAGTTGTACTAACTAAGTTACAATTAATACTTAGCTAATCTCTTTTCCTCTGCAAAATTACGTAGTGTCAAAATAATAGTTGTATATTGTGGAGGATAGTGGCTTGAAACCATGTCTCTATCTCTGGCTCTACACTGTCATAGTGCGTCTAGTTCTAACATATAACAGCGCAGTATGGCCTCTAAGAAGGACTTTGTAACCACAATAATTTAATAACAACACATCTAAAGACTGGATTGAAAGAAAGAAAGAAAATACGTTTATTTATGACATAACACATAGGTAAAGAAAACACAATAAGAAAAAAAAATACAAGAGAAAAATATAGTGTATGTCATAAATTGGTCCCCAACCACTGGTCTTCCACCAGCGCTGGTCTTCCGTTGGGTCCCAGTTACATGACGTCACAGTGGACACTGACAGGATCAGTCGCATAATTACTCTAAGGTTCTAGTCAAAGCAACAAGAATTGTTTCAGACGCCCACTGGGGCATAGACAAAATAATATCCAGCACATACATACCTAGATAAAAAAGAATTTTTTTCACCTAATTTTCAGTGACCTGTGCTAATCAATGGATCAATTTGTCATTATGTATGTTCACCAATTTCTTTACCCGCAATTAGGAAGTCGTCCAAGTAGACGTAACAATTTCAGTTATAGGAGTGTAACTCAAAAACCGCTAGTCTGATTTTAATGAAACTTAAATCGTACTACACGCAAAGCACCAGCTTTCAAATGACAAAAAAAACATCAAAATCGGTTTAGCTAATCGAAAGTTCTGAGGTAACATACTGTGGCTTTTATTATCTAGACAAATGCCAACAGTTTTGCAAACAGAAACCGATGGCGATATAGATATAGGTATATTTACTCGAGTTTGAGTTCTCCACTTGCGGCACAGCAATAACAACGCGGGCAAAGCCGCCGACCGCAGCTAGTATTATGTAGCAACATTTTATTACGCCAAACTATTGATACCTATCCTATCATGTACAGCAGAGAAAAATGCAAAGAAAGAAAAAAGTTCTTTAACCTTAGATAAAATAGTTATTATAACCATATTACAAGCTTTAATCTTTCATCGAGATCAACGTAAGTTATGAACCCTTGGCGTCTAAGATTAAAAAGAAAAAAGCATTCAAAGACCGACTATACCGAAGGTTAATTCAACTCGACTCGTAGGGCAGAGATCCCGAAGAAGCATATAAAACGTTCACAGAAGTTGACTAACTTTCCTCGGTCATCAACCCTCCCGTCCTCTTTTCACCCTCAAGCCCTCTAATTGTGATCTCGGTTACAATGATTGTAACGTTCTTGCCATCATTAAAATGTGCCTTCGGGCACCACAAAATTACTGGGACCTTTTGCGTGTTCCTTATTATAAATTTCTATAGCTTTTACAGTATGTCTGTTATAATGCCTAAGCAACATTTCATAATGTAAAGGTATAATTATGCAGCAATTTATAAATTAGATGTTTGACTTTTTGATCATTGGAAATGAAAGATTTGCGTGAAATGTAGTATTCAATAGTGTTTATCGGAGAGCGTGCATATAGCAAGAAGACGATATCTGTTAACAGTAAAATATCTGAAGTCGGTTAAAAATACCTCAACCTTTCCACAATATAATAGTTAATAAATAATTTATATTTTGTACCTACTAAAAACCGAAAACATATATTGTTTTCGGTTTTTAGAAGGTACAAAACAACAAACAAAAAAACAAATTTTGCGAATAATTAAGGAATAATTAATTTGATATATAATGTGTTTCAGTATTAGTTGAAATAAATACTGGAATACACAAATTTGCCACTTAACTACTCTAACTTTGATGTTCCTTAATTTATTTTATTTTATTTCATTATTTCTATATATAAAAGGCAATTAACAATCTAAGCGTTACATCATTTTCATACCATCCTTATGTTAATAATCAGACTTGTGGATAAAATTAGTTATTCCTCCTAACTATAATTTTCACAAAAATTGCAATGCTTTCTCTATTAGACGAGTTTTATTCAATTCCTGGCCAATTTTATTTATTAAATCACAAAAGGCTAAGTCACGTTGGTGACCAACCACCAACACATTTTATATATATAAATTTTATTATATTTTATTTTATTTAAATACTATAGCATTTCAAGCAAATTTTGTTATTGAAACTGACGTAGTTTTGACACATTGTGAATGTATAAAACATGGAAATTAGTCATGTTTTAAGTCAGAAAGTTTCGACTATAGTTTCAACCAGATTCGGTGGTCTTTTTCAAGGAGAATACGGGGCGACCGCGGACGCGGTCACAGTAAATTTAATCACGAAATACTTAGGCTAAGCATACAGTACACAGAATTATTAAGGAAAAGATGTATGTATGCATAATATGTTATGCTTGGTGCTGATCCATGAATTCCACACAAGCGAAGAGCGTGAATTCCCCAACACAGGTGTGTTGGGGAATTCACGCTCTTCCCAAAACCTAAAAAAATGTGTACAAAGTAGAGATATGTAAATATTTATACTATACTTAGGTTACGAGATATATATTAACAAAGGATGGTGTTCCTTTTTTTGATTGCGGGTAGTTAACCCGGTACGAAATAAGTGACGACCTATTTTACATAAAACTACCCTCAATTTTAATGAAAAGAAATAATTAGTGTCGCAATTAATAAGTTTCATATTAATTTAGACTTTATAGTAACCATTTGAGAAGATCTTATTTTCTATAATTTAAGTATAGTTTAGTTAAACAAAAAATATAATATGGTTGTATATCGTAATCCATAAATAAGTTGTGAATTATTTCCACAGCCGGATTTCACGGGTCTCATTAGAAAAGTCCGGAGTGCTAAAAAAAGAACACAGTAAAGGACTTCCTTTATTTTTATAAAAACCAACGTTATTGCCACGTTGGTGAGAGTTCGCTAATATTAGCGAACCTTGCCTTTTGGGTCAACTCGCACAAAAAATAAACTTGCTAAGTTTGCATGAAGCCCTGACGCAAAAATCCTGTTACGGTAACATGTCATTGATATAAATTTCACTTTTTTAAACATCAAATCAATATTGTTTTTATTAACTAGTGTTAATGTAGAACATGAATTGTTATCGTTTGTAGTACAGCTAAGATGACATAGATGGCGCTAGTGTCGCATCGAACAAAACCTGCATCACGCAAGCGTTTGTCTATTGTGAATCGGGTTACCTCGGCAATTTTCGGAGTTTTTTAATTACACATTCACTGCACTCTGGACAGTTGTTTTATTTGTATCCACGTATACAACTAGAGTCTAGTGCCCTTTTTTGTTTAAGTATAATAATATAGTTAGTTTAGAAATGTTTATTCTTTATCTTTTTAGTATAATGTAATTATAAAAACTTAACATAATTTGTTGTTCATTTGAATAAGTTTGCTGTTGTCCGTTACCAGTTGCCAGCTAACCCATTTAGCAGCATTGTCCCGTTCGTTAACTGGAAATGCTGATTTGTTGAGATGTGCTAGCATTTTGATTACACGTCGCATAAATGCACTCTGATATTTTTTGGAAAATCCGATGAGCTTTCGCTCCCTACGAGTCTACTGTCTCAACCCCAAACGGCTGAAATTTGTCACTACTATTTAGGTTAGCATATTTTAATAGATGTTAGACATTTTGTGAGGCATCTCTGAAGCGTATTTATTACCACAACTAGTTATAATAATAATGAAATAAAATATTACTATACTTCTTTATGGAACAAATCCTCGGGCATAAATTAAGGCTATTAAATAATCCTTATATTATAAATGACAAAATTTGGATGGTTGGATGGATGTTCATTTCTCAATAACGCCAGAACGGCTAAATGGATCTGGATGAAATTTGGTACAGAGATAGGCTATAGTCTGGAATAACACATAGGTTTTTTATCCCGCTGAAGTGTGTGACTCCCATGGAATAATTGATGTAGCGGGAAAACCGTAATTCACGCTGGTGAAACCGCGGGACGCTACTAGTAATTTATATTAACAAAATAGTTATTGAATTTGATATTATACTTCTCAAATACGGACATTCTGTAATATTATATTTCAACAAGACTTGATGGTAACGTGGGTGCCTCTAATTACCATTGATAGCTAGGGCCTTATTCTGCTTTTTCAATGTTATCTGAATGTACTCGTAATGGTGTAGGGAACATAAGGCTGTAGCTTTGGTTTTGTGATTGTTATTAATCTTACTGTCGCTGGTTAAATCCTACTTCCAGCTTGATAGTTTTTGTAGGTAAAGTAATTTATCACACCGTATTATTTAGGCAGCTGCTCTTGAGAATTAGAAACAATATCGTGTATCCAGCCTTACTGACCTTTGCCTTCGATTAAATGATTACTAACCGTCAAGTGAAATAGTGATCAAACGCAAGCCTAATAGTAAATGAATAATAACGATCACACCACTATTTTGACTTTTAAATAAGAAATGAACAACTTCTCCACCAAAATCTTGCTTGGCTTCTACAAATGGATTGATAAAATATTAATTAGACGGTCGCCGTGGCGCAGTGGTTAGTGTCATTGGCATGACTTCTGTGTCTCCGGGACCCTGGGCTCGAATCCCGGCAAGGGCAAACATTTGTGCGATAAGTGTAGATGTTTGTCCCGGGTCTTGAATGTTTGTGTTCTGTGATTGTGTGTGTCCAAGCTTCCCGCGATACAGGGAATCCTAGTGCGAGGGTCTGAGTGTGATAAAAAAAAATTAAAACTAAAAACATGCAATTGTTCTTACATAGTTGTCTGTCCACGGTCGAGTCGGTGGCCGTCTGATGCTGTACTTGGCAGTCCGTGGTCTCCATTTGAGAACCTTTCGACCACAACGCCATCAGTTTTTCGAGCGATGTGCCGCTTTCACCTCAATTTGCTAATGCTATCGGTGACATTCATTTTTTTTTTACGGATGTCCTCATTTCTGATTCGATCGCGTTGAGAAACCCCGAGCTTAACCCTCCCCATAGCTCGTTGTGCGATTTTAAGCCTGCTCACAAGGTCCGACAAAGTCAGAGTCAGCAATGAAAAATCAATAATGAAGGTATTGACATGAATCAATAATAAGTGAATAGTTAGGAATTTCCAAAATGGAAAGTACTCTGCATTTGTAACTTGGATGGACTGCTAGTGGTATTTTAAACTGAGCGCTATTTGCTTTGTAAGACATGGCATGCCATCAGACTTGATTAATATTTTAGACAGATACTGATTATAACAGATACCTGGGACTCATTACTAGTCTATTCTGAAGTCAGATTATACAATACGATAGAATACAAGTTTTACTCTATTACTAGACTAATATACAAAAGAATTCCAACAGTACGGATGTAAAATAGGTGGCGCTATCCATAAGAGAGATGTCTATAAGGTAACATTTAACCAGTAAATATAATATGAGCAGAAAGTCTTATATTGTATATTGTTAATAATATTCAATTTACAAGTTAAAATGAATCTTAAATATATCTACTTTTATACATAATATGGCATTTAAACATGCATAATTAATAGTAACATAATAATAACATATTATACGAGTGTAGTTTTAGCGAATTAAATCTATTTTGACTGGCCGGTTGGCGCAGTTGGTAGCACTCTGCCTTCTGAGCCGCTGGTCCCGGGTTCGATTCCCGGACAGGTCAAACATTTGTGTGCATAAACATGTTTGTTTGACCTGTGTCTGGGTGTGTATATGTATATAAGTATTTATATCAGTCATTAGGTTACCATAGCACAGGCTCTGCCTAGTTTGGGACTAGAAGACCTTGTGTCAATGTTAAGAAATAAATATAATAAATAAATATAATAATAAATATATAATATAATTAAGTAAATAGCAACAAATTTCTGCCTTTGGAGGACTTCGAACTTGTTTATATTTTTGTAATCTCAAACATATGTTTTATGATTGCCTATTTTATTGCCATCTACGTATTACCATTTTCAGGTGTCCATAAGTTTGTGCCATTGAAAAGTGACTTAAATAGCCGATTGGGAAAAATTGTAGAATAGGCCCTGTACACTGATCACGGGTCTTTCATTACAACTCAGTCTTGTTTCAATGCTTGGGGCGTTTTATGATTAATAGGAAAAGGAAAACGAGACGAAAAGAAACAGAAAATTGAAATTTAAAATCAAGCGTTCTTTTTTAATGAATCTCGCAATAAATGTAGCATTATTTAAACGCTCATTGCAATCTTAACCAACCAATTTAGTTAAGCATTGTAACTATGCTTATAGCTTAGATGAGTGACCGCGTGTGTCATTTTCAACTGAGCGCTTCCGTCCTTTAAATGGCACGTTCAAGCTTGTTGTCTTGGGTCAACAGTCGCTTGCACGCGGTGAATGCTACGATGACCCCACGTCCGTCATTCCAGGACGGACACCGTATTGGTTTTAGACGGTAGTGGCTGCTGTGGGTGCACTTAGGATTCGAAGCCATGAGGCTCCTTAGGGAGCATTGCAGTGATTGTGATGTTTGAGCGAGCCTGACATGACCCGCCTACCTCCCCGGGTAGGTGGAAGTCAGTAAATGCATTTCCCCACGAAAAAATAATCTTGGATTGTCTCAAAACTATGAAACTAGGCCAGGGATCGTCAGCCTTTTCAGACTAAAGAGCCAAAAGTTACAATTTATCGCCCAGTCATCAAAGAGCCACAAAGAATATGCTTTAAATTGTCAAATATATTACATTAAAAAAAGTTTGTTTTTCTACATCTCACTTACGAAGCGTCGAGCTCTGGCAGTGCATTAAAACATGAGTGTCAGGGGATGTAAAAAAGACATGTCATGTTACTAGATCATGGACATATACGTCCTACATTTATTTCCAGAAGGGCCGGGTAGAAGCGGCCCGCGTCCATGTATTGTGGATAGAGACAAAATATTTTTCACTTGTATAAAATGTTTTGAGCAACTGGCATGTCACTATGTCAGTGTCAGTGTGAAAGAACTGTCGCATGACATTTCTTTCACAAAAATATCTCAAGCTGGCGGTCCGTCCCGGCCCCGTACGGTTACATGATCCTTACTACAGTTTTATTAAGGATCCTCATTTTTTTTCTTGGGTAAATACAAATACAAAAAGTATTAAAGTATCAAGTAATGCGCTTATGTTACTCTGGGATAATGTATAATTCTAATTTTGATAGAATTTTTTAAATCGGTGCAGTAGTTTTTGAGTTTATCCGTTACAATCATACAAATATTTCCTCTTTTTTTAGTGTAGCCTCTTCCTACCTAGGTAACCTCTTCCTTTCTAAAGTTGGTTAACAATATTTTCTTTGCGTAAAGTTCACGACAGCAAAAAAAAATGCATATGCATCAATTTTCATTAAAATCGTTAGGACGAAAATTGTTCTTTATTAGCATTATATTTATTTTGTTCTTTTATTTGTTTTAAAAATTGATTTTTATACAATGAAGCTCAAAAAACATTATTGTCTTCTACATTAAAAACAAAGCTTGCCGTTCTGATAAGAATTTTAACCCTGCCCTCAACAGATAAGATTTCAAAGTCTGTCCTCTGATGTGTTTGAAATTTTTTTTTATTTATTATCACACTCAGACCCCCGCACTAGAATTCCCTGTGTCTCGGTAGGCACACCTAATCACAGCACTCAAACACCCAAGACCCGGGATAAACACCTACACTCATAGCACAAATATTCGCCCCTGCCGGGATTCGAACCCAGGGTTCCGGAGACACAGAAGTCATGTCACTGACATTAACCACTGCGCCACGGCGACCGTCAAAATCGTTCCTTTTTAGTCAAGCATATTCAAATCGCTTCCACCACTATCACTGCTTAATCCATTTGGGGTGCGATAAATCAGTCGAGGGATGAAGGACGGCTGTGAAAGGGTACCGGAAGTGGTTGTAAGAGATACTTCCGCTCAGTTGTTGGCAACATTTTTTCCATTGTAAGCCTCTATTCGAAAGTGCTATTTGTCATTTTGTGAAATGTTATTTGCGTTGGTTATCCGAAGGTGTCATTTTGCGAAATGTTATTTGTGTTGGTTATCCGAAGGTGTCATTTTATTCATATACCATTCGTTTTTATTTCAATAGATAAACATAAGAAAAGGTTTTCATCATTTTCTCAAGTATATTTGAAACTGAGATTCTTTTAAACGAGTGGTTCTCAAAATATATTTTACTAGTATTATTTTTAGAAAGAAAGAAAGAATATATAATTATTGTCTTTTCTGTCTTTATTTCTAAAAAAAACTTACTAGAAGCTTTAAATATATTTTATTATAAAAATCAAACTCAAACTTTATTGCAGGTATAGGTAGTTGTAAGATGTTAATACATACAATTTTTAATCTATTGATTTACGTAAGGACCGGGTGGAGGCCCGCATCTTATTAGCTCGCAGACATTCAGCCTCTAGGCATGCAAATATGGGTATAATATAACTTTACAAATGATTTACTATATATTTTGTAATAATAGAAAATTGACATTGTTGTAGTGAAATTGATATCATAGTTAGTAGAATCACAATGTTTATTAGTGACTATCAATAGAGAAAAAATTAAAATAATAAATTGAAATTAGTTCATTTTGTTCATCATACAGATACTCCTGTATACTTTTAGTAAGCTGTGTATAATGAAAGCTGCTATACAAGAAATGTATTAGTTATAAATTATTTAATTTCGATACAATAGCTGCTACTACAATAACATTAACCGTTGCCAGCTTATAAATGGCTACATTTTTAAACCCCGCTACAAGTTGCCAGCGTGTCTAGAATCAGCATTACCAACATATCAGCATTACCTTGTTGCAATATAATGCTGATTTGTTGAGCGAAATACATGTTACAGCATTTCAGTCATGCGTCGCATCGACCAGGCGCTGTGATATTTTTTGGACAATCTATTGGACAGTACATCAAGCCTTATATCTCACTTTGATATTTAATTGTTTTTGTACATTTGATAGGCAATTTGTTTCATAGACGTTCATTTTTCTGAGTTATTCTCCGTAATTATATAAAATTTTATTTCATTTATCAGTTTTCTTGACTAAATTGACAGAGCAATTGCAAATTGGCCATATTTAAAAAAATACTTATATTATTTAGTGCATTTTATTCTATTTAATTACAGTGCCATGGTGGTACCGACCTAGAATAGTACCCCCCCCATATCTTCCCGTGAGTACAGTAAGAGTCGGCTATGGGATCACCTAGCAGAAGGTGGGAAGCAGCGCCTTCTTAGGATCGGAAATCATACTGCACTCGCCAACCCGTCTGCCAAGCGTATCGAGTATTGGCAAATCCCCCCTATATGCGGGAGGCATATGTCTAGCTGTGGAGGTGCTATACAGCGAATATGATTCTATTTGGTTATAAGGAAATGAAAACTATAGCGAGTTTCTTCCATAATTGTAAAGTTATCCGAGTCGATTTGTTACATTACAATTTTTTTTTTTTAAATCACACTCAGACACCCGCACTAGGATTCCCTGTGTCGCGGGTGGCATGGACACACACAATCACAACACACAAACAACCAATTATAAGTTAGTTAATTAATTATATTAAGGGAATGGTTGTCATGGTTTACTACTTTAAAAACGTGGTGTATAAACAAACTGTAGCCGTATTCTGTGATAGCCATTTGTTTTTCATTCAAACATCGTCTGAAAGCTCTCCCGACATACGGCAGACGATAAATTTTAAAGCGCTCTAAAAAGCGAGTGCAACCGATAGAACTCCAACACGTTCGTTCGGGGGGCTACTGTGAAACTGTTCCAACTACATTTTTGCAGGTAATTAACCATCATCACATATTCATTTATTCACATTTAAATATGCAAGTGATGTAAATAATAAATTATTACAAAATTAAACAATTATATACATTAGGATCAGAAATTATACTGTGCTCGCCAACCCGCCTGCCAACGTGGCGAGTATTGCCAAATACCCCCTATATGGGGAAGACATATGCCCAGCAGTGGATATTATGTGGCTGAGATGAATGAATGAATAGAAAATTAAATTAATAATGTAAATATGCGTTTTTAAAGTCTCATGTGAGATTATGGGTTGCAGAGGATCCAGGAAAATCAAAATAATTTCTGGTTTCTAGAAATCATTTATCCATCATAAAATGGTTGCAGTTAAGTCTGTATAAATGAGAATAGTTTTACGGTATTGCTAAACAACACAAGAATGAAGCGTATTTGCCAGCTTTGTGATGATTGATGATGATGATTGTTGAAAAATAGCCTATAGTGTTATTCCGGACCTGAAGTATCTACATAACAAAACATCATATTAAATGTATCACATACAAACATCCATCCATCCATGTATATTTATTATTTATTTGATTTGCTAACAGTAGTAGCACAAATGTTGAGTTAGATAAACTAAATACAATAATTAACTTTAACAGAGAGTCTACTTCTCTAAAGTATTGTTCATTACAATACTTTTGAATCAAACAAATTGTTACAGAAAAAAATGGAACTGACTTCATCACTCAAAAGTGTGAAATAATTGTCTTGTATTTTATTTAATAATAATAATATAATAATAATAATTCTTTATTGGAACTTAAACAATAGAACAAAAATCCCATCCCTCCATCCATCCATGTATCCAAACTTTCACAGTTATAATATTAGTGGGATTTAGTATTCCACCTCATAATAATGACCATACCAAGCCAGTTTATTTGCTTAAACTTAGTATTTTAATAATTCGTGGTGTTTCACAGTAGGTCCCCACACGAATTTCCCACTACATAGTAGAGAAGCCGCGACGTAAATTAATTATTACTCGCGCTTCTGCACTCGAATAACTAATGGAATGCACAAATGCTAATGTTCTAGAACTCGTACTATGTTGCCGGCCATCAATTCAATTTTATCTAATTATGCTATACTGGTCTGTGGCATACTTCCATTTGACTATTATGTGGCACTTAATAGATGACAAGGTAAATATGTTTTGTCACCTATCACTATCATCACTATCATCATCATTATTATCATCATCATCTTCATGGTCATCATCATTATCAGTAGCGTGATAGAACTCGCCAATTGAGTAGGTAATATTATTTTAGTTAACAAAATGACCCGGACTGCAGTCTTAATCTTAATCTTAATCAAATTAAATTAATTTAATTTAATTAACTTAATTAAATTAATTAATAACTTAATCAAAATTAAAATTGGAATAGTATATTTGATCCTTGTTTTTTTTATAATTAATTCGGTTATGAGGATACCCAACTTTCGTTATACCTCCTTTTCATTGATAATTTTATAATAATACTGTCATAGTATAGTATAGTTGAGCAGTTCACTAGCTATTACCTGATAGCTTATTTGCCATTTACTGTACCTGTTAGAAGCGTGCCCAGAATGCTAGTGTCGGATTGAATTGCAATGATGATTTTTGAGCAAAATTTATATTTTAGAGCATTTTTGTTTCTTTCGACAGTAAGACTTCTTTTGAATCGAAAATGCCTCTACAAAATACGTTCGGAAATAGTGCTTCTTTAAATGTCAGGTGTAGTGTCTATCGAGGGCTAACTTAACGGTGAAGCCCAAAAAATTGAACTAAAATTTTTACAGTTAAAGCAAAAAATATGCAGGTTTTGGTAAATAAAAATACTAAAATAATGCCTGCATAAAGTGCATGAGTACAAGTAACTTGCCGTCAGTCATACTCGTCGCGCATACTGGGCTGCGTTCGGGTGCGGCTTCGTCCAAGCCATATCTTGCTCTGACAGCAGATATGCGGCGTTCACGAGCTCAGGGCTGCGTTCAGGAGCGGCTTCGTCTAAATATTGATTGACCAATATTTGATCGATATCTTAGGAACGGCTACTCCATAGCATGTCACAGAAGAAGAAGAAGTCACTTACATTGATCATAGATCACGTGATAGTTACTACTCCATATGTCACTTTTGACAGCCGATCAAGATTTGATCGATTCTAGTAGAAAGATTATGGTCTAGTCGAACATAATTTGGTCTGACTGGTTGACTTGAACGGTCATGATCAAATATTGCTTGGACCAAATTATGCTATAATTGAGCTTGTGAACGCCACATATCCACTGTAAGAGCAAGATATGGCTTGGCCAAAGCCGCACCCGAACGCAGCCCTGGACGTTCCGTCTATCAATTAACTGTGGCAGTTGAAGTAAATGTGCCATTCATCTAGAACGGAGGTTCTAGATGAATGCCACTATTACTTTCATTGTTTTACGTTGAGATACAATTACGATAGAAATTCGTACCACAGATACAAAACAAATGAAATTTCAGTTGCATTAAAACTTTTATAATTTCGTCAAATTTTAGCACTTTAACGTTTTAACTGTGAAAATCACAGTTAAAACAATGAACAATATACTTCATCGTAAGCTCGAATTTCACCGGACGACAATATCCGAACGCACGTCGCAGGTGTAACTGAAGTATGGAACTCGCGTCGCGTCGGTTTGTCGCAAGTGAATAATTCATGTCGCGACGCGAGCTGGACGCCGTACACAGTAGAATAATAAACTGCAGTAGGCAACATCTCCTAATAAGAACGTATATCATCGTGAGAATAAAGTTCAATTCCTTGTTGTGTGCGAAGCACCCGATCATTTTCATAACTTATTTGCATCAAACTTATATACTCCTCTATGGAAGCCTAGTATACGCGTGACTAATGCGCCATTTTAAGGAAGCAATTTATAGCTTCGTTCGGTACATAAGCATTGCGTAGTGAGTCAACTGAACTGTCACACGTAGCGAATTTGTAGCTTACGGCTGTAAGATGGCGCTGTATATAAAACACTTTCAAAATAACTTTAAATACGTATGTATAAATTCATATATGATAAATAGTTTTTCTCATGAAATGTCTTTGGATGGTAGCATATGGGACTTTTGTATAATATAATAAAATTGTACAAATTACACGCAGATGGTTATTTTTGGAATGCAAAGACAAGCAATAGGGATATTGATATTAATTCTCTTGTTCAATTAAACCATACTAAAAAAGTGGAAATAAAATGGGTACTTCTTAACTGGTAACGATAAAGTCCAAATTAGTATAACACTATTATTAACACTAAAATTAAATCTTTTTGAAAATTGTGGGTAAAGTAAGCTGTCATTTATTTTATTTGGTACAGACTGAATCCACTCGCATTTGGCCAACAATTCAATAAAACTAATCTAATATAAGGTTGTATTGTAAGGAGTCGTGTAATTTTGAATTTTATCATAAACATAGTAAGAGTCTTGATTTTGAAGAATTTTAGTTAGTTTGTATGATTACCAGAATTAGGATCAAATATTTCTTATAATAATTATGTCATTCAGTACGTGTGTTATTCACCCAAACATTTTTGCAAAAAGTAACTGTACGAACATCCTCTTCAGGTAGATATTCGTGTGTTCTTAGCAGCTTACAGATTAATTCAATAAAGAGATACATTAGAACCTATCTTACTGCTATAAGTTTACTGTGGTACTAAAAACTTAGATCGTACCCGCCACCCTTTACATTTGTAACTATTTGTCAAACATCGCCCTATCTGCTCTGCTCTGCTAAAATTTATGGCTTCTTTTCACTAGACTATAAAAAAAAGTTTTAAAGAGGAAGGAAATAGGTTGGTTGTTTTTTGATGGAAAGAGAAAGGAGGAATTTTCATTTATGTAACCCTGGAGTGCACTGCCTTAAATGAATCCGTTAGAAAGGATAAGCAAGCGACTTTACGCGTTTGCAAGCTTTGAAGTCTTGTCTCGACGAGAGAGCCATTATTAATGCTTGCTTTGGTATGGGCTCAAGAGTTTGATAGAACACAGAATAACTTCCGATATTGATTTAAAAATACCTAAACAATATATACTTGTGTAGTCTTTGTGTAGTTGTTTGTGTATGTGTATATAGGAAGACAACATGGACAACACGGAAATGATGTCAATATTGCTAATGCCCTAGTAACAATTAGAAGCTCGATTCTAAAAGTTGTTGACGATTACGTCTACCTAGAACATACAGTCCAATTATGTAAGTCCAACTTTGAGAAAGAGGCCAACCATCGAATTCAACTCGGCTGGGCAGCGTTCTGGACTGTTCTGGACTGTCCGCGACGTGTTCTCATCCAAAATACTGCAATGCCTGCAAACAAAGGTAATAATAATAATAAGTTCTTTATTATATATTCCCACATAAAATCCTTAACTATTAACACTATATACAATCTATGCGAGCATCTAGCATCTAGCAAGTGCGAGAACTTTAAAAATTTTACGGTATCGAAACGTGGTCTCTGACTATGGGCCTTGTGAGCAGGCTCAAAGTCACACAGCGAATGGAGAGGGCTATATTTGAAGTTTCTCTATGCGATCGAATCAGAAATGAGGAGATCACTAGAAGAACGAAAGTCAACGAGCCCAGCGGATGAGCAAGTTGAAGTGGAAGTGGGCAGGGCACATAGCTCGAAGAACTGATGGCTGTTGGGGTCGAAAGTTTCTCGAATGGAGACCACGGATTGGCGAGCGCAGCATATGATAGCCACCGACCAGGTGGACAGACGACCTGACTAAGATCAATGGACATCCTATGGCTAAGATGATGATGATGACGATGTAGGTAATAAAACATTTTTTAAAATTTTATAATCTTTTTATTTATGTTTCAAAGGGTTCAAATAAAAATCTTATTTGAAAACAGCCTTTAGAAGTAAACAAATAGAGTTCCAGCGTCGCTAGGGGAGACATTAGACAAATATTTGTAATGTAAATCCCGATAGTCCATCCCTGTATTTACTCTGTGCCAGCCAATTTGTTTGAGTCAACGCAGTCCGACCCTGCGGTCGAGTTTTCGAAATTATATACATTTTTGTGTAAAACTCAAACAAAACAACTCAGGCTGTCCGATAATTATTTTAACATTATCTACATCATACTAATATTGTTAACGAAAAAGTATGTATGAATGTTTGTTACTCTTTTACGACCTAACAGCTGTGGTGTGGTAACAGGGTGGATTTGGATGATATTTGGTACGGAGATAGCTTGTATCCTGGATTGACACATAGGCTTATTCATCATCACCATCATCCATCATGAAGCATTACCTTCGGGTAAAACCGCAGCATTCTATAGTATACTTTACTTATACTTTAGTATAAAACTCAAACACAACTCAGGCTCTCCGATAATTATAAAATTAGGACCAAAATATACAAAATTAGAATTGATCTCATTACAAATCAAGTATTGTCTTAGACAGTTTTAAATATACATGTTAAAAGTTTTAATGGATCATGATAGTAAGTATTTTAAAATAACTTTTATTTTGTTTTTTACCTAAATGCAAAATGTAGAATTAGTTACTTACTTAATTATAGTTAGCTTTTGGGTTGAACATAAAGAATAAAAAATCAAAAACAGAACTCAATAGTAATCTTTATAGACAATATATCGAAATAAATTTAAAAAGTTAACATTTCGATACAGCTCTTCAATGACAACTGTGTCGAAATGTTAACTTTTTTTCTATTAAGATACAACTTCAGATGAACCAAGAAGGTTACAATGTAGTTTTTCTACGTATAGTCTGTGGACGCGGCGCAACACGCATGCGTGACCAGCAAATGGATTTTGGCGCTAAACATTTACAAATAAATTCAAAAACATGCTGTAATTTTATGTAAATTTCATAATATATTTTATGAGATTAGATAAAGTAGTGTATGAAACTACACATAATATGGTCTTAAAACACATACAGTTTCATAAATTGCTATTTTTAGTACTTAGCAGAGTCCTAGTATATACCTGCGTTACATTGTTAGGTCTTTTTCTACACAAATCTAACAATAAAACGTAATAAATTAAAGTAAAGTCCTTATACTAATGGATATTAAAGTCGCGATGACGTAAAATCTCTTACTACACTCATTAGATTGCAGTATCTTTAGTATAGGTTCAATCCCCACTAATGGCTTGAGCTTCTGGTGAAGGGAGCACCGTTATCCAACTCCCAGCGTGGTGGCTACCACCACGCTGGGAGTTGGATAACGGTGCTCTATACTTTCCAATAACTCGCCTGGCTAGCCCCCACCATAAAGTTTACTAAACTGTGACGAAACACATAAGTGTCTTCAGTCTTGGAGAGCCAGTAAGCATTCTAGGTCTAACGTGATAACATATCGACCAAATCGTCACCGACCATCGAGTGATATTGGTCAACGCTACATCTATACAGTATATAAAAAAACGTATTATTTATTCATTATAGCGCTACGCTGATAAGCGCATTTCGACCGCGCTGTCATTCACGTACAGTGGTTCTTATATCTAATCTCCATAATAATACAAGTGTGGAATACTAAAATACTTTATTATCGAAGTTGCTGTTCAGAACTAAATGAAACATTTCAAATATTTGAAGGGAAAAATTTGGCTGCTGGTGGGACTTGAACCCACTACTACAGAATACCGTCCTGTTTGTGTGTGTCCTGTTTTTTCCTTCAAATATTTGAACTGAAGTTCTGCCTAGCATGATGTTATGTATAAAATCTCTTGAATGAAACATATAATAACTGTACTAAGCATTATTACATTAATATAATTATCCCATAAGATACATTAATAATGCCTCATTAATGACACGCACCAATTTTCACAAGCTTATGTATAAGTTTTATACACTCAGCTCTTTTTAATTTCCCAGAATGAGTGTGAGGGAGAGAGGGCACAAAAGCAATGCCCCCATGCAGTTGTTTGTGCTCGCTGAGTACTGAAAAAAAACAAAATTGCAATTCACTTGTTTTTATAATTAAAAAAACAATAGCTTCACCCTCGAGCCTCTGTAATATCATCGGCAGCTATGTTTTTAAATATTCCAATTCTAATATATGCAATACTACTCCATTATTTACCACAAAGAGCGTTGTTTATCTGTTTCCTAGTAACGTCCCAGTCCGGATGTACCACTACGGCAGCAGTAGGCCCGTTATCGGTAAGACATACTATGCATTCCTGGACTCCTGGTACTAAGCTTATGAGACTTTCCACTTCCTCGGGAGATACCTGCAAGCAAAAAAAAGAACAGACTTAAACCATAGTGAAACAATGCTGCGGAATATTTTAGTTGAATCATCATTTGCCTATTTTTGTTCTTAAGGCATTGTGATGTTAGGATTTGAGTTGAACAAAGATAAAACAAAAGATAAGCACAACACCAATGCTGGTCAATCCAAATATCAGATCAGGACTCGATTCTCAAAAATGTAAAGGTCAAATAAAAATAGTTCAATTCTGCTGAACTCAACCAACTGAACCAAAATCCAACGGAAATTTCCGAGTGCTCCCCTACCACAGTAGCATTTTGTAGACGTCGCGGAATTTCCGTGACATCTTCTCGCCGAAAATATTACATTACCTCAAGACAATGATACGTTGAGAAACATATCTGCCTAAACGTTAACCTGATGATGAAGTCTATGCTGGTGAGCTTTCGCATAATATTTAATCACTATGTCAACGGATTCTATTTCAAGGTCCTGGTGGATGTTGTTGTTCCTTACGTGCCAAGGTGCATTTACCTATACTTTATTTTGAAATATCATTGAAATATTTCTGGGTTTGATTCATGCCCACAGCTGAATGCTGCAGTGGTTAATGTATCTCTGTTTTTGTTTTACTTATAATTCATTAATAATATAATTCTCACTCTTTTGAAGTCTGTTCAGAAAATCGGATGTGAGGAAATCCGTAGAAAAATGGAAGTCACTGACATATGTAGCTCAGAGGATGGAGCAAGGCACATTGCTCGATGAACTGATGGCCGTTGGGGTCAAAAGAATCTCAAGTGGAGACCAAGGACAGGCAAGCGCAGCATTGGACGTCCACCCACGAGGTGGTCAGGCGACCTGATCAAGATCGCAGGAAGAAGCTGGATGCGGGCCGCTTCCAACCGGTCTATTTGGAGATCGATGGGGAGGCAGTAGAAGTCTTATGGCCGACATGATGATAATTATGATCCTAATAATAGTTCATACAATTAAAAGTGAAAGCGACAAAACGGTATTCTGCAGTCGTGGGTTCAAGTCCCACAAGTAGCCGATTTTTTTCCTTTAAAGAATTTATTTTTCGTGTTTTAAAATGGCAAGCATTGCTTGAAAAATATGTGGTAAAATCGAGCGAGTTTTAGTTGCTTAGTACTTACATGACATCCCTGAAACTTGAAGCTTAATTTTATTCTTGCATTGTAATACAGCCTTTCATTTTCATCGATATAGAAAAGATCGCCAGTTTTGTACCATCCATCCACAAAGGTTTTATTGTAAATATCATCGTCATCCCTATAGTATCCCTGTAAATATATATTAAATTTAAATTCATAGGAATTGACACAAAATATGTCTTTCGGGATGAAGAGAAGTGGTATAAATTCTGTAATTTGAAACAATGAGTACAAAAGGCAATGCTATCTGTAGAGATTATTCTATGGGACTGATAGCCTGCGGTGCGAGCATTGGCTGTCAACCTGGTGGACGCTGGTTCGATCCCTTCTAACGGCTTGCCAATGACGGCAGTACTTTTATTAAATTAACAACATGATGATAGGGTACTTTGGAGTATTTTTAATTACTATATTAGAGTAAGATGTATTTGATTATTCTTAAAAAAAATATATTTTATGCATCAATATACACAAGTGTATATCAGTTGATATATTAATGATAAAAAAATAATATTATGTTTCATGAGTTTTCACTCAGAACTCGAAGGATTTGGATGCGGAAGTAAGAGCCTCCTCAAACGCTGCGACTGCATTAGTTAAACAGCGGTACTGTGGTAAAGTTATGTCTGCCTCTAGTTGTTAATATTAGAATAACTACAAACAGTCTTCAAGTCGCGAGTGAATAGGTACCTCCTAGGTTTGCGTGCTAAATCCTAGACAACGTCATCACTTAACATCAGGTGAGATAGTTGTCAAACGCAAACTTATATGTAAAAAAAAAACAAAAACAGCCAAGTCATGGTAATATTAACATTACAGTGACCAAGTGTTGCACCAGAACTTTGTCAGATTTTAATCATTATTTACCTAACTCATCTACATAATCCAGTTTCGAATGATATATTACGATACATTTATCGTAATTTAAGATGACGTTATACGACCAGATGACCAGTTTTAGAAGCTGCAGTCAAGGTCAAAGATATGTTAATATATTTTTTTTTCCTAATTGTTATTTTGATTTTATCTATACTTAATGTGTGTATAAAAAGTGAATAAACTCACATAAAAGTATCAATATATTATTGTTTAATCTTTCTGTAAAATGTTGCTTCATAGATAATAATGTGTTCATAGATAATGTGTTCAATGATAATGTGTTCATAGATAATGTGTTCATAGATAATGTGTTCATAGATAATGTGTTCAATGATAATGTGTTCATAGATAATGTGTTCAATGATAATGTGTTCATAGATAATGTGTTCATAGATAATGTGTTCAATGATTATGTGTTCATAGATTATGTGTTCATAGATAATGTGTTCATAGATAATGTGTTCATAGATTTGTGTTCATAGATAATGTGTTCAATGATAATGTGTTCATAGATAATTGACGACGTTAGAGTCCTGAGACCTATACCACGGGTTCTAAACCTAGTTTAAGTTTCAGGTGCACCAATTAAGTGAATAATGTCATGTATTTATGAACAATAAAGAGTTTTTTTTCTTTTTTAATTTACCACTTTAAGCGCGGAATAAAAACACTATCCTTTCATAATAACGCGTCAAAGTAATCTCACACTGACTTTCGCTATGATAGTACGACGAGTCTAATATGTTATCTTACTAAATATATATATAATAATATGTTTACCTGAATACATGAAACACCTTTTAGTAAAAGCTCTCCACGTTGACATAGTCCCACTTCTTTTCCGTTTTGATCGACCAACTGAAACAAATTGAAAAAAAAACCATTGATAACTTCAAACAAAAAAGTAATGTTAAAATTGTTAAGTTGACTGCCCGGTTGGCGCAGTTGGTAGCGCTCTGCCTTCTGAGCCGCTGGTCCCGGGTTCGATTCTCGGACAGGTCAAACATTTGTGTGTATGAACATGTCTGTTTGACCTGTGTTTGGGTGTGTATATGTATATAAGTATGTATGTATCAGTCATCAGGTTATCATAGCACAGGCTCTGCCTAGTTTGGGACCTGAAGACCTTGTGTAAATTTTGTAAAAAAAAAAACAATTTATTATTATTATCTCTTTATTTTCTTTTTTTCTTAGGTTTAGTTTTTTTACAGTATAAATATCAAAAACAAAAATTAATAAAGATCTTATAAAAAACCTAAACTAGAACCTAGAGTTCCGAATAAATAAATAATAAATCTTATTTTTATTATTATTATCATCTCTAAACATATTTAATGATTTGGAACGTGTTATTTCTAGTGGCAGTTCGTGCCATAATTTGACAGCTTCTACGATGAATGATTTATTACAAAATTAATTTATTTGTCTAATAATAACGTTATATGCTACTTTTGATTACCTTTTGATTGTATGTACATTGGCGTAATATTTAATTAATAATCATTTTAAGCAAATAATCATAATATCCTAACAATATTAACCATATTATATAAAGCTCGATTACCACTCACTCACTCACTCACTGACTGACTGACTGACTGACTGACTCATTGACATCATTGTTCTCCTAGAAGGAGCGATGGGGGGTGTTTGTGATGTAGGGGAAAAGTGTAGAGGAGGTTCCTATGACCGAAAAAAAATTACCCTCTCGAACAAAAAAGAGGTTCTCCCATACAAATTTAAAACGACCGCAACTCCGGAACCGTTATAGGTGGGTATGGAGGGTTCGAACAAATATTATAGAGGGTTTGTAGGGAAATTTGAGGTTTCTGTAAAAAATTGAAAATTGGTCCTTCGACCCGGATACCAAAATCCAAGTTGCTCTGATCTGGCTGAAATTTAGTACTTAGGGAGATTGGGGGTCCCTGATTCCGAATATGAAAAAATTTTTTGGATGACGTCATTTGTTTTTTTTTACTGGATGGGGATTTTCGCTGGCGATACAACGCCACGGCTGCGAGGCCGCAGGCCGAGCCGTGTTAGTCACTTACGAGGCGGAAGGCCGAGTTCCGAATGGGGTGTTACGCATTTACATTCCTTAGGAGAGTCACTAACGAGGCCGAAGGCCGAGTCCCGAATGGGGAGTTTTTTTTCCACATCTCGAGCTGGTCTTTGATGCAACCGCTCACGGGAACTAAAAGTATCTGTCAGTTGTTCGACTTGCATGAGAATTTTTAAATCTTTTTATTTACTGGATGGGGATTTTCGCTGGCGATACAACGCCACTGTTGCGAGGCCGCAGGCCGAGCTTCAAACCTGCGAGGCCGAAGGCTGAGCTTTCGGCCCGCGAGGCCGAAGGCCGAGCGTGGCCTCCGCGAGGCCGTAGGCCGAGCCGTGTTAGTCACTTACGAGGCCGAAGGCCGAGTTCCGAATGGGGTGTTACGCATTTACATTCCTTAGGAGAGTCACTAACGAGGCCGAAGGCCGAGTCCCGAATGGGGAGTTTTTTTCACATCTAGAGCTGGTCTCCGAGGCAACGGCCCACGTTAACCACTGCACTTAGAGGTATGGTCCCTTAACAAAAGTCGTTTACAATCTTGGTGCGATTTTACTGCGACTAAAATTTTATCAAAATAATCAACTTGCACATGGTAACCCTGCTCACATTTTGTACTGAACTAGAAGAAACTGTCCCTTTCTCGACTTGTATGAGAATTTTTATATATTTTTTTCAACTGCAACTAAAATTTTTAAAAATATACAAATGTACATCGATAACGCGGGCTGCTCGCAGCCCGCGCGCCACCCAAATACTAGTCTATATAACAATTAGAGATGTGTCGAATAGTGGTTTCACCGAATTACCTAATATCGAATATTATTCGGTTTAACCATTACCGAACCGGATATTCGGCCGGATTATACGGCTTACCTAGCGAGTCCGGTTAAGACTACACAGTTAAAACATTTTTACGATTAAACAGCACTACAATTTGCAAAATGACAAAGTGTACGCTCATAGTTCTAAAGAATGTGCTCTATTGGTCGAAAAGGTACAACGTGGTCATGATCCTGCGCCAGTAATAGTTAGGTGGGGCGTGTCTTATCAAGGAGTCACAAAGCTACATTTTAGTGAAAACTTCCATACTTGGCAAAGTGTATCAAGAGACTTCTTGGATCTTGTTGTGATGTGACCGTGGACTTTCCAGCAGGACTCTGCACTTGGACAGACGGCACGAACTACCCAAGCCTAGCTTGAAACCAACGTTCTATAAGACTGGCTCTCATCCAGCCCAGAACTCTTTAGACTGCAAATTATGGTCAGTTTTAGAGGACATGGTCTGCCCTAAACGACACGGCGGCGAAATTTTCGTGTGTGACGAAATTTCCCATGGAAACAGTGCGTGAATTCATAGATTCGTAGCCAGACAGACTAAAAGACTATAAAAACCAAAGGTGGCCATTTCGATATATTTATATATATATATTATTTAAGGCTGGAATAGATATAAACATAAATAATAATAATCTCTCGGAGACTATGTAGGCATTATTATAAAGATAATTAAAACAAACACTCAGTTGTTTCGCATGGACAAAGGGCCTCCTAATTAAGTGAACAATAAGATGAATTGTTTTCGTATAATTACTGTAATTTACGTCATGGGAGCTATATATATGTGTAATTGTGTAGTTTTGTACAAGTTTTATATTTAAGTAACAATAACATTTTTTTACATCCAGATTGAAATTTAAAAGGTTTGAATTACAAAAACAACGGTCGCGGTTATATTATTATTATTATCTTAATATTCTCATCTTAATTCAATCTTATACATTAAGAATATAGTCATGTGCTTATGTACTTATTGTCATCCAGCGCTGAATTGGGTGAAAACATTAACATTAATTACTTGATCATTTTCGGAATATACAATCTTGAGCCTTTTCAGTTTATTTTGTTGAAACTTCTATATGCCTAACAAAGAAACAAAAAAACTACTTAGTAGGACAATTCATGAAGTCTAAATCTGATGAAACAAAATTTGATATCATTCGTTAATTAATATGAAAATAAATACATTTTGATCGCCCATTATTAAAATTATAATTTTGAAATAGTTTCAGTTTGGAAATAATAAAAGTTTTTTGGCAAATTTTATCAATTGCCATTTGTTTGTTACTCTTTCACAATCAATCGGCTTGACGGGTTTGGATAAAATTTGCTACGTAGATACTTTAGGTACCGGAATAGCACATCGGCTACTTTTCATCATCATCATCAATCATCTCCACGCGGGTGAAATCGCGGGGTGCAGCTAGTATTGTATAATTTCATTTATTCTCGGGACTTTTATCCCTATGGTTAGGCTTTAAGATTAAGTTTTAGTAATTAATATTTTTTAGGTTTCGGTTTTGAAATTTATATAAAAATTTCAGTCTTGTTTACCAATGTATATTAATTTTAAATTTTTATTGCAATAAATTATTGTTAATTCGTTCAAAATATCTTAAAAAATGTATCTTTCACAAAAATACTAGCACGATAACTTGTGATTTTACAAGGCTGGGCCTGTCTTTTATATGTTTTCAAGATCAAAAGCAAGTCGCTGATAAGGTCACCCGCATTTTCATGTCTTCACGCAAGCTCAGCCCACATTGCTCTAAACGAAGAGGAATATATGAGCCAAACTATTTTCACGCAATTATGTTCCGTTATATTATAACTATAAAGTATATTTTTCTTGAACCGCGAAAGATTGAGAGTTCCTAAAATATTAGTTTTTAGAATCGTTTCTAAGAATAAAAAAAAGACGTGTGGCACTCGGGGACTGCCGCGGTAAAGCTATTGCATAGCATTTTTTATCAACTTATGCAATTAATATATTAATAACTTATGCAGTAACGCCGATACAACCAATGCCACCTAGAGGCGAGTTGCTGAACTAAACAGACAAGCGTGATATTTCAAAAAAGTCATTAAAAGTTCTACTATTCGATGGCAAAACTAAAAAGTATCACCATCAAAGTATCATCCGTATATGTGCCGTTCGGAGTGGGGGGTGCTAGGTTATTATCGTTACGGAATTTCTGGATTCGTGTCCACGCCACGGCCAGCGATAGAAGCTATGCAATAGCTTAACAATACCTTGTAATGAAAAATATTGATGACCCTCCCATTCGCCTTCAAAGGTCCGTCTCTGTCAGGCAAAGCAATGTATCCTTGAGTTTCTGTAGTGCCGTATCCGTCGCACAGCTGTGCTGTTTTTGGGAGTTTGTCCTAGAATTAATAATAATAAAAAAATAACATTATTTATCTTATAACGTAAATATTTATTTTTTGTTGGATGTTTATTGCGAAAAGCCAAGGAAATGAAATAATTGCCTAAGTTCCGAGTTTCTGATGTTTTGAAAGTACGAGTGAAATATTATTATAGACATGATGTTTCGTAATGTTTTAACATTTGATGGGTGAATTAGTATTAAAGAATTGCATATTCAAGATAAAAAAGTCCGTTACGTTACGCTACAAATACGTATACCTTTGAATAATGAATAGGGAGTAAGAAAACTTTAACACTAGCTTAGAAGCTATTATTATAAACTGGTAGTAGATATTGTTTCATATCTTGTCAAAAATATAATGTCATACGATCAATGTGACATCCAAATATGGTAGACATTCTAATTTGCCGCACGAAGCGTTTTGCTTCCACATATGCGTACAGCTAACGAGTGGAATTCATTTCCAATCTGGGAAACTTGAAGACACAACGAAAAGATATCATCTAGACAGACGTTATCCAGCGTAGACCACATCATCACTTAACATCAAGTGAGATACCTAGTGTTGCAACGCCTGCCTATTGTGAATATTAAAGTACAAGATATCATAGCATCCCCCATATAACTCCACAAGGAACGGTTGGAAGCGGCCTCATCCAGCCCTTTCCTGTGATCTTGGTCAAGTCATCTGTCCACCTTGTCGTTGAAAGTTCTGTTCTGCATTTTCCTTTCCGTAGTGTCTCAATAAATAATAAGAGAAAAAAAAATTTATGGGATAGAAAAATGTAATTAGGCAATCCTACACTCCGCTGTGGCCATCATTATCATCATGATCTCAGCCATAGGACGTCTACAGTCAGACATATGCCTTCCCCATTGATTTCCACCTGAAGTGGATGGAAGCGGTCTCCATCCAGCCCTTACCTGCGATCTTAGTCAGGTCATCTGTCGGACTTGTCTGTGGCCGTTCTGTGCTGCGCTTGCCAGTCTGTGGTCTACATTCGAGAACCTTTCGACCCCAACGGCCATGAGTTCTTTGAGTTATTTACCCTTCCCACTGCCTCTTCAACTTGCTAATCCGCTGGGTAAATTTCGTTCTTACACGGATCTTCTCATTTCTGTAGAGAAACCCCTAGTGGTCACCCTGCTGTGGTTATAAGAACAATAACCTATAGCAACTTGTCAGCGACTACTAAATTATACAACATCTGATACCTGTATGGCAGTAAAAAGTTCAATCGAACTTGGAGCTCCCAGCAAAGTTAACGTCTTCATAGATTTCAAATGTTCGGATGTGATATTTGGTAAAAGTGCATTTATAAATGCTGGACCAAAGAACGTCCATGTTGGCTGTAATAGACAATTTATTATTTAACAACATATTGCAGATCACTTTATATTCGAACCTTGATACCGATAAAATGACGCGTATGCCCTGTATAGACAGCACAAGTTAAGTTTCCATTTAAAGTTCACAATAGAGTGACATTTGCAAAACATTGAATCACAATATAATAAAAAAAATTGTTATTCGTTACCAGCCGAGAATTTGTAATATTAGAAGCATTAGTAAAATAATTATGGTGTCTAGCAATTTTTTTTTAAAATTTACACATATGCGTAATCTTCATCATCATCATCATCATCATCATCATCATCATCATCTCAGCCATAGGACGTCTACCGCTGGACATAGGCCTCCACAAGGACCGGTTGTAAGCGGCTCGCAGCCAACCCTTGTCTGCGATCTTAGTCAGCTCGTCTGTCCACCTGATCGATGGCCGTCCTATGCCACGTTTCTTGAATGTAGTCCACGCCAGTCCGTGGACTATATTCAAGAAACTTTCGACCTCAATGGCTATCAGTTCTTCGAGCTATGTGCCCTGCCCACTGCCACTTCAACTTGCTAATC
Organism: Apeira syringaria; assembly: GCA_934044485.1. Taxonomy (NCBI): domain Eukaryota; kingdom Metazoa; phylum Arthropoda; class Insecta; order Lepidoptera; family Geometridae; genus Apeira; species Apeira syringaria. Next base: position 3,814,524 of record OW203656.1, on the reverse strand, counting down.
CGCTGTGTCATGTCAATGTCGGGGATTTTCGTTATTCTACGGATCTTCACATTTCTGATTCAATCGCGTAGAAAAACCCCAAGCTTAGCTCGTTTTACAAACTTGCTCACAAGGCCCATAGTCAGAAAAGAGCAAGTCTTAAAATTAGTAATTAATGTTTGGGCTTATGCAAGATACGGATTTTATAGATTAAATAATCGAAATCCTAGTTAATAAAAAGGTTTTTATGTACGAGCTCGTATATACAAACATTGGGACGAAGGGTACCAAAAGCTCGTCGGATATTTCAAAACATAAAATAAACACAGAGCTTGACACAGAGATGGGTGTTAAAAATGTCACATAATATTTGCCTCGAAAAATTAATCAGATAATGCTATTAGCATTCTGGGTACGCTGCTAACTGGTTGGAATATTTGTCACGGTCGCCGTGGCTCAGTGGTCAGTGAAATGATATATGGGTCTCCGGGATCATGGGTACGAATCTCAACAGGGGAAATCATTTATGCGATGAGTGTAGGTGTTTGTTGGGTCTTGGATGTTGTTCTATACCTCTTACGACACAGGAAACCCTAGTGTGGGGGCTTAAGTGTAAGAAATAAAAAAGACCTACAACAACAGCTATGGGATTGCTCAAATGTAATAGTAGTAGCTGTGGTATAGCAATAACTTATTGATGTTTTATTTTAAAAAGGATCTCTTGCTCTACAGAAACAAGTCTGTGCCAGGTAGGTATGTATATACATTATTATATATAAACAGTTTTTATAAACAAGAACGATGTATCTTTTTACAAACAGATATGTATGACTGATGAACTCGTAGATAATACGATGCTTCCATTAGTGAATGCATAGTTCGAAAAAGTTTGGTGTCGTGGTGGTACCGGCCTAGAATAGTACTCCCCCTTCTCGTCCCGCGGGAGCCGTAAGAGTCGGCTAAAGGAACACGTACCAGAAGGTGGGCAGCAGCGCCTTCTGAGGATTGGAAATCATACTGCGCTCGCCAACCCGCCTGCCAAGCGTGGCGAGTATTGGCAAATCCCCCCTACATGGGGGAGGCATCTGTCCAGCAGTGGACGCACATGGCTGAGAGAAGAAGAATATAAGTAAATGAACTTACGCTATATTTTATCAGCAAATCCTTAACCACATCAACAGAGGTTGGTTTTGGAGATATCAATATCGGGACCTCATAAACGATGCCGCTCGTGAGTGTCATTGTGAATGTCATCCATTGCAATGTCGTTAGGATCATCATCAGCTCAGTTGGTTTCGGGATTTCCGTATGATATAACCTGCAGGAATAATTTTATTGTTTAATCACTTGGGCCATCTTGAACCGACCATAATATAATAGGAGACCTGGTGGTCTCGGATTATTTGGTCGGTTTAGGATGACCGGATCTCCTGTTTACTAATAAATGCAAACATATGCTGTGATTTTACGTGAATTTCATTATCTATTTTATGGTTATCGATAAAGTAGTCTATGAAACAGTACATAATTTTAAATTTTAGACTTTCGCGATTGTTATTAAATCAAACGGGGCTTGATCGCGAGAAAAACATTTAGTAATTTATTTACCTCAACGTTTCGACCAAGTTGCATTGGTCGTGGTCACGAGAAGACTGGAGAAATGCGGGTGGCAATATCGGCGAGAGTGCGTAGTTTCGCCAACTACCCACTCTTGATCTTATTAAACTGTAGGGCTGTCACAGCCCTGCAAAAGCACAGGGTTGTCACGATACACAACACTGACAGTATCTTTAGTTTTTTCAGGGTGAAACGTCGAGGTAAACAAATAACTAAATGTTTTTCTCGCGATCGAGCCCCGTTTGATTTAATAACAAAGTACATAATTTGGTTATAGAACTCTCGTGTATTGCTATGTTTACTTACGCTCGTATATTAAGAAATCTTATCATGAAACAGTTTCATATACTATTATTAATGCACTTATGTTTCATTAGCTAGCTAAGTGACACTACTTCACTGGACAGCTTTCGGGGTTCAAATGGTTCTAGCCTCTCCTAAATCAAACTCGTCGGTCATGATTCATTGGAGTGAGGAAACGGGTGGACTAGGTGGACAGACGACCTGACTAAGATCGCATGCAAGGGCTGGATGCGAGCCGCTTCCAACCGGTCCTTGTGGAAATCAATGGGGGAGGCCTTTGTCCAGCAGTGGACGTCCTATGGCTCAGATGATGATGATGATGATGAGGAAACGGGAGGTTGCCAGTCAACAGAACGAATTGCCAACATGAAAAATGGAATGGTATAAAGTAAGGTATTACTTGGGAGTTCTGAAAACTCAGACATGTGATTGTCTACTGGTCTATCTACCAACTTGACCCACCCACCGTGTGAGAGGTATCGATCAAAATAAATTTAATACATCATTTGAAACAACAGTTTTCATGTATGACCAAAATCGGCGAGAAGACTAGAAAATAGGCATAAGTACTTTCTGAGTTACATTATAAAACTGTGCTCGGCAGGTCATTTTTTTTTTATTAACATTCAGACAAAGTCTTGAGGACCCAAACTAGGCAGAGCCTGTACTATGGTAACCTGATGACTGATATATATGTACTTATATACATATACACACCTAGACACAGGTGAAACAGACATGTTCATACACACAAATGTTTGACCTGTCCGAGAATCAAACCCGGGACCAGCGACTCAGAAGGCAGAGTGCTACCAACTGCGCCTGGCGTTGGAACAGTCTCCCAAGCAATCCTGGCCATTGGTTATGAGAGAAAAAAACTCAATTATAAATCTTCTATTTCTTAATTTTCTCTTAGGCCGACTTTGGGGTATTTTACCCCAAAGACTCAAAACGGGTTTTTGAAATTAGTTGGTGTTTGCAGTGATGTATAAAACTCAGACATTGTTGAACAACGGGTTTTAAAAGCATGATCAAAGTCAAACAGAATGAGTTACGGAATTTTTATTTAAGTAGCTTAAAATATTTTTAATTTATTACAAAGAATATACAAAGTTCAAGCGAAACAATGACTTAAGAGTTAAGTTCTTTTCATATCTTACCACAATATTGGTAGTTGAGCAATCAACCCTTGTTCTGTCATAAGGGCTGCTTTGGGTAAACCAGTAGAACCGCTTGTAGGTAACATCATTACCGCTGATTCAGGGTCTTTGTCCGGGATCCTTTAAAATAGTTCGTTAGCTCATTATTCCAGGCAAAGAAATAGCCCAGCTAAGAATCAAAGAAGAAAGATGACTATTAAAACTTACTCTAAATCATCCAAGTGATCTCTATATCCTTTTGAAAACTTATTTAAATCTTCTTCTTTTTCAAATACTACTACTTCAGTTGTAAGTTCCGGAATTTCACTCAAAGCGTCTTTGAGTGTGTTTAAATGTTCTTCGTCACAAAAAACTAAACTTGGCTCGATTAGTTTTAAGTAGTGCGATATTTCAACTGAAAAGATATATTTATTAGATTTAATATAACTTTAAATGCTATCAATAACTTCTAAATTATTTTAGCACAGTGTAGTCACAAAAACTATTTAATGAACAATCAATTCTAATGTCAAAAATCGTAAGCTATGTGAACTATGATTTGTCAAAATGTTATGTATGTAGGTACCTATACATTGTTTCTTCAGTATAAATACAGGTTAAATTAATAAAAATATATATTTTGAAGGACGGATCTAGCATTTATATTATTTATATTTTCCGAATGTTTCCGAATATTACCGACCACTGTACACTAACGTTCGAGGGGAAGCATCGAACTTCATATCACAGGTTATTCCTAGCTTGAAGTTTCGATGTGACCTAATTAATGTTACGTGCATTGCTTAGGTATTATTATTAATTAAATACTTTTTTTACTAAGAAACTTTATCGTTTAAGTACCTTTGTTATATGCTTTATATGTAAATAAATAAAATTTAATCAATGTCTCACTGGATTTTCAGTAACGATGTCGCTAGACTTAGAATGTTTAATGACTCTCAAGTACTGGCTACTTGAACACACACACTTGGTGACAGTTGTTCAAACATGAGGGTGGTAACTAGCCAGGAGAGTACTCGAACGTACCCTACTACCAGGGTGCCAATTCTCTTATTTATTAAGACAAGCAATCCATAAACAATGCAATAGCGATTCAAATGTTATCGTAATAAAGCTTGGTATTCCGCTAAAATTACAATTGCATCTCGATCGCGTTGTAGGTAATTGTATTGCGGTAGGAATAAAATTTGTCCAGCCATTCTAATTTATGCTCCAAGTAGAATAGCAAAACTAGCAAAAACGACAATTAATTATCAATCTAAGAGCAATGTGCTAGTAGAATTAATACCCAGGTTCCTAGTACGGAGGTTTTTTCTTTTTTTTTTTTTCTCAGCTATGTGCGTCCACTGTTGGACGTATGCCTCCCCCATATAGGGGGGATTTGCCAATACTCGCTACGCTTGGCAGGCGGGTTGGCGAGCGCAGTATGATTTCCGACCCTCAGAAGGCGGTGCAAACCGTGGTAACCGGAGGTTTAAGTGTCATATAAAAATCTAATATTAGCTTAGTTTAAATCGATTCGGAGTACTTTGGCGGCACCGAATGACATAAAGACTGATATTATAAACTTTTTAATATAAATGAGAAAAATACAAGCTAAAATCAAGAACGTTAGAACTTTTTAACTATATTCATTTTATATTATTTATAGGTACAGGAAGAAAGATTAAAAATTATAACAATAATAAAATATATAAATACTTACAAACGGTACTACTAGGGTCTTGCAAAAACGGCAATGTCTCAGCAAATATAACAGCCAAGTACATAGCCGTCATTCTTTGATGATTTCGCATTAGCAATGTAACAGTTCTCCCTCTCGCGCCTTTGGCAACAAGGGCACGTGCGAGTGAGATGGCATCTTTAAGGATTTGCTCATTGGTAATGATTTCTCCGGTAGCACCATTTATCTGAAAAAAAAACAAACAAAGAATCAAATCTTTGAGTTTTCGCTGACAGCGACCACAGTAACCGCCGCGATCACATGCTCAAAACCTAGGTCGAAATACTCGATATACACGCCAGATAATGGTCCTAATTCTGTTAATCCCACGAACTAGTTAAAACTCACTAAAATTCTTCAAGTTGAAATAGTTCGTATACTATTTACCCTAAAATTCAAGTTCGTATAACTCCATACAACGCTCTCACTAATATTAGATGAGTTTTATTCCATTGCTGCTGGTGAAGTGTCAGCTCAACTCAGTTTGTGGAATCGTTGCCGCATTGGTATGTGATTGCTCGGTACACGAACAGAAAATCTCTTAGTCCAAGAGATACCTTGTAAACCAATGATTTTATATGTTTATATTAGGTAGATGTCGCACAAGCGCGCGGAAACTGAGGTGGCAAAATTAAGTCAATTGTAGTAATTTTCATTATGACGCATATTTCAAGCGCAAGTCTAAACATATATAGTTATCCTTTTCTATATTATTTGTACCGTATTATCTGTCGCAGTAAGCATGTTTATGTCGTAAAGGAACAAAATCTGAGCACCGCGCAGTATGAATATACGTCATCTGGAGTAAAACATCATTGTTGTTAACGGTGAAATGTTACCTACTATCCAACTGGTGTTTCTAGTCGACATACTGAGAGGCAATGTGAATGTTGAAAAAAAAGAAATGGTTGGACGTGCAGTGGTATATTTGTGAGTAATCTATTGTGATACTGTCACTGTTAGAGTACATATAATAATCTTGTTCACTTTATTTTTATGTTTTAACTAGAGGAACTTACGAAACGGAAGTAGAGAGGGTTGTCGTGACGTAAAAGCTTGCTTCAATTCTGTGCCTGCGTCGCGACTCCCAGGGTTTCCGAGTTTGCTCCATTAGGATAAAGCAGATAACAGCTGTGGGTCGCCACTGCTTTATCGTACTTTTAACACTGATATACCTATCTTTAGTAACTGATTAAGTAGGTATATAATTCGGTTGAAGACAAACATCGCTATCATACTTTATCGCACATAATATTATGTCTACACAAAATTTTACCATATTTTGATTATACAAAGTCATTATATGATCCTGACTATGCAGTTTGATAAAAACAACCAGCAACTGAGACAAATTTGATAAAGCCGCCTTTATCGAATTTGTCTCAGTTGCTATCTGATACTATAGATTACCCAAAACTTTTAATACGGCCGTATTATAATGACTGATATCGACATAATTGTTTTATAATTACAGGCAAATATTTGCGCATTGGAAACAATTATTTGATAGGATTCAGAAAGTTCATTTTTTGTGGTCATGAGTGAATATGCGGATTTATTACTGATGACGCGAAGCATACTATGGGGCTTCCCGATTGCCTGGGCTTGAGATCAAAGCGGTATACTTTTATGTACCGATACGGTATATAAGTTTGCCAATATTGAAATTAATGGCTGTTTAACAGACTTAAAAAAGAAGGTAGTTATATAATTATTCTATATTATTTTATATTCGGCCGTATTTTTTTTTATGACAATTCATCCCGTGAGTAGCAAACATCACTGAAAAGGGTGAAATTAAAAATTACCAAAAAACTGACTTCAACAGGTTATTTCACATTTTTGAGTGTTGAATTCGGTTCCATTTTTTGGTAATAGACTAGTGCGGTTCAGGGTGGTCTCAGTATATTGCATCTGACTCCGTCTGACTGAGAAGACTTCGGCGATATTAATTTAGAGTTATAAGTACCAGGCGTAGAGAAGGAGAAGTTAGAGAAGCTAACTTCTTTATCAGTTCCATAGCTTGGTGGTGGGGTACACTCTAGTATCTGTTTGGCTAGCTACCACCCTCGTGTTTCAATCATCACTTATCGCAACTAGGCACCTGTCCTCGAAGGCAGTGTAAATTTAGATATTTCGTGACATAGAGTGTAGGCTGACTCGACCACATCGTCACTTACCATCTTTTCAGGTAGTGGCTAAATATAGACGTACATTGTTACAAAAACCTTGCTAACGTAGAAGATACACGACATTATCTGCATACTTAAGTACGCTATGCAGATACTACAATGATCATGGAAAAAAAATGGAGTACCCTGGATTTCTTTCCCAGATCTATACATTTTTTATTATTATAAGTTTGAGTTTGTCCACTATCACACCTGATGTTGAGTGACCATACAAAATGTTTCCTGTGGCGGATAGGTTATAGTAGAATAGTTTATACCTCACTGAAAACCTTATACTCGAAAGAATGGTTAAATTGAGCAGTACTTTACTATACTTTTAAGCGGGGAATAATGGAACATTTTGTTTAAGTTATTGGTCAAGTTATGTTATTATTACATACTAGCGGCCACGGGTATAAAATATATAGCCTATGTTTAATGTTAATGGATGTTATTATACACATAAACCATAATACCATAAACCTTCCTCTTCAATTAATCTATCTATTAAAAAATACCGCATCAAAATCCGTGGCGTAGCTTTAAAGTTTTAAGCATACATAGGGATATAGGGACAGAGAAAGCAACTTTGTTTTGTACTATGTAGTGATTAACTTTAACAATAAATAATACTCTTAAGAATGCTCATCCATTGTTTACTAATTATTATAACAGCTACTGAGAATTCCAAACTGTCCAGAGTTTTCTAATTTCTACAGAGTCTGTTATGCAAGAGAGCTTTAGTAGGTACGAACGCTGATGACCCCTACATCTTTATTGATGATTAATTACGCCCTATTATGGCAATTGCTTAAATAAATTAATGAAAACTAGAATATGAATAAGTATGATAAAAATAAAAGTATCTCAGAGCCCGAGCGACGCCCAATTATATCATATGCGCGAAAGTTTGTAAGGATTTATATATAGATGTTTCTTACAGTACTGGATAAAGTTTGACACTATGATAGATTACAGTCTGGAATAGCACATAAGCTGCGTCTTATCCCTAAAAACTTATAGTTCTTGTGAAATGACAAATTAAATGTAACGCTGAAACTGTAGTATACATGGACAAAACCGCGGGCCACATACAATAATTTGTGATATTCCAATATTATTATTTTTTTTTTTTTTCTTTTTCTAACGGACTAATGCTGTTTGCCTCTACCGGCATTTACAGCTTCACCGGAGGGGGGGCGAGCACAGATGGTGCTCAGCCCGGTATTTGTGCGGTCGCAGAAGGCGCACCGCCTAGTGAGGCTAGCGCTGACGGCGCTGTGCCACAAGGAGAGGACGAGGCGACTAGCTCAAGGGCACCACTGAGGTTTGGACCTCGGCTTGAGCTGTCGCCAGGACAGGGAGTTATCGGATCGAGTTCCAATATATGTGTATGATTGATACATATATAATATGTCAGATAGATGACATTAAATTTAAATTATGGATAAGACTAGGTAATGCTAGTGTCGGACTATCAGGATAGATGGCGTTAAATATAATGCATGTATTTGACTACAGGTTTTGCTAGTTCTCCATTGGTCAACTAAGTTAAGGTGGGGAACACGTAATATGCGTAATCTCACGTCTCTCGTCAGCGGTAGCGAGAAAACCGTAGCTCGCGCAGATAAAACCGCGGGGCTTTATGATATTTGCTTGATGATGGGCTTGTGTGATCGTTTCTTGACCAGTGCCATATGTCCGAATGAAGAAACACAGACTTGGGCATCGCTGCCCAAGTCTGTGTTTCTTCATCCAGACATAATGTCACTCTTTATTTTATTATATTTTGCACTGTCTCGATGAGTCATGCATTACGCAGAATACACCCGCGTTCATTTCATTTGATTTTTAACCGACTTCAAAAAAGGAAGAGGTTCTCAATTCGACCCGTATGTTTGTTTTTTTATTATTTATGTTTGTTACCGCATAACTTCCGACTGGGTGAACCGATTTTGATCGTTCTTTATTTATTTGAAAGCTGGTGCTTCCGGTGTGGTCCCATTTAAATTTCATCAAAAACGAACGATCACGTTTTGAGTTACAAGTCAAAAACTGAAAAATGCGTGCCTACACGATATTATAGTAGCGGGTGAAGACATCGGTGAAAATACCTACACCACAATGACATGTGACATTATGCCACATAATTTCACAGAAATCACTCATGCATTTTTTATACTCAATTTGTCTTACCATAAAGATGTTTGACGGATTTCTCTTCAAACAATGATATAGGATTTGTGCCATATTTATCTTTTTTCTTTCTGTTACAGTTTGGGGCTTGTTTTTGAATATCAGAATCTCGTTGAGGATGTCATCGAGGTACAACTGAGCTGGAAATGGTTCCCCACGAACGACAGCGTGTGACATTCTGTAAAAATCATAAAGTTTTACTAGCGAATTATCCCCTTCTATTCCGCTACTCTGACTCCTCATGGCGACTAACGGTAGTAAAATTTTCCGTCTATCCCCCTATCTATATCTAACAGGTAAATAATCGAATGTTTTTTTTAATCAATTTAATCCCTTTATTATAGACCCCTTAAGAGATTATTAAAGAGATTTAAGAAAAGATTGAATTAATAACAACATAAACACCATATAATAAAATTTATTATATTGTCTCAAACTGATGAAATTAACCTAACATTTATTTTAACAAAAACGGAAACGACTTCAACACTCAAAAGTGATATAGGTAATTCAATTTTTTTTTCATTCTTGTTTATTTTACTCTTCTTTTTACTGAAATACGTTTGCGTTAAATATTCTGTTCATTCGCATTTTCATGTTGATCTTTCAAAAAAAGAATGGTTTAATCAATTTTGTAAGCGAAAACTCTTACGAAATTTTATCGACTTATTGCTATAAGACCATGGATGCACAGACTTATTAAGACTAGGGGCCACTCGGGCAAATTATGAACTGATGGTGGGCCACCAGAAGTATAGGTAATTAAAGACAATGAAAAATTGATAATAATGTATTCAAATTGAAAAAGAATTTATTAATTTGAAGCGTGGCACTGCATAGTGCTTACAATCTTTTTTATATTTGGCTCAAATTTACTTGTAGCAACACGTAAAACTGCTTCCAAACTTTCATTTGCAAGGCGGTTTCGATTTTTTGTTTTATTATTATTTAGGATTGAAAAGGTTTGTTCACATATATAGGTAGAACCAAATAAGCTTGCACATTTCAGAGCGTTTATGCGCAACTCTTTGTACGTATTTTTATCAATGCAGCGGTAAAAGTTCAGCAAGTCTCCTTCGTTGAATTTGTTGCGTAAATCTTGGTCGTTCTGAATGTCGATAATTTCTAACTGCATTAACTCTGGCGCATTTTCAACTGAAATCGTGAAAGGATTGCTAAATATGTCCAACAGAGGTTTCACTGTTTTAAACTCCGAAAATCTGTCTTGAAAAGATTGAATCAAAATATTTTTTTACATAACTGAAATTAATAGCAGTTTTTTTGAATTTTTCAGCCATTTTCTTATAATTCGGAAAATGATTGTAATTTCCAGAATTCAATTGCGATCTGAAAAGTGTCAGCTTGCATTGAAAGGATGATACATGTGCGTAGAGCTGGGATATCAGTTGATTTTTGCCTTGAAGCCGTGTGTTCAAGACATTCAAATGATTTGTAATGTCAACTAAAAAAGCCAAATCACACAACCAATCAGGACTTTTAAGTTCCGGGACGTCCCTTTGCTTTTCCGCCAGAAAAATATCAATTTCTTCTATTAAATTTAAAAATCGTTCCAGTGTCAATCCACGACTTAGCCACCTTACTTCTGTATAATACAGTAAATCTCCATGTTCGCATTCAATGTCATCAAGGAATTGTTTGAATTGCCTGTGATTGAGTCCTCGTGATTTTATGAAATTCACAGTCGAAACTACCACTTTCATGACATTTTCAAATTCAATTTTTTTAGAACAGAGGGCTTCTTGGTGTATAATGCAGTGAAACTGCATGAGATCTTCAGCGTTTAAGTTTTTTTCTTGCAAATGCTTTTTCAACAAAGTAACTAGCCCAGAATTGACACCAATCATCGAAGGAGCACCGTCAGTCGAAACTCCCGATAATTTCGATAAGTCCAAATCAGTTTTTGAACACTCGTCCAAAAGTACATTGAGTATATCAACTCCTCTGGTTTGACCTTTCAATGAACACATTCCTAATAACTCTTCGAAGACTTCAAAATCTTGAGTAACACCTCGTATGAATATAAGAAGTTGAGCTGTGGAACTAATATCAGTGGATTCGTCGAGTGCTAATGAAAAAAAATCAATTATCTTAGTTTTTTCATTTAATTGTTCCGCAATATTATCTGACAAAGACATAATTCGTCTTTGGATGGTCATACGATTCAGTTGAATTTTCTCAAACTTTTTTGCTGCTTCTGGACACATTTTCTTAGCGGCAATTTCTATGCATTCTTTTACAAAATCCCCATCATTGAAGGGGCGACTCCGCTTTGCTATCATTCGAGAAATTTCATAACTAACTTCTGTAGCTGTTTCTGTATCTTGAATGGGTTTTGTAAACATAGCTTGTTGACCAATAAGCTCCCGTTTTAAAGACAAAACTTTTTGCTTTCTTAATTCGCCTGTAAACTTCGTAAAAGTAGGATGCTGCGTTTCATAGTGCCTTTTTACATTATATTCCTTTGCAATCGCAACAGAATTCTTGCAAATTAAACAAACGACTTTGTTATGCGACCATACAAAAAAGTATTTCTCAGTCCAAATTTCTTGAAACTGCCGATTTTCATCTTTAACCTTACGTTTTTTACTAGTTCCTGGCATGTCCATGTTGCGTTTTAATCCTGACTAGGATTACCACAGCACCTAAAACCAATTACTAGGCATGAGTTCGATATATCAAAACGTAACTAATAACCGATATGAGTTTCATATCGTATCATATCGATATGACGGTTGCACATAACCGATATTACAAAAACTATGATATCTATATTATCGAGACGATATCAAAACACGCGCGAGAATACCTACGTTATGAAAACTGCAAACGATATAACCAAAACGCAAAACCGTGCACACAACTGAATGGATTGATATTCGTTTCTTCTCTTTCTTACTAAAGAGCGGTGTAACGGTTTTGGTGATATAACGAAAACGCCCATGTCTACCAATTACAGTTCCTAATTAATTACCAAAAATAATTGATAAAATATGTAGATAAAATTAATAACAGTTTTACTTACGATTTCACAACACAATTATACACGGCACTTGACGGGAAATCTACGTTGAATGTGGATCAAAATATATTATAATTATGACACCGGCTAGTCGAGTTAAAATCTACACTAGAACTAACGACACTTTACTCAAATTAAAACCGAACTGTCGGTCGCTGCGGTTAGCGTGGCTTTTATACCACGCGCATAAAGTCGAAAACTGTCTGGAGAAATCTCGAAACCGACTCTGGAAGCTTCGTGTATCTACCTACGCGAGCTATCGGGAATTTGGGACTATTGCTATCTCGCTCGCTCGAATTTAACCGAGATCAGCACGAACATTACCGACCGCTGTTACCGACGCATGCACGGCGCACCGATAAGATTGATAGAGCGCGCGCGCGAGATTCAAATTACTTTTCGAACATTTGTTATTGGTTTTATTCTGGAATAGAACTCAATATTTTCGAATGTACGAGAGTATTATTTTTGCTGTCGGCGGGCCACCAGTATTCGACCGGCGGGCCGCATGCGGCCCGCGGGCCGTAGTCTGTGCATCCCTGTATAAGACTGATATATCCATAAAAATAAAATACTACAAACTAATCAAAATAGAAAAACTATTGCAACCCAATTGCTGTTACTGGCTTCAAATGTTCCAAGCTGCTTCATGACAGCTCACCCAGACGTTTTTTTTTAGACTGTATAAATCTAGCGTTTGATCATTATCTCAAGACTGCTACCAAAACTGATCCGTTGAATGCCATAATTTGTCGAGTAAGGTGACGAAAAGTGCGTCCTAATTTTGATTACACGACCAAAATTATTTTAAAAGTGTCATTATATTTCTACAGATGCCTAAGTGTCAGCTGGAAACGATTATAAAGATATTAAAAGGTTTTACAAATCAATAATTAAAAACAACTGCAAATGGATATAAAAAGTTCTAAAAACTAAACAACACAATAATTCATGGTACCATCGATTGATTAATTGTATTTACACAAAATGATTTTTTAATAATAAGTTCGAACCGCAAGTCTAAATAATACAAATATAATTATTATGAAAAGCATTAAAACTGATTGGCTAAGTTAAATAATCTTCACAAAATACCATACACGTCACTCTCACATTATTTAATATAGGTTTTAAACAGATAATTTAAAATATAAATCTTTGATGATAACTCTGTTTTAAAAAATTCCACACACACAACACACCTTACAGAGAACACATTATAAAGATTTTCAAAATTATTTATCTACATTTACACCAAACGATTTATTTCTTGCATAAACACTTATTAGACAAACTTACCTAGCTACTTGATTCTAAATTTCCCAAAAAACGATATCAAGGTACCGTCAAAATATTGAACTTAAATGTCTGCACAAACAAATTATTAATTTTGACCTTCCGCTATCCGTCACCTTGTATAACAAAAAAAAAGTACTAATTTATTAAAATAAATGCTAGAACGGTGCTATCTCTTAAGTAATTATGAGCCGAGCACTGATTGCAAACTGACACCCTGCGAACATGACACTTACGTTTTATCTTGCTAGATAAGCAAGATCAAGAGATGCTGTGATGAGTTCAAAAGTGTTATTATCACTTATCTGTTGTGTTTGCTGTTCGAACACACAATAATGGAAACGGGAAAAAAACTGTTATCAAACTTTTGGTGGAGGTGACGTATTATTTATACGTATAGTTTGTTCTTACGTCACCTCCACCAAAGGTTGGATAATGTTTTGCCCGTGTTGTGGTTATTATCAATGCATTCGTGACGCCAACATTGATTTTGATTTCTGTTTTGAAAAGTGGTCTACCATCGTATTCCGAGTATTGTGAAAACATGATTGATCAATGGAGCAACTCGTCAAATCATAATACTAGTGATTTCATTCCTCTACTCCCCCATCTTTTCCCGCGGGTGTCGTAAGAGTCGGCTAAGGGATTACGTACCAGAAAGTGGGCAGCAACGCCTTCTGAGGATTGAAAATCATACTGCACTCGCCAACCCGCCTGCCAGCCTACAGCCTACAATTTCTTTTGGCTTAACTTGAACAATATGGACGTGGACGGCAAGTGGTTCCAGCAAGATGGCGCTACGTGCCACACAGCGAACGACACAATGGACATTCTGCATGAACGGTTTAAGGGTAGGGTTATCTCTCGCAGAGGTCACGTGAATTAGCCACCAAGATCGTGTGATTTGACTCCAATAGACTTTTCCTTGTGGGGTTTTCTGAAGTCGCAGTTGTATGCTCATAAGCCACAATCGTTGCCCTGAAAGCTATCATAACGCAGGCCATCACTCAGATTTAGCCGGATCTATGCAGCAGAGTCATTGAAAATTGGACCTCTCGGATTCGTGCCACCGTTCGAAGCCGCGGCGGCATTTGAACGATGATATATTCCATACAAAGTATGATGTCATGATGGCATAAATGGGCCTTTCATATAATAAAAAAAAATCCTTAATACCTATCTCAGACACATCTTGTTTTATTCAGTTTTAACATCGACCCGACCTTGTTGAAAGACCCTTTATAACAATGTGTGTGATAAATATAAACTACTGTTTTTGTTACAATAAATTAATTAATTAATTAACACGAGAACAACAGTTGTTTAATGTAAGAAAAGGATAAAACTTTGGTGGATATATTGTTATAGATATACATTAAATTATTAACTAGCGGTCCGCCCCCGTTTCGCACGGGCAAAACATTTCAAAATTGAAAATTATAAGTATCCCTAACCCCCCCTTTCGAATGGTGAAAGAATGTTTAAAATCGGTCCAGCACTTTTTGAGCCAATTCGTTAGAAACATGCTAACATACAAATCTTTCCTCTTTATAATGATAATATAAATTATAATTACTTACCTTTTTGTTTATTAATATATGTTAAATTTACTACTACTTTTAATGAATTTAAATTATTGATGTGTTGCTCTTTCACGTATAGGTAATTAATAAATAATTATGCATGTTGTCTAAACCTAGAACTACTGTGGCATTTGTCTAACGTATATAGTACAACCTTTATAAATGCATTAGTGTACACAGTGTTGGTGTTTGTTTTTTTATTTATTTCAATATATAAATCACAAATAAATCAGGTCAAAAAAGCTAAATGATTATTTGCTTACAAGTAATATTTTATGATTTCGTTTTCTAAGATGTCAATATGCTTTCTAAGATTCACACTTTTACCAATATATTTTATTCCTAAAACATAGATAGTAATTAATTTTAGTATATATGCATAGACAGATTTCGATATGACAAGGACTTGTGGGCTGATTAGTGTATAATTATAAGACAATATTAAATAAGGTATTATGGACGGATGAAAATATAATTGTATATTGTGAACTTGCCAACCAATCTGGTGAACAACAGATGTGGTGTTACCAACGCACAGAGAAACGCGAGCCACCCACCGGCCGGCGCGGCGACGGGCCGCGTTGCTCTGTGTCAGCGTATCGTTGAGGGTGGTGGTACTACTCTAAAGTAGTGCCTTCATTTACTTTAGTAGTACTTTTTAGGTAAGTACTGAAAGTTACCCTACCACCAATGATGTTTTACTAAAGATGACGTATATTCATACTGCGCGGTGCTCAGATTTTGATCCTTTACGACATAAACATGCTTACTGCGACAGATAATAATGTACAAGTAATATGGAAAAAGATACTTATATGTTTAGACTTGCGCTTGAAATACGCGTCGTAATGAAAATTACTACAATTGTCTTAATTTTGCCGCCTCTGTTTCCGCGCGTTTGTGCGACATCTATCTCATATAAACATGATATCATTGATTACCACCATGATGTGGTTTGATACCGATGTTACCTTCACAGGAAGCGTGGTGAGAATCGAGTCAACGACCTCTGTAACTATTGTGACTTTTAATCACTGAGCTAACGCAGTGATTATATATTACGCCGTTATACTTTTTATATCACCAAGTAATTGGTTTTTGAAGCAAGTTGTTGATAACCTGCAATGATAACTATGTGAGCGATAGCTGTTAATGTGACGGTCGTTGACTCCTACCATACGTCACTTTACTAGTGAACGTGGTGAAAAAAATGTTTACCAAAAACGAAACTGACTTTAACACTTAAAAAAGGGTGAAACAACTTGTTGAAGTCAGTACCATGATAGTCCAAAAGTATCTATCAAAATATTGTGCTCATGATACCGACTTCAACAAGTCGACTGGCCGGTTGGCGCAGTTGGTAGCACTCTGCCTTCTGAGCCGCTGGTCCCGGGTTCGATTCCCGGACAGGTCAAACATTTGTGTGTATGAACGTGTCTGTTTGACCTGTGTCTGGGTGTGTATATGTATATAAGTATGATATATCAGTTATCAGGTTACCATAGTACAGGCTCTGCCTAGTTTGGGACCTGAAGACCTTGTGTGAATGTTGTCCCATATTATTATTATTATTTTACACTTTTTTGAGCGTATATTAGGTATCATCTATGTTTTGAGTGTTGAAGTCAGTTCAATTTTGTGGTACAATTTTGTCTGACCTTTGCTACTCATGGGATCATTTATCATTGTGTATGTTTTCCGATTTCTTCACCCGCAATTAGGTAGTCATCCAAGTAGATGTAATACTTTTCAGCTAGTAACGCAAAAACTGCTTGTCCGATTTTGATTAAATTTACTTGGGACCACCTCGGAGGTACATTTTATCAAAGATGCAGAGGTTTTTTTGTGGCTTCCGCTGTTTTGTTCAGATAATGAGTTATGTATTACATCCTTTTCAAAAATAATTATTGGCGTCAAATGCCATTCTTCTCGTCTATATCAATAAAGATAGGTGAGGACCATTTTTTTAGAAATAAGGTAACAATAATTGACAGAGACATAAATATCGAAGGACTAACACTTTGTGCACGAATGTAAACATGGCTGTTTCGGTTATAACCCGATTTGATTGAGACCCAAAAATGTGTACCTAGTGCACAATCAAGATCATAATTATATCAACTTATGTGCCGCGGTCTATACCGGCCTCTATTTTTACTTTTTTATGTCCCTTGCTATTCTTTTTTTTTAACCGAAGAGATTATAGAAGGAGGTTCATTTTTTATTTATTTATTTATGTTGTCTATTGTCTTAGATACCGATTATGATGATTCTTTGTTTGTAAGTTGGTGCTTCTCTCGTGGTCCAATTTAAATAAGCTCTGACCAGTTTTTGTGTTATCTTGTATAATGCGTATTTAAGTTCAACTACATTGACAATGTATTTTTTCACAAGAAAATATTCCAAACATAAGTATTGAAAGTCGCTTTGTTTAAGTATCATTTTTGTTTAATCACATTTACACCCCGTGGTAGGATTTTCTGCGTCACGGGATGAATGGAAAACAATAAAATCAGGAAATCAAAGCCAGAGCCCCGAGGACCTAAAGTGACGCCACCGACGCATGAACCATGGCGATCGTCAATTATTCTAATAATATTCAGTCAGCTGGTAATACGCTTATAATAATTATCTGATAAGGAATGTAAACACAAGGGCAATGTACACAATAAACACTCACATTAATGATATGATTAATTATTCTTACTACTTAACTTTATCTCTGTGAACCAAACAACTAATATTTACTTTATGTTACGAGTATATCAGTACAGTAAATACAATTATAATCAAATCATCTTTATAAAGCATCAACATCTGGTATCATCTTATTTTTTAGCTTTAAAAATCATTCAAAATTATGTACCTTAACTAAATCATCATCCTCTCATTTATAGGACGTACATAACAAATAGATCATCCGCATCAACTATTACCAGCGATCTTAGTCAGGTGGTATCCCATTGACAAATGAACATAGGTTAAGTCTTTTCTGAGAGATCCATTGGCTCCTGAAACACAGTCCTACTAGTTCAAGACCCTTTGAGTTGACTATTTTCTGTCCTCAAGTATTTTTTGTATAATAGTTTTAGGAGCTTGACGTGGAATCTTACGCGTTGTCGATATCACGATCAGCAATTGTTTGTTTGTAGCCTTCATAATCGTAAACCGACAAATATATACGAAATGACTTCCGCTATTCATAATAAGAAAATGTTCGACGTTATTAAAAAACAACAACAAAATTAGTCAGAACTTGATTACATTTAAATCAGACTACGGTAGAAGAGCCAACGTGCATACAAAGATTCAGCAAAATCGATTCCCGTATAAGAAAGTTTTGGGGCAACACCCAAAAAACTTCGGTATAATTGAGAACCTCTTCCTTTAATAAACTCAGTTAAAATCGGAGCTAACGAGTGATATCACAAATTAAATTAAAGGCACGTATATACACAGGTCACAGCTACGTGTGACCGAGTACAATTTGTTTTTGACACAGATTTAATAGAATACATAGTGTATATACAAGTACCAAATATTTAATTAAATGTCGAGAAAAGTGAAAAGGAAAGGGCCGAAGACGGATCCTTGTGACATTCCTAATTTATTTTGTTAAATTAGCATCTTCATTGAAAATGAGCGGGACAGTAACAGTTGTCGAAGCTATGAAGGAAACGTCGGGCTCAATTGTTTGGTACAAATTTAAGATTTAATTAAAACAAAATTTCAAACTTATCACAACAAAATACAAAAGTCACTTTAATAACATTTGAGAAATCTACTAGCTATTGCCAGCCTAAAGTCAGCTGTAATACTCATACCCAGACAATGAGGCAGAGGCGTAGCGGCGCGTCAATAACATTGTACAAGCGTTAACGCTAGAGAAAACATAAAAAGGTATAAGATTGAAACTTCAAACCGATATAATATGTAGGTATCACGTGAACAACGAGACATAATATTCATCGTAAGCAGTTAGAGAAGAAGAACGACGCATCTTGTCTAGACCCGGTGAGAATGAGTGTCCCAAGGGAAGGTGAAGCGGAGCGAGGAATGCAATACAACGCTTTAATGACTTTATCGCACTATTAACAACTAATCCAGCCAGAAAGCGCGCTAAGAAAAATGACGAAAAGATAGATACGTTCTCACGCATCAGAAAGAAAGAAAGAAGAAAGAAATGCATTTATGTACGATTATTATAAAATATTAGAACACAAAAGATAATATATTACTTAGCATATACGGACACATTATACTTAACATAAGAAAAGAAAGTAGTAAGTTAGTAATGTAATAATCGCAAATCGGCCCCAGCTCAGCATACTACTGGTTGTGAAGCCAGTGCTGGTCTTCCGCTGGAGCCGGTTTGTGTAAAAATTTTAAACAAATTTTATTTTATTTTCGACAGCAGTAGATAAAATATAACCATCAGGATTTGTCGCGCCCTTCTGCCTGTAAACACCCGCGAGCTTCTGCAATGTTATCGACAACTTTCAAACTTATGGACATATCGTAAATACAATACATATAGCCATACACTGTAGGCAGTATTATTATCTTTTTGTCATGAAATCATGACAAAGGTGTATTTGACAGATAATATTTACAAATCAACCATCATTCCAACATCGATTATTTGATATTGTTTATTATTTAATCGATGCCTATTTAATAGTATTTTCTTTTGACGTTTGATATAAACTCTATATAATATATAAACTGAAATAATATTATAATCCTTTATTGCATTTAATTGGCCCGACCCATGTGGTTTAATAGTATAAGTTAATTGAGCAAAATCTATATTAATGTATACCTATTATGTTTCCAATCTGTATTCCTTCGTATACAAACATAGTTACAATGTGTTGTATGTATTGCTTCCGGGCTGTTTGGCCGTGGTCTATGTGAAACTTTTGTTCCAGACGTTTCGTCGATCACTGCGGTCGACATCTGCAGTGGTTCAGGTCCGAGCGGCGACAAGAGCGTAGAACTCTCCTCCGCGGCGTCTTCTCTGATACTGATACCACGGCCAAACAGCCCGGAAGCAATACATACAACATGCAACGCCGGCCGTGAAAGCCTTAGAGTTTACATAGTTACAATGGTCTACACTTGATGGTCAGTGACGATATGGTCGAAGATGTTATGACGCTAGACCTAGATTTTTTTTCTTTCTTTTTACTCCCGCACTAGGATTCCCTGTGTCGCGGGAGGCATGGACACACACAATCACAACACACAAACACCCAAGACCCGGGACAAACACCTATACTCATCGCACAAATGTTTGCCCCTGCCGGGATTCGAACCCAGGGTCCCGGAGACACAGAAGTCAAGTCACTGACACTGACCACTGGGTCACGGCGACCGTCTGATTACGACGTCGTAGAATGCTTACTGGCTCTTAAGAACTGCTAACTAAACACACTATGTGTTTGTGACAGTTTTTCCAAATTGAGGGTGGAAGCTAGCCAGGCGGGTACTCGACAGTACCCTACCGGACACCATGCTGGAAACTTGTTAACGGTGCTTTTTTTTCGCCGGAAGCTCAAGTCGTTGACGGGGATCGAACCAGCGTCCGTCGGTTTGATAGATAGCGGGCGACGCTCCCCCCGCTGAGCTACCTTTGTTTCATATACATATTCGTTTATGAAACAAAGGTATATGTACCTTTATATTATTAAATAAATGTAGTTTCTAGAAAACAAGTTGGGATAGTCTATAACCACTAATTATTTCATTTTGTCATTATTATAAAGATTAAGTTATAAACCTTCCGACGAAATACATGTCTGCAAATACAAATAAGTTCAATATTTAAATCCAAATGCTATAAAATCGACATTATAGGTACATTTGTAGTGTTGAAAAAAGATTCACATCTTCCCTCCGTACTGTGCACTGTATGACGACAGGGCAGAGCATTCTTCGTCTATAGAGACATGTTTTTGTACACAGTATATGCGCGATTTCAGATGTTTTAGGATCCGTATCAGTTCAGTTATGGGAATGCATCAAGAAGCTTTTTAATTGACTTCAAAAAAGGAGGAGGTTCTCAATTCAACCCGTATGTTATTTTTTTTTTTTTGTTTGTTACTGCATAACTTACGGCTGGGAAAACCGATTTTGATCGTTTTTTAATTGAAAGCTGGTGCTTTCCGTGTGGTCCCATTTAATTTCGTCAAAATCAGACAAGCGGGGTTTTTCAGTTACACTCCAATAACTGAAAAGTGCGTGCTTATACTTCACGATATTATAGTGGCGGGTGAAGATATCGGTGAACATACCTACACCACAATGACAATTGATCCCATGAGTAACAAAGATCACTAGGAAGAGTGAAAAAAAAAATTACCCATAAATGGATATGGGTTTTTTTTTATCCAATAGAGATTGCATTCAGACCATGAAAATAAAAATTAAGGTATTGGTTATTAATTATTTTTAAATTTGTTTTTACACTTCGTTCGTTTTTTTCGTTTCGTAGTTGTTTAGAAATAAGCAGACCTTCGATCTTGGCAACTTGAACATGATGGCATATTATCGTTTTTTATGATATAAATATATATCGAGCAGGCTATGGCCGTCGCCTGATATTAAAAAATTAAGCATAACGCTTTCTCAAAACAGATCCAGTGTCACTGCGTTTCAAAACTGTTTACATGATACTGCACTGTACTCGTGGTACCTGAGAAAAAATAAAAAATCTATCTATTGAATAAAATATACAATCTCAGGTGCTGTACACTAGTGCAGATAAAAACAAAGTTGTTAAAGCAGTTTAGCTCTACCCAGTCTCAGATTGTGTCCGTATTGGAACTTATGCTTGTACTGCGCTACCAAGAAGTAACGAGGACCGACTTACTTCGTACATTGTTTGAAATGTTTCAGTAAATGGAAACAGTCACTCGACTTGTACACAAATTATAGAATAATAATAATAATAATAATAATAAAGCTTTATTTAATTCCATGCATAATAAATATAAAAACGATAATAATTGGTAACTTAATTAACCTATACTATTCAATTACAATTATTACACTTATATAAATTTGAATTGTAATTATGAGTTCTATTTTATATTAACTACAATATTTGCATTAAATTGTTATTTGATGCATGGACCCCGTTCGGGTAAAAGCCTCCCCCAAGGAATGCCATCCTTCTCTGTCATTAGCTCTGTCTAGCCAACTTCCACCCGCACACGCTACAATTTCGTCTGCCCATCTGGCCCTTGGTCGACCTCTTGATCTGGTGCCTTTTGGCCCAGACCACTTTACTGACCGTAGGGTCCATCTATGGTCCTTGTAACGGGCTACGTGACCCGCCCACTTCCATTTAGCCTTCATTGCAAAAGTTAAGGCATCGCATACTTTTGTCTTCTTTCGAATGTCAACGTTCTTTACCCTATCCTTCAGTTTTATGCCTAGGCAACTCCTTTCCATTCTTCTCTGGGTAGTCTGAATTTTGTTCCTGGTTTTGAGATCGAATGTCCAAGTTTGGCAGCCATAGGTGAGGCACGGTAGAAGTCCTGTATCCATGACTATTTTCTTGGTCGGTAGCGGAAGTTGCGATTTTAGTATTTCCTTATGGTGCCAGAACTTGTTCCAGGTAATTGCGACTCTTCGGTTAAGTTCTTCAGTATTTCTTTCCTTACTAAAGGAGATTTGTTTTCCTAAGTATATGTAGTGGTTGACAAACTCGAGGGGAGTATTATTTGTTGAGATGGGCGTGGCACTGCGGTTAGACATAATTTTAGTTTTTTCCAGATTCATTTCCAAACCAGTTTTTATACTAGCTTGGTTTAATTCATTTACCATTTTATTTAATTGGTGAGGGGTTTCCGAAAATAAAATTATGTCATCGGCAAATCTTAGATGGCTTAAAAAAGATCCATTTATATTAATACCTTGATTGGACCATGGCAGCTCTCCCATTACGTGTTGTAAGACGGCTATGAATAATTTTGGAGAGATTGGGTCTCCTTGTCGGACACCTCTCTTTATGTTGATTACTTTGCCTACTCTATCCAGTTTGACTCTGCTTGTGCTGTTAGAGTAAATATTTATTAGTATATTGATATAGTTTTCATTTATGTTTAGTGCTTTCAGCGATTCCCAGATGCTCTGGTGTGAGATTGAATCAAAAGCTTTTTTGTAATCTATGAAAGCTAAATACAGGGGTTTATTATATTCTAAATATTTTTCTATCACCTGATCAACCACTTGGATATGATCCATCGTGCTGAAACCGCTTCTGAAACCAGCTTGTTCTATCGGTTGGTGAGCATCGATGACTGGGGCTATCCTTTCAAGTAGACAGGAGGCAAAAAGTTTATAAAAACAAGGCATTAAGCTTATAGGACGGTAGTTGCTTATATCAGCTGGGTCACCTTTTTTGTATAGTAGTATAATTTCTGATGCCATCCATTGATGTGGCACAGCTTTTTTACCAAGTATTTTATTCCATAGGATAGTGATTGGTGTCAGTAGTAGAGTCTTCGCAACCTTGATACATTCGTTGGTGATTCCATCTGGTCCTGGGCTTTTTTCTGACTTAAGTCTCATTATTTGCTTCAATATTTCATTTTCTGTAAACTGGTGTGTTGGAGAAGTATCTGTGTAGCTATAGGAAACCATGTTTTCATTAGGTGTGTCCGATTGTCTGTATAGATTAGCGTAGAAGTCAGTAGCAGCATTTATGATTTCTGTGCGAGAATTGCATTTGTTGTTGCCTGACTTGAGAAAAGGAACCCATGTTTTGGCTTGATTTAGCTCTTTATAAGCTTTTTTGGCAGATCTAGTATTATTGAGGTGTCTTTGTATAATTGTTGTTCTGTAGGTAAAAATTAAAATACAAATTATAGAATACTTACGAGAATTTAATTATTTTTTCTAACAAAAAATGCAACCGACTTCAACACTCAAAAGTGTTAAATAACTTATTGAAATCGGTACCATGATAGTTAACACAAAAGTTACTATCATCACAATATTGTGCTCATGGTACCGACTTCGACAAGTAATTTCACAGTTAGGAGAGTTGAAGTCGGTTGCATTAATTGTTAAAAAAATTTTTTTTACTCCTTTTAGTGACCTTTGCTACTCACGGGATCAATTAATTGTCATTGTGTGTTCTGCGATGTCTTCAACCGCGACAATAATATCATCAAGATACGCGTAGCATTTTTCAGTTATTGGAGTATAACTCAAAATCCGTTTTTTTCGATTTTGATGATATTTGAATGGGACCACCACGGAAGTATACTCTATCTAACAAAAAAAGAATCATCAAAATAAGTTCATAAACGACGAAGGTATCCGCGGACACACATAAAATAAAGAAAAAAAAACAAACGGTCGAATTGAGTAATCTCCTTTTTTAAAAGTCGGTTAAAAAAAACGTTAAACAGGCGAAAGTTTTGGATATTGTTATTAAGCTAGTTTGTTGCAGGCAGTAATTAATATATTTTCATTTTAATCCTAAGCATGGCACTTGTTATTGTTAAGTCCTACAATATTATATAAATGTGAACTGTCAATGAAGAGGATGTCAAAAAATTTCCTAAACTGGAAAAAATAAATTACCCTAAAATGGAACTGGGTTCAACACTCAAAAGCGTGAAATAACTTGTCGAAGTCGGTGTGTGTTGAAGTCGATTCCATTTTTTGTTATTTTTTTTTATTTATTTCTAAGCCGGGCGTCGTCATCAGGGTACGAGCGCAGAGCGCTTGGTGGCGGCGTGAGGAAACGGCGGAGTGGTGCAGTGTCCACTGTCTATGTCTTAGCTTCTCTCAATTCTTTGAAGGTATCGGGTCCTATAAGCACCTTAAAGCAGTTGATCAGTAAAACTCCGCGACGAGGCTTCTCATTAATACAAATTGATAAATAGACACATCGAGATATAATTATTTATTGCAACACACACACGTTACATAACATTGGAACTTACAAAATGAATATTTCCAATTACCATACGTATAATATTTATAAATACAAATAAAATGATCGGTTAAAAATCAGGAAGAAAAAAAATATATAATAATATGGGACAACATTCACACAAGGTCTTGAAGTCCCAAACGAGGCAGAGCCTGTACTATGGTAACCTGATGACTGATATATACTTATATACATACTTATATACATATACACACCCAGACACAGGTCAAACAGACATGTTCATACAAACAAATGTTTGACCAACTGCGCCAACCAGCCATCAACGAAGCTATAAACTACAGTGCATAGGTACGGTGTACCGTATAACTGGATTCCAGTACTGCCCCGTTCAAAGGTGATGCCATCGAAACTGTTACAGTTGTCTATACTGTTCCATCGTATCTGAACAATTGTTCAGAAACCTTGCTCTGATACCCGCGGCAACACTAACGATGCTTATTGCATTTGTTTTAAAGTTTTACTGCGAGCCTGTATCTAGACGACATCTCCTGCAAGTAAGTTTGTTCACGCGCGCATTAACGGTACTCAAGGTCGTACAATAAGCCGGGTTCACATGCGAAGCAATGAATAGTGCTTTGCGCTTATAGTTTAGTGCAGCTCAAGTTGATGATAAAGGTAAGCCAATGATTTGAACGTTAAGCATTTGGATAAGAGACTTCTTTATAATATTTAAAACGGGTTCAAAGTGAGACTTAGGCCCCTCGCCCACGGCAACTTTTAAAGTGATGTTGTCGCGCGTTTACAAAAACACGCATCGCTAACATTGCGCGTTAGTCGCGGTTGCAACGTGCGACAGAAGCGATGCAAGCGCGCGGTTGCATCGCGACTATATCGATGCAAACGCGCGACCCTTCTGGCGACATCAGGGGAACGAAGGGTAAAGAATGGAGGGAGGGGTGCTGGGGAATTTGCCGCGCGCGTTTTCATTGCATAATCTAGGCGCAGGTACACAGCCAGCGATAGTATCGTGACTGTATCGATGTACACGCGCGACTGGATCGCTACTGTAGCTAAACTTCGCATTGTCGGTCTAATGATCGACAAAAGTTACCGCAACTGTGGACAGAGGTGACGAACGCAGCAAAAGGACTTGGCAGGCTGTCACTAATGTATTCCTTGTTAGGAGGCTTATGTTAAGGCTGTGTGAGAAGATTACTAGAATTTATTCAATTAACATAAAAGTACTTCGGACAAAGGAAAAGATCGCGTGCATGAACTGAATCTAAGACTGAATCTCCCAGATGTTAAGTAGAAGCGTCGCTTATTATCAGAATATTAACCGTTTTAATTATCGAAGTCGCAGCTCAAGTGGTTCATATGATATTCTCATTACTGTGTGGGGGTTCAAAGAACTGCCATGATGTAGTTCACGACATCGTGGAAGCAATTCGTGGAAGCAAAGTTACATTTACACACACATACATACGTATGTGTGTGTAAATGTAACTTTGCTTCCGTTTTACATGCAATCGTAACGTGATAGTAGATGGCCTATTACTGCCCCAGGTAGTTAGTTAGTTAATTTAAATTAATGGCAAAAGTTCAAAAACATCATTGTCAGTGTCACGTCAAGAAGCAAAATAACTGCTCTAGGTAGTTCCATGCTTGAATATCGAAAAAGGACAAGAGGCTGACAAACTTTATTGTCATAAAGTCATTGATATCAGTTTAGAACATTGGTGTCATCAAAACAAAATTCAACAACCACCTTAAGTCAGTAATGCTGTTTGGCTCTACTGGGAGACCTTGGGAAGAGCTTCAAATAACTGTGGAGCCATTTACTTTACCGTGTATTGTGTTTTCTCGAAATTTCGGACAACTTTTCACGGCGTATACAACATTCAGCGTTGAGATATCGGATATAGATACTGATTGCATAAGTGACATTACACTCTAATATTAAGGCTTGCCATTATTAAGCCTAATACCATTTAATAAATAGAAAATTGTTTGTCTAAAAAGACTAACAATTCTTTATTCATTAAATGGTACATTTATTAATGGCAAGCCTTTATCTATATCAGAGTGTAATGTCACCTATGCATGTTATTCGGTATCTATACCCGATATCTCAACGCAGCTAACAATTCTCGATTCATTAAATGGTACATTTATTAATGGCAAGCCTTTATCTATATCAGAGTGTAATGTCACCTATGCATGTTATTCGGTATCTATACCCGATATCTCAACGCAGCTAACAATTCTCTATTCATTAAATGGTACATTTATTAATGGCAAGCCTTTATCTATATCAGAGTGTAATGTCACCTATGCATGTTATTCGGTATCTATACCCGATATCTCAACGCAGCTAACAATTCTCTATTCATTAAATGGTACATTTATTAATGGCAAGCCTTAATATCAGAGTGTAATGTCACCTATGCATGTTATTCGGTATCTATACCCGATATCTCAACGCAGCTAACAATTCTCTATTCATTAAATGGTAATATGATTTCTTAAAAAAGGCTAAAAAGCTTTTTTTGATTGGAAGTTCTCGTGAGTTCGACACATTATTATATAGATGATATTATCTGGCTTTACTCAAGTTTATAGCCGAAGTTAAGTATTGGCAAAACCCCCCAATTGGGGGAGGCATATGTTCAGCAGTGGACGTTTTATGGCTGACATGATGATGATAGCCGAAGTTTTGACCTAGGTTTCAGGCATGTCCGATGCCCATCCTCAGGTGAGTTCTAGAGAACTGTCATCCTAATTTTGACAGAGATCGTGGATGGAGCCTGCCACCTGCCTTGACACCAATTCTTAATGCTAAATCCAGTCCAAAGTTTCAACACAATAAGCTTAAAATTTATTATATAGATGTGTTATTTGGATTGGATTATTATCCAATCTATATAATAACTTTTTAATTGTGTTGAAATTTTCACATGTCTAATAAACTTGAAAAAGAAATGACTTTTGAAAACAGCTCTTATGGTTCAATAATGAAAAAAAAATTCATTTGGTAATTTATTGATGAAAATATCTTTGGTGCGTCTATAATATTTAAACTTTATCAAAACTTCTCGTAGTAACAACAAATATGTACATGAACTGTGTCTAAACCTGAAGAAAATGAAATGTCCATAAATGTGATAAGTATTTTTTATGTGGTCATCTGTAATATATATATAAATATTGATATTAATATTAATATTTATTATTATTATTATTTGTACATTTTTGTAATATTTTAAATTTACACGCACCCCTTCAGCTTGTAAACTCCCGCAAGCCTCTGTAACGTCATCGCCACCTGTAAAGACATGAGTAAGTTTTAAACCAATAACAAATTCGTGGCTTGTGTGCATACATAATGCTTGGCTTATGCTTTGTACACCCTATATATACCTTTTAAGGTACCTATTCGCTTAACAAATATACTTTGAACTCTAACAGCGAGGTGCCACCTAATTAGCGCCTGTAAACAAACTCTCAGCAAACCGTTCCCTGTCGCTATAAACTTATTGCCGCTGTAATTAGTTCTGGAAATAGGAAAATGGTGTAAGGTTACAAAGTTGACGATGTTGTCAGATTTCCTATGAAGTGCATTAATTATTTCTTATTATCAGTGGCACAGATATATCGCCAATAACAATAGCTAAAAAATATTATTTAAACTATTAACGTAATAAAATAAATAACATTACATATCCATTGAAGAGAAATAGGCGTATAATAATTATTATACATTTTGTAATTAATTGTATCATACATAGTGACGTTTTGTATCTCAGATAAATAATACAGCCTATATACTCAAAGTTTTATGTGTAAATAATATAACATAGTATAATTATAACTCTATTGCACAAACACATCAATTACCTAAATATTTTTTTTTTATGAACAGTTAAAATATAACGTTTTATTTATTACCTACAACAATAATGTCTATTATACGTATCAAAAAACCAAGAGGTAAATTTAGTTTCCAAAGATAGTTCTAGGATTCAAGTAATAATAAAATTATCATATTTAGATAGAAAGTTCTATTTTAGAAACATTTTTTAAGCTGGATTGAAAGTTAATCAATTTATATAGATCGGACAGTTAACAGTTATAGTATAGTTAATAGTTATAGTCCCCAGTTATTTACATACATAAGTCTTCTTGAAATGCCCTTCCCAATCTGTTTTGTTTCTTTATCGTCACTCATCCCAAAGAGGGGTCAGAGTGATCTTACGCTGCCATTAATGCGGGATATTGAAGTGATGATAGGGCACAGCATCTTGCAATCACAATATCTTTCAAATGCAAAAGTTAGAAACTCATAACTATGCCATTCTACTGATTTCATTGATGGTGCATAAAAGACTGATATAAAATAGACCGAAGGTCTGCAACTGGGAGACAGGCGGGGTATAGCTTTTTTATTATTATTATTACACTCAGACCACCGCACTAGGAGTCCCTGTATCGTAGGAGGCATGGACTCACACAATCGCAGCACAAACATCCAAGACCAGGGACAAACATCTACACTCGTCGCACAAATGTTTGCCCCTGCCGGGATTCGAACCCAGGGTCCCGGAGACACAATAGTCATGTCACTGACACTAACCACTGCGCCGCGGCGACCGTCAAGTTGCCGTCAGTTGGCTAGCCCGAGCAGCGTGACCACCGCGGCTTAGGGATGGCTTTTTGTAAGGCCCTCAACCTCAACTGACCCTGCATCAGCAAGGGTCAATTACCTGCTAAAATTACCACAGCTTCCATCCCGCCGCAATCACGGTGGTCACGCAGGATCATCGTAGTAGTCACTGCGTGTCCGACTCCTCCAGCTGAGGGCGGAGATAAAACCAACTGGCCATCTGGCAATTCAACTGAAGATCTGGCTGCGGAGAGCCAGTAGAACTCAACTCAGCCAAGCGATCCCATCCCATCTAAAGAAGAAAGGGAAAGTAGAGCGTGGGTGGGAACTGACTTAGAAGAGAATAGCGCGCGGTATTCAGCGGACTAACGCGCGCTCTCTTAAAACCCTAAGTGACGTTGGGATCAAAAATCAATAAATTATATGAGATTAGAACCACTTAAAGTTGCTTAATTTTAATAAACATTAACTAAACAATCAAAACAAAGTGAAGTGAAATTGCCCGATAGCTAATAAAGGTTGATTGATAGATGGGCTAAACTAATTTCAATTAATATGGTTCACCCGACCCAACTAATGTCCGAAGTTGTGTCCAAAGTTGTGAGCATAACAATGAGGGTTTGAATCATTTATAATGATAACCATCGAACGTTGTTCAAACTGTTCGATGATAATGATCTTAATTTTCTGAAGCAATATGGCACGGCTTTTAAAATAAACTTAATAAGGTCCTCCTTGCTGCCACATTTAAAAAGTATTAGCTAAGTTTAATAATATAGGTTTTCTTACCTATGATAAGTACTTATTTTAAAACGAACTCCGTTGTATAGCGATATGGCAGCTCAGCAGGGGGAGTGTCGCCTGCCAAATTTATTTATTTATTTATTTATTTATATAATTGCACAAAACACTTACAAATACATTATACATTACTACAATACATGGATAAAGAAAACAATATAAAAGGCCTTTAGCAGCCGTGCTAGGGTCCCCTGTGTTACGGCTGCTAAGCTACTTCCTATCATCAAGGCAATACATATGCAACGAGTAAATGACATAATTAATGAAAATATTATTAAACAACATGGTTAGAAGAAATAGAATAAAAAACCAAGATAAGTTACAAAACTAAAACTTAAATAACCTAATATGTTGCTATAAGGAAATTTGGGACTAAGTATTACATTTTTATTTTAATATTAGTTAATAATCAAGCCTGTTTTTACAAACATATTTTCAATGCAAGCAATTCGACGCAATGAATGAACACTTCAAAAACAGCTACTACAAGTTATCAAATGTCAAACAAGAACACAATACAATACAATAAACATTCCACAGCCGGCGATGTTGACTCGGAACAGCGAAACGAAGCAGTAGCTATTCAATTATTGTTTTAAAAAAATCTACTTTTTTATTTCTGATTCATTCGGGGGGGGGGGGGTGGGGGGGTGTGTCTCTTATTGTCTCCGTTCAAGTAGTATGGCTGTGGATGGCATATAACAATCACATATTTGGGCATAGTATTTTTTCTGTTTCGTCGTAATCCAATCCAGTTAGGTAGTCATAAAGAGTCAATTTACAAAAAAAAAATTGACGGACACTGGTTCGATCCCCAACAACAGCTTGAGCTTCCGGTGAAGGTAACACCGTTATCAAACTCCCAGCATGGTAGTAGGGTACTTTCGAATACCCGCCTGGCTAGCTACCACCCTCAAGTTTGAAAAACTGATGTCACCAAACAGATAGTGTGTTCAGGCAGAGCAGTCCTTGAGAGCCAGTGAGCATTCTAGGTCTAGCGTGATAACATCTTCGACCACATCGTCACTGACCATCAAGTGGTCAAACGCTGATTACATATTATTTTAAATATTGAATATATAGTTCTTGGTTTCGTATTAGTATAAGATTATACACAGACAGAAGGTTAACCTAGTTTCGCCAGCAGCGGGGCAGGGCCCAAGCTACCGGTGGTTAGGACCGCAGAGTGAGGAACCTCCGGACAATACGCGCCGTTTCAAGGAGTACCGCCTTCTGCATCTGACCCTTGATCCAACCGTCTAGCGAGAGCCTCTTAAGATGTTGATCGAGGCTCTTCGCTATTAAGGCGTTCGTCGAAATTAATATTATTATTAAAGAGTAGAAACATTTGAAACGTGCCCAATATAGTTTAACACACTAATCTCAGACTTTCTTCTTATCAAAAAAATTATACCAATATGAACATTATAACATACAAACAACACAGTTCACAATAATTCATCTTACTCAATGGATTCAGGGGCTCTAAATACATGCATGTAATTGTCTCCGGGGCTTCCCTGATTTGTTTCTTGGGGAACATTTATCATTCTCTTTTCAAGAATAAAGACATTTGTAATATAATTTTGTGAGTAATTTCTAAAGAGTTATTTTAAGTGTAAAAGAATACTTATTATTTTATTAAAGAGATGAGTGAAAACAATTAATTTGAATATGGTAGTGTTTGTGAATTTGGAATGTGTTCCAGTAACTTAATTGGACCGTAAGTGGTTCTCTTCTTTAAACAATTAGAAGCTTTAGTTTATAAAATGAATTAATTTATATATGTAGGAAATAAAATGTTTTTCTTCTTCGCTTGACTTCGTTTAATTCTCTTTACACTTCACCGTATTAGTTAACAAAGAAATAGTGCTTATGCGCAGCTTAATATTACGTCTTCGTCTTACAATGTTACTTCACTTTCGCCATCTTCCTTTTACTTCCTCCTCTTTCTCGCTCACAACCTCTTTCATTCCTTTCACTCACCGCTTGGGGTTGCTACCTTACATCCACTAACATCCCAATCCTACATATATATACAAACTATAGTAATTTAAATATTTTTGCTATTATCTCACATTTAACTTAAAAACTCTTTTTTATATTATGCCCTTATTTTTTAGCGTAGCAGGTAGGGTGACCATTATTTCAATTTTCAATTCTTTTTATTTGACGGTCGTCGTAGCTTAGTCGTCAGTGGCGTGATTGCTGTACCCAGGGAACCTTGGGTTTGATTTCCGGCAGGAGCAAACATTTGTGCGATGAGTGTAGATGTTTGTCCCGGGTCTTGGATGTTTGTGTGCTGTGATTGTGTGTGTCCATGCCTTCCACGACACATGGAACCCTATTGCGGGGTTTGATTGTACATAAATAAAAAAATATATTTACCTGTAGGAATATATGAGTACTCCCAAAGTAACTCGTCTAATACTGATCTTACAGTTGTATGATCACATGTACAGTTGGTCTGATGAGAATAATTCAATTCCACACACCAGAGTTGTTTCAATTTTTACAATGTTTTAGTCAGTCATTATATAATATTTTTTATCGTAAAACTACCCGTAATAAAAAGAAATTGTTTTATCACTCGTAAGTGTTACTCCAATTTAGACTTTAAGGTAACCATTTAAAATATTTACATAATTTCAGTCAATTTAAATTTAGAACAAAATAACTACCATTGACTTCATATTGGAAGTCACATTTTGGTCTACGTAACCATGTAAATTTATTTTTTTAATGTTTTTATAATATCGTAAGAGGATTTTCAGTGACTCAATAATAAGTATCGATATGTTGTTTATTAATTGTTTCCTGATATATAAAACTATATCGAAAACCACACCAGGTAGCACGTAATAACAATCCATTACCTGCTTAGAAAAAAGCAGTCAAACGTATGTAATAAACATACGTTTGACTGTAATAAACATACGTTTGACTGCTTTTTTCTAAGCAGGTAATGGATTGTTATTACGTGCTACCTGGTGTGGTTTTCGATATAGTTTTATATATCAGGAAACAATTAATAAACAACATATCGATACTTATTATTGAGTCACTGAAAATCCTCTTACGATATTATAAAGACTCTTTTCATACCTCAGCCTTAATGCTATCATAATGTGGGTTAGACAGGAACACTTCAAATTCGCGAACAAATCTACCAACATGCTTGAGAAATTGAGAACATATATATATTTTCATTATTAGACTAAGCACAATAGTCTAGTAAACAAGTTTAAAAACGTGAAAAACAGAGAAAATTATTCACTTAAAGTTTATAGGCAGTCTCTTTAGAACATACAAAAAAGATGTGATTGTTTTAAATAATATAATAAAAGAAAGGAACAACGAGGTCCATAAATATTATAGAATATATAAATTATATTTTTTTTAAAATAATTAAAGAGAATGAATGAAAGGATTTGTAAAGAAATAAAGTCTTTGCTTTCGCAACTGTATCTTCATTTTTTATCATTTTATGCCGTAAATAGGTTGCCACGCGTTTTCTCGACTACAGACGCAGCGCCTAAATGGTTATGTTGTTAGGCTTTTCTTCTTTAGCCCGGGAAAATCCTTTAAGGATACCAGCTCAGGGAGGCAGGTGGCTATGTGGGAGTGTCCAGCACCGGAGGGCTGACGCCTGAGGCCATTGTTGGTAGGCCTAGAGGTCAAGTGATATGCGTTCAATGCAACGCTCTGTCTCATTGCATACGAAAGATGGCCTCACACGGAAGGAATACTTAACTTCTTGATACAAACGTTTTACTTTATTTTTTTCCTTTTTTTAACTGAACATTATAATCATGCTTTTGACAACTTGATCAAGCGTTTCACCACTATCTCACTTGATGTTCAGTGACGATGTGGTCGAAGATTTTATGACGCTAGAGCTACAATGCTCACTGGCTCTCAAGGGCTGGCTGAACGCACTATGTATTTGGTGACATTTTTTCAAACTTGAGGGTGGTAGCGTGGCGGGTACTCAAAAGTACCCTACCACCATCGTATTACCCACAGAAACGTTTTACTTTGTTTTATACTTTTTTAACTTATTAAAAGCTTGCTTTTGACAACTATGATCAAGCGTTTGTGACTTGACCACTCAAAAATTGCTGCCTGAGCGCACTATGTGACATTTTTTTACACTTGGGGGTGGTAGCTAGGCAGCTGGTACTTGAAAATACCCTACCGTCATGCCTTCCCTGCAACCATACAGGGAATTCATGACACACAGGCTACTTTAAATTGCAAAATAATTGCTGTTCTCGTGGGATAAACAAGTAATTTAATATAATTCAGTTTCCCTTTACGATCTAACGACTGTACCGATTTCAATGACATTTGGTATTGAGATAGGTTAGACCACTTTTATCTCGGAAAAGTAGGTATAGTTCCCGTGGGATAATTGAGGTAGCGAGAAAATCGTAATCCACGCGAGTGAGACCGCGGGTTCTACTAGATTTGAATAAAGAGAATCCTGTAACTAGATTTACAATACAATACAATAACACTTTATTGTAAACCAGTGCAAAAAAAATAAATGTAACAGTAATCAAAACTTAATTTTAAAACATTATGCTGCTACAATGGGCGGTCTTATTGCTTGTAGCGATCTCTACCAGACAACCTTTGGATGGACAGTATCGAAAGATAGAATAAACGGCAGTGAATATAAATAGTTACATTACAAAGGATACAACTTATATTAAACAACTGTTAAATGATAAATACACAAGAGATACGGTTATATACGGATAGATTTCGGTTATATAATTGGCCTTCAATGTTCAAATGTGAGAGTTCGTTCACTTTTTCCCCCGTCCAACCCGTCTAAGCTACTCCTGGAGATGGCGGCTTTATTAAATTTCTTTGAAATCGAATATTGTTTTTATTGCGAGTTATCTGCAGGAATCGGAGATATTTCTTTATTGATGTTAGAGTGCTCGAGATGGCATGGAAGCTTTGTGAACTTGGTTGGAATTATTTTCATTTGGTGCGATGATGGAATTAGTGAAGACTTGCGGTGAGACTGTAATTGAATTTAAATTTAACGTTGTCGAATGAAAATTAGCGAATAGTTGCACATCTTAGGACTTCACTTTGAGAAATACTTTTGAAAGGGGAATGGAAGGGTAAGTATTTTGCGGACTTTATGGCGGGAGTTCAAGAAGTCGAAATTACAATTTTTATTTCTTTCGTAAGTTCTTCTTCAATATTTAATGAGTTTAAATACATTGGTAGTTTATTGACTTGAAAATTTACTTATGTGGGTGTGGAAAAAAATACACAATTATGTACTTTACCAATTTGTGTTTTTACATAAACAATGTTTTTGCTATTACAAGCGTTTAACAACTGTCTCACCTGATGTTAAGTGTTGCATCTTAGACGTGGTCTAAGGTGTCAAGCTTAAAAGGTACCTACTTACTCCTGACTTGAAGTCTCCAGGATGGCACCTATGCGCAAAACACAGACTTGAACAAAGACTTCTATTCCTGGGCTGTACGCATTAAGAAAATGGAATCTGATTCCACCAGCACCTTTCTATCATCGGTCGACTCGACGTACGGCAATTCGCCATCGCTATATGGTAGATATACCACCTATACGCACGAAGCGTTTTGCTTCCACTTTCTTAATAAGTACTGCCAAGGAATGGAACTCGTTGCCCGAGTCTGTGTTTCCCGATATGTACAATCCGGGTGTCTTCAAGTCACGAGTGAATAGATATTTTCTAGATAGGCGTGCTCCATCGTAGACTAAATCATCTCTTACCATCAGATGAGATAGTCGTCAAACCGTTCATCAATCAGCCTATTCTTAATAAATAAATTAAAACACTGTTCAAGAAATAGCGGCTGTCAAAAAGTATGTTTATCGATTTTCTGAAGCTGACAAACGCTCAATTATG
Source organism: Apeira syringaria (assembly GCA_934044485.1). Taxonomy (NCBI): domain Eukaryota; kingdom Metazoa; phylum Arthropoda; class Insecta; order Lepidoptera; family Geometridae; genus Apeira; species Apeira syringaria. The sequence continues at coordinate 3,778,156 of OW203656.1, read as the reverse complement.
CCCAATATTAACAATTCACTGAATAAAGCTGTTACTTAAAAACCCATCAGTTATTTCTACTAACCATTATCAAAACGAAATCGGTTTATCCCAAAACGGCGGAGCATCCGTCAAGCTTTGGTGACATATTGTCAGTGCCTATCGATGCCATCGGGGGCGATCGACGTGACACCAGAATAGGGGCGATTATTTTGTATACCTATTTTGTTTATATTTATGGTAGAAATTTCTAAATAAATGGTTGTTGTTGATAAAATAGTGAATATAACTAAATAACTAATAAAGGAGGATGTCAGACTCCCATACATTTGCAGCCTAGAAGAAAGAAACCGCGTTCATTAATGAAACGTATACGTATCGATAGAGCAATAAATACATTGTATTTTGTATATTCAATCATTTTCCTAGAAGTTGGGAGTAAAAAGTTATCACGGAAAATCATCTGTATCAGTATGCTAAGTACAAGTCCATATGCGAACCATTCAATGGATCGCTGTACATCTATAGCATCGTAGACAGAGAAATATTGCATGGATCGCGCTACAGATACAGATTACTGATACGATACGATGACAGATACGATATATTCTGGAATAAACTAGGCATGGGTGTGTTTATGAACGCAGTCCGGGTCTACAGAGCAGCTGACGACAGATTATAGAGTAACAATAACAATTAATGTCAGAGCGTAAGTATTCGAACGCAACATACATAATGAGAAGGGTGCACAATAGGGTGCGTTCCAAAACTACAAACACCACATAAATAAATAAAATAAAAGTACTTCTGATTCCCAACTTTATAAATAATGCAAATTATTCGCGGAATCCACAAAAATATAATCTAAATTTTCATATATAAAGAATATATGAACGGGTTGTCATTTCGTTTTTCGGGAGCAAAAATAAATAATTATCAACATCAGATGTTGATGATTATTTTTTATTTGAAAGCTGGTGCTTCCCGTGTGGTCCCCTTTAAATGTCATCAAAATCGGACAAGCGGTTGTTGAGTTCGCTTCAACGATGAGAAAAACATAGGAATTAATTACAAAAATCTAAAAGTACAACTAAGAAAATATTTTCTTTTGATAACAATAATAGTGACCATAGACAATAAGTAACACTTTTTAGGTTCAGATTGGATTGGGATGGCTTTGAGCTCATTGTATACAATCTGATACGCCTACAATACGCTATAGAATTCGCCTACATAATAAAACGTCCTTTGGTATATCACAAAGATTTTGATCTGTGTGGGATGATCTGATCTGGACACGCGTTGTGATGAATCATTCGTATATATTGGTTGCTTTTTAGCAACCAATATATAGGAATGATTCATCAATATACAAGTACAAAACCATTCAGCGTTATTCCTTTGCTTTGTTTGATTTATTTCACCTTCATTAAGACTAATAATAAATAGTATTGTTAGCAGACTTCAAAAGAAAGGAGGAGATTTTGATTTGAATATTTTCTAATGTGACTGTTACCTTAGAACTGTTTTCTAGGTAAACCGATTTAGATGATTTTTTGGATAAGTTATCCCACGAAAACCACGCTTTTTGAGATAAACAATAGTTTTTGTTACAAAACCTATAGGTTTTTGATCTTCTCCAAGGTACTATCTATCTCTGTAGAAAAATAACATCAAAATTTGTTTTGGGTTGAGGCGTCAAAGCGTTATAGACAGACACAGTTACTTTCATACATTTTTTATATTAACGGTTTTTTGTATCCAATAGAAACGTAGAAATGAAAAGTAGCCTATAAATCAATCCAGGTATTAATGGGTACATTAATACAAAAATTTAATTCAAATCTATCATTTTTTTATACTGTATACATCTAGCGATTGACCACTATCCCAATTGATGGTCATAGTGACGATGTGGTCGAAGATGTTATCACACTAGACCTAGAATGTTTACTGGCTCTCAAGGACTGCTGCCTGAACACACTATGTGGTGACAGTTTTTCAAACTTGAGGGTTGTAGCTTGTCAGGCGGGTACTCGAAAGTACCCTACCACCATGCTGGGAATTCGATAACGTTGTTACGTTCACCGGAAGCTCAAGCCGTTGTCGGGGATCGAATCAGTGTCCGTCAGTTTGACAGACGACGCTCCCTTGAGCTATCATCGCGAGGTAACAAAAACTCATACACATATATATAGACACATGTACAAACTTTTGCATTTATAATATTAGTGAGATTTTAATAATTAGAGTTTTATTTAGGAATATATTAAGAAATACATCATTTATTCAGACAAGCAATAATTAAGACAAAAATACAAACATATAACGTTTTATTATGGGTACAATTATAATGGTCACCAGATAAATATTCAATATTCGAACACCAAATTTAATAACTTTTTTTTTTCTTTTTTCTTTTCTCAGCCATGTGCGTCCACTGCTGGACATATGCCTCCCCCATATAGGGGGGGATTTGCCAATACTCGCCACGCTTGGCATGCGGGTTGGCGAGCGCAGTATGATTTACAATCCTCAGAAGGCGCTGCTGCCCACCTTCTGGTACGTGATCCCTTAGCCGACTCTTACGGCACCCGCGGGAAGAGATGGGGGAGTACAATTCTAGGCCGGTACCACCACGGCAAACGATTTAATAACTACTGAGCATCAAATTTTTATATGGGACTCGTTAGGTTCGTTAGGTTACTTGCGACCACAACGCACGAGCCGAGCGAGCGAAGCGAGCGGAGCCGCGGTAGCTGCCGGCGAGTGCCAGAACCAAATCGAATCCTGTTCATTATTTTATATTCGTTTGGAGTTTTGGGGTAATTTTTTTTTTTGGATAGCAAGATGTGCAATTTTCAGTGGCCGTTATCCGTTATACAATAAATTGGTGTTCTAATTTTGGTGTTCATTTACTATTTTTGGTGCTCAAAAGTATTTTTTGCTAGCTCTTACTATATTAGGTGATCAGTTGAACATAAGCCATTTATTATTCAGCAAAGAACGTTTTCAACGGGTTTCATCAAAACCTTTCTGGGGTAAGCATTTGTGAAACGCCGCCATCAGAATACCTTCATACCAAAAGCTTTGTAGGTGCAAGGTTCATTGAGAGCCTTGAACTAAGGTGACGTTTGTTTTTGTCGCCTTACTTAACCTTCAGTATTTCTACTTCAATAAAAGTATAAATGAAGTATTGAAGCTCTTCAATAATAGATTTAATAATTCATCGCTTTTTACAAAAAACGAAGGTAAATTGATAATCGGAGGTTAAAATTTTGGTAAAGTCAACCCTAACTCTGTTAGTAGCTACGTATGAATCGCTCCAAGCCGAGTGTACGTTTGCGATCTATACCGAACAATTCTAAAGCAATGTTCCACTCGACCACACTTTGGATGGGTGGCCGCGAGTGGCATTTATAACTGAGCGTTTCCGTGCTTTGGAATACACATTATGACCTCGGTCCTGATAGTTGTCTAATGGTAACGCTTAAAATTAATATTCATTCTTAATAGATACCTTGAACCTTGAATATACACAATAAAGAATTGCTACTAAATTGGGCTGAAAACGCTCCATCGAGTAGCGAAACGGCCTCGTAGTTCATAAATTGATTAATATTCCATTTCGAGTGGCCCTAAAATTGTAACAGATTGCTTTTTGATATATTTTTATTGAATTTTGATTTTAGTATAAATCTCGACAAATTTCACTCCACAGAAGACTCAATTAAATTTAATGTATTTTATTCAAATGAAGGGTTTAGTAGCTTTCATTTTTTTTCCATAAAGTTCTTATTTTGTCTGTACTATTACACGCCGATCTAATACAGTTAGGTATGTCAATCGATTTTTTTAATTATATTTTTCAAACACAACTCATCTTTTTTTTCCAATTTATTATATGGTACCTACTATGATTTCCTCTATCGTGGGACGGACACAATCATAGCACACGAACATACAAGAACCGGGACAAACATCTATAATCATCGCGTAAATGTTTGACCGTGCCGGGATTCGAACCCAGGGTCACCGGGATCAGAAGTCATGCCACTGTCGACTGAGCCACCATGACCGTCATCAAGGGGAGGTTCTCATTAAACATTTGTATTTTTGTTTTGTGCTTTCACAAAACTAGTTTTAGTTTCATAAAATGAGGGTACATTCCAAAAAATTTGCAATTTTATATCATTTTTTTGAATATAAGACAATAAAGGAGAATGATTCCCGTAAATAAATTTACAATTTATCGCTTAGACTCAGCCATTTTATCAGCGAAAATAACTTTATACCCGATTTTTAATAATTATAATTGAAAAATCCGTAATTTCAAAAAAATTTTGACAATGTACCTACAGTTATATGAATTAAATAAGAAAAAGGAGAAACAAATTATTTGAAGAAACTAATTTAGCTAATAGTTGGACTTGAAACCACGACTGCAGAGTAGCCTACTAGTAGCCGATATTTTTCCTTCAAATAATTTGAACGTAAGTTCCGCCTAGCATGTTGTTGTGGTTGTGGCTTATAATAAACCATAAATCTCTTAGAAAGGAGGTAGTTTTAAAAACTCATTATTAATGATTTGAATAAAATAAGCTCGACGATTTGCATAACAATTGATCAACACTTCTTCCAGCAAGCAGTAAACGTTCAAGCAAGTAACTGATTCTTCCAGAAGTCAACGGTTATAAAAAAAAAATATCATCATTATGTCTATGCCTAAATGACGATGGAGTTTATCATCGTGATTCCGTGATCAGTATTCTATGTGGAAGTGGCTCAAAGATGTACTGAAAATAATTACTAATGTACTAAGGTAAGCATACCAATTTTATTGTGTTAAGTTGATTATTTTATATAAGTATTTAATGTTATGTTATTTAATGTTAAAATTGTTTTAAAACTCATAGCACTGTATTGGTTTCTTAATGTGAAGGTGTTATGGAAGGTGTGAAAAAAAATAAAAAAAATAAATGATGAACTTAGATGTTTTGTTTTGGGTCGTGAATTTGTGTTTTGTGTGTGTCCATATATCCTGCGACACAGGATATCTTAGTGCAGTGTGTGCAAATGAGATTGTTGTTGTTTGGAAATAAAATTAGGGAATTGTGTATGAAAGGTTCCATTTTTACTAACAAGCCTGTCTTAGAAAGGTTTAGTGTTAGTTATTACAGGGACAGAAACACAAAGCTCACCCTTCAAATCTATAGCCTACAGCTACTGTCACTTGCGTCGTTCTTTGAATATCCTTGTTAATGCTCATTCAAATGTTACCTATTACAATCAATGAATCGATAGCCTCCTAAGTTAGTAATTACTTTCGCCAAAGTAAACTAGATGGCGTGAGTCATCGGTGCATGAATTTCTACATCGCGGTGTAATTATTCTCCGCGATTAAGTGTAACAAGCGAAATAGGTAATTTAGATTTAATAAGAAAAATAATCAAATGACCGCGGCATCGTGCAACTATTGTCTAATGTCTATCTCCAAACCCCATGGTCCCTACCTATATAGTATCTACCGACTGATAGGTCGGTTGGCGCAGTTCGTAGCACGCTGCCTTCTGAGCCGCTGGTCCCGGGTTCGATTCCCGGACAGGTCAAACATTTGTGTGCATGAACATGTCTGTTTGACCTGTGTCTGGGTGTGTATATTTATATAAGTATATATCAGTCATCAGGTTACCATAGTACGGGCTCTGCCTAGTTTGGGACCTGAAGACCTTGTCATTGGTCCTTGTCATTGTGAATGTTAAAAAAAAAGTGTTAAATTTATGGCCTAAATTGTAGATAGGCAAGGATACACACAGATACAGAGTATAAGTATGTAAAAACACGTTTGGATTGAACAAAGTGTCTGAAAGCCTAAATGCCTTCAGATACCTAATTTGTTCAATCCAAACGTATATTTACCTACATGATTCGATGAAAAGTGGGTCATCAGTCATCCCTCAAGTTCCTTCTTATACTTTCTTAAGTCAAGCTTAAAACAAAATTAAAGAACGAAATAGCTTTAAAATCCAAGCTAATCAACGGGCGACGTGGCGGTCTGTCCGCAGACGCTGTGCAGCGAAGATGTGCTTCCAATTAAAATGCTAATTATCTAGCCGCGAAGGAACTAGATTGGAGCCACTAAAATTACTTTCTATTTTTATAGCTCTAAAAATAGATTAAGATTAAGTAGATTATAATGTATAATAGTTATAAGGATACATTAACATTAAGAACTGAAAGCTTAACGAATTTTCTAAAGCACGAAAGCGCGCTGTCACTGAAGTAAGAATAACTTCCGTTACAGTATCGCAATCGTATACCCAATGGATACGCACGTAGCAGCTATACAAACTATTATTTCTCTGTGTCACATTTGTAAGATATAAATGACAGTTAGTACTGAGTTCGATTGCTTCACGCTACGAAACTGCAATAATGATTCCTATTGGGGCCAAATTTGATTAAGGAATATCGGCCACGGTTTAAATTGTTCCAAGTTGATAAAAAGAACTCCGCTTCATGTACCTAGATAAAGCGGAGTTATTTACTATCCTTTCCTACTCCATATTGCTCTGTTAGCTTCGTACTCATATACACATCTCTTATAATAATGTACTTCTTTTATGTAGCAAAAACAAATACTATGGCAACATATTAAACGCCGCTACACTTCGGTGGCTTATATTTTAAAACATTTTAAACTCACGTCAAAGAAATACCTACGTTACGATGTTTCTCAGTTTCATTACAAAGATGGCTGCATAAACACCGCCATGGCTGTGGCTCCAGCTTGAAGCTTAATGGAAAAATAATTGAATAGCCTTTTCAAAGGGTGCTGAAAAATATCCAAAAGCTGTTCAGAGTGAGGAGAGTGCATCACGAACTCATTCCGAAAGTATGATGGCGTATTTGTGTTTTCTATAAGGCAGCACATAAACGTAGAAATTGTTTCTTATTTGCAAAAATAGTAAACAAAGTTATTCAAATGACATAGAAAATTCTTACTCAAATGGGACTTGAACCTAGCATAAAATACCAGCTGAGTTATGGTCCTACGAACCTACAAAGACATAATAAGGCATATTATTATGCAACCATATTACAGGGTTTGAGTTTAAGTATATCCTTCACGATACCTATCAAACCCAAACGACTTTTCTATACGGAGTTTGGGAGCAAAAAAATAATCAAATTTCTTAATTTTTCCTAGTCTCATGCACGTTTATGGAGAATAAACGGCCAATAACCCACCATTATAACACATTTACACACGAAGAAACACTTGTTTTAGAAAAAAATACACAATTGACAGCTATTTCACTTTTCACGCCAACGAATCTCCTACACCGTACTTGTCCTAGTTTTCCCAACTAATCCTTCAGTAGCCAAACAAATTTAGGGTTGCTCACATCAAAACACCTAGACCTACACAACGAAATACAAAAGTATCAAACACAAAAATAACTGAACAAAGAAACACTCCAACAAGTTACCCAAAAAAAAAACTCCAATCCATTCCCCAGAGGTTGAAAAGCAGACAGAAAAAACTTGTCAAAGACTCGCACGACTTTGTACACATTATTCCGAACAGGGGTTGCCAGGCTCTAAATTAAATAAGTTTGTTCATAAATATTTATCAAAAGTTCGCTTGGGATTTTCCGATAGTTCTCGTTCACAAAGGGTTGCCAGAGTGGTCAATGTTTGCTTTGCCTACGCTGCAGATTAGCGCAGGTGGGTTTTTTGGTTATGAAAGCCTTTATTGTTGTTACATTTAAAGTGATGTTAGACCAAAGATAGTGAGGGGTCAACCCTAAGCAGGCGCTGTTCTAATTTAAATAAAATTTTAAAACACAGGCCTGTGAGCCTAGTTTAATACTTAGTGCCACACACACAAGTACTGTGAGAAAAAAATAAAATTAGAAAATTATATTTATTATCTCGTCTATTCGAGCAGTGGTCTTCGAAAGTCAATATTGTAGATCGTAGTGATGATAAATGATGATGATGATGAAAATAAGCTTATGTGTTATATCGGTACCTGAAGTATCTACACGTACATATACCAAAGCTCATCGAAATCGGTGAAGCCGTTTGAGGCTGTAAGAAGTAACAAACATACAAATAAACTTTCGCCTTCATAATATTAGTAGGATAAATTGATCTCTAAATTTTTTGTTAAGAACATAATTATTCTTTTTAAAATTTGACCCTAGTTTCAATATAGTTACGAAATTTATTGAATCTTGTTATAAGTATCTCTATATCTTATATATACTAAATTATACACGTATACCTAAATGTTTATCGCTAACAAAGTTGAACATAACCTTTAAATACATAAAAAAATAATGAGCAAAGTGTTATAGAATACAATTTAATATCTTGCATTAATATAATCATAACAATGTGAATCATAACAACAGGCAACTAATAAAATAGATATAATTATTTTTTTATAGTGTATAGATCTAGCCTTTGACCACTATCCCACATGATGGTCAGTGACGATGTGGCCGAAGATGTTTTCACGACACCTAGAATGACTAGAACCGAGACCTAGAATGATTACTGGCTAAGAACTGCTGCCTGAACACACTATGTGTTTCGTCATAGTTTTGGCCAGTTTTTAGCCGAATAGACTAACGTAATTATACTACACAAAGATAAATGCCGACCGCGGTAGATTTGTAAGATATAAATAATGAGAAGTGAAAGATTGTTATAAACCTAGCTCCTAGTTTCCCGAGTTCAAACGGCCTAAGCCTTCGATCGCACAGATTTATCTTTGTTAAAAGACTCCTTTGTTACACTCCTAGCCTTTGGCGGGTACCTATAAAGTGAGGGCTGTGTTCACACTATGTATTTTATATATATATTTTAACATTCCCACAAGGTCTTCAGGTCCCAAACTAGGCAGAGCCTGTACTATGGTAACCTGATGACTGATATATACTTATATATTTACGTAAATACATATACACACCCAGACACAGGTCAAACAGACATGTTCATACACACAAATGTTTGACCTGTCCGGGAATCGAATCCGGGACCAGCGGCTCAGAAGGCACAGTGCTACCAACTGAGCCAACCAGCCAGACGAAATAAATTTGGTAACCCTTTTTTTGTGAGTTTTTATTGTGTATCGCATTAACCATATGCTAGGAAGAACTTTTTTCCTTCAAATATTTGAGCCCTTTTTTTAGTGTTGAAGGGAATAACTAACCAGGATAAAAGAAATACCATACTGTGGATATAATAACGCTTTTACTCACGTTTTTTCTTTATCTTTGTTCGCAGATAACTTTGTCGTTTATGAACCGATTTTAATGATTCTTCTTTTCTTCTTTTTGGTTAATAGTGTATACTTCCGGGGTAGTCCCATTCAAAATTCATCAAAATCGGACAAGCAATTTTTGAGTTATACTCCAATAACTAAAAAGTGCTTCACATACCTCGACGATATTATAGTTGCGATTGAAGACATCGATGCACATACACAATAACAAGTGATCCCGTGAGTCGCAAACGTCACTGAAAAGGTTGAAAAATTTTTGTTTTCAAATGTATACTACGTGTTGCAAGATCAGTCGGTGAAAGTTTTTTTATTTATACAGAAGATATAAAAAATGGCGCCGACTTCATCACTCAAAAGCGTGAAGTAACTTGTTAAAGTAACTATCATCACAATATTGTGCTCATGGTACTGACTTCGACAAGCTATTTCACACTTTGAGTGTTGAAATCGATTCAATTTATTGGGTTTTTTTTTCCATTTTTAGTGACATTGGTTGTCGGGATCAATAATAATTGTTATTCACCCTCAATAAGAAAATCATCCAGATAGACGTAACACTTTTCAGTTATTGGACTGAACTCAAAAACCGCTTGATGGATTTTGATGAAATTTTATCCTCCAAAGTATATTCTATAAAACAAAGAAAATTGGTTCGTAAAAGACGATGTTAACCGCGAACACATATAAAATAAAGACGTGATGCACTCGGGGACTACCGCGGTAAAGCTATTGCATAGCATTTCTTATCAACTTATGTAATTAATATATTAATAACTTATGCAGTAACGCCGATACAACCAATGCCACCTAGAGGCGAGTTGCTGAACTAAACAGACTAGCGTGATATTTTCAAAAAAGTGATTAAAAGTTCTGCTATTCATCGATAGATGGCAAAACTAAAAAGTATCACCGCTGTGCCGGTCGGAGTGGAGGGTGTTAGGTTATTTTCGTTACGGAATTTCTGGATTCGGTCTCCACGCTCAAGGCCCGGGATAGAAGCTATGCAATAGCTTAAAAAAGTCGAATTGAGTAACCTTCTTTTTTTAAGTCGGTTAAAAAGAGGTATAAATTTTATTTGTGGCTGTGTGAAAAACACGAAAAGCAAAAACCTGTGATTGACAATATAAACGCGTGAGTTAGGCAGTTTGTTACGATTCAATTAAAAGTTGTACAATTGGGTTGGATCGGGCGTAGGGGATCAATGCTGCTCAGATACAAGGGTGGTAAAGTTTTTCAGCTTTTATGATTTTTTTGTGAGATTTATTTGAATACAAAGAAAAAATAATAATATTTCATGTAGTATAAAAAAAGGTTTCGATACTTCAAATAAAAGGCAGCGTACTTCGGGCAGATAAATATTTTTATAACAATATTCATTGTCATAATAAAGTACTTAACCAACTGATTAAATTTCGTTACGTATATGTTTTGAGACAACTATGAATGTGAATGTTCAAGAGTTGTTATGACAAACCAAATGAAAATAATGTTTTAACTGAAATGTTGGAAATGTGAGATATAATTTCAAACAAATACCTTCCTCAATCCAATGGAAAAAATATAATATACCAAGAGCCCACGATGGCCAGACCTTCGTTGTTTTATAAGAGCTGAAAATTTCCCAGAGTAAGTGTGTGTATGTGTGTAAATGTGTTTGTGTGTATGTTTGTCACCTCTACACAGGTAAGAACGATCAGTAAGTATGGGGTCGGATTGTGGTTATTAAGGGAGTTATCAGGTAGTAAATGTGTATAAAATAGTGCCTAAAATTCGTTAAAGTATAAGGCTTAATATTTTCTTCGGAATAACATTAGACATTATGTCATCTATTGCCGGACACTTAGCACGGTTGCAACCTGCCAGACACCCCTAAACTTTAATAAATAAATATTTAATTGTAATTTTATCATAGTATAAGAGCTGGGTTTTACATATATCATGTAACTTGGGGACCTATAAAATATTGTTACCTCAATAGCCAGTCAATGGTTCTTACATCTTGCCAGACACAAAAAAAAATCTACAAGTACTTATATGTATTATCCTACTTCCTACTAATATTATAAATGCGAAAGTTTGTGTGCATGTGTATATGTGTATGTGTGTATGTATGTTACCTCTTCACGCTCAAACGGCTACACCGATTTCGATGAAATTTGGTATAGAGATAGCGTAGACCCTGGATTAACACATAGGCTTATTTTCATCATCTCCATCATCACCGGTTTTCATCACCACGCGGGTACAACCGCGGGGCACAGCTAGTATTATATAATACACATAGGTACTTGTAATTTTAAGCACATACGAGTACGTGCATACTTGTTAACTCTGTTTTAACCTAAAGATTCCTTAAACTTTACACTAGATGCTATTTCCTCGATCCGATTTCTCACTTCGCAAAGAAACTTCATGAGTTTAAGAGATTGGGAACAGGGATTAAAATAAGTCTGTTTGATTCTCAGAGGTTTATGGATGTCTGTTTACTTTACCGAGTGAAGCTGTTAATTTGTTAATAGTGACGGTCTCATAGTTGACCTACTTGATTAATATGATGCATATTTTTTGAGAATTAAATTCGTAGGTTAAGATGTTTTCGATTAAGTTTTATTAACATAATATAAACAATAGAATCTCCTTCCTTGATAACCTGGAATAATTTAAAGTCAAGGAATTAACATTAAATATTGTTTAAATGTGTAATGTGTGTAAATTAAGTATTTATATATTGTATAGTATTTTAGGTATTATTAATGTCATATTTATTTAATTGTATAATATTCAGCATATGTATACGTTTAGTATATAAATTTAAGATCTTGTTGCACATCACATCCACAATGTTCAATCTATCCTGTCCATCCAAAGGTTGTCTGTAAGAGATTGCTTTAGCGATAAGACCGCCGATTGTATAACCATAAGCTACAATTAGTATAAAATACACTTTTGATGTACATTTTACGATTTGCAATAAAGAGTTAATCTATCTATCTATCTATTGTTTATTTGATATATTTCTGCTGTACATTCTATATTGATTGATAGCTTCTGTAATGGATAGAGGTTTTGGATCCAGCATATTTCTTTCCCACTTTAATGGTTTTATAATGTGTAAAGTACGAGCGCCCGAGGACTTTGAAACATCTTTCAGCGAACTTAGCTGCAACACAAAAGAGCATTGTTTAATAATGTGCAGTGTCATAGAAACAAGCTTTAAAGTGTATACACGGGAGATAATCTTGAGATTTATGTCATTAAAACTGACGTGGTTTTGACACATTATGAATGTATAAAATACAGAGTTACTCACGTAATAAGTCAGAGGGTTCCGACTGTAGGGCCCGCTGTACTAGGCAAATCGTCGCGACCGAGTCCGCGAGCGCCCCGTATTCTCCTTGAAAAAAACCACCGAAAATTGACTTTTTTTATACTGTATAGATCTAGCGTTTGATCACTAACTCACTTGATGGTCAGTGACGATGTGGTCTTAGATGTTATCATGCTAGATCTAGAGTGCTCACTGGCTCTCAAGGACTGCTGCCTGAACACACTATGTGCTTGGTGACAGTTTTTCAAACTATCGGGTAGTTTCGAAGACTATTCGAAAATACCCTACCACCATGCTGGAAATTTGATAACGGTGTCACCTTCACCGGAAGCTCAAGCTGTTGTTGGGGATCGAACCAGTGTCCGTCAGTTTGACAGGCGACGCTCCCCCCGCTGAGCTATCATCGCTTGAAATAAATAACAAAGTGAGCAGTAATGTATTATGAAAAGGAAAATATTTTTACACCTTATTACAACATTCATTATTTGAAATGAATTATAAAACCGAGTATTTAAAATAGATGACCAAGCTAAGCTTTCTTATACAATAAATTATGTGTATTCTGTATACTCGTATATTACGAAACTACATTAACAATTGCGTGTTTTCCATAATATTTGTATGTGATTGTAGGGGTGTGTATTTGTGTTCGGGGAGAGGCGGAGTGTGGGGTGCTTTATGTGTGTGTTTCTCTTATTTTATCATTGTAGTGTAGAACGGTTGATCTCACTTGGCCGTCAAAACTTAGTGGGTTACTCGACTAATATAGATCTTAAAAAAAAATATAGATCTTTTCCTTCTTGTCCTCATCTCACTCTAGTTAGGGACAACTCAACTGATTTTCTTTTCCATTCTCTTCTATCATCAGTCATCTCAGTGCTCTCACCATTTATTAACATATATCTTCACACAGTTCATCCATAACTGGTTTGGCCTTCTTCTCCTTCTATATCCATCCGCATTAATGTTAAGTACTCATTTCTTTACATGTTTTTCATCCCTTCTCCATGACATGCCCATACCAAGCACATCTATTCATTCCCTTTCAACTTATAAGCCACGAAACTTTCAAAAACAAAGTTAAACTTTACTTTCGGAATTTACAAAAACACAATTTTGAAACAACCTTTAAAATTATTAAAACAAATAAAAAAATATAGTACAAAGTGATCAACACATTACCCCCTTTTTCCTGCCTGACTGACATATCTGCTTCTTACTTACATACTACACACACACGATCACAAACACTTTCTTTTTCTCCCTCTAACACACTCACACACATACACTCATGCACTCCTCCCCACACTCACGCACCGCCCCTATATATATTCGTTTCATTTATGTGTAAAATAGTTTTGATATTACCCGCTCATACGTACTATCTCGGCGACCATCAGCCCGAGCTGCGGAGTACACTGAAAACCACCGCCGCGCACACTCAGCATTTGCCGCGCTCACACATGTGAGCGCGGCAAATGCTGAGTGTACGCCTTTTGTCCTCAATTATTGCATTGTTTCCTTTTGTGTTTTTTTTCTGTACTTTTGTGTATTTATTTATGTGGCAATACTGTAGTTGTGAGACAGTAAATATAGTTTGATTTGATTTGATTTATCGTTCACTAGTGCTACTTATAATCGCCTTCTGATATACTCACTCCTTATCGTATCCATTCTAGTCACATCACACATCCATCTCAACATGGAAGAGAAATATGACAGTTCAGATCGCAAAAACTTTATCATGTACAGAACCCTTAAAACGTAATTGTATAGTGATGATCACTCCGAGTTGCAGCTTCCAATGACAAGGGTATATAGCTTCTATCCCTGATCTATATACTGAAGGCCACTAAAAATACGATCGGAGATTTACTGTGCGCATTAAGGTGGAGAATAGACCCAATTGAGCATCCTTATAAGGACTCTACTCATTAACAACTAAAAATAAATAATAAAAAAAAAATATTTATTCATCTGTAATCTATACATTCAACATTTAAAAATAATTATATGTATCCAAAAACAACGTAAAAAATTATTAAACTGATGTCGTTTAAGGCAAAAAATGTCAACTCCTAAGCTTTCATCATTATCAGAGCCATAGGACGTCCACTGCTGGACATATTCCTCTTCAATACAGGGAGAATTTGCCAATACTTCTTACCTCGCTATATATGGTCGAAGTGAGTAGCCTTCTTTTTTTGAAGTCGCTTAAAAAGTGTCATTGATAAAGTTATATATTAGTTTGTAAATAAGACAATCTTCCCGCGTTTGCATTAATTATTACCATATTTTACGCGATAATTGTTATACTAGCTGCGCCCTGCGGTTTTACCCGTGTGGTAATGAAAAGCAGTGATAATGGTGATGATGAAATAAGCCTATATCCTAATCCAGGATATAAACTACATCCATACCAAATTTCATCGAAATCGGTGTAGTGATATAGCCGTTTGAGCGTGAAGAAGTAACAAACATACACACAAACTTTCGCCTTTACAATGATAGTAGGATATAGATATCCGCGGCACTTGCGGCATTACGACAGGTAGCCAATAATTTAAAGATCGCTCACTTTCCTTTTAAGGAATTCCATATATATGAAAAGCTATTCAAAAATATGGAGGGAAGATACTCATTCCACATTTTTAGGTTATGGCAAAAACAATTGGTTGAATCGCACTGCAAGTTACTCCTATGAATCAATTGTGTCAAGTTTTGGTGGCCCTACCAACCCCCATTATAATTCATCACCATTAAATCCTTGTGTTCGGCTCACGTCAGCTTTATCCGTCTACAGGCACATTAGTGATAGCATCACATCCTAGAGCAGACACATATTGCAGGGTCATTAGTACATATTGACTTAGTACAGCAATTAAGATGCTAACTTTTTCGCCTGATATCAGTCAGGCAGATATCCTACTAATACTATAAATTCGTAAGCTTGTGAGTATGAATATATGTTTGTTACTCTTTCACGCTTAAACGGCTTGATAGATTTGGATGAAATTTGGTATGGAGACAGCTTTTACCTTGGATTAACACATAGACTTATTTTCATCATCAGCATGCGGGTAAAACGGATTTGGATGAAATTTGGTATGTAGATACTTCGGGTCCGGGAAAAGCACATAGGCTACTTTCATCATCATCATCATCGATCACCAACACGCGGGTAAAACCACGGGCCACAACTAGTTAAAAATAAGCTGTAAATATTTGCTCACAAAAGTTATTGTACAGAAAATTAAACGATTAATTAGTAAAAAAGTGTTTATGAAAATGAGAAAATAACTAAAAATAATTACAAATAATACCATCGGATATATTTCATACACATAGACATAACTTTACTGTAGCGAAAAACTCGATTCAAACTTCGGCGAATGTGCATTGGAACTACATAATTTTATTCCACCATCTTCATTTTATCATCGGTCAACCAGAAGCACGCAAACACTCATACTCAATTGCATAAACGTTTGCCCCTGCCGGAATTCGAACCCAGGGCTTCTGAGACCCAGAAGTCTTATTAACCTCCACTGTACCACCGTGACCGTCTATTGAACTTTGCCATATACATACATTTGCAAAAAATATTTTTATAGACGCTAAAGTAGTAAAGTTTGAAAAACTTTAACCAAACGCATAGTATGTTCAGGTAGCTGTCCTTCAAAGCCAGTAAACACTAGTTCTAGCGTGACATCTTCGACCAGATCGTCACTGACTATCAAGTGGGATAGTGGTCAAATCCTAGATCTATTGCAACTCAATTTTGAAGCAGATACCTTCAACCAATTGAGATGAAAGTTTGTATACAAGTTCAATTTGGATAATATAATGATTTTAATATATTTTCGTTTAAAAAAATCTCATTCATTCAACCTTATATATGAAAATCACGGCTGAAATAATAATTTTAATATCAACACATATTTAAGTAGAATTCCAGTTGAATTCCAATCCAATTCAGTGGAGGCTTGTACTCGTACTAACCGCACCCACAGCGCAAATAATGCCTAAGTATGAAATGTGCAAAATAATGAACGCGCCACATTACTAAAGAAGCTTTCTGAAACTTAGTAGCAGTGTAGAATTGTAAGTAGGGTATTTTTATGATCAAACAACTCATGTCGAAGAAATATTGCCAACTTGAAAAAAAGAGGAGGTTATATGTTCGAAAGTATGTATTTTAACCGACTTCATAAAAGGAGGAGGTTAATTATGTTTCACCGATTTTCCCCATTATTAATATTTTCAAATATTTTTTTTATTTTGATAGAGTGTACCTTAAAGGTTCTCTCATGAAAATCGAACAAGCGGTTTTTGAGTTACACTCCAATAACTGAAAAGTGCATCACGTCTACTGGGACTTTCTATTTCCGGGTGAAGAAATCGGTGAACATACACAATGACACTTGATCCCGTGAGTAGCAAATGTCACTGAAAAGGGTAAAACACAATTTTTTTACAAAAAAAATGGAACCGACTTCATCATCATCATTTCAGCCGTAGGACGTCCACTGCTGGACATAGGCCTCCCCCATTGATTTCCACAAGGACCTGTTGGAAGCGGCCCGCATCCAGCCCTTGCCTGCGATCTTAGTCAGGTCGTCTGTCCACCTGGTCAGTGGCCGTCCTATGCTGCGCTTGCCAGTCCGGAACCGACTTAAACACTCAAAAGTGTGAAATAACTTGTAGAAGTCGGTACCATGATAGTTCAAAAGTAACTATAATCAAAATATTGTGCTCATTATGGTTTTCCTTTTTTGTACGTCGTAGTGTGTTATATAGCCTAAAGTATAATATTAGCTTAGATCCAGGCGTATGTATTAATGTAATGAATTCTGAAGAGTTTTAAACAGAAATGAAGTATCCTAGCATATGGTTAATGACACAATAAAAACTCTTAAAATAAGAGTGGGGTGCCTTCGTTTGAAACGATATCAACTGTAATGTTGGTCTATCAGACCTATTAATTAATTGTTCGTGCAATTAAAGGTATATGGCGCTAATAACATCCACCGCAGATGTTAATAAGGAAGGAAGTAATTCGGCCCTAGTGGTATGGGCTGCTATAGCTTAGTTGGACAGAGCGACAGGACGGTATTCTGTAGTCGTGGGTTCAAGTCCCACTAGCAGCCGAAAATTTCCTTCAAATATTTGAACATAAGTGCTTCCTAGCATATGGTTAATGCGATACACAATAAAACTCTTAGAAATGAAGTAAGATTTCATTACTTTTTTCTACACTGTGTCCCATTCAAGCAGCTATGTGCCAAGACACGCGCGTTTTCATTAGCTCGTGAGTTTAGTGGTGCGACGTGATGGCGTGAAGCATGCAGCCTACTCGCATTAAGCATTCTCCACACTTTTATGACAAGAGCCGGGTTTACTGCACAGTAGGTTGTTTAAGAGTGATGGCGTTTAGAATTGTAAATTCAAAAGGCCGTGTCATCATTTATGTAACATAAAAGAGACTTTAGAAGAGTTTCTTTTATATAGGAATATATAGGAATTCTTGAAAAGTGTAGACTTTGTTAGAAAACAGTGCTTTTTACCGGACTTCAAAAGAAGGATGGTTTTTTTTCGCGTGTATGTATTTATGTATATTTTATTGGCATATGTCAATAGATTCGCCAATTTAAATTTATCGGCAAATGTATTCTACAAAAATTTAATCTTTTCTAAATACATTTAGTGTAGTATCAAAAAGAAGGATTTTTAACGGCGATTACGAATACATATATATAACTTCTATGTTTAACTGAAGTTTAAAATAGGAAATGCTAAT
Source organism: Apeira syringaria (assembly GCA_934044485.1). Classification (NCBI taxonomy): domain Eukaryota; kingdom Metazoa; phylum Arthropoda; class Insecta; order Lepidoptera; family Geometridae; genus Apeira; species Apeira syringaria. The sequence continues at coordinate 3,759,751 of OW203656.1, read as the reverse complement.
AAAAGTGACATATTCTTCATTGAATTTAGTAAAGATGGCAGCTATTGACGCAGTCAGGATTTTCGTTTCTTTTAAATATTTATTGGTTAAATAAAATAATAAAATAATAAAAAAAAAGAAAAGTTAAATGCATAAATAGACTAGTAATGGGAGCGTTCACTGTCAAACTGACGGAGGATGCCCTGGTTTGATTCCCACTAACGGCTTAGCTTCTCGTGAAGGCAACATCAAAACTCACAGCAAAACTCGCGGAACCGATCTACGGTTCTCCGAATGATTCGGTCTTGTAGAAAACTTCCGAACATTGCTCGTTTACCGACGTTTTAGCTACATGACTCGACAGTTATCACTGGTAACGTTCATTCAGCGAATACTTTTGTTTTTAGGCTTTAAGTTTGCTCAGCATTGCAATTTAACGTGCAATGCCAGTGGCATGCTGGGCACGCTGGAAACTAGTAGCAGGTTAGAGCATTTGAGTTATCTTTAGGCGTGAGCAGTGAATTGCTCAAATATAATTGTAGAAGCTGTAGTATTGTAATTAGTTAATACAAGAAATTTTATATAAAAATAAACAATACTAAAAATAATAACAATTAGCGACGCTTTAAAATACGGTTAGTTTAATATATGGGAGGTAGTAATACGTTCGGATAACAAATATTTTATCTGATCTAAAATTATATCTAATCAGAAAATATTGATAAGTATTGTGATTACACTCTAAATACGAAAAAGAGAATTTTTTCAGATTAAATCTTAACGTTTGTGCATTGTTTACTTTCAGGTACATAACTTTATATGAAACGTATACACCAAACATTACTCGAGAAAATTAAGAACTTTTTTAATTGTCTATAATAGATGCCATTGGCAGTAAGACAATTTAAAACATTTAAAGATTTATAAATATACAAAACTTTAAAAGCAGCATCCATCTTTTCACATGCATTTTAAGACAAAGCGTTTCACATAATATCAACAAGATCGGAAACTCTCAAAGAAAACCAATCTTTTATCGTCTGTGTGCTACATCGTAGCTTCATGCTACACTACATTTATATCCTATGCTATGTGCTCCACTGCCACGGGTCCTATGTGCTACGACGTATTGTAAAATGTTTTTCGGTAACTAATTGGTTTGAAATATTACCATAGTAACAACTACAAATTGTTATTATGGTAATATTCATTGCTCCAGAATTATATTAAAATATTTTTTTGCAAGTGTAGTGGTAACAAAGATCTAATTAGCATCTTTGGAAAAAGGATCAAAATCAATGCGCAAAAAAAATACCGATGTGTTAGCTGACAAAAAAAGTTTTACAAATGGTTTGTTTATCATACATTACTCAAAGAATTTTGTTTAAATAACTAAATAAACCTCAAAGGTAGCAATTGTAAATTAGAAATTTTAGGTTAGCCCCGACAATTATGTCTAATACCCATTATGCATCTGAGATTCCTACCGCAGCAAACAAAAATAGCGAAAGTCTCTAAAACGCTTGATTAGATCTTCATAAGTTGTAGATAAGAGCTATCTCAATCGAGTCAGTTTTTCAAACCAAAATAAAACCGCATCAAAATCTGTCCATTCGTTTGTCAGCTAGATATTTACGTAGATACTTCCCAGCCCGGAATAACACAAACGCTATTTTTAATCATCATCATCAATCATCACCACGCGGCAAAACCGCGGGACGCAGCTAGTGATTATATATGACTCAGAAAAGGCAGTCAAATTTATCAGATAATGCATTAGTAATGCTGTTGCTGCTCGAACAAATTTTAAATGATACAAGTATTATCAGATAATAGAAGTTTAGGGAACATACTTCGCGCAACAGAATTGAGCCCAGAGAATGTGGTATAACCTACTTATTACCTAATCTTCAAAGAAATGAGATTCACAAAATAACTTATTATTACCTTTTCGTTTACACAGAAATATCACCTCCCATAACGTAACAAAGTGGAACGAGAGCGAATTATAGGAATTTATTTCCACATTTTGTAAAATAAGGTAAGGAATTACCTTTTTGTGAGTACGGTAACAATTGTAGCAGTTCTAGATGTAATGTCTAGGTTTGTTTGTTTGTAAGAGTGCTTGTAGCTTGATTCGTTGAAACGCAACAGTGTCGATCATAACTACCGCTTAATAAAGTTCTAAGAACAAGCAGGTGATTTCAACTGTCTTATCTCAAAGTTTCGAGAGAACTCTCGTGTAATTCAGTATCATTCATATATTAATATA